>CATNEN010000003.1:12815000-14015000 GCA_950097015.1 Macrostomum hystrix
CATGCGTGCACTTTTAAACTATTCCTACTTACTCCTTCCATGAAAAGTTGAGTTGCACGCGGTTACTGCTATTCGGTTTGGGAGTAATTGTGAAGTATAGGCAGTGGGAATTACCCCGTGGTCTTCCCCAAGAGGGAAAACAGCCTTGTCTTACTACTGTCTTAAGGAGCCAACCTCCAAGGCACTGTGAGAGTGTACACTGCCTGACGATGAGAAAGTCAAGGCAGATGTTTACACCTGTGTGAGTGTGTGCTCAGGAGTCAGTGCAATGGGCAGAGCTGCCTCCTTGCTGGCTGCGGGCGCCCACAAACCAACTGCAAAATCGAACAAATTGACTTATCATTATTCATTGTCTTATAGGCTCGTCGGTAGATGTGAAACTTCCTTCCTCCGAGATAAACTTTCTCGACGCTTTCCTGCCCTACAACCGACGCCATTTCTATCGATATGAGGGCGGCTTAACAACGCCCACCTGCAATGAGAACGTCCTGTGGACTGTGTACAAATCACTGGCCACCGTGAGCAGCCGTCAACTCAATCTGCTCCGCTCGCTTCGCTATCCAAACGGCCACCCGATGGTGGACAATTTCCGGCCGCCACAGCCGATCAACTCACCGCATCGACCTGGCGCCAATCGGCTGGTCTATCGCAGCTTCGATAGGAGAGACCGCGGCAAGGGAGAAACTGGATTCGCAGCCGAGAGTGGCTACACCTGCGGAGCTGTCGGTTTAGGTGGAGACGCATCCGCGATGAGAAAACTCGCTGCTATCCTCGCGCCTCTGGTCGGCCTAATGATTTGGAATCGGTTCTAGAGCTTGTCTATCTGAGTGAAATCGGATTAATTGACATAGGCACGCATGCGCAAAGTACACTACTGATCAGTGGACCTGCAAGTAGTGCTAAATGTAAACAACTGCACATCATTTAGTATCCTAAGATTTTTACCGTATTAGTAAGCCATTGGTAGGAACTATTGAAAGATACTAATTCACAACTCTGAGGGTACAGTCTCCATTTAAGTACTAATTTAATTCAGTCTCTAATCTCTCCCGTGTCTAATCTCTCCAGTGTCTAATCTCTCCAGTCTCTAATCTCTCCCGTGTCTAATATCTCCCCTGAGAAAGTATGGAATTGAGCAGGATTTGCCTTAGAGAGTGTGAGATGAAGTAGGGATTTCCCATTTAATTACATGGTAACTCAGCTGATATATTTGAATAACGAATTTAATCATGCCAGTTGAGAGATGACATACAAGGTGCCCGCACTAACCCTGCTACCAACATTACTGTAAGTAATGAATATGTAGCGCTTTGAATTTTGTTTCAAAGTTTTTTTCAACACTGAATAATGACGGAGAAACAAACAAAAATCTAAATGACTGCAGCATGTATATTTATATTTAAGCTTATATGATATAGGCAGATTATAAGCAAAGCTATATTTTTAAGTTATAATAAATAGCGTAATGGATCGCAGATCGCATACCTTCGGTCGCACATTGAGAACATTATAATGGCTTTCGAATGCTTGCAACAAAACAACTTAATTCCCTAATGTGCAGACAGCAAGGGCAATAGACAAACACTCAGACACAAATAAAACATTCATACATTTATACTACTATAGCTATCAAATTCCGAAAGTAGTACAGCAAACAAAAAATAAGTCGAAGCACGTAGACTTCATTCTACACATTTCTAGATTATTTTAGAAGCAGACAACATACTGCTAGTAGTATTATATATCGTTTTCAATTATATTTTTTGTTCATTTCAGCTGCTTCGAAATGAAACAAATGGAATATACGTAACTTAATTAATGATAAGATTTATCGAAACGCAATCTATAAAGCAGGTCATAATTGTTAGGATTTATTAAACAGCAAGCATCAGTATTTTGAACTGTTAGTTTGTACTATTATAAATTCTAAATCATTCTTAAATAAGCTAGGTGCTACTCAGACTTTAAAGCAGTATGATTGGCTGACGCAAGTCACGTGATTCGGCTGGAGGTTGGTCGTATTAATGGGGGTTTCCCCAGAACAAATATCTTCTAAAAATAGAACAGGCAAATAAAAATAGGCCAAATCGTAAAATTTATTGACTCAACAAGAAAATTCTCTATTTAACCAAGAGAAGGGGAAGAGATAATACATAAAATTTGATTGTTAATCAACCAAGTCAATCAGTTTTGTCATCTTTGTGCACAACAACGCCTCTGGCGATGAGGTCTGGAATTTCAACAGCCAGCCAGGGCCCAAGCCCGAGTGCCATGGCGTGAGCTATGCCAAATTTTGGCACATTCCTAGCCCACAATGGCTTGAAATGATCAGTCAGGCAGATCCGGCCGCCGCGGTACATTTTGGCAGTTTTACCGTCTAACTCTGGGATAGCAATCTCTGGCGCTGTGGTTGGATAAGTCACCGGAATGTCGAACTCGACACCGAATTCGTACCTGGTCAGGTCGAAAAACTAGCCGAATAGTTTATGGGGTTTGCGTTGTTTATAAAGCCACATGTTAGACAGAGTTGAATTGTGTTAGACAGAGTTGAATTGTGTTAGACAGAGTTGAATTGTGTTAGACAGAGTTGAATTGTGTTAGACAGAGTTGAATTGTGTTAGACATAGTTGAATTGTGTTAGACATAGTTGAATTGTGTTAGACAGAGTTGAATTGTGTTAGACAGAGTTGAATTGTGTTAGACAGGGTTGAATTGTGTTAGACATAGTTGAATTGTGTTAGACATAGTTGAATTGTGTTAGACAGAGTTGAATTGTGTTAGACAGAGTTGAATTGTGTTAGACATAGTTGAATTGTGTTAGACAGAGTTGAATTGTGTTAGACAGAGTTGAATTGTGTTAGACATAGTTGAATTGTGTTAGACAGGGTTGAATTGTGTTAGACAGAGTTGAATTGTGTTAGACATGGTTGAATTGTGTTAGACATGGTTGAATTGTGTTAGACATGGTTGAATTGTGTTAGACATGGTTGAATTGTGTTAGACATGGTTGAATTGTGTTAGACAGAGTTGAATTGTGTTAGACATGGTTGAATTGTGTTAGACATGGTTGAATTGTGTTAGACATGGTTGAATTGTGTTAGACATGGTTGAATTGTGTTAGACATGGTTGAATTGTGTTAGACAGAGTTGAATTGTGTTAGACATGGTTGAATTGTGTTAGACATGGTTGAATTGTGTTAGACATGGTTGAATTGTGTTAGACAGAGTTGAATTGTGTTAGACATGGTTGAATTGTGTTAGACAGAGTTGAATTGTGTTAGACAGAGTTGAATTGTGTTAGACATGGTTGAATTGTGTTAGACAGAGTTGAATTGTGTTAGACATGGTTGAATTGTGTTAGACAGAGTTGAATTGTGTTAGACATGGTTGAATTGTGTTAGACATGGTTGAATTGTGTTAGACAGAGTTGAATTGTGTTAGACATGGTTGAATTGTGTTAGACATGGTTGAATTGTGTTAGACAGAGTTGAATTGTGTTAGACATGGTTGAATTGTGTTAGACATGGTTGAATTGTGGTGTTAGACAGAGTTGAATTGTGTTAGACAGAGTTGAATTATGTTAGACAGAGTTGAATTGTGTTAGACAGAGTTGAATTGTGTTAGACAGAGTTGAATTATGTTAGACAGAGTTGAATTGTGTTAGACAGAGTTGAATTGTGTTAGACAGAGTTGAATTATGTTAGACAGAGTTGAATTGTGTTAGACAGAGTTGAATTGTGTTAGACAGAGTTGAATTGTGTTAGACAGGGTTAGAACAAGTTAGGCAGTATTTTAGACAGAGCTAAATTGTGTTCGAAAAAGTGTGACCCTTTTAAACTCAGTACATATAGCTGTGAAAATCTAGACAATGTCAAGCACACTCGTTAGTTGTTTTGAAGAATTACCTCTTGAGCTGGTCATAGTACCAGCACTTGCCAAACCAGCGTGTGCCCTCCTTATTGGATTCAAGCCGGAACCAATCATTATCGGCCTGCTTGTTAGTCTGCACGTACTGAATGAGGGCCTGGTATTCTTCTTTCAGCCGTTGTACCCACAGGTCTGTATCTCTGGGGCCTGCTTTTGTCTTCAGCAGGGGAATAGCAGCTAGAGTCTTTTTTGTGGCTTCATCGACCATTGTTTATTTGATTCTGACAGTTGAGTGAGTGAATATAAACTGTCAAAGCAAAACATGGGTTAAAGCATGTCAGTGTTTGAACCGATCAAATAAAATGCCAAATAGCTGTATCTTGTTGATTAAGAGATTCAACAACTGCTAAAGTATAATACAAATTAAGGGCCCTTTTGAGCAAATTCATTGGGCCGTAAGTATGGCTAGTTAGACAAAGGTTGTTATCTAGTATCTCATTTATATAACAAACAACAGACAAGGCAAATGTAAAGCACTAGTATCAAGTGAACAAGCAATCTTCAATATGATCAGTAATGTCCGTTTTATTTATGATAAAAAAGCAAAAATAGTTTGTCAAGAAAATTTATATCAGAAAACTACATGTTTGCTTGCAATAAAATATTGAAATTTATTTTGATAAGTCACAGTCTCTAGATAGAAATATTATATAGAAAACACTTTTACCAAAATTTCATAATAATTTAAATTGAAATAAGAGAGTTTATGTTTACTCCTTGAGTAACACATCAAATTTACCATGATTTCTTTTATGGTAATAGTTGTTTCAGTGACAAATGAGGTTTATTTGCTGATTTTAATTTAGCAAAAAACGGGAAGGTTTTAGAATTTGTTTATAAAATTTCTGCAGACCAAAGTAGCTAAGCTAATATTGAATTGAATGTTGGTAATTTATTTATAAGGGTGACTGTCATTTCTACCATGTAAAAAAGATAAGTGTTGATATTGTAATTTCAGTGCTACAATTACTAATCAACAAGGCAGTGCTTTTTGACATGGTATTGTGCTAATAGCTTGTAAACTATTGCTACAGTATAGTGACAATAAGGCCTACTTATTGGCACAGAAGACTAGTGGGATTGAGCAAGGCAGTTGCCTGGAAGTTGCCTAGCAGTGCCCTGGATAGGCTGCTGTATATAATAAATTGATTCTGTAGCAATAAGATAATTAATATATCTTAAATAGTATACTGCTGTTGGCTGTCTAATATTAATTTAAAAATATAAACAAATATTTGCAAAGCTATTTTTAGGATCAACTCATATAGCTTTAAATTCATTTTTTTGTTATAATTTGTACTTTGATGAATGAACATAGATACATTTTTCAAACTATATCAAGCCAACCAAGTGTTTTAGCTTCTTTTTTACTTATTCAAGCCTTCCATATTAATATCTGGGGATACATATTGCCACAGTATTAATGTAGAAGATTCAGGAGCCTATCTTTCAAATATTTTGTGCCAATAAAAGGGCTTATTGCTTTGGTACGAATCATAGAAATAGTCTGCAAATGCAATTGGTATTATTACTAGTAAGTCAGCCAAAATGAACTACATAGAGCTCTAACAGTCTAAGGTTTGAGTTTGTGCTTAAAAATTTTTAATGTAGGCCCTATATATGTATAAGGGCTTTGTCAAATTAAAATAGTTACATAAGGAAAATGAAAATAATGGAAAATTTAAAAAAAATGGAAACAAAAAGGTCAAGATAAACAATAACACCGACATTGTATTTTATCTTTAGAAACAGTTTAATAAAACTTTTATTTGACAAAGAACTACATTTTTGTAAAATAACAATTAATACCAATAAGTCACTGCAACAACTGACAAATGTACAACTTGACATCAAATAAAATGTCTTTTAAGTTGAATCAAATTTACTATCATTAGTTATTAATTTTTTGTAAGTTATATTCACATAAATAAATGGTAGTTGTTATTTGTCCGGTTAACCGGACAAATAGCCATTTGGTTATTCGTCCGGTTAACCAGTTAACCACCCAAGGACTTAATTTCTCCCCTTTCAATGAGCAGGAGCAACGATCCTCCCATAGACCACTCTTGCCCTGCTAATAGCCATCTTGAGTCTTGACCTCACAAAGACCAAACTATACTACTATAGGCCCCTACCCTTGAACTAAGTTAGTCCCTGAAACAACCGAATTTCTGGAAAAGGTTTTAATTTTTTTAATTAGCTGATAAGCGAAAATAATTTGAGACACAAACTTCAAATCTGAATGACTGTCCTTTTGCAGCTTGTTAATTATTTTATCTTACAAATGATAGAGGTTCTCGTGGTAGCGCTACAACCCCTACAACCTCGATTAACCGGACGAATAATCAAACTGCCTAAATAAATATTTATTTTTCATTAGTTATTCATGATCATAAATAACAGTTTTATTACCAAGATACGAGTAACATTACAACTTATATGAGTTTTTAATAGCAAATTTGAGCTTATCGTCATTCGTCAACAGCATCCGGCGTTGTTGGTGTTGGCGTTGTTGATTCAGACAATTCAAAGGACAACTATGAAGTAGCTAACAGGTGTCCTCGGAGAATTCTTGAACACGTGTACTTTGTTGATGGTTCTCAGAAAATAGTAGCAAATGACGCTGTGGTTGCTTAAAAAAGTGTTTTTGTAATAAACAAGATTAAAAAATTCAAGGGGATTGTTCTTTTTCTTTTTTGTCTCTAACGCTGAAAATGAATAAGTACTATTTGTTTAACTTAACTAAAGCTTCAACAAAACAATTCAACGTGGCATGTTTATCTTATTTTTAACTACGTTGCTTTCTTAATTTGTTTGACCTTACACTAATTTACTACGTACGCTTTTAGTGTTTTGCAGGTATGAGAGAAATATATCTAATGTGCTTATACTGCATAAATATTCTAGAAAGAAAACATTTTGTGGAAATCTATTACCCGTTATTGGTTCTAAATATATGTAAATATATATAATCACCTCCGGGTTTTGAGAGTAGTAATAAATAAATATGCTTGTGTTTAATATATATATTTGAGATCAATAGACCATAAAGTGTAAAGCTATCGCATTCAATAAATAGTAAAGTAAATATTTCTGTAATTTTTAAGGACTTTCTTGCCTATATTTCTGATAATTTATTATTATTATGCTTGTCTAGTTATGACATTTGTTTAAAACCATAAAATCGGCTTTTTATCTCTAAAAGTATTAAGATCAGAAGGAATTTATTCATATGTGGTTGACTGGACTCAAGCTTTTGGTATAGAAATATATATTATGAATTTACACATACCTAAATAGCTTTTAATAGGCAATAGCTAGATAGATATTTTTCTATCTGTAACATGTTGAATGGTATGTAATAAACATGAAATAAAAACAAATAAATATTTTTTTCTATGTATTTAGTAAAAGCAAAAAATCCAGACAAAAAACTCTCTATACTTATAGGAATTAAAAAGAATCAGAATAATACTATAATAATAATACTATACCATTGGTTAAAGAAAATTAGTGATACATTTGGCAGATTTCTTTTTAACAAAGAGTTAGTTAAAAGATATTATAAAGGCAACTAGACCTAAAATGAATTGCATTATCTATCATGGTGTTGTCTAAAAAAGAACAAGTGTGTACTCCCCCATGCTTATTACAGTTACTACACAACATTACCATGAACTCATTCTGCACTGACACAAAAGACACAAAACCAGGAGGCGAAATCTCCGGCCTGACAGTTCCGGCGTCTAATCTGGACTTCCTGAATTCTACACCGCCCCTATCAGCCTCAGCTGGTGCCGACATGTCGCAACTCTTCGCGTCTGTGTCTACTGACTCAACTGTCGGGGTTGGCGCTTCCGCCGCCGGGTTCCAGAGTTTTGACGACGATCCAAACACCATGATTAACCTGCTGACTGCCGCTGCCGCCGTTGCCGCCACTTCAAATGGCATCGGTGGAGGTCATTCCGAGTTTGACTTTATTCACAAGCAACAGCAGCAGCATCAGACCGCAGGTGACAATAGTCTCAATAACTGGATGTCATCAACGGACCAGTTGGTTGCTCAGTTGGCCAGTCTGCCGCCGCCAAGTCAGCCTCCGTCAATGATGCCCTCGTCCACCGCGTGGCCTGAAGAATTTCTCGGCATTCAGCAGCAGCAGCAGTATGGCATTCCGCCACCGCAGCATCCTCCAGCTGGCTTTCGTCAGCATCAGCAGCAGCAGCACATTCAGAAGCGTCCAATCACCGGAGGCGGCCAGCGAAATCATTACCAGGGCGGCTTCGGGAACTTGCAGACGCAGCCGACGCACCAAAGCCGTATACATCACCAAGGAAACAAAGTCTGGAACAACAATGGCGGAACTCATCAGCACTATCAGCACGGCCACGCCGGTAGTGGAGCTAATAATAACAACAACAATGGCTTCAATAGTCATCAGTTGTCACCGTCCACTGCCTGGTCAGTTACCAACAAATGGCAGCAGCGTCACGGCAGTAGTTCTTGGCAGCATCAGCAGCAGCAGCAGCAGCAGCAGCAGCAGCAGCAGCAGCAGTTTCAAAGCGGTGCTCTAGACTGGTCAGGAAATCCAATGGACAGCCTTCGAGCTTGTCTGGACACTTCGCAGCAGCAGCTGTTAGATCCGACCGCAGTTCCCGCCGAAATCTCCCTTGTCGAAGACTTCAACGGCAATGGCGGCTGCAGCCGGAGCATTGAGGAGCGCTTTAGCCGCAAAGTCTTTGTCGGCGGCCTGCCTCCAGACATTGACGAAGGTTTGTGCTCTATAATTAGCTACATTTTAACAGCAGAAAGGCAACGTTTATTTTCCCTACATGGGGAAAAAACCATGTGCGTGTATTTCAAAAACCTACGTCACGATAGCTCCCAAACCGAAAGTCCACCATATGGATTCAAATTTTCCACCATTTAAGATTTCTTAAACTTTCACGGACTAATAACATTGCTCTGGTTCAAAATGAAAAAAAAAATTGACAATTTAATCTATCTAAATTAGTCAAAATGGTTTCATCGTATAGAGAGGGAAATTTTTGCGTTTTTTCTTAATTTTAATGGCGATTGGCTTAATATTTTAGGAGATACGAAAAAATGTAGGTATTTGAAATGCCCCCCGTGGTATTTCAACTATTAAATGTTTTCAGAAATCAATATTCATCGCGTCTATCTCAAACTTCGCAGAAGAAATCAGCAACGCATTTCGAAGATTCGGACCATTAGCCATCGATTGGCCGCACAAACAGGACAGCAAAACCTACTTCCCACCGAAGGGTAAGCTGTGGGATAAATATTGCACTTTCTTTACGTTTCTTGGAAATCATTTAGGAGGCCATGGTTTTTACGTCTATAAAAACTTAACTTCATCGCTGATCAGGGAATGGAAAAAAACAATAAATTAGTTTCCAAATGTTTTAGTTCGTTTATGATAGGGCCGGCAAACTCCGGCCCGCGGGCCAGATGCGGCCCTCGAAGCTCCCAAATCCGGTCCGTTGCCCCTTCCAACACCTATAGTATCTTGTCTCATCTCTCTCTCAATTGGAGATCAAGATTCTCATCTCTCCCGTGTCTTATCCCTCCTGTCTCATCTCTCCTGCGTCTTATCTCCCCTGTCTTATATCTCTCCCCTGTCTTACCTCTCCCCTGTCTTATCTCTCCCCTGTTTCATCTCCCATGTCTCATCTCTCCCGCGTCTCATCTCTTCTGCGTCTCGTCTCCCCTGTCTTATCTCTCCCCTGTCTCATCTCCCCCGTCTCATCTCTCCCCTGTCTCATCTCTCCCCTGTCTCATCTCCCCTGTCTAATCTCTCCCCTGTCTCATCTCCCCTGTCTTATCTTATCATGTGACTCATCTATACCCTTTCTCATACGTCAATGCGGCCCGCCGTCGTATTTTAGGTTCTCTCTGCGGCCTGGCAAGCTAATAAGTATGCCGACCCCTGGTTTATGAGACTAATGACATTTTAGGCACAGAGGAGGCTGTGTAGTTAAAGAAGAAATATGATGAAATCTATCTTTTACCAGATACAGCATAAAAGAAATTTTTAATCTTAAAAGTTAAGCCTTTAATCCGCCTACAATCAAGCGCAGTCACTAAATTTGCGTAGAAAAAAAGATAATTTTCTGTAGCTTCCTGTCCTTGTACTCCTAGTGGTCATTCCATGCGGCCAGAACTTTTTTGCTACCAATTGATTCATTCTTAATTCTTCCGACCTTGTAAATATTGTTTTATCTGGATTTTAAAAGAAATAACATCTGGATCATGACTTAAAACATGAGGATTCACTGAAAGAATACATTTTTTAAGAAGTATTCAATGCAGTCATGTATTTTTGAGAGAAATTAAAATCCTAGAAGGGATTCTAGAAGTTGTGCGCCAGGGGGAAATTTCCGGCTCTCTCTTCTCTGTCTCTCGGTCCACTTCTTTCGCTTACTAAACCCATTTTTCCCTTCGCATCCCGTGCCCTATAGTCTAAGATCATTTGCCCTCTCGCGTGGCGGACAAGTTTACGAGTGCAGCTGCACTTTCTTATATCGGTTTGACTCGGCTTAGCCACCGTGTTAGCAGACATCGTCTGATATTTTCAATTTAATTAGTAAGAAAATTAACTTTCTCTTTTTGGCTAGACAGTCGGAATTTCGACTTAAAGGTCGGGGGTTCGATTCCCGACTCCACTTTAAGAATTTGTGTCCTTTAGCAAGCGAGAAATCTGCATTGCTTCAGCTCAATTAGGTGTTTAATGGGTAATTAACATTGGGTGTGTCATCCCAACCAGTCCATGGACTGAACAGCCGTACGCAGCCTTCCGATGCGCCACGCAATTGCTCGTAGCTCATTGCTTATAAATTTAAGTACTTTTTTTCATAAATATAGTCAAATCTCATGTGTATTATTGTGTTTAATCATTTACCTTCGTTTTCTACTTCTTAAAATATTATTCAAAGTTGAAAAAAATTCCACTTTAGCATCAGCTTTGGGCAAAAATTAGGGTGGTTGTGCAACCCTGCGCACAGTCCATCGACTGAACGTTCACAGCTGTGCCACTCGCTGTTTTTAGGGGTTTTTAGATATATTGTCTATAATTTAGACAGTATAATTAATTTTGAAATGTAATTTTAGATATTTAACATTCTAAACACATTAGATTTTTTCCCCAAACCTTTCATTTTCCCTACTCAGGCTATTGTTTCATTCTATTTCAAGAGGAGCTAAGCGTGCAGAGCCTAGTTGAAGCCTGCATATCCGATGGCGAGAGGCAGTACTGGTGCGTCTCGTCGCCTACAATGAAGGACAAACCTGTGAGTTTTTGTCTGAAAATCTATCAGATTTTCTTGTGAGATTGGATTTGTCACGAGGGGGTGAGTGGCACAGCGGTTAACGCGTTTGCCTCTCGCACCAAGTTCCCGGAGTTCGATTCCGCGGCGAGGCCATATTGATTTGGGGCGCAGCCGCGGAGATAATTAGGCTTTGGGGGCTTGTCGTGCAATTTACGTCCTTGAGTACCAACCTACAGGGCACACTGAACAAATGTACACTGCCTGATGATAAGAAAGTCAGGGCATCTGTGTGCGTGTGTGCTCAGGAGTCAGCCAAATGGGCAGAATTGCCTCCTCATTGGGCTGCGGGTCTAGTGTTACCAAATGATGTGCCATTACCAGCAGCCCTCCTGCAAATATTATTATTATTATTTTATTTATTGCGAGATTAGATTTGGGATGAGAATTGATTTATTATAAGATTTTTTATGGGGTTTATTAGATAGGATTAAAAACATTCCAATAGAAATTCGAGGTTATCATAAAAGTTGTTAGGATTTTCGGATTTTCGGATTTCAACAATTTTCAGAGAAGGGTTTTTAATGTCTCTCTGTCATTCTATAAGCTTCTAGGTCACCCTTGTGTGGAAAGTAAATACAGGGTGAAATGCTATGCTATAATCAGTATTGGCTGCAAATATTTGACCCTGTTAAACAGTCTGTTAAGGCCTCCAAAGCATATGCCTGTCATTACTAATTTCCCAAAAATCGTCTTGAGCACTGTTGACCTGTATGGACCCCATCGTCCTTGCTATATCTTCCCCCGTATATACAAAACTCCAATTGTCAATCTCTAGTCCTCTTCTGCCATTTTCGTCACTTTGATTGATTGATGACTTTATTCAGAGCAGGTGCACCTTTACTTTAAGTTGCTTGTGTATTATAATACGAGTGTATGTCTATATAGTTGCACATTTCAAGTAGAAAATAATTTATATCTGTTTGAGACATCAAAGACACAACACTTCCATTTTATATCCTGAAGTCACGTCGTTTGAGACACAACACATCCATTTTATATCCTGAAGTCACGTCGTTTGAGACACAACAAATCCAATTTATATCCTGAAGTCACGTCGTTTGAGACACAACACTTCCATTTTATATCCTGAAGTCACGTCGTTTGAGACACAACAAATCCAATTTATATCCTGCAGTCACGTCGTTTGAGACACAACAAATCCAATTTATATCCTGAAGTCACGTCGTTTGAGACACAACAAATCCAATTTATATCCTGAAGTCACGTCGTTTGAGACACAACACTACCATTTTATATCCTGCAGTCACGTCGTTTGAGACACAACACATCCATTTTATATCCTGCAGTCACGTCGTTTGAGACACAACAAATCCAATTTATATCCTGCAGTCACGTCGTTTGAGACTCAACACATCCATTTTATATCCTGCAGTCACGTCGTTTGAGACACAACACTACCATTTTATATCCTGCAGTCACGTCTTTTGAGACACAACACATCCATTTTTTATCCTGAAGTCACGTCGTTTGAGACACAACACTTCCATTTTATATCCTGCAGTCACGTCTTTTGAGACACAACACATCCATTTTTTATCCTGAAGTCACGTCGTTTGAGACACAACACTTCCATTTTATATCCTGAAGTCACGTCGTTTGAGACACAACACTTCCATTTTATATCCTGAAGTCACGTCGTTTGAGACTCAACACATCCAATTTATATCCTGAAGTCACGTCGTTTGAGACTCAACACATCCATTTTATATCCTGAAGTCACGTCGTTTGAGACACAACACTACCATTTTATATCCTGCAGTCACGTCGTTTGAGACACAACACATCCATTTTTTATCCTGCAGTCACGTCGTTTGAGACACAACACTTCCATTTTATATCCTGAAGTCACGTCGTTTGAGACACAACACTTCCATTTTATATCCTGAAGTCACGTCGTTTGAGACACAACACTTCCATTTTATATCCTGCAGTCACGTCGTTTGAGACACAACACTTCCATTTTATATCCTGCAGTCACGTCGTTTGAGACTCAACACATCCATTTTATATCCTGAAGTCACGTCGTTTGAGACTCAACACTTCCATTTTATATCCTGAAGTCACGTCGTTTGAGACTCAACACATCCATTTTATATCCTGAAGTCACGTCGTTTGAGACTCAACACATCCATTTTATATCCTGAAGTCACGTCGTTTGAGACACAACACATCCATTTTATATCCTGAAGTCACGTCGTTTGAGACTCAACACTTCCATTTTATATCCTGAAGTCACGTCGTTTGAGACTCAACACATCCATTTTATATCCTGCAGTCACGTCGTTTGAGACTCAACACTTCCATTTTATATCCTGAAGTCACGTCGTTTGAGACACAACACTTCCATTTTATATCCTGAAGTCACGTCGTTTGAGACACAACACTTCCATTTTATATCCTGCAGTCACGTCGTTTGAGACACAACACTTCCATTTTATATCCTGCAGTCACGTCGTTTGAGACTCAACACATCCATTTTATATCCTGAAGTCACGTCGTTTGAGACTCAACACTTCCATTTTATATCCTGAAGTCACGTCGTTTGAGACTCAACACATCCATTTTATATCCTGAAGTCACGTCGTTTGAGACTCAACACATCCATTTTATATCCTGAAGTCACGTCGTTTGAGACACAACACATCCATTTTATATCCTGAAGTCACGTCGTTTGAGACTCAACACTTCCATTTTATATCCTGAAGTCACGTCGTTTGAGACTCAACACATCCATTTTATATCCTGAAGTCACGTCGTTTGAGACTCAACACTTCCATTTTATATCCTGAAGTCACGTCGTTTGAGACTCAACACATCCATTTTATATCCTGCAGTCACGTCGTTTGAGACACAACACTTCCATTTTATATCCTGCAGTCACGTCGTTTGAGACACAACACTTCCATTTTATATCCTGAAGTCACGTCGTTTGAGACACAACACATCCATTTTATATCCTGAAGTCACGTCGTTTGAGATACAACACTTCCATTTTATATCCTGCAGTCACGTCGTTTGAGACACAACACATCCATTTTATATCCTGCAGTCACGTCGTTTGAGACACAACACTTCCATTTTATATCCTGCAGTCACGTCGTTTGAGACTCAACACATCCATTTTATATCCTGCAGTCACGTCGTTTGAGACTCAACACTTCCATTTTATATCCTGCAGTCACGTCGTTTGAGACACAACACTTCCATTTTATATCCTGCAGTCACGTCGTTTGAGACACAACACATCCATTTTATATCCTGCAGTCACGTCGTTTGAGACTCAACACATCCATTTTATATCCTGCAGTCACGTCGTTTGAGACTCAACACTTCCATTTTATATCCTGAAGTCACGTCGTTTGAGACACAACACTTCCATTTTATATCCTGAAGTCACGTCGTTTGAGACACAACACATCCATTTTATATCCTGAAGTCACGTCGTTTGAGACACAACACTTCCATTTTATATCCTGCAGTCACGTCGTTTGAGACACAACACATCCATTTTATATCCTGAAGTCACGTCGTTTGAGACACAACACATCCATTTTATATCCTGAAGTCACGTCGTTTGAGACACAACACTTCCATTTTATATCCTGAAGTCACGTCGTTTGAGACTCAACACATCCATTTTATATCCTGAAGTCACGTCGTTTGAGACACAACACATCCATTTTATATCCTGAAGTCACGTCGTTTGAGACACAACACTTCCATTTTATATCCTGCAGTCACGTCGTTTGAGACACAACAATTCCATTTTATATCCTGCAGTCACGTCGTTTGAGACACAACAATTCCATTTTATATCCTGCAGTCACGTCGTTTGAGACACAACACATCCATTTTATATCCTGAAGTCACGTCGTTTGAGACTCAACACATCCATTTTATATCCTGAAGTCACGTCGTTTGAGACACAACACATCCATTTTTTATCCTGCAGTCACGTCGTTTGAGACACAACACTTCCATTTTATATCCTGAAGTCACGTCGTTTGAGACACAACACTTCCATTTTATATCCTGCAGTCACGTCGTTTGAGACACAACACTTCCATTTTATATCCTGCAGTCACGTCGTTTGAGACACAACACATCCATTTTATATCCTGAAGTCACGTCGTTTGAGACACAACAAATCCAATTTATATCCTGCAGTCACGTCGTTTGAGACTCAACACATCCATTTTATATCCTGAAGTCACGTCGTTTGAGACTCAACACATCCATTTTATATCCTGAAGTCACGTCGTTTGAGACACAACAATTCCATTTTATATCCTGCAGTCACGTCGTTTGAGACTCAACACATCCATTTTATATCCTGAAGTCACGTCGTTTGAGACTCAACACATCCATTTTATATCCTGAAGTCACGTCGTTTGAGACACAACAATTCCATTTTATATCCTGCAGTCACGTCGTTTGAGACTCAACACATCCATTTTATATCCTGAAGTCACGTCGTTTGAGACTCAACACTTCCATTTTATATCCTGAAGTCACGTCGTTTGAGACACAACAATTCCATTTTATATCCTGCAGTCACGTCGTTTGAGACACAACACTTCCATTTTATATCCTGAAGTCACGTCGTTTGAGACACAACACTTCCATTTTATATCCTGAAGTCACGTCGTTTGAGACACAACACTTCCATTTTATATCCTGAAGTCACGTCGTTTGAGACTCAACACATCCATTTTATATCCTGAAGTCACGTCGTTTGAGACACAACAATTCCATTTTATTTCCTGCAGTCACGTCGTTTGAGACTCAACACATCCATTTTATATCCTGCAGTCACGTCGTTTGAGACACAACACATCCATTTTATGTCCTGAAGTCACGTCGTTTGAGACTCAACACATCCATTTTATATCCTGCAGTCACGTCGTTTGAGACACAACACATCCATTTTATGTCCTGAAGTCACGTCGTTTGAGACTCAACACATCCATTTTATATCCTGCAGTCACGTCGTTTGAGACACAACACTTCCATTTTATATCCTGAAGTCACATCATTTGAGACACAAGACTTCCATTTTTTATCCTGAAGTCACGTCGTTTGAGACTCAACACTTCCATTTTTTATCCTGCAGTCACGTCGTTTGAGACACAACACATCCATTTTATATCCTGCAGTCACGTCGTTTGAGACACAACACTTCCATTTTATATCCTGAAGTCACATCATTTGAGACACAACACTTCCATTTTTTATCCTGAAGTCACGTCGTTTGAGACTCAACACATCCATTTTATATCCTGCAGTCACGTCGTTTGAGACACAACACTTCCATTTTATATCCTGAAGTCACATCATTTGAGACACAACACTTCCATTTTTTATCCTGAAGTCACGTCGTTTGAGACTCAACACTTCCATTTTTTATCCTGAAGTCACGTCGTTTGAGACTCAACACATCCATTTTATATCCTGCAGTCACGTCGTTTGAGACACAACACTTCCATTTTATATCCTGAAGTCACATCATTTGAGACACAACACATCCATTTTATATCCTGAAGTCACATCATTTGAGACACAACACTTCCATTTTTTATCCTGAAGTCACGTCGTTTGAGACACAACACATCCATTTTATATCCTGAAGTCACGTCTTTCGAGACACAACACTTCCATTTTATATCCTGAAGTCACGTCTTTCGAGACACAACACTTCCATTTTATATCCTGAAGTCACGTCTTTCGAGACACAACACTTCCATTTTATATCCTGCAGTCACGTCTTTCGAGACACAACACTTCCATTTTATATCCTGAAGTCACGTCGTTTGAGACACAACACATCCATTTTATATCCTGAAGTCACGTCGTTTGAGACACAACACTTCCATTTTATATCCTGCAGTCACGTCGTTTGAGACACAACACATCCATTTTATATCCTGAAGTCACGTCGTTTGAGACACAACACTTCCATTTTATATCCTGAAGTCACGTCGTTTGAGACACAACACATCCATTTTATATCCTGAAGTCACGTCGTTTGAGACACAACACTTCCATTTTATATCCTGCAGTCACGTCGTTTGAGACACAGCACTTCCATTTTATATCCTGCAGTCACGTCGTTTGAGACACAGCACTTCCATTTTATATCCTGCAGTCACGTCGTTTGAGACTCAACACATCCATTTTATATCCTGAAGTCACGTCGTTTGAGACACAACACTTCCATTTTATATCCTGCAGTCACGTCGTTTGAGACACAACACTTCCATTTTTTATCCTGAAGTCACGTCGTTTGAGACACAACACTTCCATTTTATATCCTGAAGTCACGTCGTTTGAGACACAACACTTCCATTTTATATCCTGCAGTCACGTCGTTTGAGACTCAACACATCCATTTTATATCCTGAAGTCACGTCGTTTGAGACACAACACTTCCATTTTATATCCTGCAGTCACGTCGTTTGAGACACAGCACTTCCATTTTATATCCTGCAGTCACGTCGTTTGAGACACAACACTTCCATTTTATATCCTGAAGTCACGTCGTTTGAGACTCAACACATCCATTTTATATCCTGAAGTCACGTCGTTTGAGACACAACACTTCCATTTTATATCCTGCAGTCACGTCGTTTGAGACACAACACTTCCATTTTATATCCTGCAGTCACGTCGTTTGAGACACAACACTTCCATTTTATATCCTGCAGTCACGTCGTTTGAGACACAACACTTCCATTTTATATCCTGAAGTCACATAGTTTGAGACACAACACTTCCATTTTATATCCTGCAGTCACGTCTTTCGAGACACAACACTTCCATTTTATATCCTGCAGTCACGTCGTTTGAGACACAACAATTCCATTTTATATCCTGCAGTCACGTCGTTTGAGACACAACAATTCCATTTTATATCCTGAAGTCACGTCGTTTGAGACACAACACTTCCATTTTATATCCTGCAGTCACGTCGTTTGAGACACAACACATCCATTTTATATCCTGAAGTCACGTCGTTTGAGACACAACACTTCCATTTTATATCCTGCAGTCACGTCGTTTGAGACACAACAATTCCATTTTATATCCTGCAGTCACGTCGTTTGAGACACAACAATTCCATTTTATATCCTGCAGTCACGTCGTTTGAGACACAACACTTCCATTTTATATCCTGAAGTCACGTCGTTTGAGACACAACAATTCCATTTTATATCCTGCAGTCACGTCGTTTGAGACTCAACACTTCCATTTTATATCCTGAAGTCACGTCGTTTGAGACACAACAATTCCATTTTATATCCTGCAGTCACGTCGTTTGAGACACAACACATCCATTTTATATCCTGAAGTCACATAGTTTGAGACACAACACTTCCATTTTATATCCTGCAGTCACGTCGTTTGAGACACAACACATCCATTTTATATCCTGAAGTCACATAGTTTGAGACACAACACTTCCATTTTATATCCTGCAGTCACGTCTTTCGAGACACAACACTTCCATTTTATATCCTGCAGTCACGTCGTTTGAGACACAACACTTCCATTTTATATCCTGCAGTCACGTCTTTCGAGACACAACACTTCCATTTTATATCCTGCAGTCACGTCGTTTGAGACACAACACTTCCATTTTATATCCTGAAGTCACGTCGTTTGAGACACAACACATCCATTTTATATCCTGCAGTCACGTCGTTTGAGACACAACACTTCCATTTTATATCCTGCAGTCACGTCGTTTGAGACACAACAATTCCATTTTATATCCTGAAGTCACGTCGTTTGAGACTCAACACATCCATTTTATATCCTGCAGTCACGTCGTTTGAGACACAACAAATCCAATTTATATCCTGCAGTCACGTCGTTTGAGACACAACACATCCATTTTATATCCTGAAGTCACGTCGTTTGAGACACAACACATCCATTTTATATCCTGCAGTCACGTCGTTTGAGACACAACACTTCCATTTTATATCCTGAAGTCACGTCGTTTGAGACACAACACTTCCATTTTATATCCTGAAGTCACGTCGTTTGAGACACAACACTTCCATTTTATATCCTGAAGTCACGTCGTTTGAGACACAACACTTCCATTTTATATCCTGAAGTCACGTCGTTTGAGACACAACACATCCATTTTATATCCTGAAGTCACGTCGTTTGAGACACAACACTTCCATTTTATATCCTGCAGTCACGTCGTTTGAGACACAACACTTCCATTTTATATCCTGAAGTCACGTCGTTTGAGACACAACACATCCATTTTATATCCTGAAGTCACGTCGTTTGAGACACAACACTTCCATTTTATATCCTGCAGTCACGTCGTTTGAGACACAACACTTCCATTTTATATCCTGCAGTCACGTCGTTTGAGACACAACACTTCCATTTTATATCCTGCAGTCACGTCGTTTGAGACACAACACTTCCATTTTATATCCTGCAGTCACGTCGTTTGAGACACAACACTTCCATTTTATATCCTGAAGTCACATAGTTTGAGACACAACACTTCCATTTTATATCCTGAAGTCACGTCGTTTGAGACACAACAATTCCATTTTATATCCTGCAGTCACGTCGTTTGAGACACAACACATCCATTTTATATCCTGAAGTCACGTCTTTCGAGACACAACACTTCCATTTTATATCCTGAAGTCACGTCTTTCGAGACACAACACTTCCATTTTATATCCTGAAGTCACGTCGTTTGAGACTCAACACATCCATTTTATATCCTGAAGTCACGTCGTTTGAGACACAACACTTCCATTTTATATCCTGAAGTCACGTCGTTTGAGACACGAAACTTCCATTTTATATCCTGAAGTCACGTCGTTTGAGACTCAACACATCCATTTTATATCCTGAAGTCACGTCGTTTGAGACTCAACACATCCATTTTATATCCTGAAGTCACGTCGTTTGAGACACAACACTTCCATTTTATATCCTGAAGTCACGTCGTTTGAGACTCAACACATCCATTTTATATCCTGAAGTCACGTCGTTTGAGACACAACACTTCCATTTTATATCCTGAAGTCACGTCGTTTGAGACTCAACACATCCATTTTATATCCTGAAGTCACGTCGTTTGAGACACAACAATTCCATTTTATTTCCTGCAGTCACGTCGTTTGAGACACAACACATCCATTTTATATCCTGAAGTCACGTCGTTTGAGACTCAACACTTCCATTTTATATCCTGCAGTCACGTCGTTTGAGACACAACACTACCATTTTATATCCTGAAGTCACGTCGTTTGAGACTCAACACATCCATTTTATATCCTGAAGTCACGTCGTTTGAGACACGAAACTTCCATTTTAATATCCTGAAGTAACTTCGTTTGAGGACACATCCATTTTAACACTAGAAGACAAACACTAATATTATTTGAAGTCCTTAAAACAAGACAAAATATTTTTAAGTCGTCAAAAATAATATCTCGATAGTAAGACTGACTGCTACTTTTCTGGCAATGTTTCGTAAAGTCCCGATGCTTAATTTTTTTTTAAAGATAATATACGAGGGATATACGTTTTTCTGTGAGGTTATGCATTCTGAGTGCACCAAAATTGCGTGATCAAAAATGTAATTAACAAAAATATTTCGTGTTAGTGTCATTTTAAAGATTTTAAAGATTTGACCTAAATTATTTAATCTTGTTCGCTTGAACAAGTATAGAAATTGTAGGCTCTATATTCGACTATAGATTTGCAATGCTTTTGAAGCAAAAAAACAAGATAAAACCTTGTGTTAGATCCTCATTTTCATTAGCATTTTTGTAGGATTTCTCAAATTAAATTTTCTTGTTTTGCTTCCTGCCAGCTAATTTTATCCATTCATTTTGACAGGCCTTTTCATTTTGGGTCTTACGGGCTTATATCTGTGCCTTTTAACTATTTCCCAAAGAATTCTACTCCCTTTAAATCAACATGCCTTCAAATCCTCATCCCATTAAATCCTCATCCCTTCAAATCCTCATTTCTTTAAATCCTTATCCCTTCAAATCGTCCTTTCAAAATCCTCTAATTCTCTAATCCTTATCCTTCCGATTCTCAGGTCCAAATCCGACCCTGGCGACTGTCAGACTCAGACTTTGTCCTTGACTCCAGCCAAGCGTTGGATCCGCGCAAGACGATCTTTGTCGGCGGCGTGCCCAGACCTCTGAGAGCCTTCGAACTGGCCAGCATCATGAACAATCTCTACGGCGGCGTCTGCTACGCCGGCATTGACACGGATCCGGAGCTGAAATATCCTAAAGGTGCGGGTAGAGTTGCATTCAGCAGCCAGCAGAGCTACATAGCTGCCATCAGTGCCAGATTTGTCCAGCTGCGACACAGCGACATCGACAAGCGAGTTGAAGTGAAGCCCTACGTCCTGGACGACCAACTTTGCGACGAATGCGGCGGCGCCATGTGCGGAGGCAAATTCGCGCCGTTCTTCTGCGCTAACGTCACCTGCCTGCAGTACTACTGCGACCACTGCTGGGCCGTCATACACGACCAGGCCTCTGGTAGGCAGTTTCACAAGCCGCTGGTTAAGGAGGGCGCCGATAGGCCCCGAACTGTGCCGTTCCGCTGGTGATTCGGTGGTGAAAAATGAGAAAATTGGTTGCATTGTCAATTAGGAAACATTATTTAGACGATATTTATTTAGTGCACAGCCGCTAACAGGCTAAAAACAGGGGGGTGGCAGAGCGGTTGACGCGTTTGCCTCTCTCGCCAAGGTCCATAAGTCTCATTAAATTGGCACGCAGCCGCGGAGAGAAGTGTTGGGGGCTTGTCGTGAAATTTACGTCTTTGAGGGCCAACCTCCAAGGCACAGTGAGAGTGTACACTGCCTAACGATAAGAAATTCAGGGCAGATGTACACACCTGTGTGAGCGTGTGCCTATACGTACGGTATCTGTGTGCTTGTGTGTGCTCAGGAGTCAGCGGAATGGGCAGAATTGCCTCCTCGCTGGCTGCGGGTCTAGTGTCACTAAATAATGCGCCAGTCCTCGCAGTCCTCCTGCAAATATGAAATTAAATTATTAGGTAGTAGAAAACTATAAAAAAACTAATCATTACTCATTTTTCAACCGTCCGTTTCGAAGCTATGACTTACGTTTTAGAAGCAATCGCTTATAGACAATTAGATCAGTAAATTAGCTCGTAGTTTTTTGGTGTCGGGTGATATTATAACGATATCCTAAGGTAAAAATGTTAATCACTTTTGTATCACCATTTTTTCGAATTCAATGAACTTGTGGTTTCTACATTTATTTTCTGTTTTTTACGAGTATTCACTTCGTCGTTTTTTTTGTTTTTTTATGTGGTTTTATTGTTAAAATCTTCGCGTCAATCTTGATTTAAAATGGTCCTTTAAATTACTTGATGGGAGCAACTTTTATCTCAATGTCTTCATATTGCGTTTTCTATTTCTTTCTCGTAGTTAAAGCATAGTTAAAGCTTCATCACAGATTATTTTGAAATAAAGAGAAATACAGAGCCCGTCTAGATCCGCAAATTTATTTACACGCAATTTAGTATTTTTTTCCAAAGTTTGTTATAATGGTTTGCGATTAAATTGCATCAAGGCATTGGGTCAACTGGTGTGTTTTTCTAATAATGATGTCTATTTACATCGTTTTTTATTTATATACAAAAGATCTAGATATTATATTCTGCATTTTGTTATAGACGCTATGTAATAGTTGTAAAAGTCCTACATTAATATACAGGTTAAATGTTTTTTCGATATTCAGATTTTTAAAGCCATGCTTGACTACACAGCCATAAAGTGACTTGTGTCATAATATTCTGAAGATATTACTGACATACCCTATTCAGTAGAGTGAATCGAAAGATTTTCTTTTTTTGCTAGCTTTTTCTGTTGAAGTGGCACGTATTTAGCGGCTGTTAATGTGAGTGTGTTATGATATTATTATAATAAGGCAATATATACATTTATATACATTTTCTGGTGTTGTTCTTATTTTTATACTCATTTTCTGATATTCACTTTGTTTTAGTTAGCTGTACCTGTAACATCAAATGTTATATATGATGGCATTCTAGTCAGATTTCAAATGAATTTTATTGCAAAACTCGTCACTTTTTTCAGCTGTGCACTTAAATTCAATGCGAGCTAATTTGTGATATTATTTGTTATTTATCAGCAACAAATATTTATTGGTGATCGGTGTGATATTGTCTTCTATACGGTAGAGCAGTTTCGTATTTGGCGCGTTCTTTCCTTTCCTTTATTAAAGCTTTCTGAATTCTAATGATAAAGATTTTCTTTTCTTCATGTTTTTGATTTTTGTTTACTCAAGAAAGTTAACAAAAAACTATTGTTAAGGAAATCAACCAATTAAATCAAGCGAAACATATATCGTTGCTGCTTCTTAAAGTTTGGTAACAGATTTCTTGAGTAAATAATTCAACTGATTTCTGAGCTACGTGCTTAAAACAAAAAATTATTTATTTTTTACGTTACAATTTTTTCTGATCAATTATTTCTAATTCTACTTCCCCCTAACAGTATATACAGTATTTTGTATTATTTGTTTTCTTAGTCCTAGTCATACTAGTCAAATCTGTGCACTTTTTATACATATTTGTTATATTGATAAATTTTCGATTGGTCAGGCCATTTTATTTGTTGTTTACAATTTTGTTATAATCATGTACATGTCTTTGGTATCGCTTGTCCTAGTCACTACCAGTGTGTTGCTTCGCACGTATATTCAAAACTTGAAAGTGATTTTGTAATTTGTTTTTGTTTTCAGAAAAAGCATTAGATTTCATAATACCTTTGTTATTGCCAATCGCAATTTTCTAAGAATTTTTGTTCCTTATTTTATTTCTAGACAATTTTTTTTCTACTCGCGCACGTACTACATGATACAAATATTTAACATAATTTTTATGGTTTTCATTATCTTCTTATAAAGCTATCTTGTTTAATTAAATCTGTAGTCTAAACTCAAGCTTCAGACATGAGGAGGTCGATCATTTTCGGTATATTTTTTGTTTTTATTACTACTTACGGTATCTTATTTTACTACATAGTACGATACTTGGAGCTTGGGAAAACTGTATGACAAAAATGAAAAAAATAGGTCAGTTGATGATTTTTCTGACGAAAACCTTTCATAGAAACGGAAAATGAAATCTGTGTATTCTACGCTTTTCTATACATATCGGGGTAATCATTATCATTAATTGCCAACAACAAACTGCTTTTCTAAATTGTCAAGCAGTTTATTTTTTAACTTTGTTATTTAATTGTCGCGATCGTATTTAGATTTTTGTCACATTGTAAAATTTAGTCGCTAAGTACTGATTAGTTTCGTACTGTACTATACACTAAGTACTGTACTGTCTCGTCCATGTCTTGTTGAAGTCTTTAAGAAACGCCTAAATTGGACTGCTTTATTTCGTTATACTCAGAATGCAAATTTTTTAAATGATAATCCTTAAAGTTCAGTAGAAATAGTGGTAAAATGTTTATTTTAGTTATTCTTTATCATATACTTCCCGACTTTTAAGTTTTAACAACTCTTATGGGGTTTTTCATGTTTTACTACTGGTAAGATTTATTTATCATAAAAAAATCTAATTTGGGACCTAAAAAACTGTTTACAACTAAAGTTTGACTGTTTATACGATTTTTATGCTCTTTACACTGTTTCCTATACAGAATTAGCTAGTGCTAAGTTTTCGTACCGAATCTATAGCTGTGTTGCTAATAGTCATTGTTTTGTTTTGTTTTAATGACGCCGTTTAACAAATGATAAATGTTGATTATTCATCACGTCAGTTTTTGGTTCTAAAAACTAGCTATTATATAACCTTCCTTTTTGTTTGTTTTGTTTTAATAATTTTTAAACAATCCCTTTTATAAAACTTTTGCTATGTTTGTTGAGGAAATACAGCAATTTCTGCACCAAATAACGTTTTATATTTCTGTCTTTTTGTCGTGTTTGCTAATTGATATTATTTGATATTTAAAATAATGTTTTCAAGATTTGGTTTTCAAGAATTACTCATTTCTATGTCAGAAGCTGTGCCGGGTAGTGACAGACAAACGAATCTTAACGACAAAACTAACGGATCTTTAATTCGTTTAAGTAACGGATCGTTACAGACTAAACTAACGGATCGTAAATTCAGGCTAAACTAACGGATAGTAACAGGCTAAACTAACTGATCGTTAATACAGGCTAAACTAACGGTGAGTTACAGGCAAAACTAACGGGTAGTTACAGGCAAAACTAACGGATCGTAAATTCAGGCAAAACTAACGGATAGTTACAGGCTAAACTAACGGATCGTTAATACAGGCAAAACTAACGGTGAGTTACAGGCAAAAATAACGGATCGTTAATACAGGCTAAACTAACGGATCGTTACAGACTAAACTAACGGATCGTAAATTCAGGCAAAACTAATGGATAGTTACAGGCAAAACTAACGGATCGTTAATACAGGCTAAACTAACGGATCGTTACAGACTAAACTAACGGATCGTAAATTCAGGCAAAACTAATGGATAGTTACAGGCAACACTAACGGATCGTTAATACAGGCTAAACTAACGGATCGTTACAGACTAAACTAACGGATCGTAAATTCAGGCTAAACTAACGGATAGTTACAGGCTAAACTATCGGATCATTAATACAGGCTAAATTAACGGAGAGTTACAGGCAAAACTAACGGACCGTTAATACAGGCTTATCTAACGGATAGGTACATGCTAAACTAACGGATCGTTACAGGCTAAACTAACGGATAGTTACAGGCTAAGCTAATGGATAGTTACAGGCTAAGCTAACGGATAGTTACAGGCTAAACTAACGGATAGTTACAGGCTAAACTAACGGATAGTTACAGGCTAAACTAACGGATAGTTACAGGCTATGCTAACGGATAGTTACAGGCTAAGCTAACGGATAGTTACAGGCTAAACTAACGGATAGTTACAGGCTAAACTAACGGATAGTTACAGGCTAAACTAACGGATAGTTACAGGCTAAGCTAAAGGATCGCTACTAAAAAAACGAATGCGATTCTACTAACTAAACTAACGGATCATTACAGGATAAACCAGGATCGCTACAGAATAAATAACAGATCGTTACTTTCTTATCAAACAAGGCGTTACTTTGAACTATTGTAGCAATTCTGAGGAAAAACATGGGCCTCAAAACAATTTAGATCACAAAAATGTTAACGGGCACAATTCACTCCTGGCATTCAGTGAAAAATTAGCTCATTAGAACTCAAAAAAGCACAGCTCATCCATTTGGCAGTGAAATTCTCAGGTCAAAGCTCGTTAGGATGCACCTCATCCACACTCAAGCGATGCCTGAAATAATGAATTGTCTGCAGCAGGCCATCTCTTAGCAATACACTCGGTTGCCAACCAAGCTCTCGCTTAGCAACCGAGATATCCGGCTTGCGTCGATGTGGGTCATCTTTGGCGGGATGCAAGCGGTGCACTGGAGAGCTTGAGTTGGCTAGAGTGAGCACAGTTTGAGCAAACTCGCTTATGGTGTGCTCATCAGGATTACCCAGATTTACTGGCTGAGAATAATTGCTAGACATCAGCGCAATGAGACCCGACACCAAATCCGTCACGTACTGAAACGACCGGGTCTGCTCGCCTTGGCCATAGACAGTCAGCGGCTGGCCTCTGAGGGCCTGCAGGATGAAGTTGCTCACAACGCGACCATCGTTCATCTGCATTCGGGGCCCGAAGGTGTTGAAGAATACGAACTAGAGAGACTAGAGACTACTCGAATGTCCACGTTGCTGCGGCTGCGGGAAGTGCAAGGGGCGGAGTTTATTGACAGCTGGGAATGGGATTGACAGCTAGGGAAGATGGGATTGGCAGCTGGGGAAGATGGGATTGGCAGCTGGGAAGATGAAATTGACAGCTGGGGAAGATGGGATTGACAGCTAGGGAGATGGGATTGGCAGCTGGGGAAGATGGGATTGACAGCTGGGGAGATGGGATTGGCAGCTGGGGAGATGGGATTGACAGGTGCGTAGATGGGATTGTCAGCTGGGGAAGATGGGATTGGCAGCTGGGGAAGATGGGATCGGCAGCATAGGATGATAGGATTGGAATGAAAATTGGCGATCAGGGATAGATAGGAACCAACATTTTTTTCCAGAAAAATAGATAACGATAGATACAAAAAGCCCTCGTATATTTGCTGTTACTGGATTCCCAAAGGGGATCAGGAGATCTGAGATTAAAAGAGAAATGGGATCTGGGATGAGTGAGAAATCTGGATACTGAAGCAGACTCTGAGATCCCTGCACAATGCTCACCGTTTGTAAGCGTAGCACAGCGCCTCAGCCGCTCGCTTGCCCTCATCGTAGCAGGACCTCGGTCCGATGGGATTAACATTTCCCCAATAGTCCTCGGACTGCGGGTGCCGCTCTGGATCGCCGTAGACCTCGGAGGTGCTGGCCAGCAGGAGGCGGGCCTTGGTGCGCTTGGCCAAGCCCAGCATGTTGATGGTGCCAATCAGGTTGGTCTTCAGAGTCTTCACCGGGTTCAGCTGGTAGTTTGGAGGGCTGGCGGGCGATGCCAGGTGGTAGATCTGGTCCACCTGGGGTTTAGGGATTGGGCATAGGGATTGACCTTTGTTTTGGGGATCGTGGTTGCGTATAGGGGGAGCTTTAAAGACTGAGGATTGGGTAATAGGGAGACTTGAGGATTTTGGGAATCGGGGATCGGCAGGAATAGGGATTTAGGATTGGGAAGATTAGGGATTTTGGGATTAGGAAGGTTAGGGATTCATGGATTAGGAAGATTAGGGATTCTGGGATTAGGAAGATAAGGGATTCGGGGATTAGGAAGATTAGGGATTCTGGGATTAGGAAGATTAGGGATTCAGGGATTAGGAAGATTAGGGATTCTGGGATTAGGAAGATTAGCGACTTGGGATTGGGAAGATTAAGGATTGGATATTAGGAAATTTTGTTTTGAGGATTGCGGCTCCGCATATATAGATAACTTGGGAACTGGGAAACTTCGAGTTTGTGGATTTGGGGATTTGGACTCGCGATAATAAATAATAATAATTGATTATACCTGCACCGATCGGGCCAGATGTGCAGGCTGTTCGGTCCATGGACTGGGGGTATGCCACACCCACATTTAATTACCCCAAATGATGCTGGTACCCATTTAACAGCTGGGTGAACTGAAACGATGCAGAGTTTAAGTGTCCTGCTAGAGAACACAAATCGTTCCAGTGGAGTCGGGAATCGAACCCTCGACCTTCAAGTCGTGAGTCCGACGCTCTGACCACAAGGCTACAACCTCCTTAAATGGTGTTAGGTGAATCGCGAAGATAAGGTCCGGGAATAACAGGGATTTAAATCTTTGTGGCTGACGACTGGGTGTTAGGGGGATTTGGGATTTAGTAAATTTGAGATCGGGAGGAAGATTAGGGATTATGAATTTAGAGACATCGGATTAGGGACTGCGGGAATCGAGAAGAGTTTCGAAATCAGGAAGCTGTTTATTATATAGTAATAATGACTTCGAAAATTTACAAAGAAACATTTGAGCATTTGCATATCGTGGAGATAAAAAAATGATAAAATGAAGTAAAACGTTCTACGCTCGTACGTCCACTTTCGCTCACTTCAAGAAGCAGCGGACTGATAATGTCGTGATGTAGGAACTCGAATTTTTTGTGACCAATCCATTGCTCAATATTGTCTCGCCGGCCAGTGAAGTATGCTTAAAATAATGCTGCTAAGAATTATGCTTGAAATAAGTATGCTTCTCACAAGGCACAAGTAGAGCACTGATTTTAACATAAACAAGTGTTGTTAAAATAACAATCGGCCTAATAACTTTCGCTATTTAAAACTAAAGACTGCTTTCTAAAGAATATAAAATCAAGTCAAGTATAGTTACGTGTGGAGGCAAGTATAAGGAACTCGCAAAATTTGTAAATTGCTGCAAACTGCTAGTAACTTATTGCACCACAGCTAATGTACGTTTGTCACATTTTGTTCAAAGTTCTTCTATTTCATTGTTTCTGTCTATGAATAATACTTCCAGAATTGTTGAGCTCATTGACTGACAATGGTCGTTAGTATTAAACATTTATAACGGTGTAAATACATTATCAGTTTTAGTGTAAATATGTTTCATTTTTTTGTTGTAAATACGTTTTATAAAAATACTCAAAAATCTAAAAATTAAATACGCGCCAAAAATAACAAAATTTTTTTTTACTCTTTACTATATTGAAAGTAATACTGTATGAATTTTTTTGTTTTAATGATTACCGTGTAAATATTATTTTGTGAAAATTCACACTTTACACAAATGCTAAAAAACTCTTGTATATATAGACGCAGTTTTTCAGACAGAAAAATAAACTCGCCGTGCGTGTAAGAGAGTGAGAGAGTGTGTGTGAGTAAAATTGTTGGCCGAAAGTCAAGTCATTGTTGAAGCTTTAAGTGTGTTCGAGATATAAAAGAGTGAATTGAGGAAATAATTCATTGTGTTAGTCATTTGTGAGAAGATACTGAGAGATATACTGAGTACTATACTAAGAACCATACTAAGAACTATACTAAGAACCATACTAAGACCTATACTCAGATTTATACTAAGAATATTACTAAGAGGGAACTGCTAAACTCTAATCTCGGGAACGCCTAATCGGCTGGAAAGTATATATAGTGCCTAATAACCGCTCGTGCAACACATACGCTACCATGTTGAGAAGTTAAAACGGCCCATTTAAGGACCGCCAGTCTAAGATATCTATTTGAAACAGCAGCAGTGAGATCAGACCTGGTACAACTTTGGTGGCATCAGTGGGATATTAAATACTATAGAATAGCCATGCAACACATTTTTGTTTGCTCCTCTACCAAACATGCCTCTGCAAGAACATACGCACGCACAGCAGGTACGTGGTCTTAAGAATTACAGAATGCTCTTTCTGAGACTGACAGAAAATTATAAGAATGGCAAAACTTCAACAGGATTTTCGTTAGTATAACGTCTTGAGAATAGTAGACGTTATAATGAGAATAGCGAAATATCGTATGAATAGCTGAATGTTGTGAGAATGCCAGAACTTCGCGAGAATGACGGAACGCCATGAGAATGACAGAACTTCGCGAGAATGACAGAACGTCGTGAGAATGACAGAACGTCGTTAAAATGACAGAACGTCGCGAGAACGGTGAACGTAAAGAGAATTAAAAAACGTCATGAGAATAACAAACATCGTCAGAATGACAGAACTTCGTGAGAATTGACAGAACGTCGTGAGAATGACAGAACGTCGTTAAAATGACAGAACGTCGCGAGAACGGTGAACGTAAAGAGAATTAAAAAACGTCATGAGAATAACAAACATCGTCAGAATGACAGAACTTCGTGAGAATTGACAGAACGTCGTTAAAATGACAGAACGTCGTTAAAATGACAACGTCGCGAGAACGGTGAACGTAAAGAGAATGAAAAAACGTCATGAGAATAACAAACATCGTCAGAATGACAGAACGTCATTTCATCAACGGACTTTTGGATTATTGGATTTGGAGAGAGGACATTTTGAAGGACGCGGAAAAAAGAGGATTGTGAGAACAGAAGTATAGAAGAAAATGATGGACAAGGGCACGGACAGGAAATTAAAGAACAAAGCACAAACAGGATGACTGTTGGAGAATCGAGAGTGACACAGGAGGAAATTAACTTGGCGGACTGGTAGGCCCAGAAGGGACTGACAGGTATGAAAGTGGGAACTAGGGCTAGCATGTATTTGAAGTATAGAGCTGGCAGCTGGGCATATCCAGGGATCTGCTGCTGCTGCAATTAAAGTGCTCAGACCACGTCTGCAGGCCTACAACAGCGTGTTTGCTTGGCAAGAAGAAAATTGGTCTAAAAATAGGCACTCAGCTTTATAACTAAAAAAGTCTCTGGATGGTGTGTAGATTGCACTCGCTTTAGCTGGCTGAAACCAAGCTAGAAAGTTGACACTGCTGCGGGAAATGCTGCAGCTGCATGCAAGCATGGGAGCAGTGTAGAAGCGATATCACGTATTGAGAACTTATGAAGGTGTGCTAAGAACATTACGATTGGCTAGCCCGGCTGGTTCGTTGGATTAAACAAAAAGCAAACAAATTCATCCATACAAAACTGAGGCAGCGTGGCTTTTCGCGATTTAAATATAGTCCAGTCGCAAGTCCCATATAAACCTCGTATTCATTGATGCGAGAAGCAGCAGTTTGATGCCCAGCTTGAGCAAACATGCCGTCACGCAATCACAGACGGGCCAAGCACCATCGCCAGCGCTCCAGAAAGCGCTTTGTGTTCTTAGCAACGACTGCTTGCGTTCTTGTTTTTGGCCTGGTTATTCTAGCCAACAACAATTGGATCTACTTCACCTACTACACTCATCATGGTTGGTTTGAGTCGATGGATCATAGTCACGTGGTTGGAGGCTTCTCAGACGATACGGAGACTGAGTCGGCGATTAAAAAGATTATAGCTGAGCAGGACAACGCCATGGTGAGGCCGCGAAGATACGAATGGAACGTGAGCGGTGAGTGCCAGGGTCGCATTCCGCTGCTGCTGCACCAGATCATCGGCACGAGCGATGCACCGCTCGACTATCGACCGTCCGTATCTTCCTGTCTAAGACTGAACCCCCAGTTCGCCTACATGTTGTGGACTGACGACGATGCCAAACTGTTCATGCAGACGCACTATGCCCAGTTTTCGGGGCTGTTCAACAGCTACAGGCAGCCCTTGCAGAGGTCGGACGCTCTGAGATACTTCATTTTGCATCACTACGGAGGTGAGCAGACAACTTAACATGAGCAGAAAAATGAGAAACTGGACATGATAAAGAAAAACCGATCGAATAAAGAATGTGAAATCGATTGATAATGTTTCGATTGAATCGACCGTATGAAACGAACATATGAAATCGATCGATAATCGACCGTAGGAAACTGATCGATAAACGAACGTATGAAATCGATCGATAATCGAACGTAGGAAATCGATAGAAAACGAACATAAGAAAATCGATCGATAGTGAATCGCCTGAAACTGCCAATTAATTAAGTAAAGTCAAAGTTTGTCTAGATTAGTTTAGATAAATTCTTTATCGATAATAAACATACGCTCGTAATAAAATGAATCACTACAACTTATCCACTCGAGGTGTCTACCTTGACATGGACGTACATTGTCTACGCCCGCTAGACTCTCTGGTCGCCAAGGAGACCTGCTTCTTCGATCAGGAGCGATCGGAGCAGACCAGAATTCTGCACGGAATTGAATTTGCCGTGATGAACTCAGCAATCGGTTGCGTGAGGAGGCATCCGTTCCTAGAGCAGGTGATTAACAACCTGCAAGCAGCGAAGCATAGTAAGCATGCATACTAAACTTATTTCGACTAAATGAAATGAAATGTGTTCGCTGACTGCTGAGCAAACAAGCACGCAGATACTCTACGTAGGCACACGCTCACACAGGGTATGTACATCTGCCCTGACTTTCTCATCGTCAGGCAGTGTCCACTTCACTGTGCCTTGGAGGTTGGCCCTCAAGGTCGTCAACGACAAGCCCCCAAGCCTTCTCTCTCCGCGACTGCGCCCCAAAAGAATGTAATTACCTCGCCGCGTGGAATCGAGCTCAGCGGACCTTGGTGCGAGAGGCAAACGCGTTAACCGCTCTAACAATGACTAATTAAGTATATTTATGTATGGATTACTACGCATACTACGCGATTCCAACGCATTTTAAAAAGCATGCAGATTATTACTGAGCTGATAACTACGGGAATAGTTTAAAAGGAGTAAAACTTCGTAAATTATGTTGGTAAAACTAAACTTTTCCTTACTGGTAAACGAATAAAAGCTGCCATCGCGATTATCAATCTATCAATTCAGCTGCAGGTCAGGACATCATCAGATCAACTGGTCCGCTCTACCTCACAAACCAACTGAAGCTGTTTCAACGAAACTATTTGATTAGTCGTCGACTGGGACTTCGCATTCTACAGCCTGATGTGTTCTCGCCATTGTTAGATAGAACAGCCAGGCTTAACGCCATTTGCGGTTAGTGCTTCCTTCTGGATATGACTGTCTCCTGTTTCCTGTTAGACAGGATTGTCTCCTGTTAGACAGGATTGTCTCCTGTTAGACAGGATTGTCTCCTATTATACAGGACTGTTTCCTGTTAGACAGGTCTGTTTCCTGTTAGACAGGATTGTCTCCTGTTAGACAGGACTGTTTCCTGTTAGACAGGACTGTTTCCTGTTAGACAGGATTGTCTCCTGTTAGACAGGACTGTTTCCTGTTAGACAGGACTGTTTCCTGTTAGACAGGATTGTCTCCTGTTAGAGAGGACTGTCTCCTGTTAGACAGGATTGTCTCCTGTTAGACAGGACTGTCTCCTGTTAGACAGGATTGTCTCCTGTTAGAGAGGACTGTCTCCTGTTAGACAGGACTGTCTATTCTATCAGTGTTTTTATAACAGCCTCTGCAGGTGCCTCACATTACTCAACTATTACAGCACCCCTGCTCAAAGAGCCAGCAGCAGCAGACTCATTTTTGGCTTCATCATCTTCGACTCAGATGAGGCTGGAATCTTGCCGTCAGCTGGCTGAGAGCTGGAACAGTAGCCGATTGTGGATCACGGATAAGACGGTGGGAATTCACCGCTTTCTACACCTCGGTTACTCGATTCACAGTGGCAACAGGCAACGGTTGAAATTTTCTATTTCAAGCTTGTTCTATCACATTCGGAAATATTATTCGGTCGCTGAGCCATCTAGCTCTAACTACAGAACTCTCACAATTCATCGATTTAGTCGACTAAAATTGGAAGACCGAAAAACTTTTAGTAGAATAATAAATGTTTGCTTTTTGTACTTCCAGTAGTGTAGTTAGAACGTAAAATGATGGACGCGATTAGCGCATTGTTGCTTTAAACGAGAACTAACATAGTATTTTTTGAAAATTTGCTTTATTTATTATGTAAAATTAGTATGCAAGGACTCCAGTCTTATCTCATTTGGTAATTCAGGACAACATAGAGTTTACACCGACGATCGTGGAGTTAAAGCAGAGAAAATACGTTTCTTAGAATCGGCTAACATCAAATCGTTATTTTTTCAACGACACAGTTGCATTGTGACCATTGACAGCAGAAAGTCAGTACTAATTTTTAATTCGTTTGTCTGAAATCGAAAAAAACAGATGCTAACTGAGAATCATCAAAAAAGGGTCTTGTTCCATAAAACTTCAGGTCATGGGTCTTATATCCCCTGAAACTTCAGGCCATGGGTCTTATATCCCCTGAAACTTCAGGCCATGGGTCTTATATCCCCTGAAACATCAGTCCATGGGTCTTATATCCCCTGAAACATCAGTCCATGGGTCTTATATCCCCTGAAACTTCAGTCCATGGGTCTTATATCCCCTGAAACATCAGTCCATGGGTCTTATATCCCCTGAAACATCAGTCCATGGGTCTTATATCCCCTGAAACATCAGTCCATGGGTCTTATATCCCCTGAAACATCAGTCCATGGGTCTTATATCCCCTGAAACATCAGTCCATGGGTCTTATATCCCCTGAAACATCAGTCCATGGGTCTTATATCCCCTGAAACATCAGTCCATGGGTCTTATATCCCCTGAAACATCAGTCCATGGGTCTTATATCCCCTGAAACATCAGTCCATGGGTCTTATATCCCCTGAAACATCAGTCCATGGGTCTTATATCCCCTGAAACTTCAGTCCATGGGTCTTATATCCCCTGAAACATCAGTCCATGGGTCTTATATCCCCTGAAACATCAGTCCATGGGTCTTATATCCCCTGAAACTTCAGGCCATGGGTCTTATATCCCCTGAAACTTCAGTCCATGGGTCTTATATCCCCTGAAACTTCAGGCCATGGGTCTTATATCCCCTGAAACTTCAGGCCATGGGTCTTATATCCCCTGAAACATCAGTCCATGGGTCTTATATCCCCTGAAACATCAGTCCATGGGTCTTATATCCCCTGAAACTTCAGTCCATGGGTCTTATATCCCCTGAAACATCAGTCCATGGGTCTTATATCCCCTGAAACATCAGTCCATGGGTCTTATATCCCCTGAAACTTCAGGCCATGGGTCTTATATCCCCTGAAACTTCAGGCCATGGGTCTTATATCCCCTGAAACTTTAGGACCAAGGCATTTACCTTCTATGTTTAAATCAAGTCTAACTAAAAGTAAAACGGTACAATAAACAACAAAAGTACAACAAGAAAAAGACAGCAAGTATAGCGAAACATTTTAAATGATAAAGATTAAAAGACAATGCTTTGTCAGTATGTCATTAACAAAAATACTAAGGCTTATTAGCTAAAACTAAAAAATAGATTAAACAGTTTACGAAATCTACAAAAACACACCAACATTAAAACAAAACTTTAAATAAAAAAATTTAAGATACGACGCAGATAGCGAAAATGTTTTTCCGGAACAGATGAAACTAAAACAAAACCATTTTGTTAGAATTCATTTTGAATAAAAATAAGTAGACGAGTGCACAATAAAACTACTGTAAAGAATATGCTTTGTCAAACTATAAAAATTAGTACAAAAGAATCGGTTTCGAATGAAAAATAACTGAATTAAAATGGTTCATAGTTAAAAAGAAGACTTAAAAATTGGATTGAACATTATTAATTAAAACGCATTTTTTATATGCACGGAATATGAGAAGAGGAGAAAAAATAGGACTGGGAAGCATATGGCGAGAGGAGAAGAGTGGGAAAGATGGGTAGGAGAGAAAATGGGAAGAATGGGAAAGATGGGTAGGAGAGAAAATGGGAAGAATGGGAAAGATGGGTAGGAGAGAAAATGGGAAGAATGGGAAAGATGGGTAGGAGAGAAAATGGGAAGAATGGGAAAGATGGGAAGGAGAGAAAATGGGAAGAATGGGAAAGATGGGTAGGAGAGAAAATGGGAAAGATGGGTAGGGGAGAAAATGGGAAGAATGGGAAAGATGGGTAGGAGAGAAAATGGGAAGAATGGGAAAGATGGGTAGGGGAGAAAATGGAAATAATGGGAAAGATGGGTAGGGGAGAAAAGGTGAAGAATGGGAAAGATGAGAAGGGGAGAAAAAGGGAAGAATGGGAAAGATGGATAGGAGAGAAAATGGGAAGAATGGGAAAGATGGGAAAGGGAGAAAATGGGAAGAATGGGAAAGATGGGTAGGACTAGGAGAGAAAATGGGAAGAATGGGAAAGATGGGTAGGAGAGAAAATGGGAAGAATGGGAAAGATGGGTAGGAGAGAAAATGGGAAGAATGGGAAAGATGGGTAGGAGAGAAAATGGAGACAATGGGAAAGTCGTGACGAAGAAAATGGGACAAATTGTAGTTGTACTAAAAAGCTCAGACCTTACAAAACAGTCTACAGAGTGTTAATCCAAGTTAGCAGGGTCCGTCATTGAACGTCAATCGAAGAATTGGTTTAGTTTGTTTGAGCAAAACTTTCGACACAGAGGCGCGTGGCAGCCAGCAGCATTGATGGCTCTGTGCCAATTTGACCAGCAGTCGCTGCAGAAGCTAGAGTAGCAGCTGCTCTCGCGACAGAATAGCGGACCGGGGCGGTGGCACAGCAGGCAGGTGCTGTTGTAGGGCAGGTAAGGATCCACTTGAACCTGCATGGACAACAAGATGAAAGAGAAGTACATTTTCTTTTTGATTAAAACGCTGATTTTGAATCTGAATTTTGAATTATTTTGAATCCCACTTCCCTTTTATCCCCAATCCCACTTCCATTCTATCCCCAATCCCACTTCCGTTCTATCCCTAATCCCACTTCCCTTCTATCCCTAATCCCACTTCCCTACTATCCGTACCCCCACATTTTTCTATCATAAATCCCACTTCCCTTATATCCCTAATCTAAATTCCTTCTTTTCCTAATCCCACTTGCCTTCTATCCCTAATCCCACTTCCCTTCTATCCCTTATCCCACTTGCCTTCTATCCCTAATCCCACTTCCCTTCTATCCCTAATCTAAATTCCTTCTATCCCTAATCCCACTTCCCTTCTATCCCTAATCTAAATTCCTTCTATCCCTAATCCCACTTCCCTTCTATCCCTAATCTAAATTCCTTCTATCCCTAATCCCACTTCCCTTCTATCCCTAATCCCACTTCCCTTCTATCCCTTATCCCACTTCCCTTCTATCCCTTATCCCACTTCCCTTCTATCCCTAATCCCACTTCCCTTCTATCCCTAATCTAAATTCCTTCTATCCCTAATCCCACTTCCCTTCTATCCCTAATCCCACTTCCCTACTATCCGTACCCCCACATTTTTCTATCATAAATCCCACTTCCCTTATATCCCTAATCTAAATTCCTTCTTTTCCTAATCCCACTTCCCTTCTATCCCTAATCCCACTTCCATTCTATCCCACATCTCTTCTATCCCTAATTTCATTTCCATTTTATCCCTAATCCCACTATCCTTCTATCCCTAATCTAAATTCCTTCTATCCCTAATCCCACTTCCATTCTATCCCAAATCCCACTTCCCTTCTATCCATAATTCCATTTCCATTCTATCCCTAATCGAAATTTCATTATAACCCTAATCACACTTCCCTACAATTCCATTTACCTTCCATCCTGGGAACTAAATATCCTTAATTCCGTATCCAAAAAATCCTCAAAAACAACTCGACTCCCCCCTTCCCAACTCACAATGCGATTGTACCGCCGGTTGAGCAGTCGAACAAATCGACACTTGGCGGCCTCCATAGCCGCAGTTCTAGTTGCGAATGTGACCTGGCCAGATCCTGTAGGATACAGGTAGCGGTCGGTATCTAGGCAGACGTGAGTCACCTCGCCAAATCGGGTTGCGAATTCGACAGCCAGTGCCTTAGCTGTCACGAGGCCGTGCAGGCCGCCAACGAACACCGTCAGCTGCGGGTCGCGCGAATTCTGACTGCCGGCGGTGGGTGACACGTAAATTGAGTCACCTGAGCATTGTGGGATCAAATGGGATCATGTTCTTCCGAATCACACACTTTCTTTACATTAGCTCTATAAATCGCTCCCTTATGAGGATTTTCTTAATTCAATATTAAACCCTTCCCTGATTCCCTGAAACTCACCTTCTAAAACCTTTTCCCTGAATCTCACCTTAAACCCTTCGCTGATTCCCTAAATCTCACTTTCCTAAACATTTCCCTGATTTCCTGAGCAATCAACAAACTAACTGTATTTTCTCACCAGTGTACCAGGGCAAGATTTCGATGCCCCGATATCGACCATTCTCGCAGCTAGCTAATAGCCTAGCAACCGACTGGCCAGACGGAAAGACTATAAAGCAATAGCTAGCATTGGCAGAGGCTGCTGAGTTCAGCTGTCGGCTCTTATTGGTACACGTTTTTGGCCTTTCAACGCTTTCAGCTTGAAATTCGGCAAACACAGACAGGACGAAGGATTCTAAATCGCTACTTTGCAATGGACTGTAGCGGTTGTTTGAATTTAATTTTCTAGGCATCGGAGCGGCGAAAACTTTGGTGGACAAAGGATTGACTTGGTGTTGGTGGCGAATTGCCATTGTTGCGCCTTTAGTTAGCTGGTGATCATATAGATGCTGACGCGCCCGTTCTGGCTGCTGATGCTGCTGCGGCACTGAGCTCATTCGAGGTTGCTTGGCTTTGGAGTCTTGTATAACGACACGGGCTAGGCTTGTTGTGGTTGCAAGTATCATACCTTTTTGCTGAGACTGTGAGGAATGTATTTTGGATTCATGAGGGGGTAAGAGAATGGGAGGACAGTGGGTCGAATCTGAAACCGATCCTATCCCGAATCCCCTCTTTTTACCGATGCTCTCTTTTCCCGAATTAACTACTTTTTTAAACTAAGAACTTTAAAGAATCCTACTTTTCTAATATCCCGAATCCTACTCCCCGAATATCCCGAATCCTACTCCCCTAATATCCCAAATTCTACTCCCCTAATATCCCCGAATCCTACTCCCCGAATATCCCGAATCCTACTTTTCTAATATCCCGAATCCTACTTTTCTAATATCCCGAATCCTACTCGCCGAATATTCCGAATCCTACTCGCCGAATATCCCGAGTTCTACTCTCCTAATATCCCCAAATTCTACTCCCCTAATATCCCCGAATCCTGCATTCCTAATATCCCGAATCCTACTCTCCAATATCCCCGAATTCTACTCCCCTAGTATCCCCGAATCCTACTCCCCTAATATCCCAAATTCTACTCCCCTAATATCCCCGAATCCTACTTTTCTAATATCCCGAATCCTACTCCCCGAATATCCCGAATCCTACTCCCCGAATATCCCGAATCCTACTTTTCTAATATCCCGAATCCTACTCTCCTAATATCCCGAATCCTACTTTTCTAATATCCCCGAATCCTACTCCCCGAATATCCCGAATCATACTCGCCGAATATCCCGAATTCTACTCCCTAATACCCTGGAATCCTACTCTCCTAATATCCCCGAATCCTACTTCCCGAATATCCCGAATCCTACTCTCCTAATAGCCCCGAATCCTACTTTTTTAATAACCGAATCCTACTCACCGAATATCCCGAATCCTACTCCCCTAATATCCCCGAATCCTACTCCCCGAATATCTCGAGTTCTACTCTCCTAATATCCCCGAATTCTACTCCCCTAATATCCCAAATTCTACTCCCCTAATATCCCCGAATACTACTCCCCGAATATCCCGAATCCTACTCTCCAAATATTCCCCAATCACCCTCCAATCTTTTCATCTGGCTCCCCTCCTATCTTGAATCCCAGTTCCTCCTATCCCCAAATCCTATCTTTAGTTAGTCCCATTCCCCTTCTCCTATCACGAATCCCATCCCTCCTATCTTTTCATCCGACTCCTCTTGTATCTTGAATCCTAGTCCCCGACCCCCCGTACCCCTAATCTCCCGATAGGCGATTTTTTTATATTTAATATTCAATGGAACGCAACTTGTAAATATATTATTCTTACCTAATTTAAAGTTGACGCTAAATTTAGGCGCTTGCAAAGATAACAATTGTACATACAACTCACTTATTTAAAACGAGTTAGTTATTTTGATAAGTGAATAACAGTTAAATGAATTTGTTGGATTATAAATACAGTGACTATTTAGGCCAAGTCTGGACTCTGGAGTTGGAGAGGGAACTAAAAGAAAAACAATTTGTCTGTACCAGACACGACCCAGACAGACTTGTTTACAAGAAGCATTAAATTTATTCGACTGATTTCATGTAGGCTGTTTAATTGGACTTCATTAATTGTTTTTTTCGTCCTTCTAATTTGAACAGCATCAAACAACCTAGGCATTAAGCCAGGGATCAGGAGAGGGAGGGGTCGTAAAACAAATGAAGTCTGTCTGCCTATGCCTGAGACTGACTGATAAGGAAACAAATAGGTGTGAAAATTAGGTCGTCTGACAATAAACTGGACTACAAAGTTGGATTATACTGCGTATACTGCCTTGATTTAAACGCAAGTCGAAAAACAAATGCAATTCCTTACGCTGTTTCTGTTATTGAGCTTTGTAAACAATAAACTTGTTGCCTATAAAGCATAGGAACTGTAAAAGTTCTTGATTTTGATCTAGATCAGGAGTCGGCAAACTTTCTAGCTAGCGGGCCTCTGAAAGACGACTGTGCATATTCAATGTAAAAATATGAGATAGGGGAGAAATAAGACAGCAGAGATGACAGGGGGAGATAAGACACACGAGAGAAGACACAGGAGAGATGAAACACGGCATAGACGACACACGGGATAGATGAGATACGGAAGAGATGAGACACGAATCATCTTTCCACTGTCACATATCTCATCGGTCTCATCTCCCGTGTCTTATCTCTCCTGTGTCTTATCTCTCCTGTGTCTTATCTCTCCTGTCTCATCTCTTCTGTGTCTCATCTTTCCCGTGTCTCATCTCCCCTGCGTCTTATCTCTCCTGTGCCTCATCTCTCCTGTGTCTCATCTCTCCCGTGTCTCATCTCTCATGTGTCTCATCTATCCTGTGTCTTATCTCTTCTGTCTCATCTCCCCTATCTCAATTTCTACAGCCAATCCCTAATCGCTGTCGTCTTTAAGGTTCTCTATTTGGCTTGCTAGCTATTAAGTTTGCCGACCCCTGCTGTATACACTATACACTCAGCAATTTATACACTATACGCTCAGTAATTGGTACTTGTATGATGGCGAGACGTATTTTACATTTATGTCCATGACTGTGTTCTATATTAATCTTAACCACTATGCGAGTGTATGCAGCAGGGGCCACTGGACTGGATTATTTGAAGAGTTATTTGTCGGTCTCTTGTTTATAGGGGATATGTATGCTGCTTTTAATTAATTATCTTACAGTTACGACGAAACTTGTCAATTAAACATTCTTATATTGATATATATATACATTTAAATGCTAAAGGAATCGGATTGGAGTTTATTCAGTTACCGTCTGACCCAGTAGACAGTTTAAGTATAAGTTATCACCCACTTTTTTTATTTATTTTGGCCGGGAACGGCTGAGGACTCGTTTATTGGCCGAGGCGAAGCCGAGACATTTGAGTCGAAGTATCCTGCTTCGCTGTAGATCGTGTGATCTTTTGCAATTACAGAATTTACAAGGCTAGGCTAAGCCCAATAAATTTTTCTTCTCCAAAAGCTTGTTTCTTTAGCTTGTTATAGTACGTATTCATAAAAGTGTTTTTAAATCAAGCTTTTCTAAGACATCGCTTGGCGTAATCCTAAGCGTAATTGCGCATCAGCCTGAACGAAGGCGGTACTGGTGCACGCTATCCATATCAGAACCAAAGTAGGATTCATATTCATATATAAATAAAATACGATAAATTACAGTCACCACAGTAGAACTACATGGTATTGTTTAGTTTGTCACTCCGCCTCGTAGACGGCTTCTATTCTAAGTTGTAGGTGTACTTGTAAATAATACTACTAATTGCCAATTCCTGCATTGGCATCGCCTAGGCCTATGGGTCATACTAAACATCTATTAAAATTAATTTTTTTAGAAATTATAAAAGAAATACTTTTTAGCAACCTTTCATTATAGGTAATATAATATCTAAGGGACTATGGTAATGGTAATATAGCTAGGTCGTCAAACTTTTGCTAGGTCTAGACTAAAACATCAAAACCCCTTTCTGTATATCTGTAATTGACCTTATGGTCATCTTACTCAGGCTAAAACTGCAAGTAGTATATCTAACACCTATTGATATAGTAATTCCTAATTTATTCTAGTTTAGTAGTTTTTACTTAGTCTTCTGTTTAGTCTACTAGCTAACAAGCTAATCATTTCGAAATAGCTCACTTAAGTTATCCAATTTTCACAAGTTTTAAAATAAAATGAATTTAATTCTTCAACTTCTAGCCAATCAAAACAAATCTGTATTATATAATATTGAGACTTTTAAGTTATTTAAAAATAGGGGCCTACTTTATTTCAGAATACTTTTCATGTAAATCTTAATTGAAGGCAGAGGGCCTAGGACATTTAGCTATTTAGCTACAAGCTAGTAGCATGGCTATCTAAAGTAAGTAGCTATGGTGCATTTATGCTCTCTGATATATGATCTAGTTCTTTCCTTGAGCATTAATATAAAATAAGTTATATTTCGTAATAATCAGTTAATCCATTTTTTATTCCATTGTATAATGAGGCAAGATAACATAGCTAGATTAAACATAATAACAGCCTACCATTGTGCTTACAAGTTCAATAAAATACAATGAAACTGATGTTCTTTTTGCTATTAAAACATATTTGAAGAGTATATAATAATAATACATTTATAATTTCAAATGTCTGTTTTAAATATCATTTTTAAACAATCTAGCTAGCAAGCTATAACTCTGATTAAAATTGCAACTAGATGTAACAATGACATAGCTAATTGTTTATCTACCTACTTAGTATATATAATATATTTTGATAAACTTCAAAATAATTCTAGCTAAGGTAGGCCCAATAGAAAGAACAAAAAGGTAAAAGTATTACAAAACTGGTAGAGAGGAAACTTCTACCATAGCTACTGCCATAGCTACAAACTTTCTGTTAAATTCCCTGACCTTAAATTTTCCAGTAATTCATCACTGCATTGCCCAAGCAGCTCAACAAAATGTTTCGTTTAAACACTCTGCTCAAACTGTCCGTCACAATTCTGGCCTTCGCTCTGAGCGCCTTCCTGCTTGGCAACGGTTTTCCACCTAGCAACAGACTCAACACTCCGAACTCTGTTCCCGAAGCTAATCGGCAGCATTTTCTCAGCGCTCCTGCTCCCGCTGCGGTTGCTTCTTCAAGTCGGGGAGAAATCGACTCAATTAATCGTCGAATTTCGGCGCTTGAAGCTCGTCAGTTCCCACCAGTGGCCCACCTCGATTGGAGACAGAGGCGCAGAGTTCTCATCACCGGCGGCGCCGGTTTCGTTGGAAGCCACCTCGCCGACGCGCTAATGAAAGCCGGTCACACAGTCATTGTGGCCGATAATTTCTTCACTGGCCGGCGAGAAAATATCGAGCACTGGATTGGTCACAAAAATTTCGAATTACTGCACCACGACATTGTCAATCCGCTGTTTATAGAAGTAAGGGCCAAATGAAATTTTTTAATTTCACTGTTTTCTACGTTCCTTATCCCTATATCTTTCAGATCAAAATACTTCATCTTCCCTTATCCAAATCCCTAGTGATGCCTGATTTTACCACTAATCTTATCAGACACAAATACAGGGTCTTCTGATTTAGAATCTTCTAATTCCTAATCTTCCGAATCCCTGAATCCCTGATCTTCCTAATCCCTAATCTTCCTAATCCCTAATCTTCCTAATCCCTGAATCCCTAATCTTCCTAATCCCTAATCTTCCTAATCCCTGAATCCCTAATCTTCCTAATCCATGAATCCCTAACTTTTCTAATCCCAGAATCCCTAATCTTCCTAATCCCAAATCCCTATTCCTGCCGATCCCCGATTCCCAAAATCCTCAAGTCTCCCTATTACCCAATCCTCAGTCTTTAAAGCTCCCCCTATACGCAACCACGATCCCCAAAACAAAGGTCAATCCCGATTCTCAATCCCTGAACCCCAGGTGGACCAGATCTACCACCTGGCATCGCCCGCCAGCCCTCCAAACTACCAGCTGAACCCGGTGAAGACTCTGAAGACCAACCTGATTGGCACCATCAACATGCTGGGCTTGGCCAAGCGCACCAAGGCCCGCCTCCTGCTGGCCAGCACCTCCGAGGTCTACGGCGATCCAGAGCGGCACCCGCAGTCCGAGGACTATTGGGGAAATGTTAATCCCATCGGACCGAGGTCCTGCTACGATGAGGGCAAGCGAGCGGCTGAGGCGCTGTGCTACGCTTACAAACGGTGAGCATTGTGCAGGGATCTCAGAGTCTGCTTCAATATCCAGATTTCTCACTCATCCCAGATCCCATTTCTCTTTTAATCTCAGATCTCCTGATCCCCTTTGGGAATCCAGTAACAGCAAATATACGAGGGCTTTTTTGTATCTATCGTTATCTATTTTTCTGGAAAAAAAATTAGGTCCCTATCTATCCCTGGTCGCCAATTTTCATTCCAATCCTATCATCCTATGCTGCCGATCCCATCTTCCCCAGCTGACAATCCCATCTACGCAGCTGTCAATCCCATCTTCCCAGCTGTCAATCCCATCTTCCCAGCTGTCAATCCCATCTTCCCCAGCTGACAATCCCATCTACACAGCTGTCAATCCCATCTTCCCAGCTGTCAATCCCATCTTCCCAGCTGTCAATCCCATCTTCCCTAGCTGTCAATCCCATTCCCAGCTGTCAATCCCATCTTCCCTAGCTGTCAATCCCATCTTCCCCAGCTGTCAATCCCATCTTCCCCAGCTGCCAATCCCATCTCCCCAGCTGTCAATCCTATCTTTCCCAGCTGCTAATCCCATCTCCCCAGCTGCCAATCCCATCTCCCCAGCTGTCAATCCCATCGTCCCCAGCTGCCAATCCCATCTTCCCTAGCTGTCAATCCCATCTCCCCAGCTGTCAATCCCATCTTCCCCAGCTGCCAATCCCATCTTCCCAAGCTGCCAATCCCATCTTCCCCAGCTGTCAATCCCATCTTCCCCAGCTGCCAATCCCATCTCCCCAGCTGTCAATCCCATCTTCCCCAGCTGCCAATCCCATCTTCCCTAGCTTTTAATCCCATTCCCAGCTGCCAATCAACTCCGCCCTTGCACTTCCCGCAGCCGCAGCAACGTGGACATTCGAGTAGCCCGCATCTTCAACACCTTCGGGCCCCGAATGCAGATGAACGATGGTCGCGTTGTGAGCAACTTCATCCTGCAGGCCCTCAGAGGCCAGCCGCTGACTGTCTATGGCCAAGGCGAGCAGACCCGGTCGTTTCAGTACGTGACGGATTTGGTGTCGGGTCTCATTGCCCTGATGTCTAGCAATTATTCTCAGCCAGTAAATCTGGGTAATCCTGATGAGCACACCATAAGCGAGTTTGCTCAAACTGTGCTCACTCTAGCCAACTCAAGCTCCCCAGTGCATCGCTTGCAACCCGCCAAAGATGACCCACATCGACGCAAGCCGGATATCTCGGTTGCTAAGCGAGAGCTTGGTTGGCAACCGAGTGTATTGCTAAGAGATGGCCTGCTGCAGACAATTCATTATTTCAGGCATCGCTTGAGTGTGGATGAGGTGCATCCTAACGAGCTTTGACCTGAGGATTTCACTGCCAAATGGATGAGCTGTGCTTTTTTGAGTTCTAATGAGCTAATTTTTCACTGAATGCCAGGAGTGAATTGTGCCCGTTAACATTTTTGTGATCTAAATTGTTTTGAGGCCCATGTTTTTCCTCAGAATTGCTGCAACAGTAAAGTTACGCCTTACTTGATAAGAGGTTGTAGCCTAGTGGTTAGGGCGTCGGACTAACGACTTGAAGGTCGGGGGTTCGATTCCTGACTCCACTGAAACAATTTGTGTCCTTTAGCAAGACACTTAACTCTGCATTGCTTCAGTTCACCCAGCTGTTAAATGGGTACCATCATCAGCTGGGATAATTGAAGGTGGGTGTGGCGTCCCCCCAGTCCATGGACTGAACAGCCGTACGCAGCCTTCAGATGCGCCGCGCAATAGCTGCGGCTGTGCTGTCGGCTGCACATCTGGCCCGATTGGGACAGGTGTAATCAATTATTATTATTATTATTATTATTGATAAGAAAGTAACGACCCGTAGATAAAAAAACGAATCTAAGTAACGTGCCCAATGCTTGTCCTATAAAAATAAGCATTAATAGCATCATTGTCAATGCTATTGTAATTAATATTCTTGCATGGCTGTATACTATTTGAGTTGCTAAGCGTCTAAATTTCTCATCTGTTTAAGTTAAAAGATTTGCAAGTTTTTAGCTTGTCACAATGTTATCATGTACTCGTAGCATTTTAGCGATTTGACGCAAACAAGTTTTTGTTAAATTTCTGCAACCTTTTCGTTTTGTTTATAATAACCAGTTATATTTAAAATGGTTTATGATAACTTTCTAGTTCTGTTTCCTTTCAAACACTTGGTGCATTGTGTATACAATAGATTGTATCTGGAAGCTCCTGAGTTATTTTAAGGCGCCTCTCTGTTTAATAAAAACGGTCACTTGTCGTTTCTTTGTTATTAATATCGGAAATATCTTGAATTTGGCATTCTGGTTAAATTGGGCTTCTTTTCAGTGTTATTTTTCTCTTTTTTTCCCATTCTTTTCTGTTTGAGTTCAGAGTTGGAAATGTATTTATAAAATATAATCTGATTATTAATTAGATATTGGACAACAACTTTTAATTGTTGGAATTCGTTTTTTTCTGATTGTTACTAGCGGAGTGAGGGAGAGTCAGTAGAGAGTGGGGGAGAGTCAGTAGAGAGTGGGGGAGAGTCAGTAGAGAGTGGGGGAGAGTCAGTAGAGAGTGGGGGAGAGTCAGTAGAGAGTGGGGGAGAGTCAGTAGAGAGTGGGGAGAGTCAGTAGAGAGTGGGGGAGAGTCAGTAGAGAGTGGGGGAGAGTCAGTAGAGAGTGGGGGAGAGTCAGTAGAGAGTGGGGAGAGTTAGTAGAGAGTGGGGGAGAGTCAGTAGAGAGTGGGGAGAGTCAGTAGAGATTTAGGAGAGTCAGTAGATTGTGGGGGAGAGTCAGTAGAGAGTGGGGAGAGTCAGTAGAGATTGGGGAGAGTCAGTAGAGAGTGGGGAGAGTTAGTAGAGAGTGGGGAGAGTCAGTAGAGAGTGGGGGAGAGTCAGTAGAGAACGGGGGAGAGTCAGTAGAGAGTGGGGTAGAGTCAGTAGAGAGTGGGGGAGAGTCAGTAGAGAGTGGGGTAGAGTCAGTAGAGAGTGGGGGAGAGTCAGTAGAGAGTGGGGAGAGTCAGTAGAGAGTGGGGGAGAGTCAGTAGAGAACGGGGGAGAGTCAGTAGAGAGTGGGGTAGAGTCAGTAGAGAGTGGGGGAGAGTCAGTAGAGAGTGGGGGAGAGTCAGTAGAGAGTGGGGGAGAGTCAGTAGAGAGTGGGGGAGAGTCAGTAGAGAGTGGGGAGAGTTAGTAGAGAGTGGGGAGAGTCAGTAGAGAGTGGGGGAGAGTCAGTAGAGAACGGGGGAGAGTCAGTAGAGAGTGGGGTAGAGTCAGTAGAGAGTGGGGGAGAGTCAGTAGAGAGTGGGGGAGAGTCAGTAGAGAGTGGGGGAGAGTCAGTAGAGAGTGGGGGAGAGTCAGTAGAGAGTGGGGGAGAGTCAGTAGAGAGTGGGGGAGAGTCAGTAGAGAGTGGGGGAGAGTCAGTAGAGAGTGGGGGAGAGTCAGTAGACGGTGGGGGAGAGTCAGTAGACGTTGGGGGAGAGTCAGTAGAGAGTGAGGGAGGGTCAGTAGAAATCAGATCACCTGACACGAAGAGCATTGTGACAAGCATTGCTGATGATGTCAAAATCTATATTCAGATGGTTGTGCAATACTCGACTGTTTGCCGAAGTTAGATGCTTCACCCCGACAACCCGGATGCCGTCATGCCCTTCCCCTTGACGGAATCCGACAAGCGGGTCGGCTTGAAAACTTCGATCGCTTTGCAACGACTCGCTGAAGAGGTCGACGCTGTTCGGCGGAGTTCGTTTCGAAAATGGCGCTTCAGTCTGGCGAGTTTTCGGCGACATCCGCCTATCGCTCTGTCTCATGTGCTAGTCAACCTGACTGTCTGGACTGTCCTGCTCATTGCCGCGGCCATCACCGACAGGCCTGAGGAGTGAGTCCGCCTGTCTGCCTACCTGTCTGTCCACCTGTCTGTCCACCTGTCTGCCTACCTCTCTGCCCACCTGTCTGCCCACCTGTCTGCCTAACTGTCTGCCTTCCTCTCAGCTGCCTACCTGACTACTACCCTTTACCTACCTCTCTATTTACCCTCTTTTTTACTTGTCTACTACCTTCTTCCTCTGCCTCCTTACTCACCTGTCTGTCTCTTCAAAACAATCAACCCGCAGTTTTCTACCAGCCGGCGCGATGGCCGCCCTGCTCACAGCCATGCTTTTGCTCATCTTTACAAACGTAGCCGTGGCCCTGCTCATCGACTGGCTGTCGCACAATGGCGTTGATAGAAAAATTCAACACCTCTGCGCCGATTTAGCCGGTAATAATTGGAGACCTTCTGAATGATATTTTTATATTTATATACATTTAATATTGAAATCCGGCGATTTCTGAAATAAACTTCGTTAGTTAAATAATTTCGTTAAGTTATATTTTTGATTAGTTAGTTTCTGTCGGTTTATTCGTTAAATCCCGCTAAAAAATAAGGATGTTTCTTTGGGTGATTCCAGTTGGAATCTGCGGTGTTTCCAGAAAAAGAAACAGCCGAACGGTGGAAACATACCAATCGGATGATTCCATGCTTAGAATCTACCCAACTGGGCGTTTTCTCGGTGCTTCTTGGTGGCGAAATGGAATCACCCAAAGATTCCTCCAGTTCGGAAGATTCCATGCTCAGAAACCGCTGAGGAATCGCCAGTAAATAATTCTCTGGTTGTCCCATGGGCCACTGGTTCGGGTGATTCTTCGGCGGTTTCTGCACAATTTACGGTTACATCGGCTGCTTCCTGGGTGGTTTCTTTAACTCTTGCGAGATAGGGGGGATTTTCGTAGATTCCACTCCTATTTTGCACAAAAAACCCGCCGAAGAAGCAGCCGATTTTTTTACAGGGATTGTTGCGAGAAATTTTTTTCGTTAGTTCTTTGATTCTGATTCTATGAATCATTAACTGCGTTAATTGTTTCGAAATTTCCTTTTGTTTATTTCGTTAATTTTTATTGTTAGATTCGTTACTTTAATTTCTTTTATTCGTTTGTTTCTATGATTACAATTTTATTGTGATTGTTTATTTGTATATCAGGATTGTTAAAGTTTTTTACTAGGATTTTTAATTCGTTAACTTCGACTGTTAAATTCGTTATTTTTACAGAATAATTTTTTAAATTAAAAAGTTCTTCTTATTTATGATTGAAAATTGGCAATTTCTGTAATAAAAATAAAAGTGCATTTTTAGCACTTGCAATTCGCTTTTCGCAACCAGTTTTCTCCCCTCCCCCCAGAGTACGCCCGCACGGTGTCCTGGTCGCCAAGAACAGCCTACACCGATCTGAACGCCCCCACCGTGTCCACCGTCCACTGCCACTGGACAGTCCGCGACGGCTGCCTAGTTAACCTGCCCGCCATTCTCCTAGTCAGAGATGACGTCATCTACGTCAGGCCCGGCTCGGCATTCAACGTGCACTGCTGTGAGCTGCCACAACCGTCGGCTTCTACTTCAGTCAGATCGTTTGAACCCGACGATCGGTACCTGCCGGTGCTGCACGACCCAACCAGGCGATCGCTCGGCCGGCCAGTGTCCCACCGGGTCCTGCCGCCTCTGCGCTGCCGCGTCAAACTGACGCCCGCCGTTGATTTTGTGCGCGACTTTTTAAACCTGCACATTCGCGGCCAGTCGGATCTGGACGCCCTGTTCGCCAGGGGCTGTCGAGCCTGCCTGGCCTGCGTTGGTATCGTGTTCGCCCTGTGCCTAGCCGCCGCTCTAGCTAAGAGACACTTCATCGGTGAGGATTCGGTGAGTTTTTTGTTCACTTATCTGCGACTCGATTATCTCAAAAGAGAGGTCAGGAGTTCGAATCGAAGTCAAAATTTTAACATGTTTTTTTCATATTATCTGTATCTTACTAACTATTCAACTAATCGCTATGAATAACGTCGGGTTGTCTGGTGACATTAGCATAGCTTGGTCTTCCTACTGTTAAGAAAGAAACTTAATTTAAAATTGCTTTAATTGGTCCAGCTGTAAAACTGATGGATTTTGGTTGTACGTCTGTAATATCTTTTCCATCTACTTTAAGTAGTAACTTGTGATTTTGTGTGGCAGCCTCCCAGCCCACAAATCCGGATGGAAATTTTCATATGTTGCATGATTTAACTTTGATTAATCAGGTATCCGCAGCGTATGCCCTGGCCTTCCCCTGTCTGGCGTCCCTGCCCATCCTGCTGCTGACCTGTCCGCCATTGTGGCACGCTTTGAACCTGTGGGAGCTGGCTAAAGCTCTCGTGCATGTTCACGTGACCAGCTTAAGTAGCGACGAGATCCGGCAGCCGGACAGGCCACAATCGATGGACAGCCTGACAGAGTCCATTGGCTCACTGTCCGATCTGGAGACACGCGATGGCACCGCCTCGGCGTCTATTGTCGCCGGATGGCAGGAGGCATTCGATAAACTGATGTACCTCGTCACTGACAATGCCGAGATTGATTGGAAGCTTGTTCACTCATTTGGCACAATGTCCCGGCTCTGCTGCGCTGATAAGGTCAGTTTGAGCACGGTTGAGCAGTGTTTGAGATACCTGTTCTAGGTTTGAGCAGTATGTTCTGGTGATACCTGTTCTAGATTTGAGCAGTATGTTCTGGTGATACCTGTTCTAGGTTTGAGCAGTATGTTCTGGTGATACCTGTTCTAGATTTGAGCAGTATGTTCTGGTGATACCTGTTCTAGGTTTGAGCAGTATGTTCAGGAGATACCTGTCCTAGGTTTGAGCAGTATGTTCAGGAGATACCTGTTTTAGGTTTGAGCAGTATGTGTCAGGAGATACCTGTTCTAGGTTTGAGCAGTATGTTCTGGTGATACCTGTTCTAGGTTTGAGCAGTATGTTCTGGTGATACCTGTTCTAGGTTTGAGCAGTATGATCTGGTGATACCTGTTCTAGATTTGAGCAGTATGTGTCAGGAGATACCTGTTCTAGGTTTGAGCATTATGTGTCAGGAGATACCTGCCCTAGGTTTGAGCAGTGTGAGCAGTGATGCCTGTTCCTAACTGTGCGCACATGTCGCCATACCGCAGGAGGGCATTCTGAGCCTGCCCATTCCGCTGCCAGACAAAGTCTGCTTCTTACGCCGCAAGCATCGCCATCGCAATCCGGCGCAACGCAAAAAATCTGACATCAGCCTCCAGACATCCGGCGGCGGTACATCGGAGGCCATCGCCCTGATGGACACGGAGGCGCATGTCCACGTCTTGGACGTGTCGCACGATCCTAAAATAGCTTACCGTCTAGACTTTGACGATCCGCATTGGCGTCGCTATCTGAAGTCTTTGAAACCGCTCGGCCTAGCCATACTGCTCAACAACTGTCACCCCTCTGTGCGGCCCAGTTACGACGCGTTCGCGCATCACGTGACCGCCGTCACCCTGCCGGACGATCCGCACGCCAGCGTCAATAAGCGGCGCTGCCTGTGCGACCTGGCTAGACTGGTTGGCTTCATAGAGACTGCCAGGGATCCGTTTAGTCTGCAGTTCACTTTAGGCACCTATCAACAGGTGATCATTCTTTGCTGATTGGCTAACCCGATAAGTTTTGTCCGATTTTTTGATTGATTTTTTTCATATACTCTATGTCGTCAGATTACCATAAATATCGTTATTTAGACCTCCGTTAATTACAATTAGATCTGATTATGCTTGAGCAGTGTGAGCAGGGATTCCTGTTCTAGATTTGAGCAGTATAGCAGGGAGTCCTGTTCTAGATTTGAGCAGTATAGCAGGGAGTCCTGTTCTAGATTTGAGCAGTATAGCAGGAAGTCCTGTTCTAGATTTGAGCAGTATAGCAGGGAGTCCTGTTCTAGATTTGAGCAGTATAGCAGGAAGTCCTGTTCTAGATTTGAGCAGTATAGCAGGAAGTCCTGTTCTAGATTTGAGCAGTATAGCAGGGAGTCCTGTTCTAGATTTGAGCAGTGTGAGCAGGGATCCCTGTTCTAGATTTGAGCAGTATGAGCAGGGATTCCTGTTCTAGATTTGAGCAGGGAATCCTGTTCTGTGTTTGACCAGTGTGAGCAGGGCAGTGGTTGAGGAGTGTGAGCAGGGAGTCCTGTTCTGTTGTTGAGCACTGTGAGCAAGGATGCCTGTTCTAGAGTTAAGCAGTGTGAGCAGGGATCCCTATTTTATGGTTGAGCAGTATGAGCAGGCAGTCCTGTTGCGCAGTTACGACGTAAAATATTAGAAATGTGCAGTTATTTAAATTGCATGTCAATATAAAAATGTCGTTTCTGAAATTGCCATTCGACATTCTACACACCGCAGGCTAGCAAAGAAGATCAAGCCAAAGATCAGTTTCTTAGGTTGCTAAGCGCTCTACGTCAGAAGGCTCCGATAGGACACACGTTTGGCTGCGCCGTACAGCAGAGGCACCTGGGGGGACAGTATTTTGTGCAGGGCTCAGCCGATATGCTCGTTTCTGAGCTGTGCTCAGATTATTGGAATGGCAGCTCAGTGGCTCAGCTGACTGAGGTGAGTTTGGATGCTGATTAGAGTAGCTTGACTTGAGTTTGAGTAACTTGGTTTGATTTTGAGTAGCTTCAATAAAGTTTGAGTATCTTGGCTTGAGTTTGAGTAGCTTCAATAAAGTTTGAGTAGCTTTATTTGAGTTTATGTAGCTTGACTTGAGTTTGAGTAACTTGGTTTGATTTTGAGTAGCTTCAATCAAGTTTGAGTAGCTTGGCTTGAGTTTGAGTAGCTTGGCTTGAGTTTGAGTAGCTTCAATTGTGTTTGAGTAGCTCCAATTGTGTTTGAGTAGCTCCAATTGTGTTTGAGTAGCTCCAATTGTGTTTGAGTAGCTCCAATTGTGTTTAAGTAGCTTCAATTGTGTTTGAGTAGCTTCCATTGTGTTTCAGTAGCTTTAAATCGATTTTGAATAGCTTGAACTGTGTCTGAAAAGCTTCAATGGAGTTTGAATTTGAGTTGCTTGAGGTTGAGGTTTGAGGTTGAGGTTGAGTTAGCTCGGGTGTTGAGCTAGCTTGCCGTTAATCCCGCAGCTGGACCGTAAGCGCCTGCTGAATTTCTACAGCCGGCACAGCTACTCAAGCTACTGCGACGCTTTCGCTTACACGCCTGTGCTCAACAAGATCTCTCCTAGCAGCAGCGGCAGCGGTGACAGATGCGTTGAGCTGCCACCGTTTCGACTCAGCGCCGAGGAAGCCGAAGATCCGCCGACGCCGATGCACTCCGGTGGGGCGCCCCTGTCGAGAACATTCAGCGCCGAGACCACGTTGAATCGATCTTCGAATCTGTCCTTGACAGACGTGGACGCTTGTCTGAGCATCCAGAGCGGCCAGGTGTTTCTCGGCTTGGTGGCATCGCAGTTTCAGGCCAACTCCGACATGGTTCGCCTGATCGACCAGCTGGAACTGGGCTGCATTCGCTTCGTGTACTTCAGCGAGGAGAACGAACTGCGCAGTCGAGGATTCGCCGAACGATTGGGGCTCGAGTCCGGCTGGAATTGTCACATCTCGCTGCGGAGCGACTCCTGCGTTGGCAGCCGGGTGACTGTCACGGCCGAGAGGGATGCGGCTACTGCGGGACTCACTGTGAGACTTAAGCGATTGCGGAGATGGGATTTCGTTGGTTTCCGCATTGGAAATTTCATATTTTTTGGGTTTCTGACTCAGATTGCGATTATTCTAGGTTTAAGTCTGAAATAAGATAAGGATTCTAAATTTGAGTTCAAATTCAGTTTTTACCGGTGTCAGTCAAAGAATATATTTTTCTAGTTTTGAGTTCAAAATAGACAATTTTATAATTTGGAGTCCAATATGGTATTATTCTAAGTTTGAGTCCAAAATGGGATTATTTAAGGTTTGAGTATAAAATGGGATTATTTAAGGTTTGAGTATAAAATGGGATTATCTAAGGTTTGAGTATAAAATGGGATTATTTAAGGTTTGAGTATAAAATGGGATTATTTAAGGTTTGAGTATAAAATGGGATTATTTAAGGTTTGAGTCCAAAATGGGATTATCTAAGGTTTGAGTATAAAATGGGATTATTTAAGGTTTGAGTCCAAAATGGGATTATCTAAGGTTTGAGTCCAAAATGGGATTATTTAAGGTTTGAGTCCAAAATGGGATTATCTAAGGTTTGAGTCCAAAATGGGATTATTTAAGGTTTGAGTATAAAATGGGATTATTTAAGGTTTGAGTCCAAAATGGGATTATCTAAGGTTTGAGTCCAAAATGGGATTATTTAAGGTTTGAGTATAAAATGGGATTATCTAAGGTTTAAGTCTAAAATGGGATTATTTAAGGTTTGAGTATAAAATGGGATTATCTAAGGTTTGAGTATAAAATGGGATTATCTAAGGCTTGAGTCCAAAATGGGATTATTTAAGGTTTGAGTCCAAAATGGGATTATTTAAGGTTTGAGTATAAAATGGGATTATCTAAGGTTTAAGTCTAAAATGGGATTATTTAAGGTTTGAGTATAAAATGGGATTTTGTCTTGTATTCTAATGTTTGAGTCCATAATGGGATTTTGTCTTGTATTCTAAGGTTTGAGTCCGAAATGGTATTTTTCTAGCTTTCAGTTAAAAGGATAGAATTTTTATGTTTGTGTCTAGGATTGAATTTCTATAACTTTTAGTTCAAAATAAACTATTTTCTTATTTGGTGTCTAATGTGGTATTGCATCTAGGTTTGAGTCCTAAATGGGTTGTTCCTAGTTTTGAGCTCAAAATCAGACTTAAGACACCGAAGTATTTTATTCATCCATTTTCATAATTGCTTCGAGTATTGGACAGGATCTGTTTAGGGTTCATTTTTACAGATTATTTATTTTCCATTGGTTTAATTCGAACGCGGCAATCATTCTCGCGATTCTTCTGAATTGTACAGGTCAAGAATTTTGTGTGTTGATCAGGCACACAGAAATCCCACTTCTAGACAATGGGGAACAATTGCCTAGGGAACCGCAGTTGCTTCTTCTTCCTTGCTAGTGAGTAGTTCGTAGTCTTCTGGGTAAGCCGGTGGTTCTTGTTCATATTATTGGTCGACCGTGTCTTCTTGGTGTTCTGGGTCAGTAGGTCATTGTCTCCCGAGTCTTCTTGTCTTTTAGTCTTCTTGGCAGCTGCTAGTCGACCCTGTCTGTTGCGCTTGGCCAACAAAGGACGAGAGCGAATCAGATTACTTTTCGGTTTCCTCGAGCTCGGAATTCAGAAACATGTCACATGACTTTGCTTTTAAAAATAGCATATGAAGTCATCATGACTCATTCCTAAAAATATATTAACAATTATAGCTTAGGTTTACTTTTTATATATTACTTTAAGTAGCGCGTTGAAAAAATTGCATATTTTACTACTCTCTACACAGGGCGCCATGTCAGGTGCAACCCTGAGCCAGTGGGGCAGCGCACCGGCACTCATCAACACAGACACCAGCCGGGTGACATTCAAAGGTGAGCCAGACGAGCTCATGTTCACCGCCTCCGGCGATGCAGCTGACGACGACAATTCCAGCGTTTCGGAGAACGTCGGCGGTGGCGATTCAGACGAGTCGGAAGATTCGGACGACAATGATCCGGCTAATAATAGCGCCGGCGGTAGGGTTTCTGGTAGCGGCGGCGGTGGCGGCGGTGGAGGCGCCGGTCGGAGCGGCCTGTCGAGTCGCGACGACAACCAGTCGGGCTGCAGCACGGCCAGCGGTCACCGAGCCGATGCGTCTCGCGAGGAGAGCGAGCTGCTCTACGTTGATCAGAACAAATCCAGACTGCCTAGGGGCATTGCGGAGATTCGGCCGCACCTGCAGAAGGTGGACAATGTGCCGCTGCAGGTGTCGCTCTTTACCGATTGCGATATTGGCGCCGTATCTGAGATGCTGCTGATTATGCGTCAGTACGGAGAGAGATCAGTGCTGCTCTACTCAGCTCTCAGCTTGAGATCGTGCCGATTGGCTAAGATAACGGATACGGCTGTGAGTCGTGGGTCATTGAGAAGCCGGGCTTTTAGGTCACTTTTGAGTCGAGAATTTGCCATTGATGAGTCAAGCTCTGAGTTATGGATGAGTCAAGCTCTGAGTCATGGATGAGTCGAGCTCTGATGGATGAGTCGAGCTTTTGAGTCATGGATGCGTCGAGCTTTTGAGTCATGGATGAGTCGAGCTTTTGAGTCATAGATGAGTCGAGCTTTTGAGTCATGGATGAGTCGAGCTTTTGAGTCATGTATGAGTCGAGCTTTTGAGTCATAGATGAGTCGAGCTTTTAAGTCATGGATGAGTCAATGATAAGTCGAGCTTTTTGAATCATTGATGAGTCATGGATGAGTCGAGCTTTTGAGTCATAGATGAGTCGAGCTTTTGAGTCATGGATGAGTCGAGCTTTTGAGTCATAGATGAGTCGAGCTTTTAAGTCATGGATGAGTCGAGCTTTTGAGTCATAGATGAGTCGAGCTTTTGAGTCATGGATGAGTCGAGCTTTTGAGTCATAGATGAGTCGAGCTTTTAAGTCATGGATGAGTCGAGCTTTTGAGTCATGGATGAGTCGAGCTTTTGAGTCATAGATGAGTCGAGCTTTTAAGTCATGGATGAGTCGAGCTTTTGAGTCATGGATGAGTCGAGCTTTTGAGTCATAGATGAGTCGAGCTTTTAAGTCATGGATGAGTCAATGATAAGTCGAGCTTTTTGAATCATTGATGAGTCATGGATGAGTCGAGCTTTTGGGTCATAGTTGAGATGAGATTATGGGTCATAAATAATTCAGAATCAGGCTCATGATTGAGTCGAGATCTGGTCATACAGAAATCAATATTTTGGTCCTAGTTGAGTCGATTTTGCATCAGTGAGCAGTGCCTAAATAACAAAATGATGTCTCTAATAATTCGCAGATCGCCCTGGTGCCCCAGCTGCCTCCCACCTGCCGCAGTGAGCCAGTGCCGCCAGTTGGCAGTCGCCGGGACCCCAGTCCGGCCTTTGTGGCAGCCAAACTACTCAGTCTGCCAGCAGGCTACGCGCCAACTCGACTAGCCATCGCCGGCCTCATAGCCGACTGTCGCTGCTCTGTTGAACGACTCAAACGGCCTCTGCGAGCCTTCCTATCCATGGCGCTGATGCTGTCTGGTTTGCAGGCTGCCAGCTGTCTGCTCATGCTGCCTCCCTGCCTATCAGCTGGCCAGGTAGCTGCGCTCTCGTTTGTACTGCTACCCTCCATCGCCTTTGGCACAGTGGCCAAGGCTGAGGATCGACTGAAAGCGCTGAACCAGCCAGCCAGGAGAAGGGATTTGCCTAGGCGGAAAGCGCTGACTGTTCGGTTAGTTGGTTGACTTGCTAGTGTTAAAGAGGCTTCTTAACTTAATGATTGCAACTAGTTTAAGAGGGCCTCTTAAAGGGGTAGTTGTTGTGGCACGTTCAAGGTAAACAGGCTTCGTTTTGAAATTATTATAATCGGGCGTCATTTTTGAAGAGTATTATTTTCGCAGGTTCAAAAATAGATTTAGGCGGCAAGTTCAAAGAGAACCACCTGGGATTTTTCTAAATGGAATTGTGGCGGCAAATTCAAAGGATAGTTAAAAACGGAATTGTGGCGGCAACTTCAAAAGATAATTTAAAATGGAATTATGGCGGCAACTTCAAAGATAACTACGGAGGCTAGCTTAGTGTCGATTTCTGTCGCGGAAGTTCAAACAAAACTATATAGGCGAGTTTCAAATCAACTTTTATTGCAGCGGCAAGTTCATTCGGGTTAACCTTACAGAATATTGTTATTTCATATTTTTATAGTATTGTTTAATTAACCGCCTCGTTGTCTAGCTACCTGTCACTGCACCTGGCACTGACTTTGCCATCCGCGGTAGCAGCCGCCCTGGTGTTTCTAGGCTTCGTCTATTCCCAGTGCTCGCTGATGTCTAGGCGAGACAACTCAATGAGCAATAGTACCAACTCGCTGCCGGTCAGTTACGATAACGAGTCGCGGTTCATGGCTTCTACATTCTACTCTCAGTACTATCGTTTGAGCCTGGAGAATTTCACTACCTGCCTTGCGCATCCGACATGGACTCAGACAGATAATTATCAACTGTTGGCTGCATTCCAATTTGTTCTATTCTGCTTTTTGATTCTGGTTTGCTGTAAGTGCCTGTCCCAACATTCTGTCTGTCTGTACTTTATAAGACAGCAATTATTGACAGCAGTATCATTTCTTAACCCGCAGTGATTACCTCTCTGGTTTTCGTCACGGAAAATAAGCGACCATTTCGCATGCCCAGTGCCAGCTTCGCTAGACTAAAAATCTGGGCCATGTGTCAACTGGCTATGTGAGTCTCTTCGGGTCTTAAAAGTGCAGAATGGATTGCTAATCTATACTCTGTGGATTGGGGAATACCAAATGGATTACTAATTTGTCCTCTTTGGATTTGGAAATACAGAATGGATTGCTAGTCTATCCTCTGTGGATTTGGAAATACAGAATGGTTTGCTAGTCTATCCTCTGTGGATTAGTTAACACAGAATGGATTGCTAGTCTATCCTCTTTGGATTTGGAAATACAGAATGGATTGCTAGTCTATCCTCTGTGGATTAATTAACACAGAATGGATTGCTAGTCTATCCTCTGTGGATTAGTTAACACATAATGGATTGCTAGTCTATCCTCTGTGGATTAGTTAACACATAATGGATTGCTAGTCTATCCTCTGTGGATTAGTTAACACATAATGGATTGCTAGTCTATCCTCTGTACATTATGGAATGCAGAATGGTTTGCTAATCTATCCTCTGTGGGTTAGCCTGATTAGAGAATACACAATGGATTGATAATCTATTAATCAACGACGTCTGAATCTGTGAATATTTTCTCACGTCGCTAATCCGCAGCTTAATCTGCTCGCTGTTAATCGCCAGCTGGGATCTCTCGCTTCGCTCCTCCTGGGCTCGCCTGTGTGATCTGGGCCTGCACGTCTGGCTGCCGCTCATTTTCTGGCTGCTCGCGCTTGGACCCGTCAATGAGGTTGTCAAGCACAGGCAGATGCGGTGAGAACTTTATTTTTTCATGTTTAGCCTCCTCATGTACCTCGCCTTTTTACCTGTATTCTCTGTTACCCTAGCCTCATACCTCATTACCCTTGTTCCATATTACTTCAGCCTCATTACCCCTGTTCCCTATTACCCCAGCCTCATTACCCCTGTTCCCTATTACCCCAGCCTCATTACCCGTGTTCCCTATTACCCCAGCCTCATTACCCTGTTCCCTATTACCCCAGCCTCATTACCCCTGATCCCTATTACCCCAGCCTCATTAACCCTGATCCCTATTACCCCAGCCTCATTACCCCTGTTCCCTATTACCCCAGCCTCATTACCCCTGTTCCCTTTAACCCCAGCCTCATTACGCCTGATCCCTATTACCCCAGCCTCATTACCCCTGATCCCTATTACCCCAGCCTCATTACCCCTGTTCCCTATTACCCCAGCCTCATTACCCCTGTTCCCTATTACCCCAGCCTCATTACCCCTGTTCCCTATTACCCCAGCCTCATTACCCCTGTTCACTTTAACCCCAGCCTCATTACACTGACCCTATTACCCCAGCCTCATTGCCTGATCCTTATTACCCCAGCCTCATTACCCCTGATCCCTTTAACCCCAGCCTCATTACCCCTGTTCCCTATTACCCCAGCCTCATTACCCCTGTTCCCTATTACCCCAGCCTCATTACCCCTGTTCCCTATTACCCCAGCCTCATTACCCCAGCCTCATTACACTGACCCTATTACCCCAGCCTCATTGCCTGATCCCTATTACCCCAGCCTCATTGCCTGATCCCTATTACCCCAGCCCCATTACCCCTGTTCCATATTACCCAGCCTCACTATTATGGCTGTTTACCCGCAGGATCAAGAGTAAAGAGGATCGAGCGGCACGCCTACACTTCGACACGAAGCTGGGCATGTACTCGCCTGTCTGACGCAACCGCTTTTGATTAACTGTCTATTCGAGCTTAGCTATATTCTAATAATTTTAATTATCCAATACTCCTTAAATTGTTACCTGACTCAATTTTTATACTTGACTTCCGATGCTCGCATATTTTTGTGATTCAATGATTGTACTAACTTTCCATAACCTTTGATATCATTGATAATTTATTTGTATTGATCATGATGTACCAGCAGTAGATAGTAGAGCATAGTAGACAGTAGGATTGTAATTTTAGCAATGCTTGTAGTACTTCAGCTATACGTAATTAAGATGGGCATTGTCTATGTTTTCTTATTGTGCTATTTGTAAATCTTTAATCAACTGCTTTAGCACTTGTATTTCATAATTTTCGTTACTTCGATTTGCCGCTGACTAATTGTGTCATTCTCTGCATCAGCAATATGTGTACTACTAGATGCTTCATAATTGTCTTCTTTTGTATTTCTACGTAAGTAGCTATAGTTACCTTTATAATTATTTTAACTCTTGTCTTTTACATCTGCAAGGCCCACTTGTTGATATAAAGCCTACTTACGAGCTATTTTTAATGACTTCAATTTTTACTTAAAAACTAATTGCAATGTAGCTTTTTTGGTCTTTGTGCTTTTTCGTGCTACAGTCTTCCCACCAGATCCTCAGGCTGTACAGTCACCCTCCCAGATCATCAGGCTGTACAGTCACCCTCCCAGATCATCAGGCTGTACAGTCACCCTCCCAGATCCTCAGGCTGTACAGTCACTCTCCCAGATCATCAGGCTGTACAGACACTCTCAGAGATCATCAGGCTGTACATACACTCTCAGAGATCATCAGGCTGTACAGACACTCTCAGAGATCCTCAGGCTGTACATACACTCTCAGAGATCATCAGGCTGTACAGACACCCTCAGAGATCATCAGGCTGTACAGACACCCTCCCATGATCATCAGGCTGTACAGACACTCTCAGAGATCATCAGGCTGTACAGACACTCTCAGAGATCATCAGGCTGTACAGACACTCTCAGAGATCATCAGGCTGTACAGACACTCTCAGAGATCATCAGGCTGTACAGACACTCTCAGAGATCATCAGGCTGTACAGACACCCTCAGAGATCATCAGGCTGTACAGTCACCCTCCCAGATCATCAAGCTGTACAGACACTCTCAGATTCTCAGGCTGTACAGACACTCTCAGAGATCATCAGGCTGTACAGACACTCTCAGAGATCCTCAGGCTGTACAGACACCCTCAGAGATCATCAGGCTGTACAGTCACCCTCAGAGATCATCAGGCTGTACAGTCACCCTCAGAGATCATCAGGCTGTACAGACACCCTCAGAGATCATCAGGCTGTACAGTCACCCTCAGAGATCATCAGGCTGTACAGACACCCTCAGAGATCATCAGGCTGTACAGTCACCCTCCCAGATCATCAGGCTGTACAGACACTCTCAGATCCTCAGGCTGTACAGACACTCTCAGAGATCATCAGGCTGTACAGACACTCTCAGAGATCCTCAGGCTGTACAGACACTCTCAGAGATCCTCAGGCTGTACAGACACTCTCAGAGATCCTCAGGCTGTACAGACACCCTCAGAGATCATCAGGCTGTACAGTCACCCTCCCAGATCATCAGGCTGTACAGACACTCTCAGATCCTCAGGCTGTACAGACACCCTCCCAGATCCTCAGGCTGTACAGACACCCTCCCAGATCCTCAGGCTGTACAGACACTCTCAGAGATCATCAGGCTGTACAGACACTCTCAGAGATCATCAGGCTGTACAGACACTCTCAGAGATCATCAGGCTGTACAGTCACTCTCAGAGATCATCAGGCTGTACAGACACTCTCAGAGATCATCAGGCTGTACAGACACTCTCAGAGATCATCAGGCTGTACAGTCACCCTCAGAGATCATCAGGCTGTACAGACACCCTCAGAGATCATCAGGCTGTACAGTCACCCTCCCAGATCATCAGGCTGTACAGACACTCTCAGATCCTCAGGCTGTACAGACACTCTCAGAGATCATCAGGCTGTACAGACACTCTCAGAGATCCTCAGGCTGTACAGACACTCTCAGAGATCCTCAGGCTGTACAGACACTCTCAGAGATCCTCAGGCTGTACAGACACTCTCAGATCATCAGGCTGTACAGTCACCCTCCCAGATCATCAGGCTGTACAGACACTCTCAGATCCTCAGGCTGTACAGACACCCTCCCAGATCCTCAGGCTGTACAGACACCCTCCCAGATCCTCAGGCTGTACAGACACTCTCAGAGATCATCAGGCTGTACAGACACTCTCAGAGATCATCAGGCTGTACAGACACTCTCAGAGATCATCAGGCTGTACAGTCACTCTCAGAGATCATCAGGCTGTACAGACACTCTCAGAGATCATCAGGCTGTACAGACACTCTCAGAGATCATCAGGCTGTACAGACACTGTCAGAGATCATCAGGCTGTACAGACACTCTCAGATATCATCAGGCTGTACAGACACTCTCAGAGATCATCAGGCTGTACAGACACTCTCAGATATCATCAGGCTGTACAGACACTCTCAGAGATCATCAGGCTGTACAGACACTCTCAGAGATCATCAGGCTGTACAGACACTCTCAGAGATCATCAGGCTGTACAGACACTCTCAGAGATCATCAGGCTGTACAGACACTCTCAGAGATCATCAGGCTGTACAGACACCCTCCCAGATCCTCAGGCTGTACAGACACCCTCCCAGATCCTCAGGCTGTACAGACACTCTCAGAGATCATCAGGCTGTACAGACACTCTCAGAGATCATCAGGCTGTACAGACACTCTCAGAGATCATCAGGCTGTACAGTCACTCTCAGAGATCATCAGGCTGTACAGACACTCTCAGAGATCATCAGGCTGTACAGACACTCTCAGAGATCATCAGGCTGTACAGACACTGTCAGAGATCATCAGGCTGTACAGACACTCTCAGATATCATCAGGCTGTACAGACACTCTCAGAGATCATCAGGCTGTACAGACACTCTCAGATATCATCAGGCTGTACAGACACTCTCAGAGATCATCAGGCTGTACAGACACTCTCAGAGATCATCAGGCTGTACAGACACTCTCAGAGATCATCAGGCTGTACAGACACTCTCAGAGATCATCAGGCTGTACAGACACTCTCAGATCCTCAGAGACTCTCGCGGATCTTAAAACTCTTGCCTTTCAGAAGGAAGGAAATATTTAAATGTTTAAATAATATTTACTATGCATAACTATTCCGCGTCGTAGGTGATAAGGATTTATGAAGCAAGACTGAAAACTTTACTCGGGTCCCACGCTTTGAAATAAATTGATTAGTCTATTAATATGTAAATTCCTAGATTGTGCATTTATATTGCGCATTGCTTACATACAATTGTATATTTTATATACCCAGAATACATTAGAGTTGCCTATTCTTATATTAATACTGTAAATACTAGGCTTGTTGGAACCTTAGAATTTACATGCGCTTAGCAATCCGATAAACATATATTTGGAATCCATGGAACAGAAATAGTATATAGTATGTGGTCTTTGGAAGCCAAATTGGAAGCCGAATGCTAAGAGTAAGATCTCTATATTCAGGAGCTAAAAATGTTCCGTCTCAGGGAGTGTCGGAGTCGGAGACACTGAAGTGCGTCATTGATGCTGATGAATCTCGAAATTTTTCAACTCTTAAAACACGTGGCAGCAAATTAACTTCGAGGTCAGTTAGTAAGGGAATCTTAATAATCAAATAATTTTAAGTGTTAAGCGCGGCAAATTGTATGAAGAAGTTAAATAACAAGGCACTGGCACCAGTAAAAATAGTCTAGGGTCCTTAACTCTTCTAAGTCCTAACAGAATAGAGCAGATATTCCAGCCCCGGAACCGCATTTGCGTTCGCCATGAGTGTACACTCGCCGGAAAGGGGGTTAGAAAAGTCCATGTACATACCTCGACCCGGGGATGGCTGGTTGGCAATTAGAAGTACAGCGCGCGCAAAGAGAGATGAGAGAGGTTTGAAATGTACATTCACCATAGATATATTTTAACTTGTCTAGGGCTAGAAAAAGAACTGGAACGACAGACCTAGAGGAGTAGGAAGTTAGGCTGGCTGTTTAGCTGTGTTGCGTAGCTCGTAGCAAAGTATTGCTGCATAAAAAACTGGCTATTCGCTTTATATATTGCGCAGGCCTCCAATTGCGATTTAATATTTTGTTAATTCCGATTGCGCACACCCACAGAATGCTGTCGTTTGCAATCCGATTTATTACTGGCCATTGCAGGTAATACGCAGTAGAACTTTCAAGTCGTTTCCAGGGTAAGTTTTATCGTTTCATATTAAATTAATTATAAATTATCTGATATAACACCAACAAAACAGGTTAGCAATAGGACTATTTTAGATTGATCATGAACATGACATTTGGAATTAAAATTGGACGACGTTAGCAACCCGTTAGCAAGGTTTTTTCGACAATTTCTTTAACCGAAACACGTGTTGGACTAACCTGTCAGTTTGGGAAATAAAGTAACAACCCGTTTGACACTCTGTTACACAGATTGACAACCTGTTAGACAGATTGAAAACCTGTTAGACAGATTGACAACCTGTTAGACAGATTGAAAACCTGTTAGACAGATTGACACTCTGTTAGACAGATTGACAACCTGTTAGACAGATTGAAAACCTGTTAGACAGATTGACAACCTTTTAGACAGATTGAAAACCTGTTAGACAGATTGACACTCTGTTAGACAGATTGACAACCTGTTAGACAGATTGAAACTCTGTTAGACAGATTAACAACCTGTTAGACAGATTGAAAACCTGTTAGACAGATTGACAACCTTTTAGACAGATTGACAACCTGTTAGACAGATTGACAACCTGTTAGACAGATTGACAACCTGTTAGACAGATTGACAACCTTTTAGACAGATTGACACTCTGTTAGACAGATTGACAACCTGTTAGACAGATTGAAAACCTGTTAGACAGATTGACAACCTTTTAGACAGATTGAAAACCTGTTAGACAAGCCGACAGACTTTGTATTTTAGACAAATAGACATGTTGTACATTTTAATTTTGCAGACTCGCCTAGCCTTACTCGAAAGCATGCCACCTAGCCGCAAGAACTTGCTACTTGGCATTGTACTTTTAGCCGCTATTGGCCTGTTTTATCCTTTACTGCACAGCCTTAGAGGTGACAAGCAGTCCACTGTGCTAGATCAGGCAGCAATTGACGAAATTGTCGCCCAGCGTCAGCGAAATCTTGAACGATCGCTGCGCCTGGAGTCCTGGGGCGAGTGCTTCCAATTGGCTCCGAATCTCATAGTGGCTGTGGCTTCCAACCAATCAGATCGCGCCGGTCGCAACAGATTGCGTCAGTTGTGGCGCAAGAAATGGCACCTATCCGGCAGTGCGGCGCAGTTAATATTCTTTGTGCGCTTCTCGGCAGCAGCAAGCAGGTCCAGCATAGTTGACGAGTTTCATAGCCAGCAGGATCTTATACTCAACGCTGGTCTACAATGGCAATCGGATGTGGCAATGCTGAGAAGCGCAGCTAATTGGTTTCTCCATCAGTGTTCGAGGACTCCCTATCTGTTGTTTGTGTCTGCTGATTCAATGAGTGGAAATTCTAGTCCACTTGATGTCCGCCTAGTCTCATTGCACACCGCTGGAGATGGGGTGGCTGCGGCTGACATTAGTGCCAATGGAGAGAAAGGTGAGGATTGGGAATCGATCTTTAGAAACGTGACCTAGGGATTTAGTAAATTAAAAAACTTGACCTGAGGATTTGGGATCTTTAGAAACTTGGTCTGAGTATTTGGGATCATTAGAAACCTGACCTGAGGATTTGGAATCTTTAGAAACTTTGCCTGAGGATTTGGAATCTTTAGAAACTTTGCCTGAGCATTTGGGATCTTAAGAAACTTGACCTGAGGATTTGGGATCATTAGAAACCTGACCTGAGGATTTGGGATCTTTAGAAACTTGGCCTGAGGATTTGGGATCTTTAGAAACTTGACCTGAGGATTTGGGATCATTAGAAACCTGACCTGAGGATTTGGGATCTTTAGAAACTTGACTTGAGGATTTACGATCTTTAGAAACTTGGCCTGAGGATTTGGGATCTTTAGAAACTTGGCCTGAGGATTTGGGAAGTTTAGAAACTTGACCTGAGGATTTGGGAAGTTTAGAAACTTGACCTGAGGATTTGGGAAGATACGTTTAGAAACTTGACCTGTGGATTTGGGAAGATAAGTTTAGAAACTTGACCTGAGGATTTGGGAAGATAAGTTTTAAAACTTGACCTGGGGATTCGGGAAGTTCAGTTACCCAACCCGAGCATCTACATGTTAGGAAATATTCGCTAAGCTCGTTTTAAAATCGGACTGTAATCGCAAATGTCATTCTCCAGGTACCAGAAACGGATCAACAGTTTCACAGGAAATGGGCTTCAATGACACAGTCAGCTCGCCGCCCTGCCTGCTGATGTCTCGCTCGCAGGTTGAATTCCTGGTTAAGCGAGTCAGCGAAGCCGATGGCGCCTGGCCGGAGTTGCGCGGCTCGCTGCTGCCCAACTTCAACCAGTGGGTTGCAGCGGCGCAGCGACTGTTCTGCAGATCCGACAATCCAGCGGCCGAGTGAAGCAACCGTGCCATGTGATGCGCTTTTTTTAATCAGTTGCAAATTTGCTGCTAGCTCGTAATTCTTAACATCAGCTTAGTCTGCTACTTACCCCTTAGTTCTGGTTCTCCCCCTTTACTCTTCCCCTATCGATCTGTTTCTCCCCTTTTAGTCTGAATCTACCTTCTCCCCCTATAGTCTGTTTCTTCCCCTTGTTCTGTTTCTACCGCACTCTTATGCTTGTGCTCTCTAAATAATTCATCTGCCTTCTAACTTCCTCAGTATTGTAGTGAAGTATATAAATAGACATTTTCATTCCCTTCTTTGGTCTATTTGACTAATACTCGTAAATTGCACTGAATGTTCGTAGGCCAGTACTGTTTTCTTAACTGCTCAATTTGCTAATTGTTAGTTCATTCTTGTTTCTGTAAGCATGTCTGTAAACACAGAATTTTATAATATATAACAAAATGTCCGTCAGACTCAAGTCAATTTTGTCAGCTAATTCGAAAATAATTATGCAAAACACGTCTTACCAAATCTCTTTCCTTTTTATTTATTGTACTATATCTGGGAGGGTTTTTGTACATCCTGATGATCTGGGAGGGTGTCTGTGCAGTCTGAGGATCTGTGAGGGTGTCTGTACATCCTGATGATCTGGGAGGGTGTCTGTGCAGTCTGAGGATCTGTGAGGGTGTCTGTACAGCCTGATGATCTGGGAGGGTGTCTGTGCAGCCTGAGGATCTGTGAGGGTGTCTGTACATCCTGATGATCTGGGAGGGTGTCTGTGCAGTCTGAGGATCTGGGAGGGTGTCTGTACAGCCTGAGGATCTGGGAGGGTGTCTGTACAGCCTGAGGATCTGGGAGGGTGCCTGTACAGCCTGAGGATCTGGGAGGGTGTCTGTACAGCCTGAGGATCTGGGAGGGTGTCTGTACAGCCTGAGGATCTGGGAGGGTGCCTGTACAGCCTGAGGATCTGGGAGGGTGCCTGTACAGCCTGAGGATCTGGGAGGGTGACTGTACAGCCTGAGGATCTGGGAGGGTGTCTTTACATCTGAGTATCAGGGAGGTTTTTCGTACATTATAGGGATCTAGAGTCGTTGGTAGTATGAAAATTTTAGATTACTGGGTAGATTTTATACTAGACTGGTTTTAGGTTCTAAAAATGTGTCGTATACCTCGATGAAAGTGCACGTTTTCTGTGTGTAGAAAAAAGCCGAGTCCTGTTGTAACGCTTGTAAGAATTTTGAAAGCCAAAAAGTCCTTAACCAAATTTCTCAGAGAGTTATGTAGTTGAGATGAATTTGAAATTGCAAAGAATAACTGAAGTAATTTAGAGTACTTGAGCACTGTATCTCTACATTTTTCAACCAGTGATGCGTCCGATTAGTTCACTCTGAGCAAAGTCGGCCTGATAGGCTTCATCGGCAATGACTGCGTCTTCTTGATCGCTGCCGGTGGATTCGACAGCCTCCTGGTCGGCTTCGTTGAATGTTCGACTGCGCGAGTTCGCGCTCCTGTGCTCGTCGCTACCGATGAGGTTCTGGTGAGCATCGTCCGAGTTCCGGCGCCCGTTGGCGTAGGACTGGTTGACGCAGCCAGCCAGGGTCCCCGTGCTCAGCACGCTGGCCATGCGTCTAACCAGAGCTCCGGCGCTGCCAACAGCAGCTGCCGACATCTGGCGAGTCAGGGCGCCTCTTGGACCTCGCCGCGTGCGCAGGGTGCGGCTGATCTCTTCTCGGATTTCGTCGGCCTCGTCGCGAATCGGTTCCATAAGGAGGCGCTCCAGTACATTCTCCAGAGTGATGATGCCGCGAACCAGGCCAGAGTCCGTGTTGAACACCACCGCCATGTGGCCTGTTGGCAATGCGTTCGCAACAGGCTGGGTCATGCAATTTAAGCCCATAAGGCACTGTGAGAGTGTACACTGCCTGACGATGTGATACTCGTAGTGTGTTCTTGGAGGTCAGCGAAATGGACAGAGTTGAATCCTAGCTGGAGGCGGGTCATCTATCGTTAAATAATTGGCTGTACGCAGGCACACGCTCACAGAGGTGTGTACATCTGCCTTAAATTTCTCATCGTCAGGCAGTGTACACCCTCGCTGCGCCTTGGATGTTGGCCTTTCAAGGCCGCGAAATTTCCCGAGACAAGCCCCCAAGTGTTCTCTGCGTCTGCGCCCCAAATGAATGTCGGAATCGAGCTCAGGTACATTGGTGCGAGAGGCAAACGCGTTAACGCGTTAACGGTGAGTTCCGTCCTGCCGCCACACTGCCAACACCACCACGGCCCTTTCATAATAAACGTACTGTCCACACCTCTGGTGTTGTTTTGTTTCTACCAACATAAACTAATAGTTCAGTCTTACTCACTCTTTCCCTGCTGGAAGATGTTCAGCAGGTCGTACAGTGGAGTCTGGCAGGGCACATACGGCATTTCTCTGAAGCACTTCTTGTCAGACAGAATTCTAGCGAATGGCACCTCGGACTTGGTGGAGTAGATGAGCAGCATTTTGGTCAGCAGGTGGCCGCGAATGTCGTTGCGATTCTCGCCGCGAAAAACTGGCACTCGAGAATGCGCATTGGCGATAAGCTTCAATCTGACGGCATTGTTTAGCGAGCAACAGTCGGACAGCATGAAAACCTTGTCTATTGGGGTGCAGGCGTCTTCCGCTGGTACGCTGGACAATTCTAGGGCTCCTTTTATGATTGCCACCTCGTCGAATGTGAGCACACTGCGTTGAGCGGCTGCCACGCCGTCCTCGATGACACTTCTTGACGAGACAGTGACCGCTGGAGCTGACACAGAAGGCCGTTCTCCCCGGCTGCTCTCCACCAGGTAGTCGCCCTCGCGACGCACCCGAGGCCCGTGAAAGCCGACCAGAGCTTTGAGCTCCTCCTTTTTGAAGACTGTCTCATGATCAGCGCCGAGGAGTAGGTCCAGGAGCTTCGATAGAGGAAAAGCAATCGGAAACAGAAGACCTATAAAAATGTAGACCAGGCTAAAAATTGGTAGGTGATTGGCGGAGCGGTCAACGCGTTTGCCTCTCGCACTAAGATCCCTGAGCTCGATTCCGCGGCGAGGCGACATTCATTTGGGGCGCAGCCGCGGACAGCAAGCTTAGGGGGCCAACCTCCAAGGCACAGTGAGAGTGTACGCTGCCTGACGATGAGAAAGTCAGGGCAGATGTACACATCTATTGTGTGCGCGTGTGCCTGCGTACGGTATCTGTGTACGTGCGTGCTCAGAAGTCAGCGAAATGTGCAGAATTGCCTCCTCGCTGGCTGTTGGTCTACTGAATAATTGCTGTAAATGCTTTCCGGACATGCCGTGTATATACTGAAACTAGTATGCTTGAGTTTTAACGATGAAAATACTCACGGAACACAATAGTAGCCTATGGCCAGACCAAACTTGGTGCATAGCGCCTGAGGTATCACTCTGAAACCAATTGGAGACACATCGTCAAAAGAGCTCTCTTTTATAACTAGGAGTATACGATAATGACAAGAAAAAACTCACTCTCCAAAGAATAGAACAGCAGTCACTGACACCACAATAGCAATGACTGGATCTGAAACTCGGTCCAAGAATATTGGCATTGCTTCAACGCAGGCCGCATTGCCTAGCAACAGTGTCACTAGCAACCAGTGATGCCGTTTCACAATGGGCAGCAGTCTGGTGGCGTACTTTTTTACTTTACCATCGCCGGAGTCGGCGAGAACCTTTAGGCTGAGTGGATCCAGGCTGAGCAGGCCTATTGTGAGTCCGCTCATGAGACCTGAGTGAGCATTGGTTGGTGTGTTGGTATTAGCCTCGACGTGGACTAGCACAGCCTAGATACTTTATGAATGGGAGATTGCCTGAGACCGAACAAGAACAACAATGACAATAGCAAAACTAGAGCAAGAACAACAGCAAGAACAACAAGAACACGAACAAGAACAAGAACAGGAACAAGAACAATAACAATAACAAGAACAAGAACAACAATAGCAAAACTAGAGCAAGAACAACAGCAAGAACAACAAGAACAAGAAAAGGAACAAGAACAAGAACAATAACAAGAACACGAACAAGAACAAGAACAGGAGGAACAAGAGCAGGAACAAGAACAATAGCAAGAACAGGAGCAAGAACAGGAACAAGAACAAGTACAAGAACAGGAGGAACAAGAGCAGGAACAAGAACAGGAGCAAGAACAGGAACAGGAACAAGAACAAGAACAGAAACAATAACAAGAACAAGAACAAGAACAATAGTAATAACAAGAACAGAAACAAGAATATGTAAAAATACTCGTAATCACATAGTCTAGTGTTCGTGTTACTGATGATGCGTTCACTCAGTGTATCAGTATAGGAGACACAATTTAGTATTTATTCCAAAGACAGTGTCTGTAGTTACAGATAATTGTGGAGGAACTGTAGCATTTCCTCTTAATATAGCTAGCTATTCGTCTGGTCTAGCTCTGATCACACTAAAATGATTCCTTTCAAACTCTAATTTAGCTACGAGTACAACCTTACATATAATCAAAAGTTTTTTTTCATTTATTTCGAGTGTATTTAGCTCAAATTAGAGCCGAAGCAAACAATATAAGCCGCAAATTGAGGTCACTTAAAACTGAAAGAAATGTTTAATAATTTAAGCATTAAAATAACCATGGACTGAACCTAGATAAAGATTGAACTGTCACATGCTGTTTTGGGCTCACTGCAGATTAGGCCCAGCGTACTTCATTCACTTCTACGAGTAGGTACATTTAGATATAGGGAAAGCATTTTATTAGGAGTGAACGTTGATTCAGTCGCGAAGAAAAAATGTTTTATCGAGTAATTAGCTAGTTTTTTTATTCCAATAAATTAAGGAATCATTGTTGAAAACAGTTTGATTGCAGAAAAAAATGCGAAAATTGCAAAAAAAAGTTTGGGAATACAACTAGACCATAGACAATTGCAGGGTGGCAAGTTTGAGGGATACAACTAGACCATAGACAATTGCACGGGCCAAGTTTGGGGATACAACTAGACCATAGACAATTGCACGGGCCAAGTTTGAGGGATACAACTAGACCATAGAAAATTGCACGGGCCAAGTTTGGGGGATACAACTAGACCATAGACAATTGCACGGGGCAAGTTTGAGGGATACAACTAGACCATAGACAATTTCACGGGGCAAGTTTGAGGGATACAACTAGACCATAGACAATTGCACGGGACAAGTTTGGGGGATACAACTAGACCATAGAAAATTGCACGGGCCAAGTTTGAGGGATACAACTAGACCATAGACAATTGCACGGGACAAGTTTGAGGGATACAACTAGACCATAGAAAATTGCACGGGGCAAGTTTGAGGGATACAACTAGACCATAGACAATTTCACGGGGCAAGTTTGAGGGATACAACTAGACCATAGAAAATTGCACGGGCCAAGTTTGAGGGATACAACTAGACCATAGACAATTGCACGGGACAAGTTTGAGGGATACAACTAGACCATAGACAATTTCACGGGGCAAGTTTGCTCTCCTCACTATGAGTAAATATGATTGGCTGAAGCTTTATGAACTTTAATTAAAACACTCACCTGCTCCAATTACTAATGCAGTGTAGATAGCCAAGTAGATCCAGAACCACGTATCCTCCGGTGTCAGCATGTGATCAGCCTCGTGATATTCTGTGCCATTGCACCATAGCTCGTTTGGCCCAGTTAGGCTACAATTTAAATAGGCGCTCATACTCAGATTTATGAGTAGCCAGTTTGTTAATGAGGCATTTTTCCTATAACATTTTGCTCCGCGTTAAATTGAAGATTCGTATAAATTAAATAGAGTTCTGAGCTGATATATCTATAACTTTAATATGCTCGGCGTAGGGTTTGACAGATAAACCAGGTTTGGTAGGGTGGATGTACATTCGACTCGCCAAACTCAGACTGAGTGTACATTCAGACGCCCCGTCTCAGCAGTGGCCCGTATGTACCGTGGCCCGTGGCCCTACCATCCAATTCTTCACACTTTCTCTATAGCACAACTTCTGAATTTGTGGGCAGTCGAGTGTCGCTAAAAATGGGTTGAAGCTAAATTAGCCAGACTATATTCATCCAAGATATACGCATAGGTTTTTTATAGTGGTCTGTTGTTTCATTCGGCTTTTTACGTACTACTAACGTAGAACATTGTGCAAATGTTACTTTTGTGCATATACTTTATGTGCAAACTGAAATTGTGCTACTGAAAAATAATTCATAACGCAACAATTAGGTTAATTGTAGTGCAGATAGATATCAATTTAGCTACAAGTGTTCAATGTATGTATGCGCGAAATTTGTTTATGAACCGCGTGACCTTCATATGGCAGACCATTTGTTGTTGCACTGCGCGTAAATATCAAATTATTCCTAAACTAGGCCCATTTTGTGACTTTCAAGCTCAAAGGAACTTAATTAATTTGTGTCCAGAAGCAAGAAACTTTGATTCCATTCCCAAAGTCCATGGACTGAACAGCTGTACACAAACCATGGAAGCTGTGGCTGTGCCACTGGCCCATCTCTATCTAAAGCTCGTGCTATTATCATATCATAATTAAAGTAATGTCTACTAACGCTACTAACGCTACTAACAAGTAGCCAAGAAGGCTTGGAGACAAAATTAGGCCAATAACAGAAATAGAGGAATTTCTATGACCACTGTGTAAATCTTTTAATCGAATAAATGAATAATTGCTCCGAATGTAACAGTAGCACCAGCAAGCATAGAAATATTGCACCCACAATCTCTCATTTGCAAAAAGGTTTGCCAGTTTCATTGCCCCGATGAAAGATTTATTACGTTCTTTCATCCAAGAAATCTAATTAAGCAGCAAGAATAGGCACATAAAAACTATTTATTACTCCTGGCTACAGCTCTGTCTGTTTATTTCTTTAAAGTACTTTCCTGATGCTGGCCTAACGAGGTATTTCACCACTAAGCATCCCTATAGCAAGATACGGTCAAGCTCATTCTATCGTACTATTGTCTATTTAAAGGGAGGGCAATGAGATAACGACTGATTAAGTGATCGATGAGTATAATTTCCAATGTCCTTCTAAACTCTGGAATTTGTGTTTCTTGTTTAATCGTTTCTGAACTGACCTGAAGCAGCAAGCAGCTGCAGGAGCATTGTCAACACGGTGAAATTTGCAACCGGGCTCATAATTCTGAACCTTTAGCTACGATCCTACAGCTAGACAATGCCCTGGAGTACAGAGGCTGGGTGACCCGGCTGATGCTATGGATGACTTGATCATGCGAACTTTAAACCCGTTTAGGTTTGAGCAGGACTGGCTGCAAGCTAATAACTGGAAACTGGAAACTGGGATAATGGCATTATCATAATGCTATATAAAAGTCACGTAAAATGGGATAATGGGGTCATGTATTTTTGCCCTCCAACGTTTTCCCTCCGATGTTTTTCCTCCAACGTTTTCCCTCCAACGTTTTCCCTCCAACGTTTTCCCTCCGACGTTTGCCCCCGATTTTTTCCCTCCGACGCTTGCCCCCGATGTTTTCCCTCCGACATTTGCCCCTGATGTTTTCCCTCCGACGTTTGCCCCCGATGTTTTCCCTCCGACGTTTGCCCCCGATGTTTTCCCTCCGACGTTTGCCCCGGATGTTTTCCCTCCATCGTTTGCCCCGGATGTTTTCCCTCCGACGTTTGCCCCGGAGGTTTTCCCTCCGACGTTTGCCCCCGATGTTTTTCCTCCGACGTTTGCCCCCGATGTTTTCCCTCCGACGCTTGCCCTCCAACGTTTTCCCTCCAACGTTTTCCCTCCGACGTTTGCCCCCGATGTTTTCCCTCCGACATTTGCCCCTGATGTTTTCCCTCCGACGTTTGCCCCGGATGTTTTCCCTCCATCGTTTGCTCCGGATGTTTTCCCTCCGACGTTTGCCCCCGATGTTTTCCCTCCGACGTTTGCCCCCCGATGTTTTCCCTCCGACGCTTGCCCCCGATGTTTTCCCTCCGACGTTTGCCCCCGATGTTTTCCCTCCGACGCTTGCCCCCGATGTTTTCCCTCCGACGTTTGCCCCCGATGTTTTCCCTCCGACGTTTGCCCCCGATGTTTTTCCTCCGACGTTTGCCCCCGATGTTTTCCCTCCAACGTTTGCCCCCGATGTTTTTCCTCCGACGTTTGCCCCCGATGTTTTCCCTCCGACGCTTGCCCTCCAACGTTTTCCCTCCAACGTTTTCCCTCCAACGTTTTCCCTCCGACGTTTGCCCCCGATGTTTTCCCTCCGACATTTGCCCCTGATGTTTTCCCTCCGACGTTTGCCCCCGATGTTTTCCCTCCGACGTTTGCCCCGATGTTTTCCCTCCGACGTTTGCCCCCGATGTTTTCCCTCCGACGTTTGCCCCCGATGTTTTCCCTCCGACGTTTGCCCCCGATGTTTTCCCTCCGACGTTTGCCCCCGATGTTTTCCCTCCGACGCTTGCCCCCGATGTTTTCCCTCCGACGTTTGCCCCCGATGTTTTCCCTCCGACGTTTGCCCCCGATGTTTTCCCTCCGACGCTTGCCCTCCAACGTTTTCCCTCCAACGTTTTCCCTCCGACGTTTGCCCCCGATGTTTTCCCTCCGACATTTGCCCCTGATGTTTTCCCTCCGACGTTTGCCCCGGATGTTTTCCCTCCATCGTTTGCTCCGGATGTTTTCCCTCCGACGTTTGCCCCCGATGTTTTCCCTCCGACGTTTGCCCCCCGATGTTTTCCCTCCGACGCTTGCCCCCGATGTTTTCCCTCCGACGTTTGCCCCCGATGTTTTCCCTCCGACGCTTGCCCCCGATGTTTTCCCTCCGACGTTTGCCCCCGATGTTTTCCCTCCGACGTTTGCCCCCGATGTTTTTCCTCCGACGTTTGCCCCCGATGTTTTCCCTCCAACGTTTGCCCCCGATGTTTTTCCTCCGACGTTTGCCCCCGATGTTTTCCCTCCGACGCTTGCCCTCCAACGTTTTCCCTCCAACGTTTTCCCTCCAACGTTTTCCCTCCGACGTTTGCCCCCGATGTTTTCCCTCCGACATTTGCCCCTGATGTTTTCCCTCCGACGTTTGCCCCCGATGTTTTCCCTCCGACGTTTGCCCCGATGTTTTCCCTCCGACGTTTGCCCCCGATGTTTTCCCTCCGACGTTTGCCCCCGATGTTTTCCCTCCGACGTTTGCCCCCGATGTTTTCCCTCCGACGTTTGCCCCCGATGTTTTCCCTCCGACGCTTGCCCCCGATGTTTTCCCTCCGACGTTTGCCCCCGATGTTTTCCCTCCGACGTTTGCCCCCGATGTTTTCCCTCCGACGCTTGCCCCAGATGTTTTCCCTCCGACGTTTGCCCCCGATGTTTTCCCTCCGACGTTTGCCCCCGATGTTTTCCCTCCGACGTTTTTCCTCCAACGTTTTCCCTCCGTTCTTCAAAGTTTTCCCTCAACGTTTCCTCTCCAACGTTTGCCCACCCGCCGACGATTAAAGTTTTGGTTACTGCGGGCAAACGTCGGCGGGTGAATGTGGGTATTCCGAGATAATGATTGATTAAGTTCTAACTTATTACTGTGCGTAGATCCGGAATGAGAAAACAATTCTGAACAAATTTGCTTCATTTTGCTAATATGCTGTGTGTAATGTGGTAATCAAACTGATAAAAAACCAAGTACTGACATGCACCAAACAAGAACAATACTAGCTTTCTGTAAATATTTACAGAAAGCTAGTATTGTTCACAATAATTTAAACGAACCTTAGATAAAAAGTTATCAAATACAAACGCAAAATGTTCAATCATAACTTCAATGGCAATTTTGCAAAGGAATAAATAGAAAGAAAATACTTGTTGCAGACTAGCCTGGATAAGGATTTTGCTGTCCTTTAGTGACCTCACAAACGCCGTACCTCAGTAAATATCTTTAATAAGGATTACTGAATTCGGTTAAATCTCGATCCAATCTTATGCCACTTATAGATTGTACATCAGTAGGTATTGTTCATATCAGTGAAGCACAGGTAGAGCATTGCAGCCAGCATCAAGCAGACGGCAATGATTAGGCAGATCCAGAACATGTACGCTTCCCATGGCTTCTTGTCGAGATTCTTGAGCACAGGTATGCCAACCAAGAAGCCAAATAGTAGACCGCCGACATGCGCCAGAAAGCTGACCCTATTGTCCTCGTTCAGTCCGTAGCGCTGGTAGAGGGCAATGCCGAAGTCTAGGACAATCAGCAACACCAGGACTATCAAGCGCATAACACCGCTGAGCAGAAAGTTGAGTATGCTGCTGAAGCTACCTCCTTCGCGGGCTGAGAGATAGCACCTCAGCCAGTCCTTCTGCAGCTCCTGCCAGTTCATCACCACCAGGGCGATGTGAGCACCCATGAGGGCGTAGCAGCCACCGCTGGCTCCGACTAGCTGCGTACTGTGATCGAACACGGCGGAACACACCGAGCCGCCTAATGAGTTGATAGATTGATAGATTGATAGATTGATAGATTGATAGCTTCATATTAGCATATTAAACATAATTAGCTAATATGTTGGAAGGCAAGTGGCATCGCGGTATACGCGTTAACCTCTCGCACTAAGGTCCCTGAGCTCGATTCTGCGGTGAGACCGCATTCATTTGGGGCCCAGCCGCGGAGAGAAGGCTTTGGGGCTTGTCGTGCAATTTGCGCCCTTAAGGGCCAACCTCCAAGGCACAGTGAGAGTGTACACTGCCTGACGATGAGAAATTCAGGGCAGGTGTACACACCTGTGTGCGTGTGTGCTCAGGAGTCAGCGAAATGAGCGGAATTGCCTCCACGCTGGCTGCGGGTCTAGTGTCACCAAATGATGTGCCATTGCCCACGGCCCCCTGCAAAAATAAACCATTTTCATTTTTTACTTGATATTGTGTTCCGTTCTTTTATTTATTGCTTGATTTTTGTTCAGTTTGAAGTGTGTTGATTGAATGGTCAGGAGTTCGAATCTCCGAAACATTGTCTTTGCTAAGACACTTAACTCACCGAGAACACCAGCCATAAACGAGGGCCCAACACGCCAGGCTTTGTGCACCAGCTCCAGAGGAATGCCCAGCGCAATCTGGATAGCGAGATTGAACAGAATGTGGTGATAGCCGCAGTGCACCAGCATGTAGCTGATGAACCGCCAGGCCTCCTTTTTATTCTTCGGATTGAACACCAGCGGCGAATTTTCGGGTAGGCCAGTTGTCCAAGAGACCATGTTCTTAGGGTCGCCAATGTTGTTAAGCTCGACCGCGTAGACGATAAAGCAAATAATCTGCATGCAAAATAAGCATAAAATTCCATCGTCACATAGGCGTAGGAACGGGGGGGACAGTGGGGCCATGGCCCCCCCACTTTTTAAGTTGGGGGGGCCAGTAATGAGATCTGGCCCCCCCCCCCACATTTTAAATGCAAAATGTTGACTTTTTGCTTACTTTTTACTCTTATTTTTGGATTTTGCTGCTTTTTAGGGACTATTTGGGATTTTTTCGGGGAAATGGATCCTCCCCTTGGCCTTGGCCCCCCCCCCACTTTTTTAATCATTCCTACGCCTATGCACCGTCACAATCTGTATGGTCATAGATATTAGATAGCTAGCACCTTTGCCTACTTTTAATTGATCTCGTGCGATATCGAACTGGGAGATAAACTCCGGTGGGAGTTAGTGAGATTAACAACTGGAGAGAGGCGAGGAGAGTCGAAAGCCACTATGGGCCACAGACGAAAGTTGGGGAGAGAAGCTTGCTTGAATGCTCGAACTTGACACGCTGTTACGATCGATCGCAACTTTGCGAAATATCCTGTTTCTCTTAAAATCGTATGTCTCTGGCAGATCTGACCAGTCCAGTCCTTATTGAAGAAGAGAGCAATTTTTCTGATTAACTGTTTAACGGTAGAAAGGCCGTGCATGGTATATTCAAATACCCATATTTTTTCTGTGTGTCCTAAAATATTCAACCAATCGCCATCAAAATCCAGGACTAGGCCTAAGGTTTTCTGCTCTATCCGATTAAACAACTTCCAGAATCACAAAACATCAGCATCGTCGAGATATTCAACGGTTCTTGTCGAGGTGTCAGCGGGCCCAAACAACCAATAAAGGCATCTTTTTCTGCTATAAAATTTCGTCCTGTAACAATGTGGGCTATTATTGATTTATGTTGACTATATTGAACTGATTATAGTTTTAACAGACTTTCTAAGGAAAATTGTTCATTTGGTTTGGGAGCTATCATGAAGTAAGGTAGTCGGTATGTGAAATACCCGCTTGTGGTCGTTCCCCCTGGGATACATTATGTGACCATCTTGTTGTTAAAATATCAATGACACAATGTCGAGCAAGCAGCAACAAAATTAGCAAATTCGTATCAGCTGATGGAATGGTCATAGGCAAAGTGGAACCAACTTGCACACACCTGTGCCAGGCAGCAAACTGGTATGAATATCGGCGGCGGTCTGCAGTTGTAGGCCTCCAGGTAAGTCTCATAGTCCTTCTCATCCACGCCGCCATCCAGCTTATCAGTCCCGTCCACTTGAATGCTCTGCTTCTTGTGCCTCTCGACAGCGGGCACCGTGGCACGAATGACGCTGACGATGAGACGCTGGCTTCTGGACAGGTCTTGACGTCGGGTTATTGTTACCTGTAGTTTTGGTAAGAATTCATTTCACAAACCGTTTTTAGTGACTTCATGTCGTTTGAAAATATACTCGTGGCTATAGCAGATTGCTATTTGTAGATCGCCGTATATGTAAAACTATAGCATTGGTCTTAAAGCCCACGCATTACAACAACTCGTATGGAAGTCCCGCAATTGTTTACTAATATTATAAACCATAATTAGAAATTAATCTAATTTCGTGAATGAAGTGAGTAAAGAACCAATTGGAATAAGGAACTAACTTCATTAGACTGTTTATCGAAGTTGACTTCCTCCAGCTTGCAGGAATGGCAAAACTAATAACTGTTTCTCGACCCCACAGCTCAGGTGCGCCAAGTTTACAGAATGTTTATAGAGAGAAGAACATATCACAACTAAATTCCTAGATGTTTTGTAAACTATGCTAGGGTGCCATTAACTGACGAGCTATATGCAAAGAAAAGGATTTAAATTTTACGGGCTAGACAACATTGTAAGCAAATCATGACAAGGATGTGTTAGAGACTTGCACTCATTGACGTGACAAACAAAGCTTGAAATATTGTGGCTTGAAAGTTGGCTCACTTGACAAATCCATATTTTGAACGTTAGGGGGAATAATCATAGTTATTATTATTGCAGGAGGCCATCGGGAAATGGCTCGTAATTTGGTGAAACTAGACCCGCAGCCAGCGAGGAGAGGCAATTCTGCCCATTTCGCTGACTCCTGAGCACACACGCACACAGATACCGTACGCAGACACACGCTCACACAGATGTGTACATCTGTACTGTCGACTTTCTCATCGTCAGGCAGTGTACTACACTCTCACTGTGCCTTGGAGGTTGGCCCTCAATGGCGTTAATCGTATGACAAGCCCCCAAGCCTTCTCTCCGCGGCTGCGCCCCAAATGAATGAGGCCTCGATGCGGAATCGAGCTCAGGGACCTTGGTGCGAGAGGCAAACGCGTTAACCGCTTTGCCCACTCACCCCTAACGTCATAAAAAATCCTTGAGTTGGTTAATGTAAATAAGAACCTTGGAGAAGAACTCCAGCCAAGAGATTCGGCCGTCCCTGTTGGCGTCCATGTTCCTCATGAGCCGGTGCAGCTTGCCCTGTCTCAACTGCTCAGCGTTCGGATCCTCGCTCAAGATTTGCACCATCCGCAGGGTTGGGATCCCACCTGATGCTTCGAACGGCTCAAAGTAGTGCCGAAAATTGCTTTCGAGCCACACCTTGTACTCGTCCTCATTTCTGGGATGTCGCAAATGTGGCGTCAATTGCGTTTGATCGTCCAGTCGATCAGCAAGCTCCAGCGAGTGTTGCGTTACAGGCGTGGAGTATTGACGCCGATAATCTGTGGCGATGTCAAACGAATTTGCGGACGCTTCATTATCTGACGCTGAGAATGGTCTGCTAGCGCCACCAGCGCCATCGCGGTCGCGATGCATCTCTGAAAATAAATCTCGTGACAATAAAAAAAAGAAGAGAGAGAGAGGCAAAATCTGAATATCTTCTTTCTCTTCTGTCTCTGCTGGCTTAGAAAAATATTTATACTGAGCGGCTGTGCACATGGTACACCGGGTAGTCCCGCAGCCTACCCAAATACTTTACTTGAAGGCTTGTATTCAAGTTCGATAGAGTGCGGAGCAGTAAAGCCAGATCAGCAACCCCTGCAACCTGCCTTATTTAGCAACAGGTCTAGGTGTGTTCACGGGCAACGCTGAAGAGAGACGCAGCTAAGAGAGAGAAGTGCAGTATAGTTTGACAGATGCGAAAATAGCACTGCGCACTGAGGGTGAGCACACCAACAATTGTTTAAGAGTTTAACAATGCACTGGAGCCGTATGTCAATGAAGCATGCAATTTGGACTATGCGGTACTATGAGGTCGTACATTAAAAATATTTTTTTATTTAGTTGAAGTGGTCAGGTTCTTGAATCGCTCATCCGAAAAAAGGAAATAATTTTACTTACCATAATAATAAGAACTGCTGTCGGGCTGTGGGCAATGGCACATCATTTGGTGACAGTAGACCCGCAGCCAGCGAGGAGGCAATTCTGCCAATCCCGCTGACTCCCGAGAACACACTTACACAGGTATGTACATCTGTCCTGACTTTCTCATCGTCAGGCAGTGCGCACTGCACTCTCCCAGTGCCCTGTGAGGTTGGCCCTCACAGGCGTAAGTTGCACGACAAGCACCCAAGCCTTCTCTCCGCGGCTGCGCCCCAAATGAATGTGGCCTCGCCGCGGAATCGAACGCATGGAGCATTAGCAGGTTTACCATTCACCCCTATCCACTTACCATATATGCGGTTAAATCGATTGTAATGCATTAGAAATTTAGAGGAACAAAAATAGCACCCAATTTCTGATAAATGCTTTATTGATTTTCAAAGGCCGCATTTTTTCGGCGCAATTTTACCGCACCAGAAAGGAAAAAAAGCTCTCATCTAACATATACAACCGTTGCTTAATGCTGCCTTTATTGTTGATTATGTAGGTAAGTTTTTCGTCTATTTTTACGGTATTAAAAGTTTTCTAATGTAGCATTAAGCACTAAGCTTCGAGGTCGAAGAAAGGTCGACGAAAGTTCAAAGATGATGTCTGCGCTCTGGCTAGTGTTCTAAGGCAAGCACTAATGAACTATTTAATACAGGCAAATATATGCCTACAAGTTCTGGTAAATTAAAATTTCCGATGTGTCACCACTGATCTTTCAATCGTGAAAAAATCTGTGGACATGTCATACCGACTAAAAGTGTAAAAGTGACGTCATTGACTTAAACATGTGTGTTGGATCTCTGCTTTGTATTTGCTCATACCCTCCAGTTTAAACCGAAATCAATTAATAACTCCAATACACTTTAAGAGGTTTGAAAATCACAACAGAGTCTCAAAAGTCAATGGCAGAGGCTAAACACAATTGCAATGAACTGTCTAAGGCAGGGATCAGATAACTACCTTACGAAAGCGGGCAGACCCGGACTGCAGAGCCTCTCAATACGCCTCTTAAATCACTTTGCAACACGCAGTCTCTCCCGTCTCATCTCTCCCGTGTCTCATTTCTCCCCTGTCTCATCGCTCCCCTGTCTCATCTCTCCCCTGTCTCATCTCTCCCCTGTCTCATCTCTCCCCTGTCTCATCTCTCCCCTGTCTCATCTCTGCCCTGTCTCATCTCTCCCCTGTCTCATCTCTCCCCTGTCTCATCTCTCCCCTGTCTCATCTCTCCCCTGTCTCATCTCTCCCCTGTCTCATCTCTCCCCTGTCTCATCTCTCCCCTGTCTCATCTCTCCCCTGTCTCATCTCGCCATTGGCTTCTCTATTTGAATTGGATCTCTAAATATCTCTTTATCCCGCTGTTTATAGGTTTGCCGATCCCTGGTCTAAGACCACACAACAAACAACAAAGGTTAGAATTCATTTTTCTTAGTCTACAATGCGTCAGCACAATGCTTTGATTGATCAGCTGCTCAGTTCCAGCCAAGTCTTCTCCAACTACCTCGAACTCCGAGAACACGGTTGGTTAAGAAGCGCATCTCCACCCTGTCTTTGCTGATCCGCTCAGCAGCGAGTGTCACTTCTTCCGCCTGCCTTCTCACAGCGTCTCGCACGCCAATTGCCGTGTGACGACGAAAAAACTTTCGGATTCGCGTCGCCGCGGCTGTGGAACGAAACGTCAGACCGCCAATCAGCCGCTTCAGCATGTAGGGACCTTCGAGTCGTCGCGCTAAGGTGCTCCAGTTGCGAGTGAGCAGACGCCACACTAGCTCTGCGCTGAACCCGTCGACCAATCGCAAAACTTCAGAAGCTTGAAGCTCATCACCCAGCGCCAGTGCGACTAATCGATTTTCAATTTCAGGCTGATCTCTGTCCTCAAAAGCGCCCAAACAGCTGATGATAGACTCGCGGCGAGCCATGGATTCTGATGTGTTTAGCGCTGATAATAAACTCCAGAAATTGTTCAGATCTATGCCGTTTCTAGCCGCAATGCCGCAGGTTAGATCCCACACATCAGGTGGAACATCCATTGGTCGCGTGCCGTTCAGCCAACGTGGAAACATTGTGACAGCCCAGCTGACGATGCTGTCATCCCTGGCATACTCCAGACAGTTTGACAGAACACTGCGACCTCGGCCGCTGGTATCGATTCGCAAACGCTCAAAGCACAATCCGTGAATGTAGCGCAGCCAGTTTTGGTACGTCTTGCCGTCTCTGGACTGCACTGCCATGCCAATGCTGTATAGGTGGTTCAGCATGCTGATCCACACATTCAGGCTAGGATCGTATCGCAGTGCATTCACAGCGTGCATTGCATCCTCTGCCCAGACTCTGTCAGCGGCGTGCAGCGCAAACACATCGTCCAGAAGAGTCAGCCTACCAGCCGGTCCGATGGCACCATTGGAGGCCTCTCTCAGCAGGATACTTCTCAAATTGCGCGAATAGGCTGTTCGATAAAAGCCTGTTGCATTGGGGTTGAGCATCAGCCAGCCGCAGCTTGGTAGCTGCAGAGTCATTCTCGATCCGGACATGACCCGCCTGACGATGTCGCCATCCTGCGTTGCAACAACGATCGGAATGCGCCACAGCCAGCGGTCGTGGAGTCGATCGGAGCCTGGCAGACGGTAGCGGCTCTGTGTCAGGCGCGCAACGCAACCAGACGATTGGTCATCAGGATCCTGCTGCTCGACTGAGACACGAATCGTTGGGAAGCCCTTTCGTGTGGTCCAGTCCCGCATGACGTCCGCAACAGATGGTTCCGAACCGGAGTTACCAAGCTCCTCCTGCAGCGCGCGCCAGAGGTCGGCAGTGTCCGCATTGGCAAATCTGTGACGACCAATGTAACGACGAAGTCCAGCGAAGAACCGCTCGTTCCCCAGCCAGTCGTGCAGCATGCCAACAAGGGCCGCCCCTTTGCCATAGCTGATGGAGTCAAACACTTCGGCCGCGTCCTCTGGTCGGACCACTCTGGCCTCGATTGGGTGCGAAGCCTCCAATGCGTCGTCCCGCATAGCGGCCAGCTTCTCCATGCCAACGAACTGGTCGCGTGAGTTGAAGCCCGGCAAAATCTCGTCCATCGAGTGAAACGATAGCCAGGTGGCAAAGCCCTCGTTAAGCCACAGGTCGGACCACCAGGCAGGTGTCACAAGGTTGCCAAACCACTGATGGGCTAGCTCGTGTATCACAGTTACACCGATGAAAGCGCGCTGTGCATAATCTGTCTCACTAGAGACTAAAATATTCGGCTCGTGGCACAGCACTAGGCCCCAGTTCTCCATAGCAATACTGGGAAAGTCTGGCAGAGACACCAGGTCCAACTTCTTCAGCGAATAGTCTGCGCCGAATAGCCTAGCAAAATGGGGCAGGGTTCGATTGGCAATGTCGAATGCGAACTCGCCCTCCTTGCGACGTCCGATTGGTGCGTAGACGCTGACTCGCACGCCGTTGCTGTCAACAGTTTCTAGGGGCTGATCGAATCGGCCAATGACGAAGGCCAACAGATAGGTTGACATTAGCGGCGTTCGAGCGAATTTGACCATAACAACGGCTGGATTTCTGTCAGATGAGGCTGGGGAAGTTTTAGACAAAACCGGAGTATTAGAAAGTGCCTGCTTGTCAGATGGGACGATTAGAGTTAGATCGAAAGTGGCTTTAAAGGCCGGCTCGTCCCAGCACGGAAAAGCTTTGCGTGCGTCTGTTGGCTCAAAGTGGGTAGCAACAAAGACCTCTGGACTAGCTGAGCTGCGTGGTGGAGCTGACACTTTGAACACTCCCGACAAAGCGGTGTTGATTCGCGACTCAAACGATGACGATAGCTCCCAGATGCCCGGCGGTATTGACTCGGCGAAGGTTAGCGTCACCTTTTCGACTCGGTTGTCGTATGTCACATTGATAGCGGGGCCTAAGGGTGGTCGTTCATAGCAAAATGGAGTGAAATCAATTGATTATTGAGTGCAATTTATAATAAAAACTCGTGTCTAGTACGCGTAAATGTAACTATCTTAAATTGGACGCAGGCAAATATACTGGACCTCTTCAAACTGAACACTGGACCTCTTCACACTGCACACTGGACCTCTTCAAACTGAACACTGGACCTCTTCAAACTGAACACTGGACCTTTTCAAACTGCACAATGGACCTCTTCAAACTGAACACTGGACCTCTTCACACTGCACACTGGACCTCTTCAAACTGAACACTGGACCTCTTCAAACTGAACACTGGACCTTTTCAAACTGCACAATGGACCTCTTCAAACTGAACACTGGACCTCTTCACACTGCACACTGGACCTCTTCAAACTGAACACTGGACCTCTTCAAACTGAACACTGGACCTTTTCAAACTGCACAATGGACCTCTTCAAACTGAACACTGGACCTCTTCACACTGCACACTGGACCTCTTCAAAATCCTCAATGGCACAACTGAATTCTATGAAATCGTTGGATTTATTGAAAATTGCATTTATGCTTCTTTAAGATTTGAAAAGACTTGACCTTTTGCCGATCCGAGTTGCGTTTTAGTGAGCAGCTATTTTTATTGCAACTGTCTTTTGGTGGACAGATTAGCCTGAACTGAATAATACTGGATGATAGATTCGAAATAATTATCTTAATTGAGTGGAAAAGGAACTATGCTATCATGATTAGATGTATAATTTTCCCAATGGCCCGCCTACCTAATTAATCTAGCCCATGGTAAAAGTAGAATCGATGCAAAAATTATCTTGTTCACTTACGTCCACTCAGCAATGGTGTACCTAGGATTACCACTTGATTAACGTTCAGTTCTATCGCCGCAATCGACCTCGATGTCTAGAATCGACGCATAAATAATCTTTTATGGAAAGTATAAAAAACAACAATCTTAGAAACAAAATTTGTGACAACGTCGAGGCCCAACTCACAACAATGGTTGCTATCATGCGCCCTGATACAGTACCTCTATTCAGTTTTGGCTCCAGCGACAGATCATAGTTTAACGGTCTCACGTGACTTGCGAGTCTGTAGGAGAATTATTCAATTAATTAGGACCGATTTGAACTGACTTTTGTAACCATGACTGCGACTGTGACTGTGACCTTGTGGCTGTGACCTTGTGACTGTGACCTTGTGACTGTGACCTTGTGACTGTGACCTTGTGACTGTGACCTTGTGACTGTGACCTTGTGACTGTGACCTTGTGGCTGTGACCTTGTGACTGTGACCTTGTGGCTGTGACCTTGTGACTGAACACTGAGACTACTGAAGCGTAGTCAACGGTGACCGTGACTGAGACTGAGACTGTGCTGTGACTGTGACTGTGACTGTGACTGTGACTGTGACTGAGACTGTGACTGTGACTGTGACTGTGACTGAATGCGATTTATAAATCAGGTATATCAATAAAAACCCACCTATATTTACTCGCACTTTCTGAGTTGGCTGCCGAAACCTAAAGATAATTGAAGAAACTTGTAAATATTTTTATAAAAAGCTCAAATCTAACAATATAGCCAATAACTCACATGAGCACTTTCAAACTTCACAGATGCCAAAATGACGACCGTGACAGCAGCAAAAGCCGTGACAGACTTGCACATTTTTCTTCAGTCTCTTCCGTCTTCTCGCTGCGTCTCATTGTGTCTCAAGTATTTATTTTTTAAGCACCGGAATTGAACTCAGAATGTTTGACCAGGTAAATCCTGATCAAACTGAGTCGCGAACAGCTACAATCTACCCGATAATCCACCAGATTTGTTAGCCGGAATCGGAATTAAGAAATGTGTAAATTTAAAATAAAATTCTACGAGAAATTCTGGTGAACGCATTGTCAGAAAACTACTCAAGTACTTTTTTACAATGTTGACAAAGTGAAACTATACTGTTTAACAAAAGTTCTTGTACGGTTGCTTCTGTTGCTTCTAGTATCCATAATTTCCATCCGATTCAAATGAAAATTAGTGCAAATGAAAGCTGGGAATCTCTGCAACATTTTCTGTTTCACCGTATTTTTTTATTCTGGAGTGGCTCGGAACAGCTTGCCGTTTAGCACAGACAGGTCGAATAAAAAAAGTGACAGAATGACATAGAGCAAGCAGTCTATGGCCAACTTTCTTCACGCGCTGACAAACTCCACAGAGTGTCTAGGAAGCCTTCTGTCGATCGATCGCTCTGTGTGTGGGGTTTGCTTTACTTCTTCACCCCAGGCGACATGTCTATGGCCTAAACTGTCGCACACTGTATAATATATCTGATTATCTGTGAAGAAGTAAAGCAAACCCAACAGAAGCAACCGTACAAGAACTTTTGTTAGACAGTATAGAATTATTCTAGACATAAGTTAATTATAATTCATATTTATATTATTACATTCTAATTATCTGGCAGAACAAATAGCTCCCTAATCTAGCTTTGAGTTCCAATTGAGAATATTCATTTAAACTCTCAAGCTTAGTACAAGACTTACTTCTTTTAATCGTCAAGTACCATTCCCGCCTAGACATCAAACTTTACACTCTAAAATACAATTAACTTTCCAACTTCACATAATCACATTAACGGTAGAAAGACAACGCTATTTTTATCCCTAGGGAAAAAGTCGAAAGAGAACGGAAAATTTTAGCCTGGATTCTGGATTTCCATGGCGTCTGGTTGAATATTCTTAGAGAAGCAGAAAAAAATGCGGGTAGCAGTTCGTGACTAAAGACATAAAGCGGTTTGTATTTTAAGTTATAACAGACGCAACTGCAACAGAAACATGAAAGCAACTTGAAGACTCGGTCCGTTAGAACCATAGATATAAAAGCAAAGAATCAAATAACATTCAAGCATTCAAATAATAACTGTTCTATGGCCAAACTTGAAAAAATATCAAGAAACAAAGAAAGTGGTGCAGCAGCCGTGTTTAATTGCAGCCGAAACTATAAATAGCGAGCATGGGAAATTCCTACTAAACTGGCCATAACTTTGGCCATAGACATTCGGAGCGCATAGTCTAAATTATTGTTGATCGCATTAACTGTCTATGGGTTGGAGGCACCCTAAAATCATACATTGCGCCCTCAGTCAAAAAAACATTGGCGCACTCTTACCTCATTGTCTACTGAAGCATTGTTTTAAAGCGATCAAGCTAGACCAAATGTTGAGCAATGCTCTAATCGCATTAAGAAGAGCGTAGCCAGAAAATAACAAACTGACTCTGTCTCACAATCAATTGGCTGTTTGCGACGCGCACGACCATTGTTAGAACACGTAGCCACTCTATGTATTTCACTAGTCACAACTTATTCAACCGCGATAACTAAGTTAGCTGACTAATTAGCGGGTAATTTAAGAGTAAGAGTAAAGAGTAATTTAGCGGGACTTTGTACACTCGCTTTAGAACTAACTAACAACAATGGCACGTAGTGGTGCATTCATGGGATAAACCTGCCTGAAAACCATTTTACATTTAAGCTCATCTCTGTCTCCCAGCTCACCCACCACTCCCCGTACCCCATAGTCCTACGTAGGTATATTCTAGTCCATTATCTAAGGCACCAAACTTAAAGTCAAGCTAACTTTTTACAGCATCACATAGACATGCTAAAAAACAACTGCGGTCTAACATATGTGCTGCTAGTGGCGTTACTTGACAATTGCCAACCCGGATACAGCACAATTTGGACTTATCACGCTTGTAAGTGTTAGCAAACAGGCTTGAACTTTTATCTAACAATTACTGATCTGAAATTTCCAGGTCGTTTGATCTGACATACGAGCTACATTCCCGATCTGTCTTGGTCTGACATTCTCAATCTGTCTTGGTCTGACATTCCCAATCTGTCTTGGTCTGACATTCCCAATCTGTCTTGGTCTGATATTCCCAATCTGTCTTGGTCTGACATTCCCAATCTGTCTTGGTCTGACATTCCCAATCTGTCTTGGTCTGACATTCCCAATCTGTCTTGGTCTGACATTCCCAATCTGTCTTGGTCTGACATTCCCGATCTGTCTTGGTCTGATATTCCCAATCTGTCTTGGTCTGATATTCCCAATCTGTCTTGGTCTGACATTCCCGAACTGTCTTGGTCTGACATTCCCAATCTGTCTTGGTCTGACATTCCCGATCTGTTTTGGTCTGTTCGATCGATTCGATCGATTCCATTCGGAAGTTTACTTTTGCATAGATAAATAAATAGTAGATACGTTTTTCACTACAGGGCACTTTGGAAATCAATCTAAACTGATTCCGAATGCTGGAATTGCTGGCTCGATGCAACTGCCTGATAATGAAACGGAGGCCGAAATTCAAAGTGAGCACTTCCTGACTCACCTGTGTACTTCCTGACTCACCTGTATACTTCCTGACTCACCTGTATACTTCCTGACTCACCTGTATACTTCCTTACTCACCTGTATACTTCCTTACTCACCTGTATACTTCCTTACTCACCTGTATAATCCTTACCTTCTAGTTTGCGCCCAACTTGGTAGTCTGCCAAAAACAGCTAATCTACTAGCTATCTCCTTGTCGGATTATCGACCTTCTGCTCAGTCCATCTGCGCCAGATCCGGTATAGTGTGCCTGTACACTAATCCTAGCAATTGGGGCTCGCTACCACCTCAGTGGCTTAGCGGTTCAGTCAATCTGCATCCAACTGACGAGCTAATGAGCGAACTTCTACTACAGACCATTGTCTGGCTGAAGTGGAGTCGACTAGCTGTTATCTACGAAGATTCTGGAGGTGAGCAATTCGTTTGTTAGACGCAATCAATTTAATCCTAAATCGTGTTTTCTCTCTTTTCCCCAGAGTGGGTAAGGAAAAATCAATAATCGAGTGTCAATGTACACTTATCTGTGTACATTAGTCATCACTGTAAATGATGGCTGGAAAATAATCGATAATTCAGTGAGAATGCACATTCGGCTGTGTACATCTGTCACCGAGTGTCGTATCGTGGCCAAAGAAGTGAAGTGAAAGGGAGACGGCGCTGTGCCATTGACTATATATTTATATATGTTTAGATTGGACAGACTGGAGGGGGGTTGGCGTGCGATAACACAAGAGTACGCGACTGAGGGTAAGAGAGGAGGCTAGAAGGTGATTGGCGGACCAATCAGAAGGCGGAAAAGGAGAGAGATCAAGAACCATACTGTGAAGAATGGAAGACAGGCGTACGAACGGTGCAGATGAACTAGATGAACGACGAGTAAGTCGCGACAGCGTGAAAGTGGAAAATCAAAATTCGAGAGCACAGTTGGAAATGTGCATCGGGCACTCTCTATTTTACAAAAAAAATCCTGTCTTTTTCAGCGTTCAGAAAATACAATCGTCTGGCTAGCCAGTCCGCAACGCCCGTAACATTTCGTCAAGTGGACTCGCGAGCTGCCCAGCATACTCTGAGCACTCTCAAATTAATTAAGGAGGCCAATATAATTAACATTGTAATTGACGTACCAAGCTCTAGCCTGAATGTTGTCCTTGGCTTGGTAAGCATTCCCTAGGATTGGGCAGTTAATAAAACAAATCCTAACTAACAGATGGGATGGACTAAAATAATTAATGGCCTTTCATTTCAGGCGGCAATGGCTAATTTAACTGGCGTGCAGTACAATATGCTGCATATTGGCCACGTGAGCTGATTCGTGTTTGAAAATATTAGGGATTTTCTATTCTAACAGGTAACCTGCTTTAGTCTAACAGGTAACCTACTTTAGTCTAATAGGTAACCTGCTTTAGTCTAACAGGTAACCTGCTTTAGTCTAACAGGTAACCTGCTTTAGTCTAATAGGTAACCTGCTTTAGTCTAACAGGTAACCTGCTTTAGTCTAACAGGTAACCTGCTTTAGTCTAATAGGTAACCTGCTTTAGTCTAACAGGTAACCTGCTTTAGTCTAATAGGTAACCTGCTTTAGTCTAACAGGTAACCTGCTTTAGTCTAATAGGTAACCTGCTTTAGTCTAACAGGTAACCTGCTTTAGTCTAATAGGTAACCTGCTTTAGTCTAACAGGTAACCTGCTTTAGTCTAATAGGTAACCTGCTTTAGTCTAACAGGTAACCTGCTTTAGTCTAATAGGTAACCTGCTTTAGTCTAACAGGTAACCTGCTTTAGTCTAATAGGTAACCTGCTTTAGTCTAACAGGTAACCTGCTTTAGTCTAATAGGTAACCTGCTTTAGTCTAACAGGTAACGCGCTTTAGTCTAACAGGTAACCTACTTTAGTCTAACAGGTAACGCGCTTTAGTCTAATAGGTAACCTGCTTTAGTCTAACAGGTAACCTACTTTAGTCTAATAGGTAACCTGCTTTAGTCTAACAGGTAACGCGCTTTAGTCTAACAGGTAACCTACTTTAGTCTAACAGGTAACCTGCTTTAGTCTAACAGGTAACCTGCTTTAGTCTAACAGGTAACGCGCTTTAGTCTAACAGGTAACCTACTTTAGTCTAACAGGTAACGCGCTTTAGTCTAACAGGTAACCTACTTTAGTCTAACAGGTAACCTGCTTTAGTCTAACAGGTAACCTACTTTAGTCTAACAGGTAACCTGCTTTAGTCTAACAGGTAAACTGCTTTAGTCTAACAGGCAACGCGCTTTAGTCTAACAGGTAACCTACTTTAGTCTAACAGGTAACCTACTTTAGTCTAACAGGTAACCTACTTTAGTCTAACAGGTAACCTGCTTTAGTCTAACAGGTAACCCACTTTAGTCTAACAGGTAACCTACTTTAGTCTAACAGGTAACCTACTTTAGTCTAACAGGTAACCTGCTTTAGTCTAACAGGTAACCTGCTTTAGTCTAACAGGTAACCTACTTTAGTCTAACAGGTAACCTACTTTAGTCTAACAGGTAACCTACTTTAGTCTAACAGGTAACCTGCTTTAGTCTAACAGGTAACCAGCTTTAGTTAAACAGGTTGCGAATCCTGTCTAACATGTAGCTATTTCCCTGTCAGCAATACTCCTTTTGTTTTGCATCATTATTTTGTTATTCTAGGCCGTAATTAAGGGAAACCCTAAATATAAAATAATCGGTCAGTGTCATACGGGACAAATTGGAGCAAAAATATTTCACCTGACAAGCAATTATCGTCTATCCCAAATTGCAGCTCAACTCCAGCTACTACTCAACCAGCATCGGGCATCACATGCTCAACGGTGTTAATGCATCAAACATTGCCATGACAATTGCCGAGCAAAATTCATCTGTGAGTAAACCAGTGGGCAACTAGTATTTAATGGGACCTATCCATTGCCACGCCTGTTTATAGAAGACTAGTAGCTGGTTAGATAGTCTTTTATTCTACTTTTTTTCACCGGCTGCAATGCAATGATCAACATGATTTTTTCATCTGACATTATGTCCCCTCCCACTTGCCACGCGATTTCATCTCGTACTTAGCTATGTCTCACAGTTGCACCTTAATCTTACCGTCTCATGGAATCAATCTCACCTCAATCTCTCACTGTCTAATACCAATCTCACACAGTCTGCTCTCGATCTCACACAGCTCATCACAATCTCATACAGTCTCATCACAATCTCAGTCTGTCTCATCCTAGTCTCACACAGTCTCATCCCAATCTCACACTGTCTTATCCTTCTCTCACACAGTCTCACCGCAATCTCACACTGTCTCATCCCAATCTCACACTGTCTCATCCTTCTCTCACACAGTCTCACCACAATCTCACACTGTCTTATCCTAGTCTCACACAGTCTCATCCCAATCTCGCACAGTCTCATCACAATCTCAGTCTGTCTCATCCCAATCTCACACAGTCTCATCCCAATCTCACACTGTCTCATCCTTCTCTCACACAGTCTCACCACAATCTCACACTGTCTTATCCTAGTCTCACACAGTCTCATCCCAATCTCGCACAGTCTCATCACAATCTCAGTCTGTCTCATCCCAATCTCACACAGTCTCATCCCAATCTCACACTGTCTCATCCTTCTCTCACACAGTCTCACCACAATCTCACACTGTCTTATCCTAGTCTCACACAGTCTCATCCCAATCTCGCACAGTCTCATCACAATCTCAGTCTGTCTCATCCTAGTCTCACACAGTCTCATCCCAATCTCAGACTGTCTCATCCCAATCTCACACAGTATCATCCCAATCTCAGATTGTCTTATCCTAATCTCACCTGTCTCATCTTAATCTCTAAATGTCTCATCACAATCTCACACTGTCTCATCCAAATCTCCAACTTACAATCCATAACCATAACCAATCAATGACCTACTCACCAGGACTCTGAGAATCGGTGGTTACTCGCAGCCAGACTAACTGACCAAGCTTTCGCAGCTTATTCAAACAAATCGGTGACGCGAGCTCCTGATGCCCATGGCGCCCTGATTAGTTGGGACTGCGGTGTCACCCAGCGCGCGACTGCCGGCTTTCAGGACTTTATATTGGTAGGATTTTGTTCAAATATTAGCAACTGTCACATTTCTGAGAATTGATGACGCCGTTGGGGAGAGAGTCACATTGTTTAGAAGAGAGTGAATTTGTTAAAGAGAGAGTGACATACTTTTGGAGAGAGTGACATACTTGTGGAGAGAGTGACATACTTGTACAGGGAGTGACATTGTTGGAAACAGAGTGACATACTTTTGGAGAGAGTGACATACTTGTGCAGGGAGTGACATTGTTGGAAACAGAGTGACATACTTTTGGAGAGAGTGACATACTTGTACAGGGAGTGACATTGTTGGGGAGAGAGTGACATACTTGTGGAGAGAGTGACATTGTTGGGGAGAGAGTGACATACTTGTTGAGAGAGTGACATACTTGTGGAGAGAGTGACATTGTTGGGGAGAGAGTGACATACTTGTGGAGAGAGTGGCATTGTTGGGGAGAGAGTGACATACTTGTTGAGAGAGTGACATACTTGTGGAGAGAGTGACATTGTTGGGGAGAGAGTGACATACTTGTTGAGAGAGTGACATACTTGTGAAGAGAGTGACATTGTTGGGGAGAGAGTGACATACTTGAGGAGAGTGACATTGTTTGGAAGGTATAGTGACATAGTTGGGAAGGTAAGGACATTGTTAGGGAGAGAGTGACAGAGGAGAGAGTGTGTATTGACGAAAAGTTTCACGAGGACATTGCTTTTAATAATTTTTCTTCGCCTTTCTCACCCCTAATCTGCACCGCAGCAAGCCGCATCTGGTAGCTTGGGTGTGATCAGCAAGGTGATGGATGTTCCGGCTCTGAATTTCAGCTTTGAGTTGGCCCACATGTACACAGAGTCCATTGTGCCTGTAAGTAGGGGAGATCAGTAAAAATAATTGCAACAAAAAATTCAGTCTCACTAAATCTCCCTATCTCCCTCTCACTATCTATCTCTCACTATCTCCCTCTCCCTATCTCCCCCTCCCTATCTCCCCCTCCCTATCTCCCTCTCACTATCTCCCTCTCCCAATCTCCCTCTCCCTATCTCCCTCTCCCTATCTCCCTCTCCCTATCTCCCTCTCCCTATCTCCCTCTCCCTATCTCCCTCTCCCTATCTCCCTCTCCCAATCTCCCTCTCCCTATCTCCCTCTCCCTATCTCCCTCTCCCTATCTCCCTCTCCCAATCTCCCTCTCCCTATCTCCCTCTCCCTATCTCCCTCTCCCAATCTCCCTCTCCCTATCTCCCTCTCCCTATCTCCCTCTCACTATCTCCCTCTCCCAATCTCCCTCTCCCTATCTCCCTCTCACTATCTCCCTCTCCCAATCTCCCTCTCCCTATCTCCCTCTCCCAATCTCCCTCTCCCTATCTCCCTCTCCCTATCTCCCTCTCCCTATCTCCCTCTCCCAATCTCCCTCTCCCTATCTCCCTCTCCCTATCTCCCTCTCACTATCTCCCTCTCCCAATCTCCCTCTCCCTATCTCCCTCTCACTATCTCCCTCTCCCAATCTCCCTCTCCCTATCTCCCTCTCCCTATCTCCCTCTCCCTATCTCCCTCTCCCAATCTCCCTCTCCCTATCTCCCTCTCACTATCTCCCTCTCCCAATCTCCCTCTCCCTATCTCCCTCTCCCTATCTCCCTCTCACTATCTCCCTCTCCCAATCTCCCTCTCCCTATCTCCATCTCCCTATCTCCCTCTTCCAGTATCTTTCCCAATCTCCTATCTACTTCTCACAATAGTTCGCCAGCTGGTCCTTCGGGGCAGGATTTCATCAGCTGCCAAACTCCAGCTCAACTCATCGCAGAATCCAACAGACATTTGTCTCTAGTCAGAACTTGTCAATAGCCACAGTTGAATATCCGCCATTTGTGATGTACCGCACACACGACGACAACGGTAATCCGGTGTTTGGCAACGATCGCTGGTTTGGCTACGCTATTGAGTTATTCTCACGCATTGCCGAATTGAATAACTTAAAGTACAGCTTTCATCGAGTGTTCGATGGCAATTTTGGCGTTCCTGTCAGCTCAAGCGGCGATGCTGAGCAATGGAACGGTCTAGTCTATGAGCTCATGAACGGCATGGCTGATGTGGCTGTTGGCCCTCTGACTGTCACCTATGAAAGAGAGAGGGTGAGAATCTTTTCTGCAATACCTGAAAACTGACACATAATTTTTTATTTGGCACTCCCCCACCCCAACACCCCAACAATGTCACTCACTCCAAAATATGTTACTCCTTCCCAACAATGTCACTCCTTACCGAACTATGTCACTCTATCTTTTCAGCAATGTCACTCCCTCCTCAACAATGTCACTTCTCCCAAACAATGTCACTACCTTTCTAAAAATGTCACCCCCTAACCAAAAATGACATTTTCTTCCTAAAAATGTCACTCCCTCCTTAACCATGTCACTCCCTCCTTAACAATATCACTCCCTCCTTAACCATGTCACTCCCTCCTTAACAATGTCACTCCCTCCTTAACAATGTCACTCCCTCCTTAACAATGTCACTCCCTCCATAACAACTTCATTCCCTCCTTAACAATGTCACTCCCTCCATAACAATTTCATTCCCTCCTTAACAATGTCATTCCCTCCTTAACAATGTCACTCCCTCCTTAACAATGTCACTCCCTCCTTAACAATGTCACTCCCTCCATAACAATTTCATTCCCTCCTTAACAATGTCACTCCCTCCTTAACAATGTCACTACCTTGTCTAGCCAAGATTATAGGTCTGAGTTCGATTTTTCTTTCCGTGGTCAGATGATAACTTTGCAAAGCCGTGAAATTTTTTTTACTGCCGAAACTGCCATTCAAATAACGCAAAACTAGAATTACTATATAGAATATTGCCGAAACAGTAGTAAGTGAACAAGTTATTCTCAATCTTACATTCCGTTTTGTGCGTTTAACCATTGAGTTACTCTGATATGCCCTTTGCTAAAAAAAACAAGAAGGATGAATCGATGCGGAAGTTGTCTCTTTTTTCCTAGCGTGCGAAAAAGTTTTAACTATCCTTTGTAATGCACCTGTTTAGTCACCCTGTCTCCCGTCATACTATTTTTACGTTCGCGTTTTTTGTTCACTGAAAATCGACGTCGAATGCTAAGGCAGTCGACTAGGATTTTTTGCTAGTGAAACACTACGCATATAATAAGGACCATTTCTATAATAAAACTTACATTAGGCAACTAGATATGCACCATAGGCTATTTTTAGAATAGAATCCCAGTCGTAAAATCCTGTAATTAGGAGTAAATGAATCCCCAGCGTAGGAATCCCGCAGGTCGCGAATCCCGATACGGACAATCCTAGGAGATTCTGATTAGGGAAATACTTAGCGATTTCCTAAACATGGAGTTTCTTGGAATCCCCAATTAGGAAAATCCCTTGGTAGTCCCAATTTTATATTAATGTTTACCAAAACCGTGATTGGGTAATCCAAAATCGTGGAAATCCTCGGGTAATAATTTTTTGGGAAATCCATGGGGAATCCTAATTAATCATTCCTTTGGAAATCCCAATCGGGGAATCCTTGGGAAATCCCCATTAGGGAAATTCATGGTAATCCTAATTAGGTAACCCTATGGGAATCCAAATCGTGGAAATCCATGGGAATCACAAGACGAGGGAATCCTTGGGGAATCCCAAGATGAGGGAATTCTCAGATCAGGAGATCTTGGGGAATTCCCAGATCTACAGATATCCTGATCTGGGAATCTCAATACCAGATTAATCCAGCTCTCGCTAAACAGTAGCCTTTTTTCCTAAATTATCGTCAGGTGATCGATTTCACGACGCCATTCATGAGTGTCGGCCTGTCATTGATGATGAAGCAAGCTGTGGATTTGCCGGACCTATTCCAGTTTCTGAATCCGTTTCACCGTGATGTCTGGCTCTACACTCTGTTGGCATTGGCTGTGACAACGGTCTTAATCTTCGTCATTGCGCGGCTCAGTCCATACGAATGGTTCGTGAAATCTCCGTGCAGTTCGTCTATTGAGAATTCCTGGACTATGCACAATGCTCTGTGGTTCTCTGTGAGCTCGCTGCTTCAGCAGGGCTGCGAAAACTCACCGGCCGCCCCTTCGGCTCGCGTCGCTGGAACATTCTGGTGGTTCTTCATTCTGGTATTCATCAGCAGCTATACGGCAAATTTAGCTGCCTTCCTAACAGTCAATAAGCTCAACGATGTGTCAACAGTGAACCAACTAGCCAATCAGGACAGAATCAAATATGGAGCCATTCCATCTGGGGCCACTTACAACTTCTTCATGGTGAGCTGTGTGTCCGTTAGGGGTGTCCTTGGTGTGTCCGTTAGGGGTGTCCTTGGTGTGTCCATTAGGGGTGTCCTTGGTGTGTCTGTCTCTTGGGTGTGTCCTTGGTGTGTCTGTCTCTTGGGTGTGTCCTTGGTGTGTCCGTTAGGGGTGTCCTTGGTGTGTCTGTCTCTTGGTGGTGTCCTTGGTGTGTCTGTCTCTTGGTGGTGTCCTTGGTGTGTCTGTCTCTTGGGTGTGTCCTTGGTGTGTCTGTCTCATGGTGGTGTCCTTGGTGTGTCTGTCTCTTGGGTGTGTCCTTGGTGTGTCTGTCTCTTGGGTGTGTCCTTGGTGTGTCTGTCTCTTGGGTGTGTCCTTGGTGTGTCTGTCTCATGGTGGTGTCCTTGGTGTGTCTGTCTCTTGGGTGTGTCCTTGGTGTGTCTGTCTCTTGGGTGTGTCCTTGGTGTGTCTGTCTCTTGGGTGTGTCCTTGGTGTGTCTGTCTCTTGGGTGTGTCCTTGGTGTGTCTGTCTCTTGGGTGTGTCCTTGGTGTGTCTGTCTCTTGGGTCTTTTTGGCTCATATACTGCTTGCTATCTTGTTGTCGAGGCTTGTCTTGTCTTTCGTTGATCTTGAGACCAATTAAATTTCAGCTGCACTTCAGTAAAAGCAAAGGGAAATCTTTTTAATTCTTTTAATGACCCAGGCGTCCCCGGGGAAATAGATATTTTTTAATTATTGATTATGGAAAGTTTGATTACGCGGTTTAAAAAAGATGCTTTATTAGTTCATTCGTCATCGATACCGGCTAATTGGATAAATGGCTAATTAATTTTTCATGCTGCTTCTCTGATGGTGTGGATTAATTTCCTAATAGCTACTTGTGACTGCTTGTGTTCTTCATGTCCAAATTCAGTAATTTAATTATACGTTCTTCACTTTAGGATTCCCGAACTTGGGATTTCCCAGACTTGAAATTCATAGCATTTGTTAATCCCTCTCTTGGAATTCATAGCTTTCGGGATTCCCAGAACTTGTGCTCCCCGAATTAAAGATTCCCAGATTAGGAATTTCCTGGATTTAGGATTCCCCGCAATTATTATTTCCCTGCACTCGGGATTCCCCAAACGTGTGATTCTCCGAACTTGGGATTCCCGAACTAGGGATTCACCGTGCTTGGGATTGCCCGAACTTGGGATTCTCCGCACTTAATTTGACATTAAATTTCCAACCGAATTCTTATCAGAGCACATCGGATCCGACCTACCAGAAGATGTACAAGCAGATGAAATTTTGGAACGACTCCGGCGAATCTGTTTTCCTGACGATGGCGCAGGGCATTGAACGAGTCCGGCAAGGTGGATTCGCCTTCATTGTGGAATCTCCGACGAATCTGTTCTACCGCGAGAGGGACCCCCACTGCAGCTTACTCCAGGTGGGAGATATATTCAACCCCGGAACCTACAGCTTCGCGGTTGTTCAAGGCAGTAAGTGGACTAATCTAATCTAATCTAATCTAATCTAATCTAATCTAATCTAATCTAATCTAATCTAATCTAATCATCTCTCTGTCAGATGCAATTCTACGCGACATGATTACGCAATCTATTCTCAAGCTGATGCTTGAGCAGTACACTGAGCAACTGTCTAGGCGTTGGCTGACCCAGTTCAACACAACTCAGCAGCCGTGCAGTTTGAGAAAGGACTCATCCGCCACTGCATCGACCGGCCAGCTGTCTATTGACGCTTTTCACGGCCTCTTCCTCACGCTGGGCTGCGGCCTCGCTTTGGCGCTGGTTGTGCTCATGCTGGAGATTGGCGCTAAGCTCTTGCTGCTCAGAGGAGCGAAGGTTGGCCTCACTAATATTATCTCACTCAACCACTCGACCACAATAGAATTAAATTTGTTACTTACTCGTATCAATTCGATAAGCTGCGACGATTTCTTTATTATTCTCTTTGATGTGCCGCCAGCGTTTTATTTATTGTACCGCCATCACACCTTTTGATGTGCCGCCATCATTTCCTTTGATCCACCGCCATCATTCCATTTGATCCACCGCCACCATTCCCTTTGATCCACCGCCACCATTCCCTTTGATCCACCACCATCATTCCATTTGATCCACCGCCACCATTCCCTTTGACCCACCGCCATCATTCCCTTTGATCCACCGCCACCATTCCCTTTGATCCACCACCATCATTCCCTTTGATCCGCCGCCATCATTCCCTTTGATATTCCACCACTATTTATCTTGATTTAACGCCATCATTATCTTTGATATGGGCACAATCCATTGTGTTTGATGTGCCGCCAATTCCACAACCCCACTGCTGCATTGCAGACGAAGGTGTGGGCTAATCTCAGCGCCATGACAATGCGAGCCATCTCTGGCACAGATCAACGAAGCATAAGCACAGCCGCTTACGAAATTGATCAGGAAAATCACAAAATTTCTAACACCTATCTTCAACCTGGAATCGCATCTCCGCCTGTTGCCAATGGGCACAACAGGCAATGCAGAACAAGCGTGCTTTGATTCGTTGTTTAACTGTAAAATATTTTGTACAATTATGATTGATTTTTTAAACCAAACATGTCACCTTAAGTCTTATTCCTTAGCTCAAGAAAAATTCAAGAAAAAAAAATACAAGCGTCGCGTGTCTTAAAAATTTAAGCTCCGAAAGTAATTAATCTGTCTTCAATGTCATCAGTTTCCCCACTCAGTGAATTAGTCTTCAAGATCATCAGTTTCCCCAAATTCACTTGTCTTCAATGTTATCACTTCCCCAAATTCACTTGTCTTCAAGGTCATCAGTTTCCCCACTCAGTGAATTAGTCTTCAAGATCATCAGTTTCCCCAAATTCACTTGTCTTCAATGTTATCACTTCCCCAAATTCACTTGTCTTCAAGGTCATCGGTTTCCCCAAATTCACTTGTCTTCAAGGTCATCACTTCCCCAAATTCACTTGTCTTCAAGGTCATCGGTTTCCCCAAATTCACTTGTCTTCAAGGTCATCAGTTTCCCCGAATTCACTTGTCTTCAAGGTCATCGGTTTCCCCAAATTCACTTGTCTTCAAGGTCATCAGTTTCCCCAAATTCACTTGTCTTCAAGGTCATCAGTTTCCCCGAATTCACTTGTCTTCAAGGTCATCAGTTTCCCCAAATTCACTTGTCTTCAAGGTCATCGGTTTCCCCAAATTCACTTGTCTTCAAGGTCTTCGGTTTCCCCAAATTCACTTGTCTTCAAGGTCATCGGTTTCCCCAAATTCACTTGTCTTTAAAGCCGTCAGCTTCGCTAATACCCAAGTCTTCGAGGTCATCAGTTTCCCCGAATTCACTTGTCTTCAAGGCCATCAGTTTCCCCGAATTCACTTGTCTTCAAGGTCATCAGTTTCCCCAAATTCACTTGTCTTCAAGGTCATCAGTTTCCCCAAATTGACTTGTCTTCAAGGTCATCGATTTCCCCAAATTCACTTGTCTTCATGGTCATCGGTTTCCCCAAATTCACTTGTCTTCAAGGTCTTCGGTTTCCCCAAATTCACTTGTTTTCAAGGTCATCGGTTTCCCCAAATTCACTTGTCTTCAAGGTCTTCGGTTTCCCCAAATTCACTTGTCTTCAAGGTCATCGGTTTCCCCAAATTCACTTGTCTTTAAAGCCGTCAGCTTCGCTAATACCCAAGTCTTCGAGGTCATCAGTTTCCCCGAATTCACTTGTCTTCAAGGCCATCAGTTTCCCCGAATTCACTTGTCTTCAAGGTCATCAGTTTCCCCAAATTCACTTGTCTTCAAGGTCATCAGTTTCCCCGAATTCACTTGTCTTCAAGGTCATCGGTTTCCCCAAATTCACTTGTCTTCAAGGTCATCAGTTTCCCCAAATTGACTTGTCTTCAAGGTCATCGATTTCCCCAAATTCACTTGTCTTCAAGGTCATCGGTTTCCCCAAATTCACTTGTCTTCAAGGTCATCAGTTTCCCCAAATTCACTTGTCTTCAAGGTCATCAGTTTCCCCGAATTCACTTGTCTTCAAGGTCATCAGTTTCCCCAAATTCACTTGTCTTCAAGGTCATCAGTTTCCCCAAATTCACTTGTCTTCAAGTTCATCAGTTTCCCCGAATTCACTTGTCTTCAAGGTCATCAGTTTCCCCAAATTCACTTGTCTTCAAGGTCATCAGTTTCCCCGAATTCACTTGTCTTCAAGGTCATCAGTTTCCCCAAATTCACTTGTCTTCAAGGTCATCGATTTCCCCAAATTCACTTGTCTTCAATGTCATCAGTTTCCCCAAATTCACTTGTCTTCAAGGTCATCAGTTTCCCCAAATTCACTTGTCTTCAAGGTCATCGGTTTCCCCAAATTCACTTGTCCTCAAGGTCATCAGTTTCCCCAAATTCACTTGTCTTCAAGGTCATCAGTTTCCCCAAATTCACTTGTCTTCAAGTTCATCAGTTTCCCCGAATTCACTTGTCTTCAAGGTCATCAGTTTCCCCAAATTCACTTGTCTTCAAGGTCATCAGTTTCCCCGAATTCACTTGTCTTCAAGGTCATCAGTTTCCCCAAATTCACTTGTCTTCAAGGTCATCAGTTTCCCCGAATTCACTTGTCTTCAATGTCATCAGTTTCCCCAAATTCACTTGTCTTCAAGGTCATCGGTTTCCCCAAATTCACTTGTCCTCAAGGTCATCGGTTTCCCCAAATTCACTTGTTTTCAAGGTCATCGGTTTCCCCAAATTCACTTGTCTTCAAGGTCTTCGGTTTCCCCAAATTCACTTGTCTTCAAGGTCATCGGTTTCCCCAAATTCACTTGTCTTTAAAGCCGTCAGCTTCGCTAATACCCAAGTCTTCGAGGTCATCAGTTTCCCCGAATTCACTTGTCTTCAAGGCCATCAGTTTCCCCGAATTCACTTGTCTTCAAGGTCATCAGTTTCCCCAAATTCACTTGTCTTCAAGGTCATCAGTTTCCCCGAATTCACTTGTCTTCAAGGTCATCGGTTTCCCCAAATTCACTTGTCTTCAAGGTCATCAGTTTCCCCAAATTGACTTGTCTTCAAGGTCATCGATTTCCCCAAATTCACTTGTCTTCAAGGTCATCGGTTTCCCCAAATTCACTTGTCTTCAAGGTCATCAGTTTCCCCAAATTGACTTGTCTTCAAGGTCATCGATTTCCCCAAATTCACTTGTCCTAATGGTCATCGGTTTCCCCAAATTCACTTGTCTTCAAGGTCTTCGGTTTCCCCAAATTCACTTGTCTTCAAGGTCATCGGTTTCCCCAAATTCACTTGTCTTTAAAGCCGTCAGCTTCGCTAATACCCAAGTCTTCGAGGTCATCAGTTTCCCCGAATTCACTTGTCTTCAAGGTCATCAGTTTCCCCAAATTCACTTGTCTTCAAGTTCATCAGTTTCCCCGAATACACTTGTCTTCAAGGTCATCAGTTCCCCAAATTCACTTGTCTTCAAGGTCATCGGTTTCCCCAAATTCACTTGTCTTCAAGGTCATCAGTTTCCCCAAATTCACTTGTCTTCAAGGTCATCAGTTTCCCCGAATTCACTTGTCTTCAAGGTCATCAGTTTCCCCGAATTCACTTGTCTTCAAGGTCATCAGTTTCCCCAAATTCACTTGTCTTCAAGGTCTTCGGTTTCCCCAAATTCACTTGTCTTTAAAGCCGTCAGCTTCGCTAATACCCAAGTCTTCAAGGTCATTGACTTTCATGATTAATTAATAAAACTTTGAAATCGTTGCATTCCGTACGTCAAATAAAATATTCCTACATTTTTCTCTAGCATGCCACGAGTAAGAATGGCAATTTTATCTAGGTTTATGTTACATTTTTCGATTAGATCATTTTTATGCTCGCTGAGATTTAAGTTGCATTGAAATTTAATCTTACTGCAAATATCCGCCCTGTAGCCAGACGTCAGACAACTAAGGAGAGATTCAAGTCAATGGACTCGAGGATTTAACACGAAACCTGGCAATAAAGTTTAATCCATCAATGCTTAGAGGATTAATCCTTATCGCATGCTGATTAGTTGATCCAACAAAGCAGTAGTAACACAGGAAATCGAGGGCTTCCTATTATATTTGGCTCTTTTTGGCAAATAGAATGTATAAATGTAAATTTAAATACTAGTAAATGTAAAAATAGTTTTATAGCTCGATTATGGGTGAGATGAGAGGGGTATTAAGGGTGAGATGAGAGGGATATTAAGGGTGAGATGAGAGGGGTATTAAGGGTGAGATGAGAGGGGTATTAAGGGTGAGATGAGAGGGGTATTAAGGGTGAGATGCGAGGGAGGTGTGGGTTATTTAGGGAGGTAGTTTTTATACGCGTAGGTCATAAATTCCTGGGCATGCACAAGTACCAATAATTTTATCAGTGAAGGGTAATGTTAAGGCATATATCTGGGTACATGATTCATTGGTAGCGAAGGCTGATAGGCTGTGCCGGGCAATTTAAGCGTAGTTACAAGCGCATAAGAATGTATCCGTTGTCAAATTTACCCATAAAGTGCATAGGCATATAGCAGTATCGATTATTTAAAGCTTAATGTGCGAATAGCAAAATGCTTTTCGCTATCTTTTGACTGAAACAAGCAGACTAAGTGATAATTTGTGCGGCCCAGAACATAATCTAATCTAGTGGGAGTACGAGTGGGGGAATGGGATGAGAGAGTGGGGGAATGGGATGAGAGAGTGGGGGAATGGGATGAGAAGTGGGGGAATGGGATGAGAGAGTGGGGTAATGGGATGAGATAGTTGGGAAATGGGATGAGATAGTGGGATTATGGGATGAGATAGTTGGGAAATGGGATGGGAGAGTGGGAGCATGGGACGGGAGAGTGGGAGAATGGGATGAGAGAGTGAGAGAATGGGATGAGAGAGTGAGAGAATGGGATGAGAGAGTGGGGGAATGGGATGAGAGAGTGGGGGAATGGGATGAGAGAGTGAGAGAATGGGATGAGAGAGTGGGGGAATGGGATGAGAGAGTGGGGGAATGGGATGAGAGAGTGGGGGAATGGGATGAGAGAGTGGGGGAATGGGATGAGAGAGTGGGGGAATGGGATGAGAGAGTGGGGGAATGGGATGAGAGAGTGGGGTAATGGGATGAGAGAGTGGGGTAATGGGATGAGAGAGTGGGGTAATGGGATGAGAGAGTGGGGGAATGGGATGAGAGAGTGGGGTAATGGGATGAGAGAGTGGGGTAATGGGATGAGAGAGTGGGGTAATGGGATGAGAGAGTGGGGGAATGGGATGAGAGAGTGGGGTAATGGGATGAGAGAGTGGGGTAATGGGATGAGAGAGTGGGGGAATGGGATGAGAGAGTGGGGTAATGGGATGAGAGAGTGGGGTAATGGGATGAGAGAGTGGGGGAATGGGATGAGAGAGTGGGGGAATGGGATGAGAGAGTGGGGGGAATGGGATGAGAGAGTGGGATTATGGGATGAGAGAGTGGGGGAATGGGATGAGAGAGTGGGGTAATGGGATGAGAGAGTGGGGGAATGGGATGAGAGAGTGGGGTAATGGGATGAGAGAGTGGGGTAATGGGATGAGAGAGTGGGGGAATGGGATGAGAGAGTGGGGGAATGGGATGAGAGAGTGGGGGGAATGGGATGAGAGAGTGGGATTATGGGATGAGAGAGTGGGGGGAATGGGATGAGAGAGTGGGATTATGGGATGAGAGAGTGGGGGAATGGGATGAGAGAGTGGGGGAATGGGATGAGAGAGTGGGGGGAATGGGATGAGAGAGTGGGGGAATGGAGAATGGGATGAGAGAGTGGGAGAATGGGATGAGAGAGTGGGAGAATAGGATGAGAGAGTGGGAGAATAGGATGAGAGAGTGGAACATATAATGGGATGAGGAGGGAAATATATTGCATAAATGAAGTGGGGGCGGAGCAGATGTACTGATTGAATCTGTGGCTGGTCGATACAATTATCTGAAGTGTCGCATCCTCAAGCGTCTAAGAGAAAAACTATAGTGTCAATGCTTGCCGGATGCAGGTTTTGAAGTGAATGAGATTTTCCGGTTTCCCTTATTTGGTTTAGCCGCTTTGGGAAATTATCGATCCATTGAAATCGCAGGTGGTGCCTGAGCATTCCTGGAGAGATGCCAGACGGTATCTTGTTCCAAAATGCCATCCGTGTTGCTAATCTATTCAAATTGAGACTGTGAAAAAAATGTCTGAGAATGCAATGGGAGAAGGATAAATGGGAAGGCAAACTGGAAATTGTAGCGAAGGCTATCGGCATTTTTGAGCTTGGTAGAGCTAAAATGTGACGAGGAATCAAAAGCTTGTGGGGTCGGATGGATGGAGCTTAATTCAGAACGCGACTGAAGGACGTCAGAAAAAAGGCCGTCTGCTGTGATCTTGGCTTTGGAGAAAGTGCATCGCATAGTAGACATACCAGTAGCTTGGATAGCATTAAGAGAGCGGCAGCATATAGATAGCATATGCAGAAGCATAGATAGCAGATACAGAAGCATAGATAGCATATGCAGAAGCATAGACAGAAGCATAGACAGAAGCATAGATAGCAGATACAGAAGCATAGATAGCAGATACAGAAGCATAGATAGCAAATGCAGAAGCATAGATAGCATATGCAGAAGCATAGATAGCATATGCAGAAGCATAGATAGCATATGCAGAAGCATAGATAGTAGATACAGAAGCATAGATAGCAGATACAGAAGCATAGATAGCACATGCAGAAGCATAGAGTGCATAGTTAAAAAACAGTGGTACAAAGTTCTCTGCTCTGCCTACTGGGGAAGTTGTTTAGTCGTCATTCATTGGTCGACAGCCGCTGCCTTCAACTAAAGTAGCTCGTCATTGGCCAGCCTGTCGTGTCCTGTGGTGTTGGCGTGGGCAATCGTCGGATAAGCTGGCTAAAAGTCCAGGAGGATTTCTATAACTTTAGTAAGGCTGGGTGTGAGACTGCACAATAAAAAAGGTTAACCCAATAAGCCGAGACAGATACTGCAGATACTGTTGTGGAAATACAGACAAGCATTCAAGGCTATATCAGCTAGCAGGACAAGAACCCGCAGCACAATGTCCTTGGGTATCTTAAAAGCGACTCAGGTAATAGACTTTTTCTCGGCCAACCGGACCTCGGTGGCTGCCGAATACGAGGATTTCATGTACAGGCAGGTTTGGCTCCGACTGTCCAATCCATTCTATCTTGGCCTGTGCGCGGCTTTCAATGCACTGTTTGTGACAGCCCTAATTGGTAACCTGCTGGTACTGTACGCCATTGTGTCTAGCTGGTCGCAGAGAAAGGCTCACAGATGTTTGTACCTGAATCTCATCGTCAGCGATCTGCTAGTTGTTCTAATAATCATTCCGGCTACCTGTGTGGAGCAGATAGACGGGCGCTGGCTGTTTGGCGGCTCACTAGGCTGCAGCATCCGACAAGGCCTGAGCGTCTGCCTGATGATAATCATTGTGCACACGGCCACGCTGCTCAGCTGGCTCAGAAGTCTGGCTGCCAAGCGCTCTTATCGACCACCCCAAGGACGCACAGAGTGCCTGCTAGTGGCTGCCATCTGGCTCGTGGCTCTGGCCCTGTCCTGCCCAGTTGCGGCTGTCTCCGAAGTTCAACAGCTACTGCGCGACCTCAACGAACAACTGGCAGCTACGCTGGATCGGCCCATAAACTGGCCCGTGTGCACCGAAAACTGGGACCGGCTTGGCGGGATGTCGAAGTTCTGGTACAGCTTCATCATCCTGCACCTGGGCTGCATTGCCCCCCTGCTGAGCCTGGGTGTTGCCTACTTCCGCATCTGCCGAGTGATCTACCGCAGCAACCGGGTGCTCAATGCTCACAAACGCTGTCAGGGTGTCCTGACTGTCAGCTATCATCATCATCATCAGCGACAGAACCAGCCGAACTCACCCGACAGCACCCTGTTGAGTATTCGTCAACATTTCTCGCTGGCGTCAACATGTAGCGCTTTAAATAGACGGAAGAGAGCAACGAATTCCAGGAGAATGTTCCTGCTGGGTGTCGGACTGGTTCTGATCTTTGCTGTCACCTGGCTGCCTTTGCAGGTGGGCTTCTTCTTCTGATTATATAAAGGCTTTTTAGTGATTTGCGCATTCACCACACGAAGACAAATATATGTAAAAGACTAAAACTAACAGAGAGAAGCATTGAAGCATAAGAAGAAAGATATCAGAGATAAGATATCTATTCCAAGCATAGATATCAGAGAGACAGGCATAGATATCAGAGAGAGAGAGAGGCATAGATATCAGAGAGAGAAGCATAGATATCAGAGAGAGAGAGGCATAGATATCAGAGAGAGACAGGCATAGATATCAGAGAGAGAAGCATAGATATCAGAGAGAGAGAGGCATAGATATCAGAGAGAGAGGCATAGATATCAGAGAGAGAGAGGCATAGATATCAGAGAGAGACAGGCATAGATATCAGAGAGAGAGAGGCATAGATATCAGAGAGAGACAGGCATAGATATCAGAGAGAGAAGCATAGATATCAGAGAGAGAAGCATAGATATCAGAGAGAGAGGCATAGATATCAGAGAGAGAGAGGCATAGATATCAGAGAGAGAGAGGCATAGATATCAGAGAGAGAGGCATAGATATCAGAGAGAGAAGCATAGATATCAGAGAGAGAGGCATAGATATCAGAGAGAGAGGCATAGATATCAGAGAGAGAAGCATAGATATCAGAGAGAGAAGCATAGATATCAGAGAGAGAGGCATAGATATCAGAGAGAGAAGCATAGATATCAGAGAGAGAGGCACAGATATCAGAGAGAGAGGCACAGATATCAGAGAGAGAGGCACAGATATCAGAGAGAGAGAGGCACAGATATCAGAGAGAGAGGCATAGATATCAGAGAGAGAGGCACAGATATCAGAGAGAGAGGCACAGATATCAGAGAGAGAGGCATAGATATCAGAGAGAGAGGCAAAGCTGCAGAAGGATTGGAATAGTAAGCAGAGAGAGCAAGAGAAGCTCTTTAGACGCGGAAAGGTAGTCCGACTTTCGTACGTGTACAGTCTCGAATCTATTAACCCGATTTCCATTTTATTCATCACCGCAGCTGACTCAAGTATTCCGCGACTACTTTGGCATCTCGGAGAAGATCAAGCCAGAAGTTAACCCTGACTTTCACCCTTTGCTAACCCTGGTTCACGTGTTGGCCCTAATGAACTCCCTGGTGAATCCGTTCTACCTGCTGGCTACCCACGCCTGGTACAGAAAATGCAGCAGAAGGCTTCTCCGCCGACTTCGCTGCAGATTCGGCCAGCCATGCTGTCACATCGCCTGGCACTGCGACGTCCGTCTCGGCCTTCAAGTGGTGGCAGTTCGACGAACTCCGGCCGGAAGCGGCGCTGCTGCTGTTGCTGCACCTGTTGCTTTGTGAGGCTGCTGTTGCTGCACCTGTTGATTTGTGAGGCTGCTGTTGCTGCACCTGTTGCTTTGTGAGGCTGCTGTTGCTGCACCTGTTGATTTGTGAGGCTGCTGTTGCTGCACCTGTTGCTTTGTGAGGCTGCTGTTGCTGCACCTGTTGCTTTGTGAGGCTGCTGTTGCTGCACCTGTTGATTTGTGAGGCTGCTGTTGCTGCACCTGTTGATTTATGAGGCTGCTGTTGCTGCACCTGTTGCTTTGTGAGGCTGCTGTTGCTGCACCTGTTGATTTGTGAGGCTGCTGTTGCTGCACCTGTTGCTTTGTGAGGCTGCTGTTGCTGCACCTGTTGCTTTGTGAGGCTGCTGTTGCTGCACCTGTTGCTTTGTGAGGCTGCTGTTGCTGCACCTGTTGATTTGTGAGGCTGCTGTTGCTGCACCTGTTGCTTTGTGAGGCTGCTGTTGCTGCACCTGTTGATTTGTGAGGCTGCTGTTGTTGCACCTGTTGATTTGTGAGGCTGCTGTTGCTGCACCTGTTGATTTGTGAGGCTGCTGTTGCTGCACCTGTTGCTTTGTGAGGCTGCTGTTGCTGCACCTATTGCTTTGTGAGGCTGCTGTTGCTGCACCTGTTGCTTTGTGAGAAAGATTATGAGAAAGATGGAAAGTTTATGAGAAAGATAGAAAGAGAAAGGAAGGAGACTATGAGGAGAACTACTATGACAAAGGTAGAGATAGTGTTTGTCAGAGATAAAGACTACGAAAACGAAAGAATGATAATGAGTGCTGAATGTACTTTTAGCATATTTAAAATGATAAACAGCAATTTGCTATCTTGAAAATTTATTTTTTCACTCGTCTGTTCATATTTTTCCTGTGCTAATTAACAAAAATCTCTCTAGACGGTATTATTGATAAAAATCCAGATTGCGACACTTTACTCTAGCAAGATTTCAGAATTGGAATTAAATTCACATTTCTGTAACACTTCTAATTTGATAGTATTTTTGTTGCTTTGTTAATATTCTCAAACTAAATTTTTCGTTTAAAAAAAACACTAAATATTTCGCAGCATATTAATCTTTCTGTTTCTTGCGGTATCCAATGCCATTCTGTTCTCTCGTTATCAATTCGTCCTCATTCCATCTCTCTTCTATCCCAAATAAATGTCAAAATATTCCTAGCAGTGGATCTACGTACGCGCGCAAGACAGAATTAAAATACACAGGTGTTTTTCCTGCACTATAACCACCTGCCACTCAAGCTTGGAAGACTGATTCTGCTTTCAGCACTTGCTACATAGCTTTTTTTCACTTTCCTAGCGTTCTAGCCCTAGTCTGGGCCTTAGAAACGTGTCGCTTCTTACTGAGCAGATTAGCTGCTGGCATTGGTCTGACATGGTTGGCTTGAGTTTTTAGTCTTGAGCCATCGATTTCTCAAGATTGGATCCGAATAGATCCCAACCTTGAATCCCAACAATTAACTCAATGAAAATTTTCGAGATTAATGACTACCAGCTGCTAACCATTAAAATAATTACTTTGGGAATCATTTGAGCTACGCATAGTTCATTCGAGAACTGGCTTTGTCCGGTCAGCTGAACTTAGACAAAATACTTTTTGACAGCCAATTCTCACGTTCAATTATTCATTTTGTTAATAAAACACAACGAACAAGCCCAGCAGCCAACCCCCCAAAATTCCCTCAGCCGAACCCCACCCCAAAATTCTCTCAACTCAGCCATCCCCCACCCCAAAATTCTCTCCACTTAGCCATCCCCTACCCCAAAATTCTCTCCACTCTGCCAACCTCCCACCCCAAAATTCTCTCAACTCAGCCAACCCCCACCCCAAAATTCTCTCCAGTCAGCCACCCCCCACCCTAAAGTTCTCTCTACTTAGCCATCCCTCACCCTAAAATTCTCTCCAGTCATCCAACCCCACACCCCAAAATTTTCTCAACTTAGCCAACCCCCACCCCAAAATTTTCTCCACTCAGCCAACCCCCACCCCCAAATTCTCTCCACTCAGCCAACTCCCCACCCCAAAGTTCTCTCCAGTCAGCCAACCCCCACCCCAAAGTTCTCTCCACTCAATCAACCCCCACCCCAAAATTATCTCCACTCAGCCAACCTCCACCTCAATTTCAGTCGAGACGCGTAGCCCTCTGCACTCCAAGCTGTCAGCACTGATTACAGTCTCGCGTCTCGCGTATGGAACTAGCTCGTCTAAATAAAATAACTCTGCTTCATCAAGAATTTATTATTCAATTTATATTGACAGCTTCTCCTGCAAAACTCCAGTTCACAAAATATTCGTTCCTTTACAAACAGATTTTTTCAATGTCTGGCAATGGCTGCTGGAACACCTGTTCGTTGGTATTCGCTCTCTGTACTTTTCCACATAACTGACAATCTCTCTGCTAAGTAGATAGATTTTTTTGTATCTAGAGAGGCTCACACAAGAGGTACCCCAACACAAAAAATGCTTCAAGTGGAGGAAATTCAGAGAAGTTCAGCTAGTAGAATCCATGGGCTGTTGAATAGCTTTGCAGCTCCTCTTCAATCAGCTTGAAGGGCTTCATCTTCATGGAATTTGTTATATTGTATTGACAATGTTGCTACTGTAAGCTTGTTTGTATAAATTATACATAAGTAAATGCATTCTTCTGTGTCTAAAATATGTTGATTTCAGTCTGACAGTCGGCATATAATTATTGTGTCCATGCAGGTCGACCTCTGATTCCACTAGCTGTAAAGTGAGTGCATGGATATTGGAATATATTGGCTGCTAAGAAAATCTATGTTTACCCACTCAGGCAAGCCTCCAATATTAAGTCCCCTGAGACATGTGAAGATCAGACACACCAAAGGCCGAGAGAAGACTTACAAGGACTCTGACTCACATTGGAAGGTATTTTGGCTTGTGGGCCACGAAAAATGACCTGCCCGAAAACTGACCTGAAAGATTTGGAAATGATAGAAAACCTATTATACTTGCTAAACCTACGATTGGTTAAGTGAAGCAATGCATCAGGGTGTGTCACAGAAGCAGTCAAGTGTAGCACCAGAAACTGCATAGCTTTGACTAGATCCTCTCCTATCAGCACAGCTTCGCATTAATTCCCTAGCAATAGAAGAGCATAAAAAGCAGAGGGAATCCTATAGTTCGAGTCTTGACTAGAACTGAAAGGCCCGGTCCCTATCAGGCCCACAAAGTTCAATACACGCTCGCAATATATGCAGATATTTAGTACAAGGCCTCGCCTCGAGGGAACGGGAGCAAAAAAGAGAAGAAGACAGGAAAATGTGAGAAGGCGGAGGCAATGAGCCGGTTGCTCCAAAAAGGCGTATCCCGAAACGAGAGCGCTTGACAGCCTTCTAAACGATTAGCTCAAGAGCAGTACTCTTAAAAGTGCGGTCAAGCGAAATAAAAAAACTCCTTCTACTAAAAGTCCCCTTCTACTAAAAGTGATAAAACGCTAGTCTTTCCGAGTTCTCGAATAGGAATCACGAAGATCGCTAATTCCTTGAGCTCAGAGCCAAAAAATTGATCCACCTGTTGCATATAGAGTTGCTTAGACGAATCCGTTCTTTGAAATCCTTTAGCTGAAATACGTCACGGCTGCAGGACCTTTGTCTCTCTCCCGCGGCCCACCTGTCTCTCCCTTGCGGCCTGCCAGCACCCGCCACCCCACTATAGCGCCTTTCCCTCGCGACCTGTCAGCACCCCAACCCCACTATATTGTCTCTCTCGCAGCCTGCCAGCACCCACCACCCCACTATAGTGTCTTTCTCTCGCAGCCAGCCAGCACACACCACCCCACTATAGTGTCTCTCTCTCGTAGCCCGCCAGCAACCACAACCCCACTATATTGTCTCTCTCGCAGCCTGCCAGCACCCACCACCCCACTATAGTGTCTCTCTCTCTCGCAGCCCGCCAGCACCCACCACCCCCACTATAGTGTCTTTCTCTCGCAGCCAGCCAGCACCCACCACCCCACTATAGTGTCTCTCTCTCTCTCGCAGCCAGCCAGTACCAACCACCCCACTATAGTGTCTCTCTCTGTCGCAGCCCGCCAGCACCCACCACCCCACTATAGCGTCTCTCTCTCGTAGCCCGCCAGCACCCACCACCCCACTATAGTGTCTTTCTCTCGCAGCCAGCCAGCACCCACCACCCCACTATAGTGTCTCTCTCTCTCTCGCAGCCAGCCAGTACCAACCACCCCACTATAGTGTCTCTCTCTGTCGCAGCCCGCCAGCACCCACCACCCCACTATAGTGTCTTTCTCTCGCAGCCCGCCAGCACCCACCACCCCACTATAGTGTCTTTCTCTCGCAGCCCGCCAGTACCCACCACCCCACTATAGTGTCTTTCTCTCGCAGCCCGCCAGTACCCACCACCCCACTATAGTGTCTCTCTCTCTCTCGCAGCCAGCCAGTACCAACCACCCCACTATAGTGTCTCTCTCTCTCTCGCAGCCAGCCAGTACCAACCACCCCACTATAGTGTCTTTCTCTCGCAGCCCGCCAGTACCCACCACCCCACTATAGTGTCTTTCTCTCGCAGCCAGCCAGCACCCACCACCCCACTATAGTGTCTCTCTCTCTCTCGCAGCCAGCCAGTACCAACCACCCCACTATAGTGTCTCTCTCTCGTAGCCAGCCAGCACACACCACCCCACTATAGTGTCTTTCTCTCGCAGCCAGCCAGCACACACCACCCCACTATAGTGTCTTTCTCTCGCAGCCAGCCAGTACCAACCACCCCACTATAGTGTCTCTCTCTCGTAGCCCGCCAGCAACCACAACCCCACTATAGTGTCTCTCTCTCTCGCAGCCCGCCAGCACCCACCACCCCACTATAGTGTCTTTCTCTCGCAGCCAGCCAGCACACACCACCCCACTATAGTGTCTCTCTCTCGTAGCCCGCCAGCAACCACAACCCCACTATAGTGTCTCTCTCTCTCGCAGCCCGCCAGCACCCACCACCCCACTATAGTGTCCTTCTCTCGCAGCCAGCCAGCACCCACCACCCCACTATAGTGTCTTTCTCTTGCAGCCAGCCAGCACCCACCACCCCCACTATAGTGTCTCTCTCTCTCTCGCAGCCAGCCAGTACCAACCACCCCACTATAGTGTCTCTCTCTCTCGCAGCCCGCCAGCACCCACCACCCCACTATAGTGTCCTTCTCTCGCAGCCCACCAGCACCCACCACCCCCACTATAGTGTCTTTCTCTCGCAGCCAGCCAGCACCCACCACCCCACTATAGTGTCTTTCTCTTGCAGCCAGCCAGCACCCACCACCCCCACTATAGTGTCTCTCTCTCTCTCGCAGCCAGCCAGTACCAACCACCCCACTATAGTGTCTCTCTCTGTCGCAGCCCGCCAGCACCCACCACCCCACTATAGCGTCTCTCTCTCGTAGCCCGCCAGCACCCACCACCCCACTATAGTGTCTTTCTCTCGCAGCCAGCCAGCACCCAACACCCCCACTATAGTGTCTCTCTCTGTCGCAGCCCGCCAGCACCCACCACCCCCACTACAGCACCTCTTCCTTGGGGCCTGCCACCACCCTACACGCCACTATAGCACCTTTCTCTCGCGGCGTGGGCTGTCAGCACCCAGTCGTATGGCAATTTTTACGGCTTGCATGCTGTATATTTTTATTGTTCGCAATAACTGTACAAGTAATAATTTAAAAATATACAACAGCAAAAAACAAATAAACCGCTAGTTAATATTTTATAAGATTAAATCAATAAAAATGCTTGTGTCATTAGTGCCATTATAGAAATTTCGGAATAGAATAATGTTGGATTTTATTTAATTAACGTTACATTTTACTGCCGCTTGTTGCCTTGCAATGGAATAGTTTTACAAGTTTTCACACAATAGAAATCAGGTGTTAGTGTCAGACGCCGATGTCTTCCATTCCAATCGATCTATTGTGAAACCCGAAGCCGCCAGAAATGACGGTAGCTGAGCCGTAAAGATGATAAGCATTCAGCTGACTCAACTTGTTCAATGCCACACCGTTGCCATTGCCGCCACTGACACCATTAGCTGCGACTGGTCCAGAGGTGCCTCGGACTTCGTCGACATTGTGCGCCGAGTCGTTGCCGCTGCCGTCACCGCCGCCGCCGGCCACGCTGGACTCCTCGTCAGGCGAGCAGCCGCAGATGCCCTTCTTCTTGATGGCCTTCATCATCAGGCCGGAGAAACGACGCGGACGCACCCTGCTGGCGAAGTAGCGCTTCTCTTCCAGCAGGCACAGTTGGTCCAGGGTGCCGATGTTGTGCTCAAACAGGTCGGCTCCGATAAGTTCCTCCTCCACTGTCATGCGAATACCCATCGTCACCTTCAGCAGCTGAGGGAATAGGGATATTGTGAGGAGGCTTTAAGTGAGGCTTGTGTGGAATGAAGTGGACTTGTTGTGGAGTGAGGTGGGTGTGGAGTGAGTTGGTTGTGGAGTGAGGTGGGTGTGGAGTGAGTTGGTTGTGAATTGAGGCTTGCGTAGAGTGAGGTAGGCGTGCAGTGAGGTGGCTGTGAAGTAAGGTGGGTGTGGAATGAGGTGGGTGTAGAGCGAGGTGGGTGAGGAGCGAGGTGGGTGTGGAGTGAGGTGGGTGTCAAGTGAAGGGTATGTGAAGTGAGGCTTGCGTTGAGTGAGGTGGCTGTGAAGTGAGGTGGGTGTGGAAGGAGGTGGTTGTTAAGTGTGGTGGTGTGGAGCGAGGTGGGTGAGGAGTGAGGTGGGTGTCAAGTGAAGGGTATGTGAAGTAAGGCTTGGGTGGAGTGAGGTGGGTGTGGAGTGAGGTGGGTGTGGAGTGAGGATAGTGTGGAGCGACGTGGGTGTCTAATGAAGTGGGTGTGTTACGGACGTAATTAAAAAAGTTCATTGCAAAGCTATGGGAGTTTACGAATAACAAATGGCACGCGAGAATTTTTAGTGAGCACATTCTTTTCGTTCTATTAGAAAATGAATGTGTGCCTGACGAAATAACCTAATTAGTGTGACTACAATACTGATACGTGATCGCCTCATGCATGGAATATGAAAATCTCATTAGTTTGCTGGATTTTTTGGATTAAAAGAAAGACAGATAATAAAAGCCATCATGCGGATTCTGGACTAGTTTTATTATTTAAGGCTCGTTCGTGATTATTTATTGCCTCGCTGAGAAACTTAGGCTACATGAGAAAGATAGAGAGATAATGAGAATGATAGAGAGACTAGGAGAAAGATAGAGAGATAATGAGAATGATAGAGAGATAATGAGAAAGATAGAGAGACTATGAGAATGATAGAGAGACTATGAGAATGATAGAGAGACTATGAGAATGATAGAGAGACTATGAGAAAGATAGAGAGACTATGAGAATGATAGAGAGACTATGAGAATGATAGAGAGACTATGAGAATGATAGAGAGACTATGAGAATGATAGAGAGACTATGAGAAAGATAGAGAGACTATGAGAATGATAGAGAGATAATGAGAAAGATAGAGAGACTATGAGAATGATAGAGAGACTATGAGAAAGATAGAGAGACTATGAGAATGATAGAGAGACTATGAGAATGATAGAGAGACTATGAGAATGATAGAGAGACTATGAGAAAGATAGAGAGGCTATGAGAAAGATAGAGAGATAATGAGAAGATAGAGAGACTATGAGAAAGATAGAGAGATAATGAGAAAGATAGAGACTATGAGAAAGATAGAGAGACTATGAGAAAGATAGAGAGACTATGAGAATGATAGAGAGGCTATGAGAAAGATAGAGAGACTATGAGAAAGATAGAGACTATGAGAAAGAGAGAGAGACTATGAGAAAGATAGAGACTATGAGAAAGATAGAGAGACTATGAGAAAGATAGAGAGACTATGAGAATGATAGAGAGGCTATGAGAAAGATAGAGAGACTATGAGAAAGATAGAGACTATGAGAAAGAGAGAGAGACTATCAGAAAGATAGAGACTATGAGAAAGATAGAGAGACTATGAGAAAGATAGAGAGACTATGAGAAAGATAGAGAGATAATGAGAAAGATAGAGAGACTATGAGAATGATAGAGAGACTATGAGAAAGATAGAGAGACTATGAGAAAGATAGAGACTATGAGAAAGAGAGAGAGACTATGAGAAAGATAGAGACTATGAGAAAGATAGAGAGACTATGAGAAAGATAGAGAGACTATGAGAAAGATAGAGAGACTATGAGAAAGATAGAGAGGCTATGAGAAAGATAGAGAGACTATGAGAAAGATAGAGAGGCTATGAGAAAGATAGAGAGATAATGAGAAAGATAGAGAGACTATGAGACTTTGAAGTCAAAATAAATATTGGCGGAAAAGAAACAGTTTATTCAAATAATATACCCATATATACCCGGTACCCACCCCCAGAGACAGGACGGTAATTAGCGCACTCCAACAGGCGATGCACAGGCAGGTGAACAGTTGAATGCCCAGCAGTTTAAAGCCGCCACCGTGTAGAAGTCCGATTTGGCCATTGTTCATATCGTCAAGGGGATCTTGGTCTACGAAAATGCCGCATGCGATCATGCCCTGGGTTTGGTGAGGTTTTAACGGTGCTCAGGGCTATTGCGGAGCAACGACCAGTTGGACAAACTAAGATTTTATCTAACGCGAACTTTCAACGCGTTTTAAAGAGGCTGTCACTCACACAACTCTCTACTTGAAGGTCGGGGGTTCGATTCTTAATAATAATAACTGCCGGAGGGCTGCGGGCAGTGGCACATCATTCGGTGACACTAGACCCGCAGCCAGCGAGGAGGCAATTCTGCCCATTTCGCTGGCTCCTGAGCACACAAGCACGCAGATACTGTAGGCAGGTACACGCTCACACAGGTGTGTACATCTGCCCTGACTTTTTCATCATCAGGCAGTGTACACTCTCACTGTTCCTTGGAGGTTGGCCCTTAAGGGTGTAAAATTGCACGACAAGCCCCCAAGCCTTCTCTCCGCGCCAAGCCTGCGCACTGCGCTTCCGCAGTGGCCTCGCTGCGGAATCGAACTTAGGGACCTTGGTGCGAGAGGCAAACGCGTTAGCCGCTCTGCCACTCACCCTCAGGGTTCGATTCCCGACTCCACTGGAACAATCCACTGGAGTCATTTAGCAAGACACTTGACTCTGCAGTGCTTCAGTCCCAGCTGTTAAATGGGTACCAGTATCATCTGGGGCAATCGAGGGTGGGTATGGCGTTCCCCCAGTCCATGGACTGAACAGCCGTGCGCAGCCTTCAGATGCGCGGCGCAATAGCTGCGGCTTTGCTGTCGGCTGCCCATCTGGCTTAATAAAGAATTAAAAATAATATACTGCATCTATGTGTGCTTAGGGCAATGAATAGGCAGAGTTTAACTGACCAGCTGTGCGACACTTTAACATTGAAAAGCATTCAGTTTTACTGCAGTCCAGACTATGGCAGTGGAATTTCTGCAGACAGAAAAAAATAGTTTAAAGGGCAACCAGGGAATCCTGTTTACAAAAATAAAAAATTCATTTAGCAAATATGGATCGAATGCACTGAATGCTGTTTTTTTCAGGTACTCAAAAAAGCTTTTACCTAAAAATGCCTGTTCAAAAACCTGCTCAAAAAGAAAAAAAATCCGCTGCACTTGAAAATGCAGCGAATAATTAGCTTAAGCATTGTTAAGACTACCAGAATTGTCGGAATTTTACTCTGATTATTTTACATTGTACTCGTAATTAAATTATTACATTTTCTATTTTAGCGTGTCCTGGGCTCGCTACGCTCGTAAAACTTGTTTCTAATTAACTTTGATGAATTTCTGCTAATTTCTCTTTCACAAAAATTCTAAAACAGGCTCAATGACAAGTCACTGATGTCTATGTTCTTCCCCAAAACTTCCTCACTCTGCCCTAACCAACTCACTCTCCCCTGACCTACTCACTCTCCCCTGACCTACTCACTCTCCCCTGACCTACTCACTCTCCCCTGACCAACTCACTCTCCCCTGACCTACTCACTCTCCCCTGACCTACTCACTCTCCCCTGACCTACTCACTCTCCCTTGACCTACTCACTCTCCCCTGACCTACTCCCTCTCCCCTGACCTACTCACTCTCCCCTGACCTACTCACTCTCCCCTGACCTACTCCCTCTCCCCTGACCTACTCACTCTCCCCTGACCTACTCCCTCTCCCCTGACCTACTCACTCTCCCCTGACCTACTCACTCTCCCCTGACCTACTCACTCTCCCCTGACCTACTCCCTCTCTAAGATCTGTCTGTCCATCTGAAACGCTCTAGCGAATGAATGGCTAGACCAATTTTTTTCCTGTTTTCACCAAAAAGTGCCAACTCATCCAAGGATTAGACTGATCAAATTTCATCATTCTGTCTCAATGCCAAGGGTATTAAATATTCGAAAAACGAGTTTTTCTATTGCTTTCAATAGGAGGCCAAACAAGGTTAAATTAGAATAGGGCTGGACACTGTCAGTTTTATTAGATTGCATCGGTGCTTTTTCTCGCCCGCGCGTGCATTGGTATAGCACTGAACAGGGCCCGATACTTCTCAATTGAATAGAATTGCGTCACTGCTTTTCGACCCGTACGTGCGTTAAAAAATTTTTCTCTTGGCTGATTGGGTGATTTCATTTGAATAAGTAAAACGTACATAGCAGATTTCAATGAGGGAAAGGGAGTTTGTTGGCTCACTTGGCAATGTGCAAAGGCATGTGTACCCCTGGCATCAGTCTACAGTCTGATTTGTAAGTGAATTGCGTTATTGCTGTCCAACAGGCCCACTGCCTCAGCACTCTCCTGTTCTCCTGTGTGTACATTTCTACTTTCTATCCCTGCCGGGTGTCAATGGGTGATTGTGTCATCCGACTGCGTCAGTCAGTTAATATATAACTGACTACTGTATCTTCAGCGAAATGTTTTCACTCCACTCCTCAAAGCTCTTAATCACTCAATCCTGCAATAATTTCTAAGATAAGTTACTGTTATTGTTATTATTTTTATTTATACTGTTCATTATTGTTAATAATATTTGTACGCACTCGTGCTCTTATCTACTCGTATCTTAAAGTACAATCCATCCATATTCAGTCAGTCAGTCAGTCAGTCAGTCAGTCAGTCAGTTGTTACAATGGCAAAGCGTGGTGCCAAAAGTGCATTGCAGAAGAGTCGCGAGGCAAAGCGACGTCGTCGAGAAGAGACCGCTGAGTCCCGAGAGCAGCGCCTGCAGAAGGACAAAGAGCGGTTGGCTCGGCGCAGGACTGGTGAATCACCAGAAGAAAGGAACGCTCGTCTGCAGGCCGACAAAGAGCGTTCGGAGCTGCGCAGGTCTGCCGAGACAGAAGCCGAGCGAGTTGCCCGCCTGCAGGCCGACAAAGAGCGCTCGGAGCTGCGCAGGTCTGCTGAGACGGAAGCCGAGCGAGTTGCCCGCCTGCAGGCCGACAAAGAGCGCTCGAGTCAGCGAAGGGCTGAAGAATCTGAATCGCAGCGAGACGATCGACTAAGCTCGAATCTCTCGTACTATCGGACATCACTTGAGCCGGAGCAAAGCTTCAGGTAGGACGATGAAATTGGTTTTGAATTAGAAACTTTTGAGATTGAGATTGAGATTTAGAAATTTAATTAACTTAAGAGCTCGCCATTTATGGTTTTTTATCTCCAGATTGAAATCCCCCCAAGGGCTTCATGGGTACATGGTAGATCCGTAACTTTGAACATATCTGCTGCTCATTTATGAAGGTTTCAGAACTTTAATGCATCGGAAAGGTTTACGGGACGCACACATAACAAGCGCACGATTTTAAGAGGGAGAGTTTAAACTGTTGCTGAGTATACGAGCGTATATGCAGATTATATTTGTTAAGTGCTTTCAGTATTTTTTGTTTCAGAATAGTTGACGTGCAATATTTTTTCAGTCAACGATTTTTCTGCACAAATATTTCGTTAGTTTTTTTAGTAAAATTGTCATAAGCAAGGATTTCAGATTTCAGAAAGTGCCTTGCAAATACATCAAATGTATTTGTGCGGTTTGATAACATTTTAATGACTTTTTAATATTTTACATACCAGTAATCCATTTGATTTCGATAATTTTGATTTCGCAGCCTTCAGCCACTGCCTCAGAGTTTGCCTCTAAGTGCAACTCAGGTTACCAGGGTCCGCGGTGATGGCAACTGCTGGTTTCACGCCATCTCTGACCAGCTGATTGGCACTCCAATCTACATGGACCACCAGCAACTCCGGCGCACCATAGCTGCCAATGCGAGACCGCTGCTGGAAGCTCAGCAGGCCACACTGCAGGCTATTGGGCTGACAGTGGACAGAGTGGTAGCTGAGACTCAGCGCGATGGAGTTGATGTGCATGAGCACATTGCACCCATATTGAACCAGCTGCTGGATGTGGACTATGTCATCTATCAGTATGCTGACCGTGACAGAAGGCAGCTCCAGCTGGTTCAGCAAGTTTCAGCTGCTAGGAGGCCTGCGGCTGCTGTGGTGCGGCTTCTCTATGATCGCCATGGTGAACACTACGAGTCTCTGCGCTTCGTGACTGCTGGGTGAGTTCAGTTCTGGAGTTTTTCGCTTTCAAAATCAGCCTAATGATGACAATGATGAGTACGAAAATCACATCCGAAAGGACTATCCAACTTTTTGTTTATTGAAATCAAGAGCCGAGAACTCATCGAGTCCGGCGCCGCCATGTGCTTCTGTTGGGAATTCCGAGAAGCCTACCGGTGAATTCAGTGCAGGATCAGCTGTTCCAGATCATTCGGCTGATGACCCTGGGTGAATAATAAATTGATTCTAATTTGTGGGAAATTCAGTTGTAAATAAGACGTGAACAAGTAATCATAACAGCAGGCAATTCCTACCCCTTTTTCACTCCACCCAACAGCTGGGCCCAATCGACACCACTGCGTGCCGGCGCTGAGGGGAATTTGGAGCTGCCGGCTGCCAGTGTCGCATCCGATATTCCCGAGTTGTCAGATGATGATGCTGGGTGGGTTTGTGCATCGCTTCAAAACCATCGTTGATAGATTTTGCTTTTTTACTTGCTTTGTACTCTTTCTTTCTTTGCAAAACTTAGTAGGTTTAATGCATGGGATAATTTATTAGAAGTAAAACTTTAGGAATGCATTTTATTCTTCTGGTATGAAATATAGACTTTCCCCATACACCACAGAGCCCATGCCGCAGCCAGGCTAGAACCCCAGACTCATCAGCTCGGCCGCATGAGCAAGCCATGCCAGCACTGCCACGCCTTGGTCTGGAAGGGAGAGCCGCCAGGAATCTGCTGTGCAGCCGGCAAGGTGAAGATGCCTGCAAAGACGGTGCCGCAGGTCCTGCTGGATTTGTTCCTTGGTCGCCACCCTGAGAGCCCTGATTTCTTGGCCAACATCAGGAGCTACAATGCCGTTCTGCACCTCACCTCGCTGAAGGCAAAGTTGCGATCGTTCCAAGGCTTCTGTCCCAATTACGTAATCAGTGGAGAGCTGGTGCACACCATCCCGCCTTTGTATGCCCGTGCTAATGATGTGCGTCACGGCTGGCAGGTGTACTTCGTTGACAATGAGCTGCAGTCCCGCCTGAGACTCAGCAAGAAAGTCAATGAGCAGCTGCTGGCACTGTTGCAGGCTGTGCTGCACGACTGCAACGAGTATGTCCGGAGCCTGAAGGCTGCAGTTCAGCGGATTAGCGAACAGCCCGAATTGAAAGATGCTCGGATCGTGATCTATCCCGACCGCCGACCTGCTGACGAGCACATTCGGTGAGTTTTGCTGATGGGTTTCTGTTTTCTAAGGAATATCGGATTGATAAGTTTCGTCCTACAGTAAATTGAATAATTTTAAGCTTGTCTATATTTATCTTGACTTTCTAATTTACTAATTGATTTTAAAGTTCTGCTTTCTTTTTTGCTCTTGTTAAAAGTAATTTTCAGCTCCTAGATAGATAGACTATTTCTTTTTTACTCCCAAGGCGCTATAATCTACCCGAAGCAAGCGAAGTTGGCATACTCGTTGTCGGAGATGCTTCCGACAGGGCCATGACTTCTCGTGACGTAGTTATTGAGCTTCAACGTCCTGATGAAGACCGCAGGCGTCTGCTCTCAGTGTCTGTGACGCATCGATCATACGATGCCCTGCAGTACGTGCTGTTCTTGCCGTATGGACAGGACGGGTGGCACCCAGAGTTGAGGATGACGAACGGGGGCAAGCTGACGCCTCGCAAATACTACGCCAGCGAGATCATGGTGCGGCCCGGCCTGTTCAATGCGCTTCACTACGGCCGCCGCCTGCTTCAGCAGTACCTGGTTGATCAATGCTCGAAAATCGAGTGCGAGAGACTGACCTATCTCCGCACCCACCAGGATGACCTCCGCAGCGAGACGTACAGCGGCCTGCGCGATGCCCTGTTTGCAGAGGACGGGCTGCGGAACGCAGCGGATCCTAATGAGGTCGGCAAGCCAGTGTTTCTGTCATCAAGTTTCGTGGGCGGTCCCCGGTACATGATGGAGCGGCTGCAGGATGCAATGGCCTACGTCCAAAAATTTGGTAAGCCGGACCTGTTTGTGACGGCCACCTGCAACCCGAAGTGGCAGGAGATCAGCGACGAGCTGCTGCCGGGACAGAAGCCGGAGGACCGGCCGGACATTGTCAGCCGCGTGTTTGAGCTGAAGAAGAAAGCTCTGATGGCGCGACTGAAGAAACTATGTGGTCAGGTCTCCGCGCATGTGTGTTCTCTAGAGTACCAGAAGCGCGGTGAGTCCGTTGTTATAGAAAATTATTTTTTATGAAGCTATTTTGATTGCTTTTCTGGCTCTGCCTTGATTTATGTCGGCTTGAAAGATGTGCGTGCTTTTTATTTCAATTAAGTCATTCAAGTTGTTAGATGAAAATGAAGATTCTAATTGCCTAAATAAGTCTTGACTAGAACTGAAAGGCCCGGTCCCTATCAGGCCCACAAAGTTCAATACACGCTCGCAATATATGCAGATATTTAGTACAAGGCCTCGCCTCGAGGGAACGGGAGCAAAAAAGAGAAGAAGACAGGAAAATGTGAGAAGGCGGAGGCAATGAGCCGGTTGCTCCAAAAAGGCGTATCCCGAAACGAGAGCGCTTGACAGCCTTCTAAACGATTAGCTCAAGAGCAGTACTCTTAAAAGTGCGGTCAAGCGAAATAAAAAACTCCTTCTACTAAAAGTCCCCTTCTACTAAAAGTGATAAAACGCTAGTCTTTCCGAGTTCTCGAATAGGAATCACGAAGATCGCTAATTCCTTGAGCTCAGAGCCAAAAAATTGATCCACCTGTTGCATATAGAGTTGCTTAGACGAATCCGTTCTTTGAAATCCTTTAGCTGAAATACGTCACGGCTGCAGGACCTTTGTCTCTCTCCCGCGGCCCACCTGTCTCTCCCTTGCGGCCTGCCAGCACCCGCCACCCCACTATAGCGCCTTTCCCTCGCGACCTGTCAGCACCCCAACCCCACTATATTGTCTCTCTCGCAGCCTGCCAGCACCCACCACCCCACTATAGTGTCTTTCTCTCGCAGCCAGCCAGCACACACCACCCCACTATAGTGTCTCTCTCTCGTAGCCCGCCAGCAACCACAACCCCACTATAGTGTCTCTCTCTCTCGCAGCCCGCCAGCACCCACCACCCCACTATAGTGTCCTTCTCTCGCAGCCAGCCAGCACCCACCACCCCACTATAGTGTCTTTCTCTTGCAGCCAGCCAGCACCCACCACCCCCACTATAGTGTCTCTCTCTCTCTCGCAGCCAGCCAGTACCAACCACCCCACTATAGTGTCTCTCTCTCTCGCAGCCCGCCAGCACCCACCACCCCACTATAGTGTCCTTCTCTCGCAGCCCACCAGCACCCACCACCCCCACTATAGTGTCTTTCTCTCGCAGCCAGCCAGCACCCACCACCCCACTATAGTGTCTTTCTCTTGCAGCCAGCCAGCACCCACCACCCCCACTATAGTGTCTCTCTCTCTCTCGCAGCCAGCCAGTACCAACCACCCCACTATAGTGTCTCTCTCTGTCGCAGCCCGCCAGCACCCACCACCCCACTATAGCGTCTCTCTCTCGTAGCCCGCCAGCACCCACCACCCCACTATAGTGTCTTTCTCTCGCAGCCAGCCAGCACCCAACACCCCCACTATAGTGTCTCTCTCTGTCGCAGCCCGCCAGCACCCACCACCCCCACTACAGCACCTCTTCCTTGGGGCCTGCCACCACCCTACACGCCACTATAGCACCTTTCTCTCGCGGCGTGGGCTGTCAGCACCCAGTCGTATGGCAATTTTTACGGCTTGCATGCTGTATATTTTTATTGTTCGCAATAACTGTACAAGTAATAATTTAAAAATATACAACAGCAAAAAACAAATAAACCGCTAGTTAATATTTTATAAGATTAAATCAATAAAAATGCTTGTGTCATTAGTGCCATTATAGAAATTTCGGAATAGAATAATGTTGGATTTTATTTAATTAACGTTACATTTTACTGCCGCTTGTTGCCTTGCAATGGAATAGTTTTACAAGTTTTCACACAATAGAAATCAGGTGTTAGTGTCAGACGCCGATGTCTTCCATTCCAATCGATCTATTGTGAAACCCGAAGCCGCCAGAAATGACGGTAGCTGAGCCGTAAAGATGATAAGCATTCAGCTGACTCAACTTGTTCAATGCCACACCGTTGCCATTGCCGCCACTGACACCATTAGCTGCGACTGGTCCAGAGGTGCCTCGGACTTCGTCGACATTGTGCGCCGAGTCGTTGCCGCTGCCGTCACCGCCGCCGCCGGCCACGCTGGACTCCTCGTCAGGCGAGCAGCCGCAGATGCCCTTCTTCTTGATGGCCTTCATCATCAGGCCGGAGAAACGACGCGGACGCACCCTGCTGGCGAAGTAGCGCTTCTCTTCCAGCAGGCACAGTTGGTCCAGGGTGCCGATGTTGTGCTCAAACAGGTCGGCTCCGATAAGTTCCTCCTCCACTGTCATGCGAATACCCATCGTCACCTTCAGCAGCTGAGGGAATAGGGATATTGTGAGGAGGCTTTAAGTGAGGCTTGTGTGGAATGAAGTGGACTTGTTGTGGAGTGAGGTGGGTGTGGAGTGAGTTGGTTGTGGAGTGAGGTGGGTGTGGAGTGAGTTGGTTGTGGAGTGAGGTGGGTGTAGAGTGAGTTGGTTGTGGAGTGAGGTGGGTGTGGAGTGAGTTGGTTGTGAATTGAGGCTTGCGTTGAGTGAGGTAGGCGTGCAGTGAGGTGGCTGTGAAGTGAGGTGGGTGTGGAAGGAGGTAGTTGTTAAGTGTGGTGGTGTGGAGCGAGGTGGGTGAGGAGTGAGGTGGGTGTCAAGTGAAGGGTATGTGAAGTAAGGCTTGGGTGGAGTGAGGTGGGTGTGGAGTGAGGTGGGTGTGGAGTGAGGTGGGTGTGGAGTGAGGATAGTGTGGAGCGACGTGGGTGTCTAATGAAGTGGGTGTGTTACGGACGTAATTAAAAAAGTTCATTGCAAAGCTATGGGAGTTTACGAATAACAAATGGCACGCGAGAATTTTTAGTAAGCACATTCTTTTCGTTCTATTAGAAAATGAATGTGTGCCTGACGAAATAACCTAATTAGTGTGACTACAATACTGATACGTGATCGCCTCATGCATGGAATATGAAAATCTCATTAGTCTGCTGGATTTTTTGGATTAAAAGAAAGACAGATAATAAAAGCCATCATGCGGATTCTGGACTAGTTTTATTATTTAAGGCTCGTTCGTGATTATTTATTGCCTCGCTGAGAAACTTAGGAAATATGAGAAAGATAGAGAGACTATGAGAAAGATAGAGAGACTATGAGAAAGATAGAGAGATAATGAGAAAGATAGAGAGACTATGAGAAAGATAGAGAGACTATGAGAAAGATAGAGAGACTATGAGAATGATAGAGAGGCTATGAGAAAGATAGAAAGATAATGAGAAGATAGAGAGACTATGAGAAAGATAGAGAGATAATGAGAAAGATAGAGACTATGAGAAAGATAGAGAGATAATGAGAAAGATAGAGACTATGAGAAAGATAGAGAGACTATGAGAATGATAGAGGCTATGAGAAAGATAGAGAGGCAATGAGAAGATAGAGAGACTATGAGAAAGATAGAGAGGCTATGAGAAAGATAGAGAGACTATGAGAAAGATAGAGAGACTATGAGAAAGATAGAGAGGCTATGAGAAAGATAGAGAGACTATGAGACTTTGAAGTCAAAATAAATAATGGCGGAAAAGAAACAGTTTATTTAAATAATATAGTCTCTAAGTATTTTATTTCTAGTTGATGCTATGACTTAAAATAGTTATCACAAAACTTTTTTATCAAGACAATAATCCCAAAAACAGCAGCAATGAGCCCGGTACCCACCCCCAGAGACAGGACGGTAATTAGCGCACTCCAACAGGCGATGCACAGGCAGGTGAACAGTTGAATGCCCAGCAGTTTAAAGCCGCCACCGTGTAGAAGTCCGATTTGGCCATTGTTCATATCGTCAAGGGGATCTTGGTCTACGAAAATGCCGCATGCGATCATGCCCTGGGTTTGGTGAGGTTTTAACGGTGCTCAGGGCTATTGCGGAGCAACGACCAGTTGGACAAACTAAGATTTTATCTAACGCGAACTTTCAACGCGTTTTAAAGAGGCTGTCACTCACACAACTCTCTACTTGAAGGTCGGGGGTTCGATTCTTAATAATAATAACTGCCGGAGGGCTGCGGGCAGTGGCACATCATTCGGTGACACTAGACCCGCAGCCAGCGAGGAGGCAATTCTGCCCATTTCGCTGGCTCCTGAGCACACAAGCACGCAGATACTGTAGGCAGGTACACGCTCACACAGGTGTGTACATCTGCCCTGACTTTTTCATCATCAGGCAGTGTACACTCTCACTGTTCCTTGGAGGTTGGCCCTTAAGGGTGTAAAATTGCACGACAAGCCCCCAAGCCTTCTCTCCGCGCCAAGCCTGCGCACTGCGCTTCCGCAGTGGCCTCGCTGCGGGATCGAACTTAGGGACCTTGGTGCGAGAGGCAAACGCGTTAGCCGCTCTGCCACTCACCCTCAGGGTTCGTTTCCCGACTCCACTGGAACAATCCACTGGAGTCATTTAGCAAGACACTTGACTCTGCATTGCTTCAGTCCCAGCTGTTAAATGGGTACCAGTATCATCTGGGGCAATCGAGGGTGGGTATGGCGTTCCCCCAGTCCATGGACTGAACAGCCGTGCGCAGCCTTCAGATGCGCGGCGCAATAGCTGCGGCTGTGCTGTCGGCTGCCCATCTGGCTTAATAAATAATTAAAAATAATATACTGCATCTATGTGTGCTTAGGGCAATGAATAGGCAGAGTTTAACTGACCAGCTGTGCGACACTTTAACATTGAAAAGCATTCAGTTTTACTGCAGTCCAGACTATGGCAGTGGAATTTCTGCAGACAGAAAAAAATAGTTTAAAGGGCAACCAGGGAATCATGTTTACAAAAATAAAAAATTCATTTAGCAAATATGGATCGAATGCACTGAATGCTGTTTTTTTCAGGTACTCAAAAAAGCTTTTACCTAAAAATGCCTGTTCAAAAACCTGCTCAAAAAGAAAAAAAATCCGCTGCACTTGAAAATGCAGCGAATAATTAGCTTAAGCATTGTTAAGTCTACCAGAATTGTCGGAATTGTACTCAGAATATTTTACATTGTTATTAAATCATTACATTTTCTATTTTAGCGTGTCCTGGGCTCGCTACGCTCGTAAAACTTGTTTCTAATTAACTTTGATGAATTTCTGTTAATTTCTCTTTCACAAAAATTCTAGAACAGGCTCAATGACAAGTCACTGATGTCTATGTTCTTCGCCAAAACTTCCTCACTCTGCCCTAACCAACTCACTCTCCCCTGACCTACTCACTCTCCCCTGACCTACTCACTCTCCCCTGACCTACTCACTCTCCCCTGACCTACTCACTCTCCCCTGACCTACTCACTCTCCCCTGACCTACTCACTCTCCCCTGACCTACTCACTCTCCCCTGACCTACTCACTCTCCACTGACCTACTCACTCTCTCCTGACCTACTCACTCTCCACTGACCTACTCACTCTCTCCTGACCTACTCACTCTCCCCTGACCTACTCACTCTCCACTGACCTACTCACTCTCCCCTAACCTACTCACCCTCCCCTGACCTACTCACCTGACCTACTTCCCTAACCTGCTCGCTCTTCTCAAACGTGCTCGCTCTGGTCGAACCTGCTCACTATTCTCAAACCTACTCACTCTGCCATCGCACCCCACCAGCCGAACTCACCCAGAAGCCGCCCAGTCCGTGGACTGGAAAGGCGCCAACCGGGTCGTCAATCTTGAAGCGGTCCATCAGCGGTACAGCCGGTACAACCAGTAGGCCGCCGATGAAGCCAATCACCACTGCCTCCCAGGGTCGGACTACGGAGCAGCCGGCTGAAAAAAGTTAAAGATTATTTCCAAGATTTTTATTGGTTGTGAGCTAAAACGTTAAAATGAGCTAATTGCACTGCAACTTCTTGCATTTTAGGTTTCAGTCAACATTTGAACCTCTGGAAATACTGGATCTCATTTCAGTCTCATTTTTTTGTTTTCGACAGTAGGAAATCGACAGTAGTTGCAAAAGTGAGGTGCATGAACCGACAAGGAGTGAGGTGGGTGGAAAATTGAGGGGCAGGAATGGACAGGGAGTGAGGTGGGTGCAAAAATGAGGGTCAGGAACGGACAGGGAGTGAGATGGGTGCAAAAATGAGGCGCTGGAATTGACAGGGAGTGATTTGGGTGCAAAATTGAGGGGCAAGAATCGATAGGGAGTGAGGTGGGTGGAAAATTGAGGGGCAGGAATGGACAGGGAGTGAGGTGGGTGGAAAATTAAGGGTCAGGAATGGACAGAGAGTGAGGTGGGTGCAAAAATGAGGGTCAGGAATGGACAGGGAGTGAGGTGGGTGTAAAATTGAGGGGCAAGAATCGATAAGGAGTGAGGTGGGTGGAAAATTAAGGGTCAGGAATGGACAGGGAGTGAGGTGGGTGCAAAAATGAGGGTCAGGAATGGACAGGGAGTGAGGTGGGTGCAAAATTGGGGGGCAAGAATCGATAAGGAGTGAGGTGGGTGGAAAATTAAGGGTCAGGAATGGACAGGGAGTGAGGTGGGTGCAAAAATGAGGGTCAGGAATGGACAGGGAGTGAGGTGGGTGCAAAATTGGGGGGCAAGAATCGATAAGGAGTGAGGTGGGTGGAAAATTGAGGGGCAGGAATGGACAGGGAGTGAGGTGGGTGGAAAATTGAGGGGCAGGAATGGACAGGGAGTGAGGTGGGTGCAAAAATTAGGCTCAGGAATGGACATAGACAGGAATGGACAGTTATTAGAAAAATAGCTCTTGGCAAAATTAGAGCAAATCCGTTTAAAACGAAAATACTTTTTATAGCAAGCCCAGAAGCACATGGTAACTCACCAGTCACAGAAACTAACCCAGCTAGAATGGAATTGATGATATCATTCACTTCAAATTTGCCCTTGTTCATTAGGAATCTGAAAAAAATGTGGACCATAACAGTTGCCAAAGTATTCATCGGTGCGTTAAAAATGTGCCTAGCTCTATGATGGAGTCAATTAGTTTAATCGATAGCCAGGTTGAGTCCCCTACGCTTGATTGAGTCAAAAAGCAGAAAGTACTGTAGGTAACGGAATTCCGGAAGCTTGGAGATCTGTCCAAGGCCGGATTAACTCACGTAATAAATATCCCACTCAGGCCACCACCCATCGATGCGTTTAGTGTTGTAACAGCGGCTCTACAAACATAGGAGTAAAAATTTGTTTTAGTTTTGAGCGAGATACACTGATGAGCGCTAACGAATGACTCTGGGAGAGGCTGAAGGATCAGGGATTAGCTGAAGGATCAGGGGATTAGCTGAAGGATCAGGGGACTAGCTGAAGGATCAGGGGATTAGCTGAAGGATCAGGGGACTAGCTGAAGGATCAGGGGATTAGCTGAAGGATCAGGGGACTAGCTGAAGGATCAGGGGATTAGCTGAAGGATCAGGGATTAGCTGAAGGATCAGGGGACTAGCTGAAGGATCAGGGGATTAGCTGAAGGATCAGGGGACTAGCTGAAGGATCAGGGGATTAGCTGAAGGATCAGGGATTAGCTGAAGGATCAGGGGATTAGCTGAAGGATCAGGAGATTAGCTTAAGGATCAGGGGATTGTAGGATCAGGAGATTAGCTGAAGGATCAGGGATTAGCTGATCCATCAGCGTAGAGACTGAAGGACTCACTTAGCTGCTAGCTTCCATTTTCCATTTGAGATGCCGAAAGTGCTGCCACAGTTGAAAGCCAACCAACCCCACCTGTAGGAAATGTCGAATTGTCTAGCATAGAGAATTACATTCTAATTTCTAAGAAATAAAAAAATTCACAATGCATCAACCAAGACATTATACATAAAGACAAATACATAAAGTATTTAGCTATGATATATTGAATTATTTGTACAATGGCTTGCATAATGAAAATTTAGCATTTCTTTTCAATGCATTTGTAATCTGAACTGCTTTTCATTTAGTGTCATTTGAAGATTAGAAATCATGCACTTTGAGTGTAGACAGTTGTTCTCATCTGTCAACAGTCGGGAGTCAAAAGAATTGAAAACTGGCCTTAGTAACTATTGCTGCATTCCATGACAGCTCAATAAGGGGAGAGAGTATCAATTGTCAAAAAAGGACGTGCAAGGCCATCAGGTTGAAAATGACAGGAACCTATAAAACTGTAAATAACTACTATAAAAAATGTTGCTCAATCACAGTTGCGGGTGTCACGTAAAATAATAATAATCGGCTCGTAAGCAATCAAGCCTAACCTACTCACTCTCCCCTGACCTACTCACATTCCCCTGACCTACTCACTCTCCCCTAACCTACTCACATTCCCCTGACCCACTCACTCTCCCCTGACCTACTCACTCTCCCCTGACCTACTCACTCTCCCCTGACCTACTCACTCTCCCCTAACCTACTCACTCTCCCCTGACCTACTCACATTCCCCTGACCTACTCACTCTCCCCTAACCTACTCACTCTCCCCTAACCTACTCACTCTTCACTAACCTACTCACTATCCACTAACCTACTCACTCTCCCCTAACCTACTCACTCTTCACTAACCTACTCACTATCCACTAACCTACTCACTCTCCCCTAACCTACTCACTCTGCCCTAACCTACTCACTCTGCCCTAACCTACTCACTCTCCACTAACCTACTCACTCTTCACTAACCTACTCACTATCCACTAACCTACTCACTCTCCCCTAACCTACTCACTCTGCCCTAACCTACTCACTCTGCCCTAACCTACTCACTCTCCCCTAACCTACTCACTCTTCACTAACCTACTCACTCTCCCCTAACCTACTCACTCTCCCCTGACCTACTCACTCTCCACTGACCTACTCACTCTCCCCTGACCTACTCACTCTCCCCTGACCAACTTACTCTCCCCTGACCTACTCCCTCTCCCCTGACCTACTCACTCTCCCCTGACCTACTCACTCTCCCCTGACCTACTCACTCTCCCCTGACCTACTCACTCTCCCCTGACCAACTTACTCTCCCCTGACCTACTCCCTCTCCCCTGACCTACTCACTCTCCCCTGACCTACTCACTCTCCCCTGACCTACTCACTCTCCCCTGACCTACTCACTCTCCCCTAACCTACTCACTCTCCCCTGACCTACTCACTCTCCCCTGACCTACTCACTCTCCCCTGACCTACTCACTCTCCCCTGACCAACTTACTCTCCCCTGACCTACTCCCTCTCCCCTGACCTACTCACTCTCCCCTGACCTACTCACTCTCCCCTGACCTACTCACTCTCCCCTGACCTACTCACTCTCCCCTGACCTACTCACTCTCCCCTAACCTACTCACTCTTCCCTAACCTACTCACTCTTCACTAACCTACTCACTCTGCCCTAACCTACTCACTCTGCCCTAACCTACTCACTCTGCCCTAACCTACTCACTCTGCCCTAACCTACTCACTCTGCCCTTACCTACTCACTCTGCCCTTGACCCCACCACTCGCACTGGTTTTTTTAGTTCAGGTGTTTTTGGGAGGGCAAAAGGTTTGTTTTCCTGTCTAGATAATTCCATTTTCGCTCTTAGCGCGCAGATAAGCCAACTGTGAGTGTGACAGGTGCAACTGAAGTGCTGTCAGTTGTCCATCTAAAGAATAGTGTATTCCCGCTATAAGTTAATCATGCGCATTAGGCTTGCTTGGAAGCTTCACTTAATTAACCACTGCCAGGTAAGGCGAAGGCAAAGTAGTGATAAAAACTCTTATTTTTAGAATGATTATGGGTTTAGAAAAGATACTATAGAGAACTCGGTCTGCTAGCGTAGATAGATATACAGCCAGATGCAAAACAATAAAATGGTACAGACACTGCTGTTTTATTGTCTTGTTCACAAGTCAGAAACTCAAACCAATTGGCTACAGTGTCCCTAAATAACCTAGGCCTTCGAGATAAAATTAAATATAGATTGAAATGCATATTAAGAGCCTCTTATCAATTGTTTCTTGACTCATATAGGCTGTTCTATTTTTAGATCATGCATGGCCTTGAGGCACGCCTGGGTCGCATGACAATCTGTTATTAGTCATCACGAACACACATTGCACATAAGTGCTTCATTCCAAAATTAATAGGTAAGGGTCCCGTTCAATTAAAAAAATTTAAGCGAAACCCGGGTGATTAACTACGATTAATGTTAATATGCTTTTCTAATGACGTACACAATTTACAATCTGAACTCACCACAGCATGAACATGCCAATCATGGCATTAGTAGGATTTCCTCCCCTAGGGAATTCTCTTTCGGAGTCGTACTTTCCTAGCCTAGGGCCGAGCATATAGGCCGCTACTAGAGCAGATATTGCGCCAAGAAAGTGCACCGCGCCAGATCCGGCGATGTCAACGCAGCCCATTCTACGTAGGAAGCCACGCTTATCCCACACCCAGTGGGCTGGAATGCAGTAGACTACGGTATTGATGAAGCTGAACACTATGTAGGAGTCCAGCTTGGCCCGTTCAGCCATGGCGCCAGACACAATAGTGGTTGCTGTTGTGGCGAAACTGTGGGTTTTTTAGTAGATTCCCTACAATCAGTTGAGTACAGTCCCTACAATCAGTTGAGTACAGTCCCTACAATCAGTTGAGTACAGTCCCTACAATCAGTTGAGTACAGTCCCTACAATCAGTTGAGTACAGTCCCTACAATCAGTTGAGTACAGTCCCTACAATCAGTTGAGTACAGTCCCTACAATCAGTTGAGTACAGTCCCTACAATCAGTTGAGTACAGTCCCTACAATCAGTTGAGTACAGTCCCTACAATCAGTTGAGTACAGTCCCTACAATCAGTTGAGTACAGTCCCTACAATCAGTTGAGTACAGTCCCTACAATCAGTTGAGTACAGTCCCTACAATCAGTTGAGTACAGTCCCTACAATCAGTTGAGTACAGTTCCATGGTTACCTGAGCTGAAAGACAAAGGTGGCGAAGCTGCGGCCCATATCGGGGGACTCGGAGTCGCGGTCCATAAAAAAGTCGCCCCATCCGCAGAAGCCGCCAGCGTTGTCCTGCCCAAACGACAGCCCGTAGCCGAACATCCAGTACGAGATGCCGCCGAATACAACGTCAACGACATTCTTTACCATGATGTTCACTTCGTTCTTCACCTGAACATTTCCTGCCTCCAGCAAGCCGAAGCCTTAATTGGTTGCGAGGGTGTCCAGGATTCAGGCCGAGAGGATCCTTCAGCCAATCCCTTGATCCTAGAATCCCCTGATTCTACAATCCCCTGATCCTACAATCCCCTGATCCTACAATCCCCTGATCCTACAATCCCCTGATCCTACAATCCCCTGATCCTACAATCCCCTGATCCTACAATCCCCTGATCCTACAATCCCCTGATCCTACAATCCCCTGTTCCTACAATCCCCTGTTCCTACAATCCCCTGATCCTACAATCCCCTGATCCTACAATCCCCTGATCCTACAATCCCCTGTTCCTACAATCCCCTGTTCCTACAATCCCCTGATCCTACAATCCCCTGATCCTATAATCCCCTGATCCTACAATCCCCTGTTCCTACAATCCCCTGTTCCTACAATCCCCTGTTCCTACAATCCCCTGATCCTATAATCCCCTGATCCTACAATCCCCTGTTCCTACAATCCCCGTTCCTACAATCCCCTGTTCCTACAATCCCCTGTTCCTACAATCCCCTGATCCTACAATCCCCTGATCCTACAATCCCCTGATCCTGCAATCCCCTTGTCCTACAATCCCCTGTTCCTACAATCCCCTGTTCCTACAATCCCCTGATCCTACAATCCCCTGATCCTATAATCCCCTGATCTTTTCCAGCAGACTGTCGCATCCTCACTGACCAGACTGCATGGTGAAGATGATGAAGCTGCAGGCCAGAATCCAGGTAGCATCGTCGTGAAAAGTTCCCTCGTCGACCAGAGACCCGGCAGTTGATGCTGGTGTGGTGGATGATGACGAAATTATTGTTGACAAAGAGGTGATGTTTACTCGCTGAGAGCTCATTGTCAAACTTGTCGATAAATTTCAGTCTTAGAAGAAGCTTCTTTGTCAAAAATCGACTTTAATTTGTTTCGAAGAAATTGTCGGGGCAATATTATACAGGTGCGACCATCTAAGGATCAAATAGGTAAGGCTTACCTACTTAAAGGCATGAAATCCTAGAGTCCTGGTGTGGTCGTGACTAACGAGGCGGTCAACCTCTATGTCATACTCGCTTTCACACTGTGAGGCTACACTTGTTGCCAACTGGAGACAATGTCCATACAGTGTGGTTAGTGCTATGAGGATGGACGAGAACTGGCGAGCATGACTAAATAGGCTTGACCAAATTTGGTGATTATGGTGTGCGATGAACTCGGCCTAAGCAGGTAGAGAGCTGCGAGTGCATCCTTCACTTTTATCTAGTAATCAATCAGTCTATCAAGATATCAAGAGATTAATCCATCAAGCCATCACTCTATCCAGATATCAATAGATTAATCCATAATCCAATCTATCTATCTATCTATCTATCTATCTATCTGTCTATATATCTATCCGTCTGTCTGTCGCAAAATTGCTAAGTTACTGAATTTAAAATAGAAATATTAAAGTTAATATCGGTTTTACGTAGCTCGATCGGTTAACAATTGAAATGTGAATTTTTCACAAATTTGCCAACGTAAGTTATAATTGTTTATTAAGTAAATTGACCACGTGGGTCACCACTGTAAGCAAAACGAAGCAGATCACATAAATGCGAAATTAAAAAACTGGACAAGAAAGAGAAAAGCGTAGGTGAAAATGTATCCGCAGAATCATACGAGCGTAATGAAGAGAGAATGGCTTCTATGAAACGCACAGGTAATAATTTTCTGATCAGTTCTGACAGCGACTAGGATAAGGATTTATGCAGTTAAGGAGAAAGAGGGTTAAGGAGAGAGGGTTAAGGAGAGAGGGTTAAGGAGAGAGGGTTAAGGAGAGAGGGTTAAGGAGAGAGGGTTAAGGAGAGAGGGTTAAGGAGAGAGGGTTAAGGAGAGATGGTTAAGGAGAGAGGGTTAAGGAGAGAGAGGTTTAAGTGAGAGAGGGTTAAGGAGAGAGAGGTTTAAGTGAGAGAGGGTTAAGGAGAGAGAGGTTTAAGTGAGAGAGGGTTAAGGAGAGAGAGGTTTAAGTGAGAGAGGGTTAAGGAGAGAGAGGTTTAAGTGAGAGAGGGTTAAGGAGAGAGAGGTTTAAGTGAGAGATGGTTCAAGAGCGAAAGGGTAAAGGAGAGAGAGGGTTAAGGAGAGAGAGGTTTAAGTGATAGAGGGTTAAGGAGAGAGAGGTGTAAGTGAGAGAGGGTTAAGGAAAGAGGGTTAAGGAGAGAGGGTTAAGGAGAGAGGGTTAAGGAGAGAGAGGGTTAAGGAGAGAGGGTTAAGGAGAGAGGGTTAAGGAGAGAGGGTTAAGGAGAGAGGGTTAAGGAGAGAGGGTTAAGGAGAGAGGGTTAAGGAGAGAGAGGTTTAAGTGATAGAGGGTTAAGGAGAGAGAGGTGTAAGTGAGAGAGGGTTAAGGAAAGAGGGTTAAGGAGAGAGGGTTAAGGAGAGAGGGTTAAGGAGAGAGAGGTTTAAGTGAGAGAGGGTTAAGGAGAGAGGGTTAAGGAGATAGAGGGTTAAGGAGATAGAGGGTTAGGGAGAGAGGGTAGAAGAGAGAGACGGTGTGAAGTTATAAACTAGATTATTGAACGGTTACTAGTGGGTATTGATAATGAAAAGGTGTCCTACATAAGCATAAAACGTAGTGCGCACTAAAAAGAGACCAATATCATCAATTTGCATAAAGAGATTTTTACTGGATGCATTTAAACAAAAGAAGACGTCTAAATAAACTGAAAACTATAATGATAAGCCTATTTTGCATGCTTCTACAAGGTAAGGATAGTTTAATGAAACTTGCTGACTTTTGATTTAATATCGCCTTTGCATAAACGTAAACTTAGTTTCAAATAATCATGCATAGACGTATTTGTTATTTGTTTAATCTGTGAACAGTACTGCAGATGATGTGGATAAATCAACTGGCTTGTCTGTGGGTATGTTGCTGAGCAGCTGCTCATCTTCTTGTCGATCGATTCGGAGAAGCTGCGGCGCTTCTGCTAATGCATCATCCGTGTTTGAGTTGTTGTTCGATGCGTATGGGCTGAAATTTTCATATGGCCATATGATCTTTAGAATTTTATTTGTTTTTTTTAGCTGAGAAAAAATTGTTGTTTTGGGTGTGATAGAATATTAATTATGTACATAGCACTGAGATTATTACTTACATATGCAGAAATGGTTTTCTAGTATTCGTGAAAAAAAATCATTTCGTAATTTAAGTTCTATAATGTCTAGTACTTTGGCTGTTACAAAACTTTTGAAAATTTTAGTTGGCTGCGCCTGGTCACGTGATTCAGTTTGCGATCGATTCTAGAGGGATTCCCAAATTTTGTTTCTTAAAATAGCAACAACTCGGCCTTCATTGGCCAATCAGAGAAGTTTTAAGACACAAATGAATAAACTTACATCTCAGGCTCTGGGTCTATTAATAGCTCGTTGTTTTGTAGCTGCTGCTGTTGCTGCACGCCTTCGTCCGATTCAGATTTTCTTTCCCTCTGCTGTATCCTGCGCTGCAGCCTCTGCTGATTGGCCTTGCTATTCGACGATAGAAACGGCGACTCTCTGAATAGGATGAGGGCGTCTGTGCGACCCACCCGACGGAGGGAACGGGCTAGGCTGGCCACACTGGCAGCCGGTCTCTGGCACCAGGTGCGCAGCATCTGCCTAATGGCCGGCTGGTTGCCGCCGCATGCGGAGTGGCTCTCTAGAAGCAACAACTCCTCCTGGGTCAAGCCTAGAAAGAAAAATGAAAATGAAAAAATAAACACCATCGTAAAAATTTGGCAACAGCTTTTTCTAACGTAACTTCCATTGAATGTACTCGTAGTTCTCGCTAATAGTACTTTTAATTAAAATTAAACTTCTGTCAAAACATTTCGTTGAAAGTGAAAAGCTACATACAATTATTGCGTAATTTTGTTAATCTGTTTTGTCATTTACCGTCATTACATGTAAAATAGCTGCTGTTAATAACAGAGGCAATTTATTTAATTGACGACTATTGACGAATGATTTTTAATAAACCTAAATTTGTCATCTACTTTCCATATTAGAACAAAAATAATGATTCCAATTAAGATTCAACAAACAGTTAAAAACATACCTCGACATCGACATCGACTTTGAAAACGTTTCTATTTGCGTTTCTAGTTCATTTTAACAAAGAAAACTGGGTCGATAACAAGAAGGATACACCAAGCACCTCTGCCATCTCTAACACTAATCTTAAATAAAAGCTAATTGCAGTTAAACTATGTACTATCTAGTCACGTACTAAGTGTGGCACTCGAAGCTCCTAAATCCGACAAGTTGCCCCATCCAATACAGTATCATCTTAACCTTTCCACTGTCTCATCTCTCCTGTGTCTAATCTCTCCCCTGTCTCGTCTCTCCCGTGTCTCATCTCTCCCGTGTCTCGTCTCTCCAGTGTCTCATCTCTCCCGTGTCTCTCCAGTGTCTCATCTCTCCTGTGTCTCGTCTCTCCCCTGTCTCATCTCTCCTGTGTCTAATCTCTCCCGTGTCTCGTCTCTCCAGTGTCTCATATCTCCTGTATCTCATCTCTCCTGTGTCTCATCTCTCCCGTGTCTCGTCTCTCATGTGTCTCATCTCTCCTGTGTCTCGTCTCTCATGTGTCTCATCTCTCCGTGTCTCATCTCTCCCGTGTCTAATCTCTCTTGTGTCTCATCTCTCCCCTATCTCATATTTCTACACTCAATGCGGCCCGCTGTCGTCTTTTAGTTTCCCTCTGTGGCCCGCTAGCTAATAAGTTTTTCTACCCCAGATCTACACTCGTGACGAATTTAACCATCCCTTTATTGTCTGCCAAGTAGCTTATAAAATTATTTTTCTGCTGCTTATACTGCTGCAGCACCTGTATATTTCTTCAGAATAATCATTTATAGAACGATAAAAAAGCCGTTTTCTTTCGTACCTTTCCAGCAATTGCAGAGACTGTCTGACAAAGGATTAGCTATTGCAAACGGCCTTCTAAGCCTTTCGCAGAGTTATCGAATCTCACGGAATTTCTATAATCAGCTTAACATTTATTTTTCCTTTTTGTACGTACATTTGCAATCGTCTACTGATTTTATTGGTAAGTAGTAAATAGTGCGTGTTGTAGTTCTCACCAAGCTCATGCGCCAGTCGTCGCCAGCCATTCGGGTCGGGATCATTGGCCAGAATGTTTTCCAGGCGTTGCAGTCGCGAGTCGGACAGCTCCCGGAGCAGCCGCCGCCCTCCATGAATGCCGGATAAGTCGGCCGCCTGCTGCTGGGGATCGTCCTCCGCGGCCAACTCGCTGCCGCCGAAACCGCTGTCGGCACTTCGACGCTTCGGTCGGCGCCAGCCAGCAGCCTGGCAGCCTCGGCTATTCAGGTGAAGCTGGTGCATCAGCGGCTGCTGCTGCTGCTGCGGCGATGCATTGTCTTCGCCAGACGCCACCGCTAGAGTCTTCTCCTCGTTACCAGCGGAGGCTCTGCGCAGCATCTGCTTGATAAGAATCCAGGCGACCAGGCCTATGATTAGGCAACCGAGAAGGCCGCAATAGACAGGCAGTAGGTCGATGCCTCCCAGGGACACCGGCGACCCTGCCGGCCAGCCTGCCGATGAGGACGAAGGCGGCGACTGAGGCTGCCGCCGCATTTGATCTGCGAGAGAGAGGAATTAATTTGAGTTTGACTTTTACTTGTAACTCAGAATTTTACCATCGCGAGTTTAGTTTCTTTCTTTTTACTCTAGGAGGTTGTAGCCTATAGTGGTCAGAGCGGCGACTTGAAGGTCGGGGGTTCGATTCTCAACTCCAATCAAACCATTTTAGTCCTTTAGCAATTCTGCATTGCTTTAGTTAACAAAGCTTTTAAATGAGCATAAATACTAGCTAGGGTAATTGAGGGCGGGTGAGGCGTCCCGCCAGTCCATGGACTGATCCCGCAGTCTTCAGATGCGCCGCGCAATAGCTGCAGCTGTGCTGTCGGCTGCACATCTGGCTTTATTGGGGCAGGTGTGATCAATTATATTTCAATCAATCAATTCTGAACTATGAAACTATAGAAGAACTAACTGATAAACAATTTGTCAGCGAAGCGAAGAAAGTAACAAAAGAAGAATTACTGCATGCTTTTTGCAGAATCCTTTTAAAAGCTAAATCAAAGCATAGATAAATTATTGATCAAAATATCTCTTAATAACATGATAATTGATTGCACTGGGTATAATAAGAGAGAAATTTCGTTATATAAAGGTAATTTGTATCATTTATCCTCATATATCGACCTATACCCATCTCACTCTTACCTCTCCCCTTCTCAATGTACCTCTGCCTTCTAACTGTACCTCTCCCCTTCTCACTGTACCTCTCCCCTTCTCACTGTACCTCTACCTTCTCACTGTACCTCTCCCATTCTCACTGTACCTCTACCTTCTCACTGTACCTCTCCCCTTCTCACTGTACCTCTCCCCTTCTCACTGTACCTCTCCCCTTCTCACTGTACCTCTACCTTCTCACTGTACCTCTCCCCTTCTCACTGTACCTCTCCCCTTCTCACTGTACCTCTCCCCTTCTCACTGTACCTCTCCCCTTCTCACTGTACCTCTCCCCTTCTCACTGTACCTCTCCCCTTCTCACTGTACCTCTCCCCTTCTCACTGTACCTCTCCCCTTCTCACTGTACCTCTCCCCTTCTCACTGTACCTCTCCCCTTCTCACACTTCCCTCTCCCCTTCTCAATGTACCTCTCCCCTTCTCACTGTACCTCTCCCCTTCTCACTGTACCTCTCCCCTTCTCAATGTACCTCTCCCCTTCTCAATGTACCTCTACCTTCTCACTGTACCTCTCCCCTTCTCACTGTACCTCTCCCCTTCTCACTGTACCTCTCCCCTTCTCACACTTCCCTCTCCCCTTCTCACTGTACCTCTACCTTCTCACTGTACCTCTACCTTCTCACTGTACCTCTCCCCTTCTCAATGTACCTCTCCCCTTCTCAATGTACCTCTCCCCTTCTCAATGTACCTCTCCCCTTCTCAATGTACCTCTCCCCTTCTCAATGTACCTCTACCTTCTCACTGTACCTCTCCCCTTCTCACTGTACCTCTCCCCTTCTCACTGTACCTCTCCCCTTCTCACACTTCCCTCTCCCCTTCTCACTGTACCTCTACCTTCTCACTGTACCTCTCCCCTTCTCAATGTACCTCTCCCCTTCTCAATGTACCTCTACCTTCTCATTGTACCTCTCCCCTTCTCAATGTACCTCTCCCCTTCTCACTGTACCTCTACCCTTCTCACTGTACCTCTCCCCTTCTCACTGTACCTCTCCCCTTCTCACTGTACCTCTACCTTCTCACTGTACCTCTCCCCTTCTCACTGTACCTCTCCCCTTCTCACTGTACCTCTCCCCTTCTCATCAGGTCAATGTAAAACTTTTACTTCATAGTCTGGACTTGTCTCTAAATACATATAAAATGTTGTGACGACGGTAAGTAACTAAAATCAATAAATCCCGAGCCATTCGCATGCATTGTAATGTACGGCTTAATTTAATGCATAAATTACAAGTATATATACTGTATACTATATAGTAATAAGTCTGGTTTTGTACTTAATCAAGTCTGGGCATAGCGGTTTCAAATTAATCAAAGAAATTTAATTAACTCCAGCGAACGTGCGGAGAAAAATTTATCACTTTGCTTCCACTCTTTGCCCGAACTCTCAAATGAAAACAAAAAAAATAGTTAGGCCCTAAGCCTGTACTTCGTAAAGTTACTTGCAGTCATAGTGAATCAGTAGCTTAGACTGAATGATAAATAACTGTACTCTGTACTCACACACTCCACTCCCTCAGGACTCATGCAGCCACTCCCTCAGGCACCATTCAGCCACTCCCTCAGGCACCATTCAGCCACTCCCTCAGGCACCATTCAGCCACTCCCTCAGGCACCATTCAGCCACTCCCTCAGGCACCATTCAGCCACTCCCTCAGGCACCATTCAGCCACTCCCTCAGGCACCATTCAGCCACTCCCTCAGGCACCATTCAGCCACTCCCTCAGGCACCATTCAGCCACTCCCTCAGGCACCATTCAGCCACTCCCTCAGGCACCATTCAGCCACTCCCTCAGACCATTCAGCCACTCCCTCAGGCCATTCAGCCACTCCCTCAGGCCATTCAGCCACTCCCTCAGGCACCATTCAGCCACTCCCTCAGGCCATTCAGCCACTCCCTCAGGCCATTCAGCCACTCCCTCAGGCACCATTCAGCCACTCCCACAGGCACCATTCAGCCACTCCCTCAGGCACCATTCAGCCACTCCCTCAGGCCATTCAGCCACTCCCTCAGGCACCATTCAGTTAAAAAGCCGAAATAGCCAATAGCCAAAAAACTTAAATCGAGGAACTTCGTGCCATTCGAACCGCTTGACCTCACAATGCACCGAGAACTTTGTTAGCTATCCTGCCAATGAACCACTTTCTTGGCCTCTTTTGTTATCATCGTTTGCCGTCCTTAGGGTTTTTTAATGCCTTTTAAGACTTCAAGCTGCTAAATGCTACAACGAAAAGACATGCGAAAAACATTTTAGCTGAAGAAAAGTCATAAGTCATAACTCTACTTCAGACCCACTATCTTAGTAGCCTTTGGTTTATTTTAAAAATCCTTATTTAGCACCTTTCATGTAGGTTGCACAATACACACGCCCACGCAGATGCTTTCAATTTCAATGAACGGAGAAGAGAAATGATGCCTCGCAAAATAAATAATTGTAGAATCGATCGCATAGTGCGTCGCGTAGTCAATGACACTGGGGCAAACTTCTTTTCCAACTAACAAAATACCGAAAAAAGCAATAAACTTAAATAGAGGAAATAGTGTATTACGCTCGTATAACATTTTTCTGTTCGTGGGTAGGGCCATAAAAATCTCGATAGAAAAGAGAGGACCAAAGTTACCCTCGGCTGGCCGGCAGACCAAAGAAAGACTTTTATGACACCTATCGACTTTAACCTTAGCTGTTTAGCCAAAGCTTCACTGGACTTGAATAGAATTTGGGGGGTTGTAAAAACCCTCACCCCCGCCCCACGCTGTGCTGGTCTTCTACCCCGTCTGGGGGGGCACTTATACAGCTGAAATTAGGGAGAGGGGTGGGTGGTTTTGAGGCTGTAAAAATTCCCCGGCAGGCCGGCCCGAACGAACATTGACAAGCCTCCAAGCCATAACACCCGCTAAGCACAGTTTGAGGTTGTAAAACTCACCCACCCCCTCCTCTCCACAAGCTAAAACACAACCCACTGCCCGACCTCTTCCTTTCTCGGATTTTTTTGACATCAAAAGCGGCTTGGCCGGCCCATGCTCATTATAAATGCGCCCAAAAAGGCCCTCCCCCAGAGCAATGATTTACTACGCAACAGCGAACACAGTCAAGCGGCGGTTTTAAAAGTCGGTGCGGATACTATAAATTTATTGTCGGTTACCGGTTACTGGGCTTTAGTTTAAGCTGCATTTCTTCAGTTTCTTTTCTACAACCGGAGGAAGACATGTGCCTTTTAGAGATTCCACTTTAAAAGTCAGCAGTGTATTTCCTTTCTTATCGATTTTACTGGAACTTTTTGCCTGCCTTTTTCATTTGGCCATTCGCGAATTGTAGGGATAATTGAAGAAACATTTAGTTTCTAATTAAGTTAGGCTCTTTGACTGGCAGACTGCGACACTGTGTCTACTTAAGTATGCTTTTATGCATAATCAGTTCTACAGATGATCGGAATTAAAATAATAAACAATGCCCGCATTTCACACTAACCAACTTCACACTAGATGGATAGCGGATACCCGTATCTAAAAGTATCTAACCGTGTAGGAATGTGATATTTTAAACACAACCTACAACCACCTAGCTATACCTACTTAGGGATTGTAGCCTATTGTGGTTGGAGCGTCGGACATGTAGGTCGGGGGTTCGATTCCCAACTCCACTGAAGCAATCTGTACGCAAGACACTTAACTCTACATTGCTTAAGTAAGTTCAGTTCCCCTGCTGTTAAATTAGTAATTGAGGGTTGCGTGTGGCATCCCCCCAGTCCAAGGACTGAACAGGCGTACTCAGCCTTCAGATGAATATAGAGGATCGATATCAGCTGACACACTGCATGACCCAATGGATACAGAGGATCGATATCAGCTGACACACTGCATGACCCAATGGATACAGAGGATCGATATCAGCTGACACACTGCATGACCCAATGGATACAGAGGATCGATATCAGCTGACACACTGCATGACCCAATGGATACAGAGGATCGATATCAGCTGACACACTGCATGACCCAATGGATATAGAGGATCGATATCAGCTGACACACTGCATGACCCAATGGATATAGAGGATCGATATCAACTGACACACTGCATGACCCAATGGATATAGAGGATCGATATCAGCTGACACACTGCATGACCCAATGGATACAGAGGATCGATATCAACTGACACACTGCATGACCCAATGGATACAGAGGATCGATATCAACTGACACACTGCATGACCCAATGGATACAGAGGATCGATATCAGCTGACACACTGCATGACCCAATGGATACAGAGGATCGATATCAGCTGACACACTGCATGACCCAATGGATATAGAGGATCGATATCAGCTGACACACTGCATGACCCAATGGATATAGAGGATCGATATCAACTGACACACTGCATGACCCAATGGATATAGAGGATCGATATCAGCTGACACACTGCATGACCCAATGGATACAGAGGATCGATATCAACTGACACACTGCATGACCCAATGGATACAGAGGATCGATATCAACTGACACACTGCATGACCCAATGGATACAGAGGATCGATATCAACTGACACACTGCATGACCCAATGGATACAGAGGATCGATATCAACTGACACACTGCATGACCCAATGGATATAGAGGATCGATATCAACTGACACACTGCATGACCCAATGGATATAGAGGATCGATATCAACTGACACACTGCATGACCCAATGGATACAGAGGATCGATATCAACTGACACACTGCATGACCCAATGGATACAGAGGATCGATATCAGCTGACACACTGCATGACCCAATGGATACAGAGGATCGATATCAACTGACACACTGCATGACCCAATGGATACAGAGGATCGATATCAACTGACACACTGCATGACCCAATGGATACAGAGGATCGATATCAACTGACACACTGCAAGACCCAATGGATATAGAGGATCGATATCAACTGACACACTGTATGACCCATATGAGTGGATATCATAGGATAATATCCCATTTTACTCTAATTAAGATTAATTGAAAATGCTTTGTCACATTGACTGCCGACTCACAGGGAAAAACTTTAATTTCCAACTTTAAAAAAATCCCACATCATTCTGCTTATTCTCATAAGTTAGAATACATGGCCCGTAAGGATAGCCTGGCATTGTAGTGTTGTATTATATGTAGATGTTTTATTACCAGCAATACGCATTGTACAATATTCTGGCTGTGGCTCAGGTAACGTTGTAAATTTTCAAAACCTAATGTGCAGTTTATTGCCGACCGACCGCTGTTTGCAAATATTCTTTCCTAATGTATAAAATTATATGACCATGTGTTTTATGGCTCTCAATACCTGCAGTAGCTGCAATTAGAAGCTTTACTTATCGCTTAAGACTGTCCAAAAAATTATTAATGCACCATACCTGGACAAAAACACGGATAGTGCAATCGTTTCGTGCAATCGATTTAAAAAATAAACAGTTTTGTTAGAAAGCTAAATATATATTCCATGTTTTACTTGAAGCTTGTGTTTAACCCTGAAGCTTGTGTTTATCTCTGAAGCTTGTGTTTATCCCTGAAGCTTGTGTTTATCCCTGAAGCTTGTGTTTATCCCTGAAGCTTGTGTTTAACCCTGAAGCTTGTGTTTATCCCTGAAGCTTGTGTTTATCCCTGAAGCTTGTGTTTATCCCTGAAGCTTGTGTTTATCCCTGAAGCTTGTGTTTATCTCCGAAGCTTGTGCTTATCCCTGAAGCTTGTGTTTATCCCTGAAGCTTGTGTTTATCTCCGAAGCTTGTGCTTATCCCTGAAGCTTGTGTTTATCCCTGAAGCTTGTGTTTATCTCCGAAGCTTGTGTTTATCCCTGAAGCTTGTGCTTATCTCTGAAGCTTGTGTTTATCCCTGAAGCTTGTGTTTATCCCTGAAGCTTGTGTTTATCCCTGAAGCTTGTGTTTATCCCTGAAGTTTGTGTTTATCCCTGAAGCTTGTGTTTATCTCCGAAGCTTGTGTTTGTCCATCTAGCTTGCATTTATCCCTGAATCTTGTTCAAAATGTTTATTTCATTAGAAAGCTGAATAAATTATCTGTACTTTATAGCTGAAGCTTGTGCGTCTACGTGTTTCATCTCTCTGGTGTCTCATCTCTCTGGTGTCTCATCTCTCTGGTGTCTCATCTCTCTGGTGTCTCATCTCTCTGGTGTCTCATCTCTCTGGTGTCTCATCTCTCTGGTGTCTCATCTCTCTGGTGTCTCATCTCTCTGGTGTCTCATCTCTCTGGTGTCTCATCTCTCTGGTGTCTCATCTCTCTGGTGTCTCATCTCTCTGGTGTCTCATCTCTCTGGTGTCTCATCTCTCTGGTGTCTCATCTCTCTGGTGTCTCATCTCTCTGGTGTCTCATCTCTCTGGTGTCTCATCTCTCTGGTGTCTCATCTCTCTGGTGTCTCATCTCTCTGGTGTCTCATCTCTCTGGTGTCTCATCTCTCTGGTGTCTCATCTCTCTGGTGTCTCATCTCTCTGGTGTCTCATCTCTCTGGTGTCTCATCTCTCTGGTGTCTCATCTCTCTGGTGTCTCATCTCTCTGGTGTCTCATCTCTCTGGTGTCTCATCTCTCTGGTGTCTCATCTCTCTGGTGTCTCATCTCTCTGGTGTCTCATCTCTCTGGTGTCTCATCTCTCTGGTGTCTCATCTCTCTGGTGTCTCATCTCTCTGGTGTCTCATCTCTCTGGTGTCTCATCTCTCTGGTGTCTCATCTCTCTGGTGTCTCATCTCTCTGGTGTCTCATCTCTCTGGTGTCTCATCTCTCTGGTGTCTCATCTCTCTGGTGTCTCCTCTCCTTGGTGTCTCATCTCTCTGTCATGGTGTCTCATCTCTCTGCTGTCTCATCTCTCCTTTATCGCATATTTCTACAGTCAATGCGGTCCGCTGTCGTCTGTAAGGTTCTCACTTTGGCCCGCTAGCTAAGTAGTTATTAAGCTACATAACAGGCAGATAAAATTTTCAAGAAACGAAAGAGTTATTTCTTTTTTTTCCCGCAGTAATTAGCTAAAAATCATAACTAAAATGATTTACTTTGTGTCGTTGCGTTTTTGTGGGAATCTGGGAATTGTGGGAATAATAAAAATGATGACAGGAACTCTTAAGGTATAATCCTCAGTTTTTTGCTTTCTACTTTACACGGAACTTTCGAGAACTATATAAGAATCTGAGCTGAAAAATTCTCACCATTTATTGGGGGATTATTCTGAATTCTGAACTGACCTTCGTCCTTGGGCTATTGAGTTGTGGTAATCTGTCATCGACATCCAAATAATATTATTTTCCTCATTTTGTGATGTGTTATGTCGGTAATAGCACGATGGAAGCAAAATAATTCTCCCAATTCCCAAATGGGAGATTCGGGCGTGGATGCAGTAAAAAGGGGAAGGATTTCTCGGCCCCAAAAGGCTTTGAATTATTTTTTGACTTAGGATTACCATATCCTGGGCCATTCCTATTTTTTCCTAAAAAAATAACACGCTATTTGCTAGACATACCGGACGCTTATAAATAATATATATTCAATCTATTCAGTTTGGGATATTCGAAATATATTATAGATCTGTGAAGACTGAGTTTACAAGTTACATATTGTAACTTCTATTTGTTGTACTTACAAGAAACTCCTTACTTATTGAAGAATACCCGTGAAGGCTTTTTATAAGCATCAATAATATAAAAGAGTAACGAACATGCAAATAAAATGTCAGAAAATTCTAGTTAGATTTACCTTGCGCCATTCCGCTATCGATCAGCGTATTTGTAGCGTTGTTTGCCCCAGCCTTGATAACATTCTGCTGGTTGCCATTGTCAATCAGCTCTTTCCAGTTAGCAGGCGCCATTGTACCTGTTTCGCAGGAGCTTTGATGTCAGCCTCCTATCTGTTGCTATTTCTATACCTTTTTGACTCTATGGCAGTTAGTTGAAGCTTCGCTTGGCCTCTGTCGGCATCTTTGATGATAATTTATACAGCTTACCATATCTAAATCTGTTGTAAAATTGTTTCACAGTCTTCTATGAAAGCATTTCTATTGGTTCGCATGCAAATTTCTAGGTCCTAATCTAAGGAAGAAAGCTATCGCGATGATCTTATTGGTCCTTAGCTCTATTGTGACACAAGAAATGTAAATAAGCATTTAACTAATCAATCTACTGCGATAAAGTAGTATACCAAGCAAATAATAGCTAAAAAATAACACGAGTAATATTGTTCTCTGTTGCATGCGATAAAAGACACGATTGGTTACGGGTCTCAGGGTCTGAATCTCGCACTGAATATTCCGATATCGTATGCGTTGTCATGGAGAATATACTACGATGGGCTTGTCTCCCGTGGAGGCAAACACCGAAAAACACAGAGAAAGTGTTCACACACTGTCTGATCAATGATGAGAAAGTCAGGACAGGTTCCGTGAGCCTGCTGATACATTCTTAATTTTCCGTAGTTCAGAAAATTAGGCGGAATAGCCACCTTTTACTGTCTTCGAAAAGATACTACGTCGATTATTTGTGTCGACGGCTATTACATCGTGAACGATGATAAACTCGGGGGAGCTGCCGACGAATTGCAAACTAAAAAAATGCAATCAAAAGCAAAAGTCCTCAATCAAAAGCATGTGTGCGTTGCAGTATACAATTTACAGACAACGCTGCAATACACGTACTGCACTGCAATTTCATGTTGTAAAGTTTAAACATTTATTAGGTCAATTGTCTCTAAAACCACATTTCATTTCAATTCCTACGAGTCTTACAGATTCCTGAGACGGTAAAGAAAGAAAAATGAAACCCTTTTGTGGAAAATGAAATGTGAGCAATGTCAACAGAGATTTTTTATGCGGTGTAGGAATTTGACAAAGTCACGACAAAAGCTTTCAAGATTAAAAAACTCGATCTGCCTTATTTTCTTCGATAGCACATAGCGGGTGACGAGTGGCTGTAGCATTTTTTTCTTTTCATTATTTAACTTCGTTATTGCACAAGACGACCTAATAAATAGGCCTACTTATCAAAGTTCGATCGACGGCTTTATTAAGCCTACTAATAATTAATTCTTCATATTTAATATTGTGCTAGTAATCACCTACTTATATAGGCCTATATATATACAGTAGAGATAGTAAGGAATAGGCTAGGCCATACTGTGTCTAGACCTAGAGCCAGGGTAGCATGTATTATGGTTCAATAGACATATAAAATACAGGGAATTTCCTACATGGGCCATGGTCAAAGAAAGTTGTAATGTATGTCAGAGCTGAGATGTACTAGCTATGGTATTTTGCTATTTAAAAAATAATTCTTTTTTTAGCAGCTTTTTGTTTGTTAAAAACATTTATGTGTAAATGTAAAGTGAGAGTCGCAATGACCGACGCGCACACAAGCATGGAGACAGGGGAGAGAAGGCAGACGTCATGAAGAATTTTCTTTCCAGTTGGAAGGTGCATTTAAAATCAAAAACAAAAAGAGCTAAATGTAGGTGACAAGACAGAAGAAGACACTTTTATGAACATTCTAGAATTTTAGAATAATTTGTAATTATAACTACTAATACTAATCATGCATATTTGTATTAGCAAAAAGTAATGGCATGGCATTGTAGTGTTGGTGTTGGCATTGGCATAATCTGCATGTAGCAAGTTTGGCAGTCACTTTTAAATAGAAGTGTTGGAAGCATGTGAATAACAAGAAATGATTGACAAATATCCAAATAATTGTTTATATATCAAGGCTTATATAGGCCCCTAGTTTATAATTTTTCTCAAATGGTGGTAGTGTCTCTTTTAATCTATGAACATGCGATGTCTCCCACTCTTAGGCCTACAATAATTTAGCTTTTACTTGCCTATAGGCCTATGACTAGGCCTATATGGTTCCTAGTCAGTTTGTCATCTGCTTTTTTGTCATATTTACTTTTGTCTCCAGCTTTTCAGATTGTACACTTTCTTATCCAGCCAATTTGCAAATCTCAAAGTTACAGTTTGGTCAGTTCATCAACCATCAATAGAAACTAGTGTTGACTTGATTTATAATTGTCAATGTATATAGGATAGGCCTAGGCATATAGAAAACTGAGTTCAAACTGTGAGGTTCTAGTTCAAGGAGATCACAAATGTTTAAATTTATTTATTTAAATTCATAGAGTTTAAATTCATACCATAAAAAGAAAAGTGATTGTTATGATGTGGTATAGTTAGTTGCTATGCTTGTAGATAGACTAGGAAAATCTTGCTAAGTAATGAATTAAATAACAAAGAAAACTACTAGGCTTCTGATTATTGAGATAGTCAATTCAAAACTCAAATTTCAAAATTTGAAATTTGCACAAAGCACAAAGACAGCAATTAAACAATTGGTGGCATCAGTTTGCCATGTACCCTGCCTTAAATAATAGAGATGACAAAGTGTCTACAAGTCTTGGTCACTGTTATCTACCCTCTTATACCCTGGACATTTTATCATCTAGATCAGGGGTCGGCAAACTTTTTAGCGAGCGGGCCACGGAGAGAACCTATAGGACGACAGCGGGCCGCATTAACTGTAGGAATATGAGAAAGGGGAGAGATGACACACAGGATAGATGAGAAATAGGAGAGATGAGAAATGGGAGAGATGAGACACCAGATAGACGAGACAGGGGAGGGATGAGCCAGAGATGAGAATAGATAAGACTGGAAAAAGACGGGAGACACGGCAGAGATGAGACAGGGGAGAGATAATTAGACACAGGACAGATAAGACACTGGAGAGATGAGACAGGATACTATAGGTGGTGGAAGGGGCAACGTGCCAGATTTAGGGGCTTCGAGGGCTGCATCTGGCCCGCGGGCCGGAGTTTGCCGACCCCTGATCTAGATGACACAAAGCAGACAAAAAAGTGTCCAGGAACCTGACTCTACTAGGAATAGGCCTACCACACACTATTGGCCCTGAAAGTGCCATTTAAACCCATCTTTGCTAGACCTAGCAATTTATCACTATAGTAGCCTCTCATTATCTACTATGAGTGAAACACTATCTAAAGCTCTGTTGGTAGGCCCTATCCTTTACACCATTCATCAAGCATGTCATGTATCAAAGGGATCAAAGATTTGTTTACTTTCATATCACCTCTAATTATGTAGGCCGACTGAAGAAAAAAAAAACACAATAAATATAAACACTAGGCCTAGGAACATTTCAAGATTAGCTACTAATGAGTAATGATAGTCTTAGTATGTTCTTTCGCATAGTGCACATAGGCTCATTTTCTCAACATCTCAGAGTTGATCTGTTTTTTAAACATATTAATTGTAATAATTAAAATGCAAGAACACACTTTTAACGTGTTTGACATTAGTTCACAATTATACTCTTATTACAAACTGCTACATTATTGATTTTAGTTATACTTTGTTTATATATGTTCAAAGTAACTTCAGATATGGCAGTTGCAATGCCTTGTCAAAAAGCCACTGAAGGAATTTAGATGATCATGTCCTAAGAATCTGTTCAGAGCCATATTTTTTTTAATTACCTTAATTATTCCATGTAAGCAAAAGTAGTAGGTCTTAAACTCAAAAGATTGTAGATTAACATCTCCATCTAACCTATGCTTGTGTATATTATTTATATATTTGTCCTAATGTATATGATTGAAAAATACTGCTGTACTTTTTAAGTTTTTTAAGAGCTATAATACAAACAATAGTTTTTTAGCTCGTAATATTTTTTGTGGCAACTTAACTTGCATGAACATGAAATGTTTCATATTTATTTATTTTATATCGGGATAAAAAAATTGGCTCTTTGCTAGACATTAAAAAAACGTTACTATGGTTTGATTTATAACTTTCTCACAAAAAATTATTTGTTATGCGGCACTTTTCAGAGTTACAAGTGAAATTTTTCGCTGTGAAGGATTTACTCTGAAGACTATAATTTTTTACATGCCACATATTCGAACTCATCTACTGAACAGTAGTCAAGTTAGTACATGCAACCGTCAGCTAGTGAAAAGCAGGCCCAGCGTGTGGAGCAGGAGCTGCTAGATCAGATTATTCGCTTCTTTAAACTATTCGGCCTTGTTGCCGGAGTCTGGTTAATTGGCTACCTGGGCTTCAGTGTCACCTGGTTACTGGTGGCTGTACTAGCCTATGTCATCACTAGTCACATTAAGGCCCAGCGCAAGGCGCGAACCAAGGCTTGTCAAGCCGTTGCTAGGTCTAAATTCTTTGTATAATTCTAATTTGATTGCTGCGATTCTGGGATCCTTAGATTTAGGACAGATCCTCATATTGAAAACATTTTCTCTCTTTGATACGCATCGCGATCATTTTGGGAGTTTTATTCCCAAATCCTCATTGAAGATCCTCATATTAGAAATTTTTTATGCTCAGATCCGTAATGTCTTCCCAGATCCTCATATTAGGTATTTACTTCCACAAATTCTACGAGTAAATCCTCATTGTCGGATATTTTCTTCATCCTTATAAAGGGATTTTTCTTCGCATTACGGCATGGCACCGCCTAGGCATGCTATCCACCAGCTTCTTGCACATTTTCTGGCGAGATGGCAGCCCACGAGTGCTCAATGATACGGTACAGCTGGTCAGTGGAAGCTGGCTGCTGCCTCTGGATGTCCCGCTCAACCCAGTTCCATAGATTCTCAATCGGGTTGAGGTCTGGTGAGTGCGCTGGCCAGTCCATGGTGCGTATGTTGTTCTCAGCAAGCCATGCCTACACAACCTTGAAGGTGTCCTTGGGATCGTTGTCCTGCTGAAACTGCCAGCTGTTCACTGCACTCAGTGGCCGTGCATCTACTGCCTCTGGTAGGTGGCTGCTGAGGATGTCACGGTACTGCTGACTATCCATGATGCCCTCAATGCGAGTTATTGGCCCAGGTCCAGCTCTGGAGAACGCAGCCCACACCCCACCCACCCCACAGCCCACACTGCCGCCTCCATGCTTCACGGTACCAATGGTGCACCTGGGATCGAATTCCTCGGCAGCGCACATACCGGCGGCCATCAGAACCGGTGCGGAAAACTTGCTCCCGTCTTTTGACTTACTTGACTTATCTGCAGGGCGGTCCGACGGACGCAGCGGGGAGGCGGGAGTCGCCCATTCCGCTAATCCCTGAAAGACCCGCAATCGGCCGATGGCGCGGGGCCAGTCAGGGAGGTCCGTGTTCGGTCCTTCCTGCAGCTTGTTCCTCGCTGGGGAAGAAAGAGGCTCGTCTGGTAGCCCTTAGGAACCGGACGAGCCGCGGGATGTTCTCGGATCTGCAAACATCGTCCATTGATGGGTTTGGTCCGAGGTGATTGAGCCTCTCTCTGGTGAAGAAAGGGCAGTGGCAGACGAAGTGCAGGGCATCCTCGTCCTCAAGGTTGCAGAAAGGGCACAGCTCACTCCGGAGGTCTCCACGGAGGAAACAGTGTCTGGCGTAGCAGCCATGGCCCGTGAGGGTCATGGTGAGGGCCCGGATGTCCTTCCGGGTCTGGTTCAGAAGGACCTTCCGGAGCCGAGCGGATGGCACTGGAACTGCCGCTTTGGATTGGCGGCAGTTAGTGGTGCTTCTCCACCGGGTAAGATGGAGGTTGGCGGTCCAATCATTAATCTGACGATAAATGACGGTGCTCGGAATCGGAGCCGGGGGGGAGGGGCCCGGCGCAGAGCTGGCTCCTCCCTGCTTGGCCAGGTGGTCAGCAAGCTCGTTACCAGGAAAACCGGCGTGCCCTGGTATCCACTGAAGTCTGACGGTATTCTTACCGGCCAGGTTATTGAGCTGCCGGACACAGTCGGAGACTGTCCGGGAGGTTGTGGTGGTGTGACAGAGGGCTTGCAGAGCAGCCTGACTGTCCGAGTGAAAGATGATAGTCCTGCCTGAGATGTTTTTCTCATTCAACTCCGCAGCGCAGGAGCTGATGGCCAGGACCTCGTTCTGGAAAACGCTCGAGGATTTTCCAGTGTGTTGGGCGTGTGTGGCGACAACACGTCCGTTGATAAGGATACAGACCCCGAAGCCAGCGGAGCCATCCTTCATGGATCCGTCCGTGTAGCAGTGGACCTCCTGGGTGTTCCAGTGGTCGCTAACTTGGTCCCTGGTGGGGATGAGAACCTTAAAGCGCTGAAGGAGGTTGAGCGAGCACGGTTCACCGTCCGTAAGGACATTGATTCCGTTGCTCGCACCCAAGTCTCTCAGGCAAAGGTCCGTGTGCGGCAGGAGCTTTCGCTTCGCTGCCGCTCGTTGGGGGACGAAGCGCACACCGGCATCAAGGAGACGCCGGGCGGTTTTTGCCGCCTCCCCGCGGATAAAGATATCGAGCGGGAGGATGTTCAAGAAGGCGTTGAGGCCATCGAAGGGGGCGGATGGCGGGGCGCTCATGATCGTCCGACATGCGCGACCTTGCACTCTCCGAAGAGTCTCATGGCAGGTCTTAAGCTGAAGGGCACTAGCCCAGATCAGTCCGGCGTACGAGACAGCCGGCCTGACCATAGCAGTGTAGATCCACCATAGGCGTTTGGGGGTGAGACCCCACGTGTTGCCCACCGCCCTGCGCAGCTGCGCCAGGATCGCAAAGGCCTTTTTGGCTTTGGCATGGACATGAGGAGTCCAGCTGAGCCTGTGATCGAGCGTTATGCCCAGGCATTTAGTTTGCTTCTGGAAGGTGATGTCCTTTCCATACAGCTGCAGGGGGCGAATATGCCATTTGTTTTTGCTGGTGAACATGATCGCCGCTGTCTTAGACTCGGAGAGCTTCAGACCGCAGCGAGTTGCCCATCTTTCGGCGTTGTTGATAAAGTTTTGCAGAAGGTCTCGGAGGGCCTCTGGTACCGGGCCAGATGCCACTGCCGTAACATCATCCGCATAGCCGACCTTTAGGATGGGGTCTGGCTGAGAGTCTCGTAAGAGCTCGTCGATAACCATGTTCCAGAGAACTGGTGAGAGGACGCCGCCTTGTGGGCAACCTTTGCAGACAGTGACCGTCCGCTGGTGTCCAAGAAGGTGTGCCGTAGCAGTGCGGTGGCGGACCATGTACATGATCCACCTCCTAAGATGCGAATGCGTGTGCCGCATACGTAGGGCCCTGTCAAACGCCTCGAAGAGAACGTTGTCGAAGGCCCCGTCAATATCCAGGAAGATGCTCAGGGCAAAGCCGTTCCCGAGGACGGCCTTTTCCAGAGCGTCCACCAGAGCGTGGAGAGCGCTTTCGGTGGAACGTCCCGACCGAAAGGCGTGTTGATTGCCGCTTAGTGGCATATTTTTCAGCTCCACAGAGAGGAGGCGCCAGAGCACCAATCTCTCCATCAGTTTGACCATGGTGGAGGTAAGGCTAATTGGCCGAAACGATTTAATGGAATGGTAGTCCGGGCGGCCTGGCTTGGGGATAAAAACCACCCTCGCCTCGGTCCATGCCTTCGGAACATACCCAAGCACAATGCAGGCCTTAAGGAGCTTGCAAAGATTAGTGAGGAAGCCATGGCATTTTACCGCCTCGCGGATGAAGGCTGGTATAATGCCGTCCGGCCCCGGGGATTTGAAGGGTTTGAAAGACTGGGCTGCCTTGGTAACCCGGTCTTCAGTAATGATGGACGTCGCAAGGATATGACCTCCCTCGGTGTGATCCGGGGGGTCTGTCCCTGCTGGCACGCTGGGGAAAAAGGCTGTGAGCATAGTGTCGAGCGTTTCCCCAGGGTTCTCGGTGGGTCGGCCATCGGCCTTCCTCACCGTCGAAAGCTTGGACATGCTCCCGTGGACTTGCTCCCGTCACTCCAGATGACCTTGGTCCAGTCTCCTGGTGTCCAGCTGGCATGCTGCTTTGCCGACACAAGCGACACTTCCGGTTTTTGTCGGAGATGAATGGCTTCTTCCTAGCGATGCGGCCATGCAGTCCAGCAGCTACCAGGCGGCGGCGGACAGTCATGGGGTGCAGCTGGACATTGCAGGATACGAGCAGTTCACGGCTGATGTCCACAGCAGTGAGCCGACGGTTGGACTCAGACATTCGTCGATCCAGTCGGCGGTCAGTTTTCGGAGCCCTGCCAGGTCTTGGGGTATAGCCTGTGCTGCCAGTGCTGCTGAGGCGCCTGCATGAGTGCTTGCTGGATGCAAGTTTTCGACTTTCGCAGCTGCGTGGCCATGGCACGCTGAGAATCTCCTTGGTCAAACAGGGTCTTGATTTTCCTACAATACTCAGGCGACAGAGCTCTGCCTTTACCCATTCTAGGAATTTCAATATAATTTTTGCTTGGAGTATTGAATTTGATGCTTTGGACTTGGAGAATCAGCAGGGCCACTTGTATAGCACATTTTAGCCGAAATAATGAAGTGGTCTTATTACTCTGTGACTTTTGAAATTCTAAAGGGAGATAAGGGACTCCAATTAAACATACTGAATAGCGACTAATTACCCAAGACATCATTAATTTAATTGTTCGATGCCATCGTTATTGATAACTGTTTAGATTAGGATGCTTCCCCAATATGTGCAGGTTATGAAATAAAAAGTTAACTTTTTGTTAGGTGGTCTTAATTCATTGTGCGCCACTGTACATATCCTCTTCTTAAAGCTTGAGTTTCTTATAACACCTTTCAATCTTATACAATAGGCCCCTATATAATTATGTTTTTTCTTGTAGAGACGAGCGTCAATACCTGGCCAATCTAGATAGCCTGCCATCATGGGTGTTCTTTCCCGATGTTGAGCGAGCCGAATGGCTGAACTCTATCATCAAACAGGCCTGGCCGTTTGTGAAAGACTACGCTGTAGCTTTAATTAATAATCAAATCTTGCCTGGCGTTAAAGACAATCTGCCGGATATGATGAAAAGTTTTCGATTCTCCAGACTAGATTTGGGAGATATCGCTCCACGCATTGGAGGTATCAAGGTGAGCTTAAAAATGTGATACATTCAAGTAAGAAAATCTCAAAGATTTGGTTCCACGTCTCACATTTAGGAATTCTGTAAGATTCCATATTACTTGTCGCTCGATATTAGAAAGTTGTAACTAGCAAGTTTTGCCCCCCTTCGGGGAGCACTACTGGTCAGACAAAAAAATCTTGTGCAATGCAGAAGGATAAAAAACCTGAAAGCAAACAAAAACGTAAACTCATTTCGTCAGTAATAATTTCCCTGATTGCGAATATACGTTATTGCGAGTCATCGAGAATTAGAATTCTCACTAAATACAAAAATAGTCAGGCTGAGCTTGAATACATTCTGAGACATCCGGTCAGTACACCAAGAGCCCCATTGGGGCAAAAATAACCCAAGTAACTTACGTTTGATACAAATCAGCTTAATGCTACTGAGGTACATGTGAATACTATCCCCTCAGCAATAAAAAACGAATGTCCCCCCCAGCAGCAGAGAACTAATTTCCCCCCTGCAGCAGAGAACTAATTCCCCCCAGCAGCAGAGAACTCATCCCCCCCAGCAGTAGAGAACTAATTCCCCACAGCAGCAGAGAACTAATTCTCCCCAGCAGCAGAGAGCTAATTCCCCGCCGCCCGTTTTGCCGCCCGTTGTTATACCAAGGGAGGATTTGCCACTCCCTCTAAATTTTTTTGGCAACACCCGAATGCTAACAGTGTTGGGTGGTGACTGATTGGTTGACAGACTAGGCAAGGGTGTCCTGCGGTTGAGCTGCGCCTAATATTTTGGTTTGATCAGTGAAATTGGCAAAATTCGCGTCAGGGTGTCCATAGTGGCCTAGTTCCACCTTTTGTAGCCATTGAAGGTCCAGCAGTCCGTTTAGATAAAGGTAGGTGACCACCGAAGACGGAGATGATGCAGGCACATTCGGCTGACTTGCTGATGAAATTTGAAGGCCTGGCAAGGCCGCACTGAGGCGCAGTGCTAATTCGTGTTTAGGGATGTATGAAATACTCTAGCGTTTAAGGGAAAATTCTCACCTTCGGCCAGAACCATTGAATATCTCGACGGTCTGAAGAGCTGGTGACTTGATTATTTTTTCAGATGATTATTCTTTTGTTTTATGTGCTTGCTCTGCTCCGCTCGGGTGCAACAAAAACACACCCCCTTGGTAGTTCTACTGTTATGTGGTCATCCACTGATCAGCAATCGTATTTTTAATCTCCCTTAGATATCCCAAAAATGTTTAAGTAATCCCAATTTTCCCCCCTCGCTATCTTCATTAACCAGGTGTACACAGGCGACAGCATTCGCCGCTCCGAGATAGTGATTGACGTTGATTTAATCTACTACGGCGACGCCAACATTGAATTGAAATGGAGCGGCGTCAAAGCCGGCATTAAGAGCGTCGAACTGCGCGGCACTGTTCGCGTTGTGATCTCGCCGCTAATTCCTAGAATACCCATCGCCGCCTGCGTCTCCGTCACCTTTCTATCCGTGCCCTATTTGAACTTTGATCTAACCAATTTGGGCAACGTGTTAGACTTGCCCGGATTGCGTCAGATCCTAGTGAAAGTGGTCACCGATCAGATTAGTGCGCTAATTGTTGTACCGAAACGACTGGTGATACCGTTAGTTAGCGATCTGGATTTGAGCACTATGCGATGGCCGCTTCCGCAGGGTGTTCTGCGATTTGAGGCCAGTTCTACTTACTGTCTTTTTTACTGTATCGCTTTTTACATTTTTTATAGTGGAGTACATAATTGTTAACTCCTACTAAAAGCAGGACAGATAACAGGGGGGTGAGTCGCAGAGCGTTCTAACGCGTTTTCCTCTCGTACCAATGTCCTTGAGCTCGATTCTGCGGCGAGGCAACGAGGCGTGGTCTATAATAATTTAATAATTTAATAATAATTGCTGGAGGGCTGCGGGCGCATCATTTGGTGACACTAGACCCGCAGCCAGCAAGGAGGCAATTCGGCCTATTTCGCTGACTCCTGAGCACACACTCACACAGGTGTGTACATCTGTCCTGTGCCTTGGAATAAATTGCAAGACAAGCCTACAAGCGTTCTCACCGCGGCTGTGCCTTAATTTAATGGGGCCTCGTCTCGTCGCTGTGCCACTCACCCCCTGGCTGAGGGGTCTACTATCACCAATTAATCTATAATGTTCCAGAGCCCGCAGGTTAATAAAATAATAATAATCAACTCTTAGCCAATACACACAATGTCCTTCAGGTGGTTGAGGCTCGCGACCTGAAGCGCAGTGACGTTGCCCTATTTAGCTCGGGCAAATCGGATCCATACGCCGTTGTGTCTGTTGGATCGAAAAAATTTACCACCAAAGTGATCGCCAATTCTTTGAATCCAATTTGGAATGCCACGTTTGAAGCTGCTGTTGATGTACAGCAAGGCCAGTTGATGGAGATTGAACTGTTTGACGAAGATCCCGGCTCTAAAGATGATCCACTGGGCTCGGCTAAAGTTGATCTCGGAAGCGTTGCCAGCGAGGGCCTATTGGATACTTGGCTGCGCTTGGAGGATGTGGATACGGGATCTGTTAGGCTGAGACTGCTCTGGGCCAATCTGCTTGATGCGGCCGTGTTCCAGGTAAGTATTGTTTTGCTTTTTTGTACGTTTTTAGTTAGTACGTATGAGTACTAAGTGTTGTAACGTTTCTAGTTTGTTCCTATGCAGGTTTTTAGAGCTTAAAGATTTGTAGAGGTGCTAGCTTTGTACAGGAATGGGTATTGTGTAAGGATTGTAGCTTTGTACAGGTACTAGCTTTGTACAGGTACTAGCTTTGTACAGGTACTAGCTTTGTACAGGTACTAGCTTTGTTCAGGTACTAGCTTTGTTCAGGTACTAGCTTTGTACAGGTACTAGCTTTGTACAGGAATGGGTATTGTGTAAGGATTGTAGTTTTGTACAGGTACTAGCTTTGTTCAGGTACTAGCTTTGTACAGGTACTAGCTTTGTTCAGGTACTAGCTTTGTACAGGTACTAGCTTTGTACAGGTACTAGCTTTGTTCAGGTACTAGCTTTGTACAGGTACTAGCTTTGTTCAGGCACTAGCTTTGTACAGGTACTAGCTTTGTACAGGTACTAGCTTTGTTCAGGTACTAGCTTTGTACAGGTACTAGCTTTGTACAGGTACTAGCTTTTTTATAGCTTGCATTAGTTTTAATAAGTATTTTTAGTATTTTAGATTTAGTACACATAAGTACAGATACAGTTTTTTTCACAGGTAATAATTATTGAATTGTCGCTAATTCAATCATATATACTGTACTTTTGTTTAAACCGTACCCTATACCCGTACTACTAGCCAAATTGTATAGGAATCTGCGTGGTTTAATGCTTTTTAGTACTTAATTTTTTTAATTCATCTAAATTTTTCAGAGGATTTTTTTACTGATTTGTCTGGTTTGCACAGATTTGTCTTTTAATATATACATTCTAGATTTATCTACAATTTTATTTCAGTCTCCAAGCAAGAGAGTAGGCGGCAGTGGAGCCTACAGCCGCGCCTTCTTGTACGTCGGCGTGGACAGTTGCCGCTCTTTGCCGACAGTGAAGGGCGGCCAAGAGCCTTCTGCTCTGGTGTGTTAACTTTTGCTTCAATATAGACTTACAGCCCTCCGCAGCTCAAATGTACATTCACTTTCTTAACCTCCTCACTCACCCTCTGCCCCCATGTACATGCGCTCTGGACCAACCCCCTTTTTCACCCTCTACCCTCAATGTACACTCGTTCTTGACCAACCCCTTTTTTACTCTCTACCCCCAATGTACACTCGCTCTCAACCAATCCCTTCACTCAAACGTACATTCACTCTCGACTAACCCTCACCCGGTGCTATTAATAAAGTCGGTTTTGACCGACTACCCCACAAACGGTCCAAGTGTACGGGCCGTACATTGAATCACAACCAAAATCTAATAAATTTCCCCAGGTGGAGGTCTGCATCGTTGGCGGCGGCGGCGGCGGCGGTGGGAGCAGCGGCGGCGGCGAACCTCAGCGCACAGCCATTGTAGAGGAGTCGCCGAATCCCATCTTCGAATCGCCTTTTCATTTCTTTGTCTCCGAGCCGTCGATTGAAAGCGTCCAGTTGACTGTCCTGCACAGGGGGCAGCAGCGACTGGGTCAGCTGCAGATTCCGCTGCGCTATCTGCTCAAGGAGACTGGAATGCAGCTCACCCGAGCTTGGGATCTGGATACGGGCAGCGGCGCCCGCTCCCAGGTCAACTATGATAATGAATGTGGTGATTCTCCCTATTCCCTAATCCTCAGTGTTAGATAATGGGGAAGATTCTCCCTAATCCTTAATCGCCACTGTTAGATAATGAAAAGATTCTCCCTAATTCCTAATCTCCACTGTTAGATAATGGGAAGATTCTCCCTAATTTCTAATCTCCACTGATAGATAATGAGAAGATTCTCCCTAATCCCAAATCCCCACTCTTAGATGATGGGAAGATTCTCCCTAATTCCTTATCTCCACTGTTGGATAGTTGGAAGATTCTCCTTAATACCCAATCCCCACTGTTAGATTGGTGTAATTTCTCATCCAATTCTCCCATCGAATTCCATACGCAGATCATTCTAAACCTGGCTCTGCGCGCGATTGTCGAAGGCAAAGCCCAGGCCCCAGCCGAGGTTCCTGTTCAACCAAAGGAGCCGGCAGTTGTGGAAGAGCCTCCAGTGATCAGCTCAAAGGCTGCCGCTACATCTGCGGCTGCTCCAGCGGCATCGTCTGTGCCATCAGATGCGCCTGCCTTAGCTACTCAGGACAGTCCCATTGGTGTGAGACAGAGAAAGACTATCGCATCGGCCAACAATAGTGAACTGCAGCAACAGTCGGTGTCTTCTATGTCGGCAGCTTCAACAATGTCACCCGGCGCTGTTGGTCGGGTGCAGGTGACACTGCGCTATAGTCAGACTCGCCAGTGCCTGGTGATTGTGTGCCATCGCGCCGAATTGAATCAGCCAACTGACAATGAGTCAATTGGCGATGTCTATGCTAAGCTGTACATCGAATCTAGCAATGGGAAAATTGTGTCTAAAAAGCAGAAGACAAAAACTATGAAATCTACTAGGCAGCCAGTCTACGATGAGTCGTTTGAGTTTGCACTGGACGAATCGGAATTGTCTAACAGCTCACTGTGGCTACTGATACAGAGGCCGTCTCCAAGCAAGCTAATTGTTAGTAGGAGCAGTCGCAATGTAATTGGCGCCGTAAAGATTTCGTTAATGGATTTTTTGCAAAAGCAGAATGCCACAATTTGGTACGATTTGGGGCCGTATTCTGCGGCTAGTGCTGACTATTAATTAATGACCTTGACTTATTTAACCTAATCCAATGAGACTAAAACCTGATGTAAGAGGCCAATGAAAATGTGCTCAATAGTGACGTCATAGTTAAACCCAATTATCCCTATGATCTATTAATCCTATGATCTAGTATCCCTATGATCTATGGCTGTGATCTATAATCCCAATCTAGTATCCCTATGATCTAGTATCCCTATGATCTATGGCTGTGATCCATAATCCCAATCTAGTATCCCTATGATCTAGTATCCCTATGATCTATGGCTGTGATCTATAATCCCAATCTAGTATCCCTATGATCTAGTATCCCTATGATCTAGTATCCAAATGATCTAGTATCCAAATGATCTAGTATCCATATGATCTATGGCTGTGATCTATAATCCCAATCTAGTATCCCTATGATCTAGTATCCCTATGATCTAGTATCCAAATGATCTAGTATCCATATGATCTAGTATCCATATGATCTACTAGTATCCATATGATCTAGTATCCATATGATCTAGTATCCATATGATCTAGTATCCATATGATCTAGTATCCATATGATCTAGTATCCATATGATCTAGTATCCCTATGATCCAGTATCCCTATGATCTAGTATCCATATGATCTAGTATCCCTATGATCTAGTATCCCTATGATCTAGTATCCATATGATCTAGTATCCCTATGATCTAGTATCCCTATGATCTAGTATCCCTATGATCTAGTATCCCTATGATCTAGTATCCATATGATCTAGTATCCATATGATCTAGTATCCATATGATCTAGTATCCATATGATCTAGTATCCATATCATCTAGTATCACTATGACCTAGTATCCCTATGAGATACTATTATAATATTATCTACTAGATCATAGGGATCATAGCTCGTGCCAGATCTAGTTCCAGATCAAAATGTTTATCTGCAGATTACTCCACTGTCGCTGTTTAAAGAAAAATTTCAATCAACTATTGCTATGAAAAATTAATTTATTAAAATCTCTATATAGTAGTTCTTACATACAGCTGTGTCTGTATTCGTTTATTGGCTAAATCTTTTTTAACAGCTTTTTCTTTTACATCTCTTTATTTTGGATTTTAAGAATCTTTTATCGGCTTGTGAAACTTATTGCGAATGAATATTTTTATTTCCTTTTTTATTCTTTTTATACTCTTTATACAAATTTATTTAACAAAGGTCTGTTATGCTTTAGTTCGACTTTTTATATTGCTAAGAAATAATGCACTTTATCGGGATTAGTGGAAAAAGAGGAACTGTTAAATCTCGATTGGGATTACTAAGTAAATAAAAATTATATTCGCAAGTAAGCAGCTCTATATAGAGGGCAAGTGGCAGCACCGAGGTCCTGAGCTCGATTCCGCGGCAAGTCTAGATTTATTCAAGGCCGCAGCATTGTAGGGGCTTGTCGTGCAATTTACGCCCTTGAGGGCCAACCAGCAAGGCACAGTGAGTGTACACTGCCTGAGGATGATAAAGTCAGGGGGGCAGATGTACACACCTGTGTGAGTGCTCAAACTCGCCGCGGACTGAAAATGCCAAAACCCTGACAGCCACGTACTGTTTTCCGTTTTCTCAATGCTGTAAAGTAATAGTCTTTAAATAATTACTGTTTTTAACTGTCTTTACTCATAGCCTATTGGATATATATTTTTCTAAAATTTTACTATGTCAAATCTTTTATTTTCCTGTTTTATCATTGTTCCATCGGCCTTCTCTTGTCTAGCTGAAAGCGTTTTTTGTTACGTTTTTACGTAAAAAATTATGATATAAAAGCTTTTTTAGAAAGCTGTTTTGTTGCTTTTTATCTTGCTGTCCGTTTTTGCTGAAGTTTAATTAAACATATCAACCGTTTTTAACTGTTTTTCTTTTTATTCTGGTAAATAGAATAGATAGTAATAGTAGAGTAATTTTTAACGTACTTCTCAAAGTTTTCATTTGGCTGAGGCGATGCATATTTTTTAAGTTCATTTTCTTCTTTTAGAAAGATAAAGAAGACACTTCTTTTAGTAAGTCTTACTTGTCGCCCTTAATTATTCTACCCCCTGACTTCCCCAACCACAGATCTTCCTCTCCCCCACATCCACTACCCCCAAATCTTCCTCTCCCCACTTCCTCTGCCCCACATCTTCCTCTCCCCCACTTCCTCTGCCCCACATCTTACTCTTCTCTCACTTCCTCTACCCCCAAATCTTCCTCTCCCCCACTTCCTCTGCCCCCACATCTTCCTTTCCCCACTTCCTCTACCCCACATCTTCCACTCCCCCACTTCCTCTGCCCCCACATATTCCTCTTCCCCACTTCCTCTACCCCACATCTTCCTCTTCCCCCACATCCTCTACCCCCAAATCTTCCTCTCCCCCCACTTCCTCTACCCCCAAATCTTCCTCTCCCTAACTTCCTCTGCCCCCACATATTCCACTCCCCCACTTCCTCTACCCCACATCTTCCACTCCCCCACTTCCTCTACCCCACATCTTCCTCTCCCCCACTTCCTCTACCCCACATCTTCCTCTCCCCCACTTTCTCTACCCCACATCTTACTCTCCCCCACTTCCTCTACCCCACATCTTCCTCTCCCTCACTTCCTCTGCCCCACATCTTCCTTTCCCCACTTCCCCTACCCCCAAGTCCGCCTTTCCCAATTTATTCCCAGCCTTCACTGCTGTGAACTTTACTGCTGAATTATCGCTTTCTAGTTTCTCTTTGTATTGATTTTTATAAACGTGGTGCTTTAGTTTTTAATATTTAAATTTTCTTTGCATCGAAAATCATATATTAGATTCTTTGTGCTAACTAACATTTCCAAGTTTTTGGTATTTTAGTTATTTTTAATGCTAAGATAATCTGATTAAGTTACTTGGTTTTGTGTTCTTTGCGGTGACTGTTTCTTTATCGTAAAATATATATCTGAATCTTCAGATGATATCTTTTCGTGGCTGACTTTTCTTCACTTATTTACCGAAACTAAGTATTTTGTTTCTAGTGCAAACTAAACGATCTCATTCTTCCGTTCTATACATTCACCTGTCTGAGGTATTCATCTGTTATAGATGTTCACCTGTTCTAGTTATTCACCTTTTCTAGTTTTTCACCTGTTCTAGTTATTCACCTGTTCTAGTTATTCACCTTTTCTAGTTTTTCACCTGTTCTAGTTATTCACCTGTTCTAGTTATTCACCTGTTCTAGTTATTCACCTGTTCTAGTTATTCACCTGTTCTAGTATTCACCTGTTCTAGTTATTCACCTGTTCTAGTTATTCACCTGTTCTAGTTATTCACCTGTTCTAGTATTCACCTGTTCTAGTTATTCACCTGTTCTAGTTATTCACCTTTTCTAGTTTTTCACCTGTTCTAGTTATTCACCTGTTCTAGTTATTCACATTTTCTAGTTATTCACCTGTTCTAGTTATTCACCTGTTCTAGTATTCACCTGTTCTAGTTATTCACCTGTTCTAGTTATTCACCTTTTCTAGTTTTTCACATGTTCTAGTTATCACATGTTCTAGTTATTCACCTGTTCTAGTTATTCACATGTTCTAGTTTTTCACATGTTCTAGTTATCACATGTTCTAGTTATTCACCTGTTCTAGTTATTCACCTGTTCTAGTTATTCACCTGTTCTAGTTATTCACCTGTTCTAGTTATTCACCTGTCCTAGAGTTTCACCTTTTATTAAAATAAACTATTTTAGCTATTCACCTGTTGTAGATATTCATCAGTCCTAGATATTCACATATTTCTTTATTTTTCTTTGTTAAACCGTGTCTAAAAAGTTTTTAAAAAATAATATCTTTCAGGATCAGCCAGGCAATCAGGAACAAGAGCTGCAGGAGCAGCAGCAGCAGCAGCAGCAGCAGCAGCAGCAGCAGCAAGTGCAGCAGTCCACACCTAGGCGTGGTCGAATCGAGCTTACCCTTCGCTATAGCCGTCCTCGCCAGTGCCTCGTGATCGCCTGTCATCGAGCCGAGCTTCTACCTCCGTCACCTGTCAATCAACAATTAAGAAAATTGTCTGCATCAAGCCAGTGTTTGAATCCGTACGCCAAGCTGCACGTTGAGACCTACTCTGGCCAATCGGGCACCGCGACTATTTGCAAGCAAAAGTGCAAACGCACTAATACAATGCGATCTACATCTAAGCCGGTGTTTGACGAGTCATTCGATTTTCCATTAAACGAATTGGATTTGGAGCGTAGCGTACTCTTTGTTAGCGTGCTGCATCGCAGGTTAAAGAGGCGCGGACCCAATCGTGGCTTGCCGCTCGGATTGGCCAGGATTGCTTTGGCCAATTTCTCGCACAATAGTACAGCCTGGTATGAATTGGATGCCGCCAATTGACCCTCTGATTGGTCCTACAGCAATTTTGTTTTTAATTATATGCTGCTACTAACAGTAGAGTAGTGTAACTGAAATGTTTGACGAGGGTGAGGATATTTCTGTTGCCCTAGAATAAACTCGATTATAGATGTGAGATTTGGCGACGGTGATGTGGAAATTAATAGGTAATATCCAGAAAGAGAATCAAAGGATGAGATTCTATGAATCTATGAATAGGGTGAGATATAAAAAGGGGGTTAGAGTGTAAGATCTAAGGGTCTATGGGTGAGATTCTAAAGGAGTCTAAGAGTGAGTTTTCAGCGGAGTCTAAGGATGAGATTCGAAAGTAGCCTAAGGGTGAGATTCTAATGTTATCTAAGGGTGAGATTCTAAAGGAGTCTAAGGATGAGATTCAAAAGTAGCCTAAGGGTGAGATTCTAATGTTATCTAAGGGTGAGATTCTAAAGGAGTCTAAGGGTGAGATTCTAATGTTATCTTAGGGTAAGATTCTAAAGGAGTCTAAGGGTGAGATTCTAAAGGAGTCTACGGGTAAGATTCTAATGTTGTCTAAGGGTGAGATTCTACTGTAGTCTTAGGGTGAGATTCTAACGTAGTCTAAGGGTGAGATTCTAAAGGTGTCTAAAGGTGAGATTCTAATGTAGTCTTAGGATGAGATTCTAAAGTAGCCTAAGGGTGAGAGTCTAAAGGAGTCTAAGGGTGAGAGTCTAAAGGAGTCTAAGGGTGAGAGTCTAAAGGAGTCTAAGGGTGAGATTCTAAAGTAGCCTAAGGGTGAGAGTCTAAAGGAGTTTAAGGGTGAGATTCTAAAGGAGTCTAAGGGTGAGATTCTAAAGGAGTCTAAGGGTGAGGTTCTAATGTTGTCCAGGGGTGAGATCTTGCAGGTGAGTCAGTAGGTTAGTAATTAGGAGTGTCAGAAACTTTCAAAGCTCAAATTCATTCTTTGAAAATGCAGTGCGTAAATACAAAAGCATATAAACATTTACGTATACTAATTTTTACCCTGAACTTTAGTCTAGTCTCTTTGCTAGATTAAAATAAGCCAAAATGATGTGAAATTGAAGATACATTATTTTCTATAATTTTCAGATTGTTTTTAATTCATATTTTAATTGCTTTTTTTACGTTTGATATGCACTCGTTGCTACTGATTAAGTAGACGAACTGCGTCGAGTCAGTAGATTTTGTGCTTTTCTTTTAAATTAAAGCTCGCCTTGTCAGTCTTTTATTGTAAAAATCGGCATTTCGCAATTCGATTGTTTCATTAGAAATAATATTTTACTTATCGATGTTTAATTGAAAAGTTTATAATGACAGGTTCTATCTTGTGCAATGTTAGTTCATTCTACGATGATGTAAATTATACTACTTACAATACGTTTTCCGCGTTTCTGTCTTTACAAATTGAAATCAATTTTTTGATTAGTATATTGTCCAATCAAGTATTCTGATTCTTTATTGCCTTCTGCGTGCGTATAATAATCAGTGTTAGACCGTGTGAACAGTGATCTTAACAATGTTATTAACTTATTCATAAAAAAGTTAAAGTATACATTAGTGAGCTTTCTATCATTTAAACTGTACTGTGTATAGTCTTTAACCTCAATTGTTCAATTGTCAGTTTGTGCCTGACTAGTGTTCAGTCACAGTATAACTAGCCCCTGTCTAACAGGTTTTAGTCCTTGTCTAACAGGTTCTAGCCCCTGTCTAACAGGTTTTAGTCCTTGTCTAACAGTTTATAGTCCTTGTCTAACAGGTTCTAGCCCCTGTCTAACAGGTTTTAGTCCTTGTCTAACAGTTTATAGTCCTTGTCTAACAGGTTCTAGTCCTTGTCTAACAGTTTATAGTCCTTGTCTAACAGGTTCTAGTCCTTGTCTAACAGTTTATAGTCCTTGTCTAACAGTTTATAGTCCTTGTCTAACAGGTTCTAGTCCTTGTCTAACAGTTTATAGTCCTTGTCTAACAGGTTCTAGTCCTTGTCTAACAGGTTCTAGTCCTTGTCTAACAGGCTCTAGTCCTTGTCTAACAGTTAATAGTCCTTGTCTAACAGGTTCTAGTCCTTGTCTAACAGTTTATAGTCCTTGTCTAACAGGCTCTAGTCCTTGTCTAACAGTTTATAGTCCTTGTCTAACAGATTCTAGTCCCTGTCTAACAGGTTCTAGTCCCTGTCTAACAGATTCTAGTCCCTGTCTAACAGGTTCTAGTCCATGTCTAACAGGTTCTAGTCAAAGTCTAACAGTTTATAATCCTTGTCTAACAGTTTTAAATCCTTCTCAAACAGGTTCTCATCCATGTCTAACAGGTTCTAGTCCTTATCTAACCGATTCTAATCCCTGTCTAACATGTTCTAGTCCTTGTCTAACAGATTCTAGTCCCTGTCTAACATGTTCTAGTCCTTGTCTAACAGATTCTAGTCCCTGTCTAACAGGTTCTAGTCCTTGTCTAACAGTTTATAATTCTTGTTTAACAGGTTCTAGTCTCTGTCTAACAGGTTCTAGTCCTTGTCTAACAGATTCTAATCCCTGTCTAACAGGTTCTAGTCCTTGTCTAACAGGTTCTAGTCCCTGTCTAACAGGTTCTAGTCCCTGTCTAACAGGTTCTAGTCCCTGTCTAACAGGTTCTAATCCCTGTCTAACAGGTTCTAGTCCCTGTCTAACAGGTTCTAGTCCTTGTCTAACAGGTTCTAGTCCTTGTCTAACAGATTCTAGTCCCTGTCTAACAGGTTCTAGTCCTTGTCAAAAATGTTCTAATCCCTGTCTAACAGGTTCTAATCCTGGTTTAACAGATTCTAGTCCCTGTCTAACAGGTTCTAGTCCTTGTCAAAAATGTTCTAATCCCTGTCTAACAGGTTCTAATCCTGTTTTAACAGGTTCTAGTCCTTGTCTAACAGGTTCTAGTCCTTGTCTAACAGTTTATAATTCTTGTTTAACAGGTTCTAGTCCCTGTCTAACAGGTTCTAGTCCTTGTCAAACAGGTTCTAGTCAATGTCTAACAGGTTCTAGTCCCTGTCTAACAGGTTCTAGTCCCTGTCTAACAGGTTCTAATCCCTGTCTAACAGGTTCTAGTCCCTGTCTAACAGGTTCTAGTCCTTGTCTAACAGGTTCTAGTCCTTGTCTAACAGATTCTAGTCCCTGTCTAACAGGTTCTAGTCCTTGTCAAAAATGTTCTAATCCCTGTCTAACAGGTTCTAATCCTGGTTTAACAGATTCTAGTCCCTGTCTAACAGGTTCTAGTCCTTGTCAAAAATGTTCTAATCCCTGTCTAACAGGTTCTAATCCTGTTTTAACAGATTCTAGTCCTTGTCTAACAGGTTCTAGTCCTTGTCTAACAGTTTATAATTCTTGTTTAACAGGTTCTAGTCCTTGTCTATCAGGTTCTAGTCCTTGTCTAACAGATTCTAGTCCCTGTCTAACAGGTTCTAGTCCTTGTCAAACAGGTTCTAGTCAATGTCTAACAGGTTCTAGTCCTTGTCAAACAGGTTCTAGTCAATGTCTAACAGGCTATACCTCGTCCAAGAAGAAATATTTCTTGTCAGGCTCCAGTCTTGTTTAATCATGAAACTAGTTACTAGGCTGAGTCGACAGCACCTGAAATAACACGAATACGAATTCCAGCTTTGAACACAAATCTTGAGCTACGCCAAATGAACCATGGACATCAAGCAGCTACGCCAGCTAGAATTTCCCCAACTAAGCGACTATGTCTATCTGGATCACGCTGGAGCTACGCTCTATTCGGAGCGTCAGTTGACCAGAGTGATGCAGGAGCTGCAGGGCGGCATGTACGGCAATCCGCACACACAGGTTAGTCTAATTTGCATATTTGAACTTTTTCTATACATATCGGCTTATCGTAGTTCTTATAACGAAAAAAATTACTTGCACTAGCTAAATGAACAAAAATAAAAACTTGCATTTGTTAGTCCTATTTTCTCTGCTTTGCAATGCTTCACGAAAGTTTTGAATGGTAAATTTCCTTTAACAAGTGGTTGCTGTTTTGTATTTTCGATACATATCGGCTAGCACAAGCCGATCTTCAAAATTATTTTAATTGACAAAATGCAGTGTTTGCATAAGCTTTCTTGTGATGAATCGAAGGTTAGCCGATATGTTTAGAAATTCTGGTATTTCAAGCGGATAGTAACATTTTTCTGTGGCGTTTTGTCATTTAAAATTGTACTAGCTTTTTTTTGCCCGTTGTTTTTGGGGCAGAAATTTAAAGCAAAGCAGTAAGCAATTCACGTCTCTGTATTAACTTTATAGTGAAGGTCACCATTTATTTATTTACTGCATTAATGAAAAGTGAAGAGTTTGTTTAAGTGCGTTTTAAGTAAAAAATAAGTGAAAAGTTTGTCCAAACAGCCCCCTCTTGATTACTTCTTTAGAAACATGTCTCTTAGCCACTCCTCTATACAGTCAGTGGCAGATCCAGGAAGCTTCCTTCTCGGACCATTAGCCTAAAGGCATAGAAGTCCATTGCTGACACATTCTTTGTCGCCGATGGGTTTCCAGTGCGAATGTCAATTTGCCTGATGTTGATGTGGTACCCATCCTCTCCGTCCCAGAAAATAAGCGGATACTGCAATGTATCATAGGCTTTGTGCAGCTCAGAAATCCTTTGCAACTGATTGCTTCGCAGCTGCAGAACAATGTCTCGCTTCTCAAATTCCTGCCCAACAATTTGAATTGCGACATCGTTAACAACTGGTGCGTTATATCTCCTCTCATGCTGGCCTGCAGGCCGTTTATCAGCACGAATGACTACTCTGTGCTCCTCTGTGTCCCGTGGCAACCTCTCCATGGCAGTTTTAAATTGACGAACATAATTATTTTTCTCGTGCAGGACTTCCTGTAACTCAAATACAATGTTGGCACGCACTCCTGGAGCGATTCTACATCGGCGCTCAACCTGCTCTTGATGATCTCCCATGAAGTAGATCTGCTGGAACTTTGGCTCCTCTCCAGGCAGTGGTAGCAATGATCCTGTCATGGTACACCTGACCTTGGACTTTGAATGCAGGCATGAACCCTGGCTCACGGACAATACTTTTAGCTCCAAAAGAAGTCATTTGAAAGCAGCTGTTGTAGCACCGGATATTAGACAGAAAGTGCTCAGATTCTTCTGTCTCACCCAGCAACAGATGCCGAAGGCATGGTGGCAGGTTCTCGTTCAAAGGTTCAAGTATGACCTTTCCGTTGGAACAGCACATGCCTGGAGTTTCGTTGGCCCATCTTAATGCATTGCAGCGTGCGCATTTGACCAACATTCTCGCCATCGCAAGTTTAGGATGGACACCATAGACAACAGTGGGATCATAACTCAGAGCCGCATTCAGTGCCCAAGGACGTGGGCCAGCTGGCTGATCAGGTTCGTCAACGTTGGGGTTTGTTGGGGCCGGGGGTGGTCCAACAAATTGGAAGGTCTCAGCGCGTTCCCTATGCCGCTCTCGATCATCCTGCCGACGCACTTCAGCCTGGTTGGCTGTTTCATTGCGACGGGCCTCGGCAGTCCGGTCTCTGTTCTGTTCTTGGCGCTGCTGTGTCTGGACTGCAGTCTCATTGCGACGGGCCTCGGCAGTCCGGTCTCTGTTCTGTTCTTGGCGCTGCTGTGTCTGGACTGCAGTCTCATTGCGACGGGCCTCGGCAGTCCGGTCTCTGTTCTGTTCTTGGCGCTGCTGTGTCTGGACTGCAGTCTCATTGCGACGGGCCTCGGCAGTCCGGTCTCTGTTCTGTTCTTGGCGCTGCTGTGTCTGGACTGCAGTCTCATTGCGACGGGCCTCGGCAGTCCGGTCTCTGTTCTGTTCTTGGCGCTGCTGTGTCTGGACTGCAGTCTCATTGCGACGGGCCTCGGCAGTCCGGTCTCTGTTCTGTTCTTGGCGCTGCTGTGTCTGGACTGCAGTCTCATTGCGACGGGCCTCGGCAGTCCGGTCTCTGTTCTGTTCTTGGCGCTGCTGTGTCTGGACTGCAGTCTCATTGCGACGGGCCTCGGCAGTTCGCTCTCTGTTAAGCTCTCGTCGCCTATCTACGTCTCTGCCGTGACTGGCTGTAGAACTTATTGCAGCTCCAGCACTGCTTCCACTGGTGCCTGATGTCTGTGCTCTTGTCCGAGGTCGAAGGTTATAGGGCTGGACTGGCTCAGCTTCATTTTCACTTGAAGCTGCTTGTGGCTGTGCTGAGGTGCTTGGTCTAGGTACTGCTGTTGTTGCGCCGTCTTCTACTGCATCGTTTGGCCTTGCTGTTGCTCGTCGAGCTGCTTTAGTCAAGCGACTTAAAAAACTTTTCTTAGGTGGCATCTGATTCTGAAAGTTAGAAGTAGTCCGAATGACAGGGGACCTGTGTTGAAAAATCTTTCTCTTATCTTCAGTGGGAAAGGCTAAGCCTCTATTTTAGCAAAGCACTGTACGCCAGCCTCTCTCTTTCTTCTATCCCAGGCTGGCTGTAGAGAAATATCGACTGGAGAGACAGTCTAGGGGTTTGGGCTGTGTACATTCACGGCTTGAAATACAATGTACAGTCTGGGGCTTCGGCGCCCGGGGAAGGGAGGGGGTGGCTGTAATAAAATTTGGCCCGCAGAGTGGCGGAGGGGAGTTGGGGTGGCTGTCTTCGGAAAACAAAAAGTGACTCACTTTGAGATGATGCAGCTTTGCTCTGGATTGAGTAGAGATGTTCAAAATTGACAGCATTATTGGAAAACATGTAAAGTGTAAGTGGATCAAATTTGGAGAAAATCTGACAAAGTGGGGCGACGATATGTCGAATTGAGTGATTTTTTGACGATTTTTGAGCAGTTTTTTGCACTTTTGAGCAGGAAGGAAATGATTTTTCGGGAATTTGAGTAGCCTATTGCACTCAGCGTAGGTGGTTTTAGGTATGTGCAAAGTTTGGTGCGATTTGGTTGAGCGGTTTCGGCGTCTATAAAGACAAAAGGTTGCACACACACACACACACACACACACAGACAGACAGACAGACAGAGTTTTCACTTTTATATATATAGATATATTTCGCTACATATCGGCTAACTTAGAACCTCTAATATTATAGGCTCGCAAGAGTGCCAACACTAGTCGCCTTGTTGAGGAGGCGCGCAATTCAATTCTGCGCCACTTCAACACCAACAATCAGCAGCACGCTGTTGTATTCACATCAGGCGCCACGGCGGCTATCAAACTACTAGCTGAGTGTTTCTCACCTGAGGGCGACTCTAATTCTTTCTACTTTCTCAGAGATTCGCACACTTCCATTGTTGGCATGCGCGAATCGCTTAGACAGCGCGGTTTCAACATAAAATGCTGCCAATCTGAAACTGAATTTGAAGAATTCGCAAATAGTGCTACTGATAGTAGTGTTCGTCAGAATAAATTGTTCGCCTTCCCGGCTCAGTGTAATTTCTCCGGCAGGAAGCTGGATTTGGGACTCATTGAACGCTTGAAACTGCGCAATAAATCTGTCTACGTACTACTGGATGCCGCCTCATTTGCCGCCACTAATCCTTTGGATTTAACAGCCTGCACGGCGGACTTCGTTTGTCTATCGTTCTACAAGATGTTCGGCTATCCCACTGGCCTAGGTGCACTCATTGTGCGGCTAGATAGTGCGGCCAGCGGTGTGCTTAAGAAGGCCTACTTCGGCGGTGGAACTGTTCAAGTGAGTGTGGATTATCGGCTTCTATCTAGTTTTGATCTAAAATCGCTGGTCTTCTGATAAGAATTACCATTTTCTAATGTCGACGTGTCTTTAACTGGTATCAAAGTGCCATTTTCTTATCGGTAATTGCTGTTTTATGATCAAGAGGTGCCATTTTCTGATCAAGAAGTGCCATTTTCTAATCAAATAAGTGCCATTTTCTAATCAAATAAGTGCCATTTTCTAATAAAAAGTGCCATTTTCTGATCAAGAAGTGTAATTTTCTAATCAAATAAGTGGCATTTTCTAATCAAATAAGTGCAATTTTCTAATCAAATAAGTGCCATTTTCTAATCAAATGAGTGCCATTTTCTGATCAATAAGTGGCATTTTCTACTCAAATAAGTGGCATTTTCTAATCAAATAAGTGCCATTTTCTAATCAAATAAGTGCCATTTTCTAATCAAATAAGTGCCATTTCTAATCAAATAAGTGCCATTTTCTAATCAAAAAGTGCTTTTTTTGACAGGAGTTCCACTTAATATTTTAATTAAATGCCATATTCCGATATACATGTATACATGCAGATGTGCCATTTTCTGATTTAATAGTGCCATCGAAATAAAATCAAGTTTCTGCCTAATGCCTTACTAACTTTCAATCGCAGGCAGTTGTTCCCGCTGGCGCATTTGTTCAACAATCGCCCGATCTGGCTGGCTACTTGGAAGATGGCACTCTCAATTATCTGGGCGTCATCGCATTGCGACACGGCTTCTGGGCCCTGGAACAACTGGGCGGCGGAATGCAACGCATCAGCGAGCGAGTGTTTCACCTGGCCCAGTACCTAGTTAGCGGGTTGAGCAAACTGAGACACGCTGATGGCAAGCCTGTTTGTCAGTTCTATACGGACAACGATTATACTGAGCTGTCTAGGCAGGGCGGCATTGTCGCTTTTAATCTGATTCGTAGCGACAGCTCATTTGTTGGCTATTCGGATTTGAGCTCACGGGCTGAGAATTATAAAATCCAGGTAAGCTTGTCTATGGGATCTGAGTGGTTATCTGCCAGTTAATCCACAAGTTAATCTCCTCTATGGAATCTGAGCGTTAATCTTTATGTTAATCTCCTCTGTGGAATCTGAGCGTTAATCTTTATGTTAATCTCCTCTATGGAATCTGAGCGTTAATCTTTATGTTAATCTCCTCTATGGAATCTGAGCGTTAATCTTTATGTTAATCTCCTCTATGGAATCTGAGCGTTAATCTTTATGTTAATCTCCTCTATGGAATCTGAGCGTTAATCTTTATGTTAATCTCCTCTATGGAATCTGTGCGTTAATCTGTATGTTAATCTCCTCTATGGAATCTGAGCGTTAATCTGTATGTTAATCTCCTCTATGGAATCTGAGCGTTAATCTGTATGTTAATCTCCTCTATGGAATCTGAGCGTTAATCTGTATGTTAATCTCCTCTATAGAATCTGAGCGTTAATCTCCAAGTTAATCCCCAAGTTAATCTCCTCTATGGAATCTGAGCGTTAATCTCCAAGTTAATCCCCAAGTTAATCTCCTCTATGAAATCTGAGCGTTAATCTCCAAGTTAATCCCCAAGTTAATCTCCTCTATGGAATCTGAGCGTTAATCTCCAAGTTAATCCCCAAGTTAATCTCCTCTATGAAATCTGAGCGTTAATCTGTATGTTAATCTCCTCTATGGAATCTGAGCGTTAATCTCCAAGTTAATCCCCAAGTTAATCTCCTCTATGGAATCTGAGCGTTAATCTCCAAGTTAATCCCCAAGTTAATCTCCTGTATGAAATCTGAGCGTTAATCTGTATGTTAATCTCCTCTATGGAATCTGAGCGTTAATCTCCAAGTTAATCCCCAAGTTAATCTCCTCTATGGAATCTGAGCGTTAATCTCCAAGTTAATCCCCAAGTTAATCTCCTCTATGGAATCTGAGCGTTAATCTCCAAGTTAATCCCCAAGTTAATCTCCTCTATGGAATCTGAGCGTTAATCTCCAAGTTAATCCCCAAGTTAATCTCCTCTATGGAATCTGAGCGTTAATCTCCAAGTTAATCCCCAAGTTAATCTCCTCTATGGAATCTGAGCGTTAATCTCCAAGTTAATCCCCAAGTTAATCTCCTCTATGGAATCTGAGCGTTAATCTCCAAGTTAATCCCCAAGTTAATCTCCTCTATGGAATCTGAGCGTTAATCTCCAAGTTAATCCCCAAGTTAATCTCCTCTATGGAATCTGAGCGTTAATCTCCAAGTTAATCCCCAAGTTAATCTCCTCTATGGAATCTGAGCGTTAATCTCCAAGTTAATCCCCAAGTTAATCTCCTCTATGGAATCTGAGCGTTAATCTCCAAGTTAATCCCCAAGTTAATCTCCTCTATGGAATCTGAGCGTTAATCTCCAAGTTAATCCCCAAGTTAATCTCCTCTATGGAATCTGAGCGTTAATCTCCAAGTTAATCCCCAAGTTAATCTCCTCTATGGAATCTGAGCGTTAATCTCCAAGTTAATCCCCAAGTTAATCTCCTCTATGGAATCTGAGCGTTAATCTCCAAGTTAATCCCCAAGTTAATCTCCTCTATGGAATCTGAGCGTTAATCTCCAACTTAATCCCCAAGTTAATCTCCTCTATGAAATCTGAGCGTTAATTTCCAAGTTAATCCCCAAGCTACTCTCCTATATGGGATCTGAGCGTTAATTTCCAAGTTAATCCCCAAGCTACTCTCCTATATGGGATCTGAGCTATTTGTTTAGTTAATCTACTTTATGATGTCAAGGATTAATTTCCCAGTTAATCTCTTCTTTGGTATCTGTTTGTTAATCTCTCCAGCTTCGGGTTGGCTGCTTCTGCAATGTTGGCGCCTGTCAGCGCTACCTGAACATCACGGATGAGCAATTATTAAACAATCTTCGCGCCGGGCACGTCTGCGGTGACAGTGTCGACTTAGTCGACGGTAGGCCTACTGGCGCAGTGCGGGCCTCATTCGGCTACATGTCGGATGAATCCGACGCGGACGCTTTGATCTCAATGGTGGCGGAGAATTTCGTTCTGACAAAGCTGATACCGCCAATTCCTGGCTTGGCGACGCCGTCTTTGATGTCCATGTCACGCGACGAGCTCGCCAGCTTGTTCCGCGGAGGTGTCGTGGACGGCGGCAACATCAAAGCGTCAGTCAATAGCGGCGCCGCCCATTTGGCTCGCATCTTTCTCTATCCGGTGAAATCGTGCGCCGCCTTTGAAGTCGCCGCCAGTTGGCCAGTAGATGGTCGGGGTTTTTATCTGGACAGGCACTGGATGGTTGTTAACGAGTCTGGCCTCTGTCTGACTATGAAACGAGAGTCGCGTCTTAGTCAGGTATGTTTAAATGGTTTCGCACGGTTGTCGGAGCTTAAAAATAGATTTCTATAGTGTATTAGTATATACTCTATTAGTATACAAAATAAAGTAAATCTGCTGTCTGGCAGGCATTGTGCAACTGTAACTCCTTCTTCTAAGGAAAAATTACAAAAAATATTTAATAAAATGCATAAAATGCATTTGTGCTACTGTCTAATTAGTAGTACTTTATAATAATAATAATAATTGCATGAGGGCTGCGGGCAGTGGCACATTATTTGGTGACACTAGACTCGCAGCCAGCAAGGAGGCAATACTGCCAATTTGGCAGACTCCTGAGCACACACACACAGGTGTGTACATCCGCCCTGATTTTCTCATCATCAGGCAGTGTACACTCTCACTGTGCCTTGGAGGTTGGTCCTCAAGGGCGTAGATTGCACGACAAGCCGCCAAGCCTTCTCTCCGCGGCTGCATCCTAAATTAATGTGGCATCACCGCGGAATCGAGCTCCGAGCCACCGACCTCCTATTAGTAGTATCTACTCAATACATTTACCTTGAGATTTACCGCCAATCCTCAGGTACGGCCGTTCATCGACCTAGAAAAGCGGCTACTTATTATGAACTCTCCCCAAGCCGAACGCAACGTAATTGTGCCGATGGACGCCGGGCATCAGACTGCAGCCCTCTGCCTCAGCAGCCGCGTCTGCGGCAGCCGGGTTCGCCTATTGGACTGCGGACAGGCCGCCGCCGACTGGCTGGAGGCCGTCATCGGCTATCCCTGCCGGCTGGTCCGCCAGGACGGAGCCCGCATGGCCAAGACTGGCGAACAGGTCTGTCTCTCTGTCTGTCTGTCTGCCTGCCTGCCTGTCTGTCTGTGTGTCTGTGTGTCTGTCTGTCTGTCTGTCTGTCTGTGTGTCTGTGTGTCTGTCTGTCCTACTAAAATCTTCAATATTCCGTCCTTGTCCTGACTTGCCGCGACTCTTATTTATCCCCGGCCAAATATCGCAGGCCATCTCGCTAGCCAATGAGCAGCAGTTTCTTCTGCTCAACGAAGCCAGCGTCGCCCACCTGCTCGACTGCATCGGTGGTGAGAGTCCACTGGACCTTCCCCAGCTAATCGGCAGGTTTCGAGCCAATCTGGTCATTCGCGGCTGTCAGGCCATGTCCGAGGAGGCCTGGACTCGATTGAGCATTGGTGATAGAAAGTTTATAGCCCACGGTGTCTGCACTCGGTGAGTTACTAAAGAGAGAGCGGATTGAAGAGGTAGGGAGCGGATTGATGAGGTAGGGAGCGGATTGATGAGGTAGGTAGCGGTTTAAAGAGGTAGGGAGCGGACTGATGAGGTGGGGAGCAGATTGATGAGGTAGGGAGCTTATTAAAGAGGTAGGGAGCGGATTGATGAAATGGGGAGCAGATTGATGAGGTGGGAAGCGGATTAAAGAGTAAGGGAGCGGATTGAATATTTATGGAGCGGATATAGTTGGTAGAGAGCGGATATAGTTGTTAGACAGCGGATATGGTTGGTAAAGAGCGGATTGAGTTGGTAGAGAGCGGATTGAGTTGGTAGACAGCGGATATGATTGGTAGAGAGCGGATATGGTTGGTAGAGAGCGGATTGAGTAAGTAGAGAGCGGATTGAGTTAGTAGACAGCGGATATGGTTGGTAGACAGCGGATATGATTGGTAGAGAGCGGATTGAGTTAGTAGACAGCGGATATGGTTGGTAGACAGCGGATATGGTTGGTAGGGAGCGGATATGGTTGGTAGAGAGCGGATTAAGTTAGTAGACAGCGGATATGGTTGGTAGACAGCGGATATGGTTGGTAGACAGCGGATATGATTGGTAGAGAGCGGATATGGTTGGTAGGGAGCGGATATGGTTGGTAGGGAGCGGATATGGTTGGTAGGGAGCGGATATGGTTGGTAGGGAGCGGATATGGTTGGTAGGGAGCGGATATGGTTGGTAGAGAGCGGATATGGTTGGTAGGGAGCGGATATGGTTGGTAGGGAGCGGATATGGTTGGTAGGGAGCGGATATGGTTGGTAGGGAGCGGATATGGTTGGTAGGGAGCGGATATGGTTGGTAGAGAGCGGATATGGTTGGTAGGGAGCGGATATGGTTGGTAGGGAGCGGATATGGTTGGTAGGGAGCGGATATGGTTGGTAGGGAGCGGATATGGTTGGTAGGGAGCGGATATGGTTGGTAGGGAGCGGATATGGTTGGTAGGGAGCGGATATGGTTGGTAGGGAGCGGATATGGTTGGTAGGGAGCGGATATGGTTGGTAGGGAGCGGATATGGTTGGTAGGGAGCGGATATGGTTGGTAGGGAGCGGATATGGTTGGTAGGGAGCGGATATGGTTGGTAGGGAGCGGATAACAGTGATGTAAGCTCAGTCCAATCTCTCATTTCCCGCCTGTCAGTTGCGACATGATCGGCATCGATCAGGACACGGGCGAATCCACAGTGGAACCGATGCGCACCCTGTCACAGATGAAAGGCGGCGCTTTAAAGTTTGGCCTGTACGTTTCGGCGGCGCCTGATACTCTGTCCTCCAGATCGGAGGCAGTCGAAGATGGGCCCACATTTCAATTGGCCGTTGGCGATGTTATCAAGGCTGAATAATTACCTATTTACCTATTGCCTACTTAACTGATTTGGTGCTAATTTGAATCAAGGAATCAATCCGAAATTCACATTTGATTCATTGCTATTGAATCATTAGGCTACATTCCGTCTGCAATTTTTCAAATTGTTTAATCGCCGTTTTTTACAGTAAAAATATTTGTTTACCTGTTGCACTGATTTATTTATCTTTCAATTAGATACTTTTATTTAGCTGAGTACAGGATTAGGGATCTATAGAATGACCAGATAATTAGATTATGGAATGAACAGATTAAAGGATTTTAGCATACCAGATTAAGGGATTTTAGCATACCAGATTAGGGGATTATAGCATACCAGTTTAGGGGATTATAGAATACCAGATTAGGGGATTATAGCATACCATATTAGGGGATTATAGCATACCAGATTAGGGGATTATGGAATACCAGATTAGGGGATTATAGCATACCAGATTAGGGGATTATAGCATACCAGATAAGGGGATTATAGAATACCAGATTAGGGGATTATATCATACCAGTTTAAGGGATTATAGCATACAAGATTAGGGGATTATAGAATACCAGATTAGGGGATTATAGAATACCAGATTAGGGGATTATAGAATACCAGATTAGGGGATTATAGAATACCAGATTAGGGGATTATATCATACCAGTTTAAGGGATTATAGCATACCAGATTAGGGGATTATATCATGACCAGCTTAATGGATTCAGATTAGTGGATTATAGAATAGGGGAATAAAGAATTACCAGAGGTACGAAGACCATTAAGAATGACCAGTGGGTTTTATTTTATGTACAGTATTGGCATAAACTAAAGCATAGTGCTTAAAGTTGTAGAAAATGTAGAATTTTATTATCATTTTATTTATTTGTTTATTCTTTCTATCTTAGAAATATCCTTTAACCATGACGAAGAGGTCTATAAATAAGGGTGTAATTTTAACACTATCAAAATCAATATTCTTGATGTTTCAGACGCAGAAGTTTCAATCATAAAATTTTTATAACAAAATATACCGTTTTTATACAAAAAAGTCCTTTTGATTTATTGATTTTTTTCATTAAAGCAAAATATTTGTACTGCTGTTTTTTAACTTAAGTGCAGAAATAAAAATATATAGATCAAATTATAATAGGTAAATTTTTCGGGGAAAAATATGTTTTTTTAACGCAACAATTTCAGCATTTTCTGTTCGCATGTACTGTCCAACATCTAAAGAAGGTTACCATGGCAACAATCACAACGATCCAAATATTTCCGCGGCAGCAACAGGAGCCCAGCACCAGCAGTCAACTTGTCCTCAGCAGCAGCAGCAGCAGGGCGATCTGTTTGTCTGTGGTCGGTGTTCCATCAGATTTCACAATATTGATCAATTTCTAGTGCACAGGAGTACCGCTTGCCCATTGGCGCAGAGTAATGTCATCTCAACGGACCGACTTCTGGCTCACCTACAACAGGGACAGCCGATTCAGTATCAACAGCAGCATTATCATCATTCTCATGATTCTCATTATCATGAGCAGCAGCAGCAGCAGCAGCAGGTGTCCGATGGCAATCTGACAATGTCTAACGAGGCAGTCTGTGCCAGTATTGCTGCTAATCAACAAATTCATCAAACTGCTGATACTGGAATCACACAATTCATTGGCGCACCCGACACTGCCGCTCAGGTTAGTCCTAAGAAGTTGACGCATTTTTAATCCATTTGTGTGTACTTCTGATTTCTTGTTTTCGCATTGAATTCGTTATCTTTTCTTATTTACCTAATCCCTTTTCTCATTTATCTAAACCACTTCTTTATTTGCTTAATCTGTTTCCTTACTTCCACTAATCCGTTTCTTAATTACCCAATCCATTCCCCTAATCCGTTTCTCACTTACCCAACCCATTCCCCTAATCCGTTTCTCACTTACCCAACCCATTCCCCTAATCCGTTTCTCACTTACCCAACCCATTCCCCTAATCCGTTTCTCACTTACCCAATCCATTTCCCTAATCCGTTTCTCACTTACCCAATTAATCTTCCTTAATCCGTTTCCCTTGTATTCCAAATTCATTAATCCGCATTCTTTATCTATTTTCTTAATCGCATTCATGATTTGCATTTCTTTAAAACCCTAATCCGTTTCTTTACTTGCCTTTACTTACTCGCTTTTCTCGAAATCGAATTAAAAATTTCAAACTCAAAGGATTTCTTGTCGAAATTCATAAAAAATGCATTTTTCGCTACATTTCGGCTATTGATTTATGATTTACTATTATCCCAAATTAAACATTTTACAGGCCTACAATTCCAACTATAGCACAGTGGCCAATCTTGGCGACTGCACTGTCGCCATGAGTCAAAACGGTTATTATGATTCGGCAGCACTGACTGCTCATAACAATGCTAATCGAACTCAGCAGCAGCAGACACAAGCTCTAGACGATCAGCAATCAGCTCTGCCCCTCACTACACTACTATCGGAAGCGTCAGTAGTATTAGATGTTGTTGGATCCAATGCTGCGCCTATCAGTACAGCCCAAGTGTCTGCAGATAATCCATGCTTTGATTATCAACAGCATCAGTATCAACCACAGCAGCATTATCACCAAACTGAACATATTGCAGCTTACACTGATCACTATGTACATCAGCATCAGCATCAACAGCCAGTTATTGAATCGTCTAACTACTTGTCGAATAGTCATCATCAGCATTATCATCCCCACCAAGATCCTCATTACAATCAGCATTATCAACATCATCAGCACCAAGTATTTGAAAACGGGTCCTATGTCTGCCAGCAACAACAACAACAACAACAACAACAACAACAACAACAACAAAAACATCATAATCATCATCAACAACAACAATATCAACAACAACATCATCAACAACAACAACAACAACAACAACAACCGAATGTTTCGGAGCCAGCTTCATCTGCAACAATGCAGCATCGTTTATCGTCGTACAATGTTGCTCATACTACTGATAATGCTACTTCTAGTAGTCATCAACGCAACTACAATCAAAGTAAAAGTGGGAAATATAGAGCGTCCGGCCAAATTGTTCAGGCAAGCACTAATCGACCGCAATCGTTTCCTTGCACAATGTGCGATCTAGTTTGCAAGCATCAGAATCAATTGACGCTTCATATGCGCAAACACACGGGTTAGTACATTTTTCGTATATTTTTACTTTTTATGCACAGTTCTACTTGTTAAACAATTTAGTAGTGTAGTGCGCAAATTTTGCGGCTCAGAAAACAAGTTTCCGTGGGTTTTATTCATTGACGTCTTATGATATCAATGAATTTTTTTCATACACATTGATAGGTACATATAGATATGATTCCATTTTTATTTTATTTAGAATCCTAATGAAGGATTAGAAATAATGATATATGAATTTAATTTTCGATACATATCTGATAGGGTCATGAATTTTCTTGCAACGTTTCAATACATATCGGATAGGGCACTGAAGTATTTCGTTAATTTTTCGATACATATCGTCTTTAAAATCTATTCACCAACCCCGCAGGCGAGAAGCCATTCCAATGCGTCATCTGTGGCCGGTCGTTCTCGCTAAAGCACAATGTTCGCAAGCACATGAATTCGCACAAGATTTGGCCAGCCGTGACTTCACAGCCGTTGCCGTCGTCAAATTTGACTTCGGCAGTCGCCACAGCGGATCCTGATGAACAGTGCAATGAAGCCGACGCAACTGCGGCCGCGATCGAAGCTGACGAGGACGCCGCTGCCTCTGCATTGACAAAATCTGCATCGTCAGCAACAGCAGCAGCGGGCTCTTCCGCGGTTCCCACCGATGCCTTGGTAGTTCGACCGTCCAAGTCAATTAGCGCGGCGGTTCGAGTGAAAGCTTACACGATTCTGGAATCGGATGGGCTTGGAAGAAATTCGGCCGAACCTCTGGTAAAACCTCTATTTAAATGGTCTCTATTAAAATCTTCAGGATCATTCTGAAATCTTCGGGATCCTTTAAAATCGTCAGATTCATTCTGAAATCTTCAGGATCATTCTGAAATCTTCAGGATCATTCTGAAATCTTCAGAATCATTCTGAAATCGTCAGGATCCTTCTGAAATCTTCAGGATCATTCTGACATCTTCAGGATCATTCTGAAATCTTCAGGATCATTCTGAAATCGTCAGGATCATTCTGAAATCTTCAGGATCATTCTGAAATATTCAGGATCATTCTGAAATCGTCAGGATCATTCTGAAATCTTCAGGATCATTCTGAAATCGTCAGGATCATTCTGAAATCGTCAGGATCATTCTGAAATCTTCAGGATCATTCTGAAATCTTCAGGATCATTCTGAAATCTTCAGGATCATTCTGAAATGTTCAGGATCATTCTGAAATCTTCAGGATCATTCTGAAATCTTCAGGATCTCAAATCTTCAGGGCCATGGGTTTAAAAGTGGATTTCTTCATCTCCAACATTGCTGAAGGTTCTGGTGGACAGTCGTCACGAGTGTCGCTTCTGCAATCAGTGCTTCCCCAGCTATCACAGGCTGCGCAGTCATCTGCATCAGCTGCACGAACAGTGCAAAGTCTATCGCTGCCTGCTAGCAGCTTGTCAGTTCCAGTGCGGCCAGCTTGATCCGTTCCTTCGTCACCTGGATCAGCACCGCACAGCGGGTGAACTGGCCTATCCCTGTCACCTGTGCGGCAAACAGCTGCCAACATTGCAGCTCCTGGCTCTGCACGAGGCTGCTCACGGGCCGCCTAATCGGGCCGAATCTGATGTTGAAGACGAAGACGACGATGTTCAGGATGTTGGCAAAGTTCGAGGACGAAGGACAGCTCATAGAGAGCCTGCTCGGTTGGTGATTCATATTTATGTACTCTGGGTGTCAGTTGGTGTATTGTTGTGGGTGTCAGGAGTTGGTGTATTGTTGATGGTGTCAGGAGCTGCTGTATTTGGATGTCAGAAGCTACTGTAGTGGGATGTCAGGTGCTGTTGTATCGGGATGTCAGAAGCTACTGTAGTGGGATGTCAGAAGCTACTGTAGTGGGATGTCAGAAGCTACTGTAGTGGGATGTCAGAAGCTACTGTAGTGGGATGTCAGAAGCTACTGTAGTGGGATGTCAGAAGCTACTGTAGTGGGATGTCAGAAGCTACTGTAGTGGGATGTCAGAAGCTACTGTAGTGGGATGTCAGAAGCTACTGTAGTGGGATGTCAGAAGCTACTGTAGTGGGATGTCAGAAGCTACTGTAGTGGGATGTCAGAAGCTACTGTAGTGGGATGTCAGAAGCTACTGTAGTGGGATGTCAGAAGCTACTGTAGTGGGATGTCAGAAGCTACTGTAGTGGGATTTCAGAAGCTACTGTAGTGGGATGTCAGAAGCTACTGTAGTGGGATTTCAGAAGCTACTGTACTGGGATGTCAGAAGCTACTGTAGTGGGATGTCAGAAGCTACTGTAGTGGGATGTCAGGTGCTGTTGTATCGGGATCTCAGAAGCTACTGTAGTGGGATGTCAGAAGCTACTGTAGTGGGATGTCAGAAGCTACTGTAGTGGGATGTCAGGTGCTGTTGTATCGGGATCTCAGAAGCTACTGTAGTGGGATGTCAGAAGCTACTGTAGTGGGATGTCAGAAGCTACTGTAGTGGGATGTCAGAAGCTACTGTAGTGGGATGTCAGAAGCTACTGTAGTGGGATTTCAGAAGCTACTGTAGTGGGATGTCAGAAGCTACTGTAGTGGGATTTCAGAAGCTACTGTAGTGGGATGTCAGAAGCTACTGTAGTGGGATGTCAGAAGCTACTGTACTGGGATGTCAGAAGCTACTGTACTGGGATGTCAGAAGCTACTGTAGTGGGATGTCAGAAGCTACTGTACTGGGATGTCAGAAGCTACTGTAGTGGGATGTCAGAATCTACTGTAGTGGGATGTCAGAAGCTACTGTAGTGGGATGTCAGAAGCTACTGTAGTGGGATGTCAGAAGCTACTGTACTGGGATGTCAGAAGCTACTGTACTGGGATGTCAGAAGCTACTGTAGTGGGATTTCAGAAGCTACTGTAGTGGGATGTCAGAAGCTACTGTACTGGGATGTCAGAAGCTACTGTAGTGGGATGTCAGAAGCTGCTGTAGTGGGATGTCAGAAGCTACTGTAGTGGGATTTCAGAAGCTACTGTAGTGGGATGTCAGAAGCTACTGTAGTGGGATGTCAGAAGCTACTGTAGTGGGATGTCAGGTGCTGTTGTATCGGGATCTCAGAAGCTACTGTAGTGGGATGTCAGAAGCTACTGTAGTGGGATGTCAGAAGCTACTGTAGTGGGATGTCAGAAGCTACTGTAGTGGGATTTCAGAAGCTACTGTAGTGGGATGTCAGAAGCTACTGTAGTGGGATTTCAGAAGCTACTGTAGTGGGATGTCAGAAGCTACTGTAGTGGGATGTCAGAAGCTACTGTAGTGGGATGTCAGGTGCTGTTGTATCGGGATCTCAGAAGCTACTGTAGTGGGATGTCAGAAGCTACTGTAGTGGGATGTCAGAAGCTACTGTAGTGGGATGTCAGAAGCTACTGTAGTGGGATGTCAGAAGCTACTGTAGTGGGATTTCAGAAGCTACTGTAGTGGGATGTCAGAAGCTACTGTAGTGGGATTTCAGAAGCTACTGTAGTGGGATGTCAGAAGCTACTGTAGTGGGATGTCAGAAGCTACTGTACTGGGATGTCAGAAGCTACTGTACTGGGATGTCAGAAGCTACTGTAGTGGGATGTCAGAAGCTACTGTACTGGGATGTCAGAAGCTACTGTAGTGGGATGTCAGAATCTACTGTAGTGGGATGTCAGAAGCTACTGTAGTGGGATGTCAGAAGCTACTGTAGTGGGATGTCAGAAGCTACTGTAGTGGGATGTCAGAAGCTACTGTACTGGGATGTCAGAAGCTACTGTAGTGGGATTTCAGAAGCTACTGTAGTGGGATGTCAGAAGCTACTGTAGTGGGATGTCAGAAGCTGCTGTAGTGGGATGTCAGAAGCTGCTGTAGTGGGATGTCAGAAGCTACTGTAGTGGGATGTCAGAAGCTACTGTACTGGGATGTCAGAAGCTACTGTAGTGGGATATCAGAATCTACTGTAGTGGGATGTCAGAAGCTACTGTACTGGGATGTCAGAAGCTGCTGTAGTGGGATGTCAGAAGCTGCTATAGTGGGATGTCAGAAGCTACTGTAGTGGGATGTCAGAAGCTGCTGTAGTGGGACACCTGGATCTGTTGTATTAAAATGAAGTCTCATTTTCCCCCGCAGACGCGGCAGCGGTCGATGCCTAACTGTGACCAGTTTTCGTTGTCAAGAATGTGGCGCCCGTTTCAAATCGGCCCGAGCCGCCCAGGTGCACAGGCACCGAGCGCATCACAGCTCTCATCGCTGCCCAGTGTGTAGGCGTAAGTTTGTTTTCTATCAGCGTCTGCGAGCGCATATGGCTAGTCACGGCGCCCTACGAGAAGAGCTTAGAGATCGGTCAATCAAGGTTACTACCAGCGCCGAACGTAATTTCGCCTGTCCGCTTTGCCCGAATCGCTACGGTAGAAAAGTTCGATTGGATCATCATCTAGTAACGGCGCACACTTCTAGATCGTCTTCTACAGCGTCAGCTAGCAGTAACAGCTTAGCCTGTCCGATACCTGGCTGTCAGAAGCGTTGCTCGAATCACGCTCTACTAAAGCTGCACCTGTTGCGCAGGCATGCCGATTCTGTTGCCGATGCTAGAGTTACGAATTTCGACTGCGATATCTGTCCTAGGAAGCTGTACAATAGGCGGGCCTTCATTCGTCACATGCGTAAGCACGAATCGATTTTGCCAACTGGTTCAAATCAGGTCCCACTGGCCTGTCAGATCTGCGGCAAATTATTCAAGAGATTGACAGCTTTGGATAAGCACAAGACTGCTTGTCTAGATAGGCAACAACTCAGGCAGCAGATTGTTAAACAGCGACAATCTGCTAAGCAATCTGCTAAGCCTACTGTCGATTCTACTACTGACAGTAGGCTAAGACGTTCCAATAGGCTTCAATGCAAGAAGGCAATAGTGCAGCAGCAGCAGCAACAGGTAGAAGTGCAACAGCAGGCTGGCAATTCTGAGATTCAAACCTATCATTGTCTTGAACCGGCTTCGTCAGTAAATTATAATCAGCAGCAGCAGCAACAGCATGAAAGCTTTTTGCAATTATTGCCCGATCTGGATTCTAGCAGTTGTTGTCTGTCTATTGAATGACTCTTAACTGCAGATCAGATTTAATCGCAACCTAATAAATTCAATTCTAACTATCTTATTGCTTTCAATTTAGTTACAACTTTTAATTACGAATGCAAAGAAATTGCGACATAATCTTGTCAAGCATTTTTAATAAATTAAATTTATAATTGTGTATTTACATTCAAAATTCCGCACTTCTGTAATGAAAATGTTGTTTTGCCTCTGTACTTCATTTAATATACTTTATAACTCAACGTAAGCACCTTATGTTAAATTTAAGAATATACTTGGATGTCAGCAACCTTCTGTACTTTGCGAGCAGGAGAGAGAACCCAATAGATGACGGCGGGACGGGTTTGTATCGGAGAGATAAGACAGGAGAGACGTGACATTAGAGAGATTAGACATAAGATAGATGATTCAGAAATTAGAAGCGGGAGAGAAGACAGGAAGCGAGATTAGACACGATAAAGAGCGAGAGAGAGAGAGAGAGAGAGATAAGACGGGGAGAGATATGAGAAGGGCAGAGATGGGACAGGAGAGAGATTAGACATGGAAAATATGAGACGGGAAAGATGAGACAGGGAGAGAGATGAATGAGATTAAAGAAAGATAAAAAAGGAGAGATAATACAGGGGAGGGGGAGATGAGACTGGTGAGAGTATGTTTTTGATGGGGCCATAGGGCCGGGATGAGTTCGACAAAAGTGACAAAATCAACGATTAACGATAAACGAGTAACAATTATAATATTTTCCGTCTTTCAGTTTGAATCAGCCAATTGAAATGCTTCTCCGCTACTATCTGAACGAGCAGGGTGAGCGAGTCTACACTCTGAAATCGGTTGACCCTAACGGTCAGCCGACCCAGTCGGCTCATCCAGCCCGATTCTCGCCGCACGATCCCTATTCTAGGCAGCGCATCACAGTCAAGAAGAGATTCGGCCTGCTGCCCACCCAGCAGCCGCCGATCGTGTATTGATTCTGATATCGGTGATCGATTTCCACAATCAAACTGGCTACGATAATTATTGACCTGTATTGTGTGAATTGGGTAGTCTATTTCCACAATCAAACTGGCTACGATGAATATTGACCTGTATTGTGTGAATTGGGTAATCTATTTCCACAATCAAACTGGCTACGATGAATATTGACCTGTATTGTGTGAATTGGGTAATCTATTTCCACAATCAAACTGGCTACGATGAATATTGACCTGTATTGTGTGAATTGGGTAATCTATTTCCACAATCAAACTGGCTACGATTATTATTGACCTGTATTGTGTGAATTGTATTAATGTCACTGGGCAGTTATTTATTTATTGTCTTATTATGTTATGCTATTAATATTTGTCTGTCAACGTTTATTTAAAATATGGGTTAACTTTATGTTACATCCTGAATTGTGTGCATTAATTATAACAAAACAACTCTTGGTGCATTTCATAATGTCCAAAGCAAAGCTGCAGTTACAACAACTATACTATTGGTGTAATTTTTGCTTTGTTGTGCTTTTATTCCAGGAAACTGTTGTTGGCCTTTGTGGAGTCTTGACTTGACTTTTTCTTTTTTTTGAATGATTCGCTATTTACTCTTTACTACGTACTGGTGTCGGCTAACTGTGGCCCGCGGGCCGAAGACTGCAAAGCTTCGAATTCCAGCCACTTGGCCTAGTAGTCATAATTGGAGGTGGTCTGCGGGCAACGGCACATCATTCGGTGACATTAGACCCGCAACCAGCGAGGAGGCAATTCTGCCCATTTTGCTGACTCCTGAGCACCCACGCTCATTGGTGTGGACATCTGCCCTGACTTTCTCAACTTTAGGCAGTGTAAAATTTCACTGTGCCTTCGAGGTTGGCCCTCAAGGGTGTAAATTTCACGACAAGCCACCAAGCCTTCTCTCCGCGGCTGCGCCCCAAATGAATGTGACCTCGCCGCGGAATCGAGCTCCTTCGTGCCGTGCGCGGACCTTCGTGCGAGAGTCAAACACGCGTTAGACCGCTGTCACTGACCCCAGCCACTGGGCCATTCTAGTATTAAATCCTCTACGTCTCATCTCTAATCAAATTTTATATGATTTCCATGATTCCGCATGATTGTGATTGGTCAAGTTTGGGTTATATTGCAGTTCGCCAAATATGTCATACTCCCTACTATGAGTAGCTAAACAAGATAAAAAACTATTCCTTTATTTCTTTTCAGCCGCCTAAAGGAAAAGCCAAAGGAGCAGCCGGAGGTGGCGGCGGCGACAAAGACAAGGACAACAAAGAGAAGAAAGGCGGCACAGCCGTAAAGGTGCGGCACATTCTCTGCGAGAAGCAATCAAAGTGTTTGCAAGCTTTGGAACAATTGAAAGCTGGCAAGCGATTCAACGAGGTGGCAGCCGAATTCTCCGAGGACAAGGCTAGGTCTGGGGGCGATCTCGGCTGGATGACGCGCGGCTCGATGGTTGGCGACTTTCAAGACGCCGCATTCGCCTTGCCAACCAGTTCATTGGACAAGCCGGTGTACACTGATCCGCCGGTGAAGACTAAATTTGGCTATCACATTATCATGGTTGAGGGCAAGAAATAGTTTATAATTATTATAATAATGCGAAGACTTCATAGCTTCATTTTGCTAACGTTAGTTAAACTATAAAAAATAAAGTTAGCAGACATTCTTCAATGCTACTTAATGTCAGTAGTCATTACTTTCGTATTTTTTCATTTTTAAATTCACCTCTTAGTACGCACTGTCCTTGTCTTCCTCATCGTCAGGCAGTGTACACTCACTGTGCACTGGGATTTGGCACCTCGAGGGCGTAAATTTCACGACAAGCCCCCAAAGCCCTCTTTCTGCTGCTGTTCGCCTCAAATAAATGTGGCCTCGCGACGGATTCGAACGACTACTCAACTACTATCTACTAGTGGTCCTTATGTATGTCTTCAATCAAGCATATCTTATTACACACGTACATTTAGTAAACCGAGTATGCATGCATAAATTTATATATCGGGGGTTGTAGCCTAGTGGTAACACCGTCGGACTCACAACTTGAAGGTCGGGGGTTCGATTCCTGACTTCACTGGAACAAAGTGTGTCCTTTAGTAAGACACTTCAATCTGCATTGCTTCAGTTCAACCAGCAGTTAAATGGGTACCAGCATATGCTTTTATACTTGAGGGTGAATGTGGGGTTCCCCCCGAGTCCATGGACTGAACAGCCGTACGCAGACTTCAGTTCTGGCCCGATTTGGGCAGGTGTAAAATAAAATAATACACACATCGAGCGGCGAGATCTGAAGCCATTGTTCTTACGAACAATGGGCACTTTGGAATGAATAATTAAAGATATTGATTGATGTGTATTTTTCAGGAGCATTTTTCTGTGATAAAGAATTATATGATTAAATTGTATTGTGTTAAAATGTACTCTATAGATACTCAAGTGCAAGCTGATTCTAAATTTAGTTCCAGAAAATAGGAAAGTGATGAGGATGCTTGTAGCATATATTTGTAACTTAATACTCGTAATATGAATATATTCATGAATGAAAGCTTTCTATCAAATTCGTTGAAGCAACACTTGTTTTGTAAGTACATTTTGTAATACGTCCCTAAACTCTGTGACATCTCTCATAAATTCTTACGCTCAGAGGATGCAAGTGGCGGCTGGCACAGATATGTCTATGGTAAAAATTGAAGGTCTCGCTGTGGGCCAAAACCATTTTTGCGTTCAATTTAAGAGAATTTGCGTTTAATTTGAGAGCCATAGACCAAGAGAAGTATGCTTTGATTTTGTCTGCAGTTCAGAGAGCTTGCTGACCCCGCTGTTCAGGCTGTCCGGTCCGGTCCGCCTGCGGATCTGACTCTCACAGAGTGCATGGCGAGTTGCCATTCTCCAGCGGTGCGCAACAAATGCCAAACAACTACAAAAGAGACTTTATCGGAGACTACGATCCTAACGTGCGGATTACCGATACTTCGACACTTTATTGCTGAGCGTTAATAATAATTATTATTCACACAGGTGTGTACATCTGCCCTGAATTTCTCATCGTCAGGCAGTGTACACTCTCACTGTGCCTTAGAAGTTGGCCCTCAAGGGCGTAAATTGCACAAAAGGCCCTCAAGCCTTCTCTCCGCGGCTGCGCCCCAAATCAATGTGGCCTCGCCGTGGAATCGAACTTAGGGACCTTGGTGCGAGCGCAAACGCGATAACCGCTCCGCCACCGACCCCCCTAACTACTGAGCGTAATCCGAACGTATTGCAAGAGTTGCGATCGACCGCCGACTCGCCTTCGTCCATTGACTTAACACTTGATATTCAAAGGAAAAATGGTACTCGAATCGAGAACACCCTGTCAAAGTTAATCGCTAAAATGTGCACAAAAGCCGGAATCTGGCAACATGACTAGTCTAGTCTACGAGCTACGTGTGCCACTCTTCTCTATCAAGGTGTTTTATGTCTATGGTTAAAATACATCCTGGAAAGGGCTAGCGTAGGGATTTAAATTAATATTTAGTACAGCTATTGATCTGCTTCCAATTACATATTTTTCGTTCTTGGTTTTCATAATCTGAATTTGAAAACTGTTTGTCTATGGCCGAAACCAAATGCTTTAGTCCATTTGCCATTTGCTTATTTAGGCTGAGCTTTTGCTGAAAGAAACAACGTCAGCTTATTTTGCTCGATAAAAATAGACTACTCATTCCTGACCAGCAGACCGAATGTCTGACCGATTGCACAAAGCGCGCTCGTTTCGCGAGATCTACATGATGAGTCCCAATGATTTGCTGTACAACGAACCTGGCTTAATTCTAGGCCTGACCATTTCTGTGCTATCAGTACTGTTACTTAGCCGAGTTTGGCTCTACTTCTGTGGAGATGACGATTATCAGGCTGCTTGAGACAGCTTAAAGTTGTTAAATATGATTTGTTTATGCATCGATTGCATAGTTTATTGCTAAACAAACTGATATGCTGCTACTGTTTTCACTTTATCTTTTAAAATATATATTGTATAGCCCATGAAGCACTCTGAATTGTTGAAAATCATTTAAAATCAATTAATAGAGTTTTCTGTTTTGCCTTAATAACAACAGCAATTATTAAAAACCATCACCTGTCTTTCCACCTGCCTTCCCTGTCACTCTATTTTCACTTGTCACTCCGCTGCCTCTTCTGTCACCTCCACTGCCTCTCTTGTCACTCCGCTGCCTCTTCTGTCACCTCCACTGCCTCTATTGTCACTCCAATGCCTCTCTTGTCACTCTAATGCCTCTCTTGACTCTCTACTGCCTCTCTTGTCACTCCAATGCCTCTCTTGACTCTCCACTGCCTCTCTTGTCACTCCAATGCCTCTCTTGACTCTCCACTGCCACTCTTGTCACTCCACTGCCTCTCTTGACTCTCCACTGCCACTCTTGTCACTCCACTGCCTCTCTTGTCACTCCACTGTCTCTCTTGTCACTCCACTGCCTCTCTTATCACTCCAATGCGTCTCTTGGCTCTCTACTGCCTCTCTTGTCACTCCAATGTCTCTCTTGACTCTCCACTGCCTCTCTTATCACTCTTATCACTCCAATGCCTCTCTTGTCACTCCACTGCCTCTCTAGTCACTCCAATGCCTCTCTTGTCACTCCACTGTCTCTCTTGTCACTCCACTGCCTCTCTTATCACTCCAATGCGTCTCTTGGCTCTCTACTGCCTCTCTTGTCACTCCAATGTCTCTCTTGACTCTCCACTGCCTCTCTTATCACTCTTATCACTCCAATGCCTCTCTTGTCACTCCACTGCCTCTCTAGTCACTCCAATGCCTCTCTTGTCACTCCAATGCCTCTCTTGACTCTCCACTGCCACTCTTGTCACTCCACTGCCTCTCTTATCACCCCAATGTCCCTCTTGGCTCTCCACTGCCTCTCTTATCACTCCACTGCCTCTCTTGTTACTCCACTGCCCCTTAATTCTTCACTGGATATTCTGTGACATTTGCATTATTGGTACAATAGTCGTGCAGTGTCACTGCAACTATCTAATCCTGAGATGTGTCAAATTTATAATTATTCCCACTTAAAGAGCATTAAAATCTCATGCAAGATAACTAATTAGCAGACCTACATTGTTTCTAGCTTCTGTTCTCAGACACGCGAGAAAATTGAGTTCCGCCGCACCAGTCAGTAACTTGATTCCGCAGCTGCCTTAAACTGAGCAGGTTTTCGCCGACTCGCATTGTCAATCCAGGGTCTCAATCAGAGTGGCTTTCGCTGATCAAAGGAGGGAATTTTTGTTTTAGTCGCATCGCCGCAATATTGAAAGCTACAAAGCAAGGTGAATATTAGGAAATTAGACTTTTTTTAAGGATGTCTTTTGTCTCACAACTATATGGGGCTTTAAATGTTTTTGTTAGCAACAATTCCCTGTCACACATCAGCAATGTAGATTTCAGCACTATCTAAAATCTTTCTATAAATATAAAACGCTTTCTTCCACAAGCTTTCAACTTTTTCATCACTATTAGCTCGCCACTCCCCTCCCTTCTCTTTCACTCCCCTCCCTTCTCTGTCACTCCCCTCTTTTCCCTGTCTCTCCCCTCCCTTCCCTGTCACTCCCTCCCTTCCCTATCACTCCCCTCCTATCCCTGTCACTCCCCTCCCTTCCCTGTCACTCTCCTCCCTTCCCTGTCACTCCCTCCCTTCCCTATCACTCCCCTCCTATCCCTGTCACTCCCTCCCTTCCCTATCACTCCCCTCCTATCCCTGTCACTCCCCTCCCTTCCCTGTCACTCTCCTCCCTTCTCTGTCACTCCCCTCCCTTCCCTGTCACTCTCCTCCCTTCTCTGTCACTCCCCTCCCTTCCCTGTCACTCCCCTCCCTTCTCTGTCACTCCCCTCCTATCCCTGTCACTCCCCTCCCTTCCCTGTCACTCCCCTCCCTTCCTTGTCACTCCCCTCCCTTCCCTGTCACTCATGATGGGCAAGATGACATTGTTTGCCCATCCAGGGCACAATTAAATGGCAAACAATGAGTCATTTGAGACGGGTGAGACGTTTAGATTATAACTAATATGATCTACGAGTGTTATCCGATGATCTAAAATAGATTTCTATCCATAAGTGCACTTTTTACTGGCATGGAAATAATACAATTGGGATTTCAGTTCCGGCCTTAATTGTCTCATCTGCGCAATGACTAGGAATTAAAAAAGCAATTGACGATTGAATACCGCGGCTTCTAGGAACTGCTATTCTAATTTGTGTCTCTTGTTTAAACAAGTGTTTCGATAAATTTGCCTTGCAGTTGTTTATGACTCTCTAATTCGAGAATATTTTGCTCTAAAGAAATTATAAATAGAAAGAGGAGAATTAGAAATGGGAAGAAATAGAAATTCAGAGTTAAGGTGAGTAGAAGAGTGGTTAACGCGTTTGCCTCTCGCACCAAGGTCCGTGAGCTCGATTCCGCAGCGAGGCCACATTCATTTAGGGTGCAGCCGTGCAATTTACGCCCTTAAAGGCCATGCAACCTCCAAGGCACAGTGAGAGTGTACACACCTGTGTGAGTGTGTGCTCAGGAGTCAGTCAGGAGTCAGGCTCCAATGGGACTTCGTGTCAAAAAAATGTGACAATGTAAAAAAACAACAACGAGACGAAAAACGCGAACAAGACGCGGAAAATGTGAAATATTGACTTAGAAACCTAGCGTGGAACCAAACAGTTTGTCTAGGAATGACACAGCAGCACTTGCTGTACAACCTGACAACTCGCTGACCTTTAGGATGTCTAAAAACCTAACCTGAGGTAAACAAAAAGTTATGGGATCTGAAATTAATTTTTCTATCCTCTCCTACCTGTGGCCGCCGAAATGGGTCACAGCATTGTCCAAAAATGGGATTTCTCCTCTCTGCGATATACCTCTTGTAGCCGGATTATGTATCGCTTAGTTGCCAAGACTAAATAGTTCTGCTGTAATTCTCTTGCGTTACATTTTCGTTTGAACCGATTTGCCTTGATCTGCTGGTGCCTGCTTGGACTGTACATTTTTGTGAACCATTTATAATAATGCATCCTACTGCTTTGCCCTTTCACTTTTCATCTGTTTGTCTTCATCTCCTATCCTTCTATCCCTTACTCTCTCCTCCTCCCTCTCCCTCTACCTCTCCCTCTCCCTCTCCCTCACCCTCTCCCTCTCCCTCTCCCTCACCCTCTCCCTCTTCCTCTCCTTCTCCCTCACCCTCTACATCTCCCTCTACCTCTCACTCTCCCTCTCCCTCTCAATCTCCCTCTCCCTCTACCTCTCCCTCTCCCTCTCCCTCTACCTCTACCTCTCCCTCTCCCTCTCCCTCTCCCTCTACATCTCCCTCTACCTCTCCCTCTCCCTCTCCCTCTCCCTCTACATCTCCCTCTACCTCTCACTCTCCCTCTCCGTCTCCCTCTCCCTCTCCCTCTCCCTCTCCCTCTCCCTCTCCCGCTCCCTCTCCCCTCTTTCTCTCCCTCTCCGTCTCCCTCTCCCTCTCCCGCTCCCTCTCCCCTCTTTCTCTCCCTCTCCGTCTCCCTCTCCCTCTTCCTCTCCCTCTCCCTCTCCCACTCCCTCCCCTCTTTCTCTCACTCTCTCCCTCGCTCTCCCTCTCCCTCATCCTCTCTACCTCTCCCTCACTCTCTCTGTTTCTCTCCCACTGACTCCCTTTCTCCCTCTATATCTCTCTTTCCTTTTGTCCCTTTCCCTCTCACTCTCAATCTCCCTGTCCCTCTCTTTCTCTCTCTCCCTCACTGTATTTTCGCAATGCTGTTTTTTTAATTCATCTTGGCAACACGCCAAAAAACACTAAGACAGACGAAGCAGCTCAAAGAAAATTTTCTCTTTTAAAGAAGGAGAAAATAAAAATTTTCGCAACTCATGTGCGATACAAGAATAGCTAGCAACAAAAAATTGGTGTTGAAAATGTGAAATAAAATTCTCCATGTTTATTTCCTTGTGTCCAGGGGCTTTTAATCTAGTGTTTTTGCTTCACCGATATCTGAGCTTAAAAATCTCTTTGACAATCTTTTTAAACATCACGCAGGCATTTCTCTGTTTATCACTTCCGACACTGCCAAGACTGTAGAAAAAAATAGAAAATGAAAAAAAATTATAGAAAAACATTATTCCTGATTGTCTTCACAACTGAAACCTCTTTCGTCTTGGTAATACGTCACGTACATAAGCTAGAAAGAGATTAATATCATGAATTGCGGAGAGAAAGGAGGGAGAGAGAAAGAGGAGGATGTACGAAAGGAGAGGAGGATGTGGGAGAGGAGAGGAGGATGTGGGAGAGGAGAGGAGGATGTGGGAGAGGAGAGGAGGATGTGGGCGAGGATAGGAGGATGTGGGAGAGGAGAGGAGGATGTGGGAGAGGAGAGGATGATGTGGGAGAGGATAGGAGGATGTATGAAAGGAGAGAAGAATGTGGGAGAGGAGAGAAGAATGTGGGAGAGGAGAGGAGGATGTGGGAGAGGAGAGGAGGATGTGGGAGAGGAGAGGAGGATGTGGGGGAAGAGAGGAGGATGTGGGAGAGGAGAGGAGGATGTGGGGGAAGAGAGGAGGATGTGGGAGAGGAGAGGAGGATGTGGGGGAAGAGAGGAGGATGTGGGAGAGGAGAGGAGGATGTGGGGGAAGAGAGGAGGATGTGGGAGAGGAGAGGAGGATGTGGGGGAAGAGAGGAGGATGTGGGAGAGGAGAGGAGGATGTGGGAGAGGAGAGGAGGATGTGGGAGAGGAGAGGAGGATGTGGGAGAGGAGAGGAGGATGTGGGAGAGGAGAGGAGGATGTGGGAGAGGAGAGAAGAATAAAGAATTAAATATAATGCGGCTTTTTTGTCACGATCTGCGTCAGGAAAAAAGTCAGGAAAATATGAAAATATTGCACAGGCAGAGGGAATTTCAAGTTCATCCCGTCCATCGTGACTCATTTTTTGAACCTATGAGAGAAAAAGTGCAGCCGTTTGTCTGTCTAATATAAATATCAGAGAAAAGCAGAAAACACACTGCGACAGAAATCAGTTTCTTTCACTTTGTGACTGACAGCCTTCGTCCGTTCCTCTCTGTCCAGCATCTTTTTTTCTGAACCCCAACTGACCTCATAACGAAAGATGCTTATCGCACAGAAAATTAATTATAAGGAAACTTCGATATAAGCTGACAAAAGCTCCATCTGGGAAACGTACAGTTAGAAAATGATCAATTAGGTTGATATACCAATCGCAGTCTCCGCCTGTGCTGTGACGAGGAGGGAAAAATTTGGCCATTTTCAAACTGAAAATTCAGCTGTTTTCCTTCGTTTATTTTTGTTTTTTCTTCTTTTTTAGTCTGTTTTTTTCCTGTTTTGTCTGCCTTGTTTTTGTCTGTTCTGTTCTGTTTTGTCTGTTTTGTTCTGTTTTGTTCTGTTTTTTCAGTTTTTGTCTGTTTTGTTCTGTTTTTTCTGTTTTTGTCTGTTTTGTCAGTTTTGTTCTGTTTTTTCTGTTTTGTTCTGCTTTTGTATGTTTCGTCTGTTTTGTTCTGTTTTTGTCTGTTTTGACTGTTTTGTTCTGTTTTTTCTGTTTTTGTCTGTTTTGTCTGTTTTGTTCTGTTTTTGTCTGTTTTGTCTGTTTTGTTCTGTTTTTGTCTGTTTTGTCTGTTTTCTTCTGTTTTTGTCTGTTTTCTTCTGTTTTAGACTGAAGCTCCTTGACTGAATATCTGTAAATCTCTTTGACTGTTTTCTTCTGTTTTTTGTCTGTTTTGTCTGTTTTCTTCTGTTTTGTCTGTTTTCTTCTGTTTTTGTCTGTTTTCTTCTGTTTTTGACTGTTTTCTTCTGTTTTTGAAGGTTTTCTTCTGTTTTTGTCTGTTTTCTTCGGTTTTTGTCTGTTTTCTTCTGTTTTATCGGTTTTCTTCTGCTTTTGACTGTTTTCTTCTGTTTTCTTCTGTTTATTTCGTTCTATTTAGTTTTTAGAAGTGTGCTGTTTTCTTGCGTGATTTCTACTATTTGATTTTCTCTTTCGTACGAGATTAAGTGACAAAGCTTCAATTAATATTTTTAAATCATAGATTCTAAGATTTCCTCCTCGAGGATGTGAGTTGCATCATTTCTTAGCATATGAAGTGAAACTTATATAAGACAGTAAGTATTTCAGATATAGACATGACCTCATTCTGGACTAACTCGAGCAAATATCATGACGAAATAGACAAAGTACATAGGAAACCGCAAATCTCATTTCATAATCTGAATTTCTTAACTGTGTGCATGCTTCCTTGTCCGTGAGGTTACTCGTGTTAAGGACTCGGGTTGTTGGCTCAAATCTCTCACTCAGTGAGTGGCCCGTTTGCATGGTCAGCGGGATGTCTGCACCTGGATGTTTGCTTTAATATGTGCACTATTAGTTTCATCCGTAGTCTCTTGCCCGGGCTGGTCAGATGGGCGCATAGGGGCGATGTAGGGTATACGAAGAGTGATTGGGACAGAGATTTAGAGAGATGTAGGGATGTAATAAGAGAAAGGGAGATGTAGGGAAATGTTGGGAGATGTAGGGAACTGTTGCGAGATGTAGGGAAATCTCGGGAGATGTAAGGAATTGTCGGGAGATGTAGGGAACAAATAGGAGATGTAGGGAAACCTTGGAAGATTTAGGCAATGTTGGAGATGTAGGGAAATTTTGGGAGATGTAGGTAACTGTTGGGAGATGTAGGGAACTGTTGCGAGATGTAGGGAACTGTTGCGAGATGTAGGGAAATCTCGGGAGATGTAAGGAATTGTCGGGAGATGTAGGGAACAAATAGGAGATGTAGGGAAACCTTGGAAGATTTAGGCAATGTTGGAGATGTAGGGAAATTTTGGGAGATGTAGGTAACTGTTGGGAGATGTAGGGAACTGTTGCGAGATGTAGGGAACTGTTGCGAGATGTAGGGAAATCTCGGGAGATGTAAGGAATTGTCGGGAGATGTAGGGAACAAATAGGAGATGTAGGGAAACCTTGGAAGATGTAGGCAATGTCCCTCCCTCACTATCTCTCTCACCCTCACTATCTCCCCCTCCATCACTATCTCCCCCTCCCTCACTATCTCCCCCTCCCTCACTATCTCCCCCTCCCTCACTATCTCCCCCTCCCTCACTATCTCCCCCTCCCTCACTATCTCCCCCTCCCTCACTATCTCCCCCTCCCTCACTATCACCCCCTCCCTCACTATCTCCCCCTACCTCACTATCTCCCCCTCCCTCACTATCTCCCCCTGCCTCACTATCTCCCCCTCCCTCACTATCTCCCCCTCCCTCACTATCTCCCCCTGCCTCACTATCTCCCCCTGCCTCACTATCTCCCCCTGCCTCACTATCTCCCCCTGCCTCACTATCTCCCCCTGCCTCACTATCTCCCCCTGCCTCACTATCTCCCCCTGCCTCACTATCTCCCCCTGCCTCACTATCTCCCCCTCCCTCACTATCTCCCCCTACCTCACTATCACCCCCTGCCTCACTATCTCCCCCTCCCTCACTATCTCCCCCTCCCTCACTATCTCCCCCTCCCTCACTATCACCCCCTCCCTCACTATCTCCCCCTACCTCACTATCACCCCCTGCCTCACTCTCTCCCCCTGCCTCACTATCTCTTCCTCCCTCACTATCTCCCCCTACCTCACACAGACACCACTGAAGTAAGTGTGCTTATCCAAATGAAAAAACACTTCACACGTGGGAAGTTTTTCAATTGCTTGTTTATGTAAAGTCCGTGTATTTTAAAATAGATTTTAACAAAAAAGTACCAGAATCAGATACCTGTATTTTCCGCTTAAAACTTGCATTACATTGCAAATGACAAAAAGTCAAAACTGAGTAGCAATCGGGATTTTAAATTAATTAGTTTTTTTTCATAGAGCAAAACAAAAGGTGCTGATATAACAAATTGGAATTTATTTAAAAAGGAAAGAATGTTTTACTTCTCGAATAACTCGCAGTTTTCAAACGTAAAAGTCTCAGAAGCTGAATCCCGAACTATCACGAGCTGCTCCTTTGAAACAGAAACAGACCCGCCCACAGCTGTCAATCAATCGACTCCATCGTTGGCGAACAAATTCCACGCAATATTGAGCTCTCTTCTTGCACAGCTGATTTCCGCAAAGAATGTACACAAACGGATCAAGACTGCTGTTCAGATGCACGAGCAGCTCCAAATAAAAAGTGCAACGTTGACTGTTCAACAAGCTGACGTTCTTGAAGCCGAAACAGTGCCATAGAATCGCCAGCAATGTCCTAGGCAGGCGAAGGATTAGAAACACCAGGACGAGGATTAGCAGTGTTCTCAACGCCCTCCTATGCTGCCTAGTCATTGCGCAATCGGCCAATGCAACGATTTCGTCTGAGTTCCGTTGTCTCAGGTAGCAATAACGACGCGAGTTCACGTCGATAGATAGTCTACGATGGGAGGCTTGCTGCGGAGACGGCTGCTGCTGCTGCTGCTGCTGATAAGGAGCCGAAATCAAAGCCGATAATGACGTCTTTCGTTGCTGCTCAATCGATACTCTCTGGCTGCTGAATTTGATTCTTCTGCTAACAACCAGGTTGCAGCTGGCTAGGAGCACAAGGGCCAAAACGAACTCGGAGGACAGGTGTACGGATCTCATCATTCTTCGTCCTTCTTCGTAGTCGTCGCTGCGATCTGGACGATATTTCGGAGTCAAAAGACTGGTTGTCACGTGACCAGACGTCGCCATAATCCACAAGCCGACAGACATTGCCAACGGAGCTGATCGACTGCCGACAAGACCGCGTCGGCTTGACGTCGGCCTAACAACCTGGTACGCTCTGTCCATGGTGACTGCCACCATTGACCAGACTGACACCGACTGGGAGCTGGCAACTATCGCCTCCATCCATCGATGAGGACCGCCAGAGCAGACGAACAAATACCAAGTTCCAGGAGTTAGTAGGGCCAGAGTCAGATCGGCCAGTGCCAGATTTGCCAGAAACACTCGACGCCGTCCTGAACGAACCGACGACACGTTTGTCAGGGCTGTGACATTTGCCAACGAGCCAACTAGCAGAATTAGTAGCACCGGAACTGCTGACAGAGACGCTTCTAGAGGCTGCACCGTTGTTGTTGAGCTGTTTAGTTGAGAGCTGTCATTCTCCATTGCCTCAACTATCTGCAATCCTGTCAACTAAGCAGTGACGACAGTTATCATAGAAAACTCCCTGCATCCCTAAAGATTTCTTCTGCTTCTTTTTAGACTTATATAGGCGACGTGATTTAGGGATGCAGGCCGAGGTGGATGTCCGGGTCCGGGCTTCAGCAAATTCACGTGGGTGGCGCTTTTGGATTCTGCTGAGGCGGATGGCGGATGCTGGGCTAGACTGACTGGGATTGCGACATCCTCCAGCCAATGGCAGAAGCGCTTGGCTGGCGAACCATACTAGCATCTCACACACCCTAGTGTCGCAAAGTGCGACCCGCAAAGCTGCGAAATCAGATGCCCCGGTCACTTCTAACAACTCTCCCCTGTCTCATCTCTCCTTTGTCTCATCTCTCCCCTGTCTCATCTCTCCTATCTCATCTCTCCCTGTCTCATCTCTCCTTTGTCTCATCTCTCCCCTGTCTCATCTCTCCTATCTCATCTCTCCCTGTCTCATCTCTCCTATCTCATCTCTCCCTGTCTCATCTCTCCCCTATCTCATCTCTATTCCCTGTCTCATCTCTCCCCTATCTCATCTCTATTCCCTGTCTCATCTCTGCCCTATCTCATCTCTATTCGTTGTCTCATCTCTATTCCCTGTCTGATCTCTCCCTGTTTCATCTCTCCCCTATCACATCTCTCCTCTCTCTCATATTTATTACCTGTCTCATCTCTATTCCATCTCATCTCTCCCCTATCTCATCTCTCCTCTCTCTCATATTTATTACCTGTCTCATCTCTATTCCATCTCATCTCTCCCCTGTATCATCTCTCTTGAGTCTTTACCTTTCCATCAGTAGTACCAAATAATTGAGTAGCATTTGATGAAGATGTGAAGGTAAAATATAAGTATTGTAGTTTACGAATCCTTTTTGACAGGTCTAGATTTTAAATCCTTTTCAAGCCTTATAGGCTTGTGTGAAAGCGCTTACATGTTCTGGAGCATAAAATTAAATAACTAATGAATCATATATCATGAGTACATGCCGGTTTAACGCTAATAATTCGTACATTAAAATGCTTTTTGTGTCTGAATGTGTTGCTATCCTACAATAATTCTTGACTATACAATTAGTTTGAGACCTAAAATTAGCAAATAGTGTTTTTTAAAGCTAAATGACATGCCGATAGTATGGGACACAAGTCGGCTTAATTGCTTTTTTAATCAACTAAAACGCGCATAAACAATCGGGTATATTCCAGGGTTGCAATCCTTTAATCCCTAATCCCCATCCGCATCGAGACTGGATCTGTTAGGAGATTAAATATGATTTTTAAATTTAAATTGGCTTTCAGAAATATAATATGCGGACACTAATAGTTGACCAGTTCGTGAACTGAATTGAAACCTGACATCGAAGAGAAGAATATCTAGCGAGACAGACAGAGAAGTAGAACCAGAGGATTAAGGGATTCTGACAGGAAAATGAAAGAGGGGATGGAGGGTTGACTTGTTTTTTGTTATTTTTGTGTGAAATTACGAGAGAAAAACGTTGAGCAAAAAATGTGCATCTTTACATTTTAATCAGCTGGTTTATGAAAATAGGTTTAAATCCAGCAACTGAGAAAGTGAATTTTTTCAAGCGAAACTCGTTAATTTTGTATGGCAAAAAAATAATAAATGATTAGGAAAACACTTCATAACATCAATCTAGGTTAATTAGTTCTAAATTGAAATTCTAATTTATAAAACTGCTTTCGATTTACAAGCTGTGTCATTTTTTAAACACAATGTTCAGAGTTTTTCGTGAATAAAAACTTACAAAACTGTTTTGTTTTAAACTTTAAGTTGATTCATTTGTTATAAATGACTGCTGCTTGTGCTAAACGTAGAATTTAAATTTAAATTAAAAACATTTGTACCACGAAAGTTAAGTAAATAAAATTGAAAAGTAGTTAAAAAATTAATGAGAAAAGTAAATTTCTAACTCTAAACGGAAGGTGGAATTAAAGTTTACCTGAGGATCAGTTGAAGGTTATAGCCCAGAGGGACATTGTTGACCCTCTTGTTAAGGAATAAAAAATGTCGCATTGCTTCGCTACAAATTTTGAGAAAAAATTCAAGTCTGAGACAAGTACACACAATACTTAAGGGCTAGAACTATGGCAATCGCATTTGAATAATCGGAAAAACGTTTACTGTTAGTAGCGTGATAGGTATATTTTGCTCTTTTTTAAACGACCAAGTGCATTTTACAACTTGCCACTTTTAATTGGCAAAAGAAAAAATGTTTTCGTGAATGCAAAATAGTTTTAAAGTGAGCAGCATATAATTAAACTTACGAATATATTACAAAATTTGTATCTAAATCACCTGTTGGACACAATCCTATCACCTGTTAGACACTAAACCTTATCACCTGTTAGACACTAATACTATCACCTGTTAGACACTAAACCTTATCACCTGTTAGACACTAATCCTATCACCTGTTAGACACTAAACCTTATCACCTGTTAGACACTAAACCTTATCACCTGTTAGACACTAAACCTTATCACCTGTTAGACACTAAACCTTATCACCTGTTAGACACTAAACCTTATCACCTGTTAGACACTAAACCTTATCACCTGTTAGACACTAATCCCTATCACCTGTAAGACACTCATCCTTATCACCTGTTAGACACGATGCTTGAACAAAGATTTTGTGGACGCGAATCCAACAGCAATTAGTGAAGTTGTCAAACGTCACTTTCCCAGCGCCCGCAGCACCCGATCCTGATTGAAGACCTTCTCCTCGTGCAGCAGAACAGGTTACCTGTTAGACACTAATCCTATCACCTGTTAGACACTAATCCTATCACCTGTTAGACACTGATCCTTATCACCTGTTAGACACTAATCTTATCACCTGTTAGACACTAATCTTATCACCTGTTAGACACTAATCCTATCACCTGTTAGACACTAATCCTTATCACCTGTTAGACACTAATCCTATCACCTGTTAGACACTAAACCTTATCACCTGTTAGACACTAAACCTTATCACCTGTTAGACACTAATCCCTATCACCTGTAAGACACTCATCCTATCACCTGTTAGACACTAATCCTATCACCTGTTAGACACTAAACCTTATCACCTGTTAGACACTAATCCCTATCACCTGTAAGACACTCATCCTTATCACCTGTTAGACACGATGCTTGAACAAAGATTTTGTGGACGGGAATCCAACAGCAATTAGTGAAGTTGTCAAACGTCACTTTCCCAGCGCCCGCAGCACCCGATCCTGATTGTAGACCTTCTCCTCGTGCAGCAGAACAGGGTCCTTTCTGCGTCTGAAGCTTTTCACGGGCGTCGTTTTCATCGTCTTATCATTGTCGCCCGTGTCCCGCTCTTCAACGAGTTTAGCTCTGGAATCCTCCTGCGTTGCTATGGCAACCGACCGGCGATACAAATCCGGATGCACGGCTCCGTAGGCTAACATTGGACAAGCCAGACTGAGACTCAATTCTTTATAACTGATTGATTGATTCCCAAAGATTCTCTCGTTTTCCTCCGAGTCATCCTTAGTCGAATGTCGAAGGTGAGGCGTCAGCGAGTACTTTCCATTGTCGACGCCAAAGTCAGATTGTTGCTCGTAGTCGTCGTCTAGTCGTCGACGAAAAACTCTCGGCGGGTGTTTGATAGTCATCCTATCCAAGCATTGGGAAGAATCAGAAGTTGATTTTGCCTGGGATTTCAATTGCAACTCGCAGCCCTCCAGAGAAACGCGAGCGTTACGATTTCGAGCGACAAGTTTGCCAGTTTCCATAGCGAAATGAGTGATGAAGCTTTCTGAATTCCTTAGCCAGAAAAGCTTACACGCAAGTCTTATTTAGAAAACGAAAGTAGACAGGTAATTAATTAGCACACCTGGGGGCTGTCTTTTTCTAGACTAGAAACTGCAAGCATGCCACTAATAGTTAATCTGGCGAAATTTAATCTAAATTTGTTGTCATAGCAACAGCATAGCAACAGAAACGGAGAGAGAGTTATGGTGAGGAGACAGTGTCTAGTTATTTTTTCTATTCGACAAAATACTTACAGGTCTGTGCAAAATGGCTTTTATATAATTAATATTTTGCTTGCTTGTATTCTGCATTCTGTTGCTGACGTTCTAAAGCCATTCGGCAAGTATCTAACAGGTTGTTCTAAAGCTATTATGCACGTATCTAATAGGTTGTTCTAAAGCTGTTATGCAAGTATCTAATAGGTTGTTCTAAAGCTGTTATGCAAGTATCTAATAGGTTGTTCTAAAGCCATTCGGCAAGTATCTAACAGGTTGTTCTAAAGCTGTTATGCACGTATCTAATAGGTTGTTCTAAAGTTGTTATGCAAGTATCTAACGGGTTGTTCTAAAGTTGTTATGCAAGTATCTAATAGGTTGTTCTAAAGCTGTTATGCAAGTATCTAATAGGTTGTTCTAAAGCTGTTATGCAAGTATCTAATAGGTTGTTCTAAAGCCATTCGGCAAGTATCTAACAGGTTGTTCTAAAGCTGTTATGCACGTATCTAATAGGTTGTTCTAAAGCTATTATGCACGTATCTAATAGGTTGTTCTAAAGCTGTTATGCAAGTATCTAATAGGTTGTTCTAAAGCCATTCGGCAAGTATCTAACAGGTTGTTCTAAAGCTGTTATGCACGTATCTAATAGGTTGTTCTAAAGTTGTTATGCAAGTATCTAACGGGTTGTTCTAAAGTTGTTATGCAAGTATCTAACAGGTTGTTCTAAAGTTGTTATGCAAGTATCTAACGGGTTGTTCTAAAGTTGTTATGCACGTATCTAATAGGTTGTTCTAAAGTTGTTATGCAAGTATCTAATAGGTTGTTCTAAAGTTGTTATGCACGTATCTAACGGGTTGTTCTAAAGTTGTTATGCAAGTATCTAACAGGTTGTTCTAAAGTTGTTATGCAAGTATCTAATTGGTTGTTCTAAAGCTGTTATGCAAGTATCTAACAGGTTGTTCTAAAGTTGTTATGCAAGTATCTAACGGGTTGTTCTAAAGTTGTTATGCAAGTATCTAATAGGTTGTTCTAAAGTTGTTATGCACGTATCTAACAGGTTGTTCTAAAGTTGTTATGCACGTATCTAACGGGTTGTTCTAAAGTTGTTATGCAAGTATCTAACGGGTTGTTCTAAAGTTGTTATGCACGTATCTAACAGGTTGTTCTAAAGTTGTTATGCACGTATCTAACGGGTTGTTCTAAAGTTGTTATGCAAGTATCTAACGGGTTGTTCTAAAGTTGTTATGCAAGTATCTAACAGGTTGTTCTAAAGTTGTTATGCAAGTATCTAACAGGTTGTTCTAAAGTTGTAATGCAAGTATCTAACAGGTTGTTCTAAAGCTGTTATGCAAGTATCTAACAGTTTGTTCTAAAGTTGTTATGCACGTATCTAACGGGTTGTTCTAAAGTTGTTATGCACGTATCTAACGGGTTGTTCTAAAGTTGTTATGCACGTATCTAATAGGTTGTTCTAAAGTTGTTATGCAAGTATCTAATAGGTTGTTCTAAAGTTGTTATGCACGTATCTAACGGGTTGTTCTAAAGTTGTTATGCACGTATCTAACGGGTTGTTCTAAAGTTGTTATGCAAGTATCTAACGGGTTGTTCTAAAGTTGTTATGCAAGTATCTAACAGGTTGTTCTAAAGTTGTTATGCAAGTATCTAATTGGTTGTTCTAAAGCTGTTATGCACGTATCTAACAGGTTGTTCTAAAGCCATTCGGCAAGTATCTAACAGGTTGTTCTAAAGCTGTTATGCACGTATCTAATAGGTTGTTCTAAAGCTGTTATGCAAGTATCTAATAGGTTGTTCTAAAGCCATTCGGCAAGTATCTAACAGGTTGTTCTAAAGCTGTTATGCACGTATCTAATAGGTTTTTCTAAAGTTGTTATGCAAGTATCTAACAGGTTGTTCTAAAGTTGTTATGCAAGTATCTAACAGGTTGTTCTAAAGTTGTTATGCAAGTATCTAACGGGTTGTTCTAAAGTTGTTATGTACGTATCTAATAGGTTGTTCTAAAGTTGTTATGCAAGTATCTAATAGGTTGTTCTAAAGTTGTTATGCACGTATCTAACGGGTTGTTCTAAAGTTGTTATGCAAGTATCTAATAGGTTGTTCTAAAGTTGTTATGCACGTATCTAACGGGTTGTTCTAAAGTTGTTATGCACGTATCTATTAGGTTGTTCTAAAGTTGTTATGCAAGTATCTAATAGGTTGTTCTAAAGTTGTTATGCACGTATCTAACGGGTTGTTCTAAAGTTGTTATGCAAGTATCTAACGGGTTGTTCTAAAGTTGTTATGCAAGTATCTAACAGGTTGTTCTAAAGTTGTTATGCAAGTATCTAATTGGTTGTTCTAAAGCTGTTATGCACGTATCTAACAGGTTGTTCTAAAGCCATTCGGCAAGTATCTAACAGGTTGTTCTAAAGCTGTTATGCACGTATCTAATAGGTTGTTCTAAAGCTGTTATGCAAGTATCTAATAGGTTGTTCTAAAGCCATTCGGCAAGTATCTAACAGGTTGTTCTAAAGCTGTTATGCACGTATCTAATAGGTTTTTCTAAAGTTGTTATGCAAGTATCTAACAGGTTGTTCTAAAGTTGTTATGCAAGTATCTAACAGGTTGTTCTAAAGTTGTTATGCAAGTATCTAACAGGTTGTTCTAAAGTTGTTATGCAAGTATCTAACAGGTTGTTCTAAAGTTGTTATGCAAGTATCTAACAGGTTGTTCTAAAGTTGTTATGCAAGTATCTAACGGGTTGTTCTAAAGTTGTTATGCAAGTATCTAATAGGTTGTTCTAAAGTTGTTATGCAAGTAGTAAAGTTGCCTCTAAAGCTGATAAATAATGAGAAAAAAACAAAAAACGTAATCCTTCTTTTGATTAAACGGTTTAACGGGTAAAGGTGATTTACAAGCAGAACAAACAGTAATATATTATTTATAACAAATGAGAACATGTACACAAATTGTATGAATAGCAAACAATTTGAATAATATCTTCTGAGAGTCGGGGAAATTAATAATTGGTTAACAGGATGCTTAAAAATGAGATGAACAAATTTCACTTTAATAATAGATAAGATAAATACATCATGCAGGAAAAAATGCCCAATTTAAAATCGGTATGAAATAGAGATATTATAAATATTAATGCAGTGTTAATAGTAAAACCAACGTTAAAATGAACAGTCATTGACTTACTTTAAACGCTTCGTCATTTATCGACTCAAACCTATTAGCCGATATGTGTAGAAAAACGCAACTACAGTTATATTTCGTTTTATCGATACTACTTACATAGTCGATAAATTAAGTAGTGCAAACAGCAATTAGAAGGTGAAAGTACAAGAACAAAGAATAACCTTATGCATTTATTTATTATTCAAGCTGCCAGTTTTTTTTTTCATTTTAAGTTAAGTGAATTAGACACAAATCACATGCCAATGTACAAGAAATACAAGACTGAGTTTTTTATAATCAATCAGAAAATATTAATAACTTAGCTGAAGCTGCCATAAGCAATGAATAAAACGCAATCGTACGAAATTTTTTTAACATAAAATTTTACACGAAACGAAGACACAAGCAATAACATTTATTAAGTGTATAAATCATTAATTGCTAAGAATCTCTGATTCAAGAAACTAGTTTCGACTAGACATCGGAACAATTTACTGAGGGACTAGATCACACGGACGGCTAAGATGTCAATTGTCAAAACGGCACAAAGAAACAAAACCCCACGAGTCTAAAATAATAGAGCTACCCGAACTTCTAAATAAATATTTTTTCGAAAAGCAAATAAGCCATAATGACTAGGATACAGCCTCTTAAAGAATGCTTTGAGATTGAGTTTCATAATAGGTCGGGAGTTCGAATCTTGGATGGGTCAGTCAATACTGCGGCGACGTCTCTAGCGGTGGTATAATCATGAGATTCCCTAGCTCAGCCTCATCTTCATCGTCTTCTTCTCCTTCTTGATCATCTGGTTCAGCTGCCATTCCGTCTCCATCGAGGTCGTCTTCTTCTTCCGGTCCGAGATCTTCCTCATCTTCTTCGTCATCGTATTCTAATTCTTCGTCGTTATCAAAGTCTTCGTCGTTCTCGTCGGCGGCATCTGACGATTGCCGCCTCGTCTGCTGCTGCCCGACGCCGCGAAGTCGACTGCGAAGTTGACGGGAGCTGCTGGCACCGCCGGAGGAGGCGGCGGCGGCGGCTGCCACCGAGTTGGCGGCGATGCGTGAGGACGAGCGCTTCTTGAGCTGGGCGCGCTGGTTCTGAAACCACACCTGAACTACCCGAACCTGATGGGATCAGGTGGGTTGGGATGGACAATTGCGATAGAGGGATAGACAGACAGACAGGCAGACAGACAAACAGGCAGACAGACAGACAGACAGACACACAGAGAGACAGACAGGCAGGCAGGCAGACAGGCAGTCCCTCACCGCCAACCCGGCCTCATTAGCCAGGGCCTCGCAGATCCTCCTAGTTGGCCTCTGGTTCTGTTCGAAGGCCACTCGAAATCGTCTACGCTGGGCGGCAGTCAGGACGGTGCGAGCTCTGCGCTGATTGGCTGCCGAGTTGGCGTCAGCGGCGGCATCCAAAGACGAAGGTCCAACGCCGCCAGTAAGGGGGGTCAGCTGCCTGTCTTCCGGACAGAAATTCACAACGGAAGATGACGAGCCGCCGCTGCAGTCACCGCCGCCAGTGACGGAGGCCGCATCGCACAGACAGACTGGCCGACCGTCGGTTGGTCTGACAGCGAATTGATCGCCCTTGCGTAGTTGGGCGCCACAGGCGGCGCAAACGAAGCAAGCCAGGTGATAGGCGTAGGAATGAGCCCACATGGCTAAGTCTTGCGTAGCAATCGGATGGCAACACGATTGGCAGCGAATGCCGTGACGCCTGAGTGTTTTTTTTTCGTACACGGTTAACCAAAAATTAAGATATCTTAATACGTCTACTTATAGTAGACTAAAATGAAAAGTAGCATATTTTTTTAGAAAATGACTAAAAACTAATATCAAATGTCGCTTACTTTGCATAGTCATGTGCGCAGTACAGACGATTGTCTTTAACAAAGCAGCCTTCGGTTAATTGACAGTTGCAGGCGCAACACGTGGCGCATTGCTCATGCCAGGCCAGTGACCTAATGCGCAACAGGTATTTGTCAGCTATGACAGTTTGACAGCCTGCGCATGTTTCTAGAACTTCTGCTGGCTCAGGCAGCTGGTTTTGCAGCAGCAGCTGCTGCTGCTCATCTTCCTGACTAGTTGGATCTGTGATTTCTTTATTGGGAAAAAAAGAATATTTACATAGTTTAAGTACACTGAGATTGCTAGTTAGAAGAAACAGAGAAACACAAAACTGACTGCATTGTTTTTGTGACATTGTTTTCCAAAACTTTAAACAATTGGCGGCAAAATGTGCAAGAAAATTCGTGTTCGATTTAGAATATGCAATGTTCATTTAGTGATATTTCCCTAGGACTATATTTCCCTAAAGCGTACATAGCAGATTACAATGATTGGGCTTTTATGATGCTCAATGCCATGAAAACCGAAGCCTACATATTGTCAAACCTTGTCTCGACTCTCGACATTGATAATTGTGGCGCTTTCTTTTCATCTAGCTCCGAAGTATAAAGTACTTTTATTATTTTGCAGAATGCAGGTCAAATTTGTGATGCTTGGTGATAGTGTTTTCATAGAAAATATAAATGTGAAACATTAAAAGAAGTTACAATTTCAAATCACAATTATGACCCTTTTGCAACTATACTCAGCAACAGCTAAACCCCCCCCCAACTCACGCTGTCAAACGGCCCAAAAGTTTTGTATGCCATCGGTGACTCAGAAATGTGTGAAGGCTGCCGCCGCCAGACGCGAGCGCAAAGTGCGGCATGGGGGATTTGGGGAGGGGGTGGCGCAACTCAACCCACTGGTGGCTGCATTGCGCAATGGTAAACCATCAATGGTAGCAGTTTCTGCCATTTGCTACGACAACCTTTGCCGGCCCGCAGAACTGCATGCTTCAAGACGACAACGCTGCGCCACATCGAGCAGCACACGTGCAGCTGCTCAAGGAGCACCTCGGCATTCGCACATTGAACTGGCCGTCAAAGTCTCCAGACATGAACCCCATCGAGCATGTCTGGGACTTTGTAAAGCGAAGAGTTCAGCAGGATGCCCCACAGAATGCTGAACAGTTGCGACTGGCGGTGCTGAATGCCTGGCAGCAGCTGCCCCAACAGTTCATCAACCGGCTGGTGATCAGGATGCCACGACGAGTCACGGCACTTTTGCATGCTCGTGGTTCCTACACACGATACTGAGACTAGAATTAAAGACATTGCTTAACTTTTGTGCCCGTGTGACAGCGTGAGTTGGGGGGGGGGTTTAGCTGTTGCTGAGTATAGTATACCAGCAACTTGAACTGATTCCATTCAGAAACAGATTCCGATGCACCGATGGACTGTGAAAGAATTCATTTCGTAAAAAGGCAAAGGCTTTCCTGCTGCGGGATTATTCCAAAGCTGCTTAGAGGTTTACGAAAGGTGCAATTAGATTATAGGAATAATGACAGCAAAGTTACATATACGCTCGTACTTCAAAGCAGCAGACTGTTGCTTTGATTTGAGATTTGAGTGAACATTGAGTTGAAACCACAGCATATTGACAAAATATTTCAGCTTTAGGGAAATCAACACTTTAGAGGGAAGTCCGTTAAAAGGGACTAGAGAATAGTTGACCATATTATGGGAAGTTAGAAAACTTTTAGTGCTTTTTTTCTCTCATTCATGACTTTTTTCCCTTGTCTCCGACTTCGTTTCCCTCAAAAGAGAAGAATAGCGGAGAGAGAAGAAGAGAAGAAATACAGAGAGAGTAGAGGAGAAGAAAAACCGAGAAGACAGGGATGTGAAAATAAAAACCAAAAAAGTTCATAAAAATTAAGTCTAACTAAAAAACCCAAAAAACGAACAAAGTTGCAGAAAAGAGAAAATTACTTCGTTAATCGCAGTTCGTTTTTCCCTCCTTCGACGGGCAGAGTAGATTTTTTAATACGCGACTTAGTTTTCCCTCACCTGTGACTCAGTTCTCCCTCATCTGCGACTCCGTTTTCCCTCACCTGCGACTCCGTTTTCCCTCACCTGTGACTCAGTTCTCCCTCATCTGTGACTCAGTTCTCCCTCATCTGCGACTCCGTTTTCCCTCACCTGCGACTCAGTTCTCCATCACCTGCGACTCAGTTTTCCCTCATCTGCGACTCAGTTTTCCCTCACCTGCGACTCAGTTCTCCCTCACCTGCGACTCAGTTCTCCCTCATCTGCGACTCAGTTCTCCCTCATCTGCGACTCAGTTTTCCCTCACCTGCGACTCAGTTCTCCCTCATCTGCGACTCAGTTCTCCCTCATCTGCGACTCAGTTTTCCCTCATCTGCGACTCAGTTCTCCCTCACCTGCGACTCAGTTTTCCCTCACCTGCGACTCAGTTCTCCCTCATCTGCGACTCAGTTCTCCCTCACCTGCGACTCAGTTTTCCCTCACCTGCGACTCAGTTCTCCCTCATCTGCGACTCAGTTTTCCCTCACCTGCGACTCAGTTTTCCCTCATCTGCGACTCAGTTTTCCCTCATCTGCGACTCAGTTTTCGCTCACGTCCTCATCTGCGACTCAGTTCTCCCTCATCTGCGACTCAGTTTTCCCTCATCTGCGACTCAGTTTTCCCTCACCTGTGACTCAGTTCTCCCTCATCTGCGACTCAGTTTTCCCTCATCTGCGACTCAGTTTTCCCTCACCTGCGACTCAGTTCTCCCTCATCTGCGACTCAGTTTTCCCTCATCTGCGACTCAGTTCTCCCTCATCTGCGACTCAGTTTTCCCTCACCTGCGACTCAGTTCTCCCTCATCTGCGACTCAGTTTTCCCTCATCTGCGACTCAGTTCTCCCTCACCTGCGACTCAGTTTTCCCTCACCTGCGACTCAGTTCTCCCTCATCTGCGACTCAGTTTTCCCTCACCTGCGACTCAGTTTTCCCTCACCTGCGACTCAGTTTTCCCTCATCTGCGACTCAGTTTTCCCTCATCTGCGACTCAGTTCTCCCTCATCTGCGACTCAGTTTTCCCTCATCTGCGACTCAGTTTTCCCTCACCTGCGACTCAGTTTTCCCTCATCTGCGACTCAGTTTTCCCTCATCTGCGACTCAGTTTTCCCTCATCTGCGACTCAGTTTTCCCTCATCTGCGACTCAGTTTTCCCTCATCTGCGACTCAGTTTTCCCTCATCTGCGACTCAGTTTTCCCTCATCTGCGACTCAGTTTTCCCTCATCTGTGACTCAGTTCTCCCTCATCTGCGACTCAGTTTTCCCTCACCTGTGACTCAGTTCTCCCTCATCTGCGACTCAGTTTTCCCTCATCTGCGACTCAGTTCTCCCTCACCTGCGACTCAGTTTTCCCTCACCTGCGACTCAGTTCTCCCTCATCTGCGACTCAGTTTTCCCTCATCTGCGACTCAGTTCTCCCTCACCTGCGACTCAGTTTTCCCTCACCTGCGACTCAGTTCTCCCTCATCTGCGACTCAGTTTTCCCTCACCTGCGACTCAGTTTTCCCTCATCTGCGACTCAGTTTTCCCTCATCTGCGACTCAGTTTTCCCTCATCTGCGACTCAGTTTTCGCTCACGTCCTCATCTGCGACTCAGTTCTCCCTCATCTGCGACTCAGTTTTCCCTCATCTGCGACTCAGTTTTCCCTCACCTGCGACTCAGTTTTCCCTCATCTGCGACTCAGTTTTCCCTCATCTGCGACTCAGTTTTCCCTCATCTGCGACTCAGTTTTCCCTCATCTGCGACTCAGTTTTCCCTCATCTGCGACTCAGTTTTCCCTCATCTGCGACTCAGTTTTCCCTCACCTGTGACTCAGTTTTCCCTCATCTGCGACTCAGTTTTCCCTCACCTGTGACTCAGTTTTCCCTCACCTGTGACTCAGTTTTCCCTCACCTGTGACTCAGTTTTCCCTCACCTGTGACTCAGTTTTCCCTCACCTGTGACTCAGTTTTCCCTCACCTGTGACTCAGTTTTCCCTCATCTGCGACTCAGTTCTCCCTCATCTGCGACTCAGTTCTCCCTCATCTGCGACTCAGTTCTCCCTCACCTGCGACTCAGTTTTCCCTCACCTGTGACTCAGTTTTCCCTCACCTGTGACTCAGTTTTCCCTCATCTGCGACTCAGTTCTCCCTCATCTGCGACTCAGTTCTCCCTCATCTGCGACTCAGTTTTCCCTCACCTGTGACTCAGTTCTCCCTCATCTGCGACTCAGTTTTCCCTCATCTGCGACTCAGTTTTCCCTCATCTGCGACTCAGTTTTCCCTCACCTGTGACTCAGTTTTCCCTCATCTGCGACTCAGTTTTCCCTCACCTGTGACTCAGTTTTCCCTCACCTGTGACTCAGTTTTCCCTCACCTGTGACTCAGTTTTCCCTCACCTGTGACTCAGTTTTCCCTCACCTGTGACTCAGTTTTCCCTCACCTGTGACTCAGTTTTCCCTCATCTGCGACTCAGTTCTCCCTCATCTGCGACTCAGTTCTCCCTCATCTGCGACTCAGTTTTCCCTCATCTGCGACTCAGTTTTCGCTCATATGCGACTTAGTTTTCACTCACGTCCTCATCTGCGACTCAGTTCTCCCTCATCTGCGACTCAGTTTTCCCTCATCTGCGACTCAGTTTTCGCTCATCTGCCACTCAGTTTTCCCTCATCTGCGACTCAGTTTTCGCTCATCTGCGACTTAGTTTTCACCCACGTCCTCATCTGCGACATTGTTTGTGTCTTTGGTTTTTTTACGACTTGCAACACATTTCTATATTTCAATTTTTACATCCTTGTCTTCTCTTTTCTCCCTCTCTTCTCTCTTCTTTTTCTTAGTTTTTCTCCCTCTTCTTTGTAATTCCTTCTTTTCCTCTATGTTCCTTGGTACCCCTTGGTTTTTTCGTCGCTGGTCAGTTGATATTTGCAACTTACTTTGCTTGGCATTGTATTGCGCATGAATGATCAAGGGGGAAGCATGAAATGAAAAGGGAAAAGTATGAATTATTGAGAGGGAGGCATGCCTTATCAAGCAAGAAGCATGAATTATTGACAAAATAGCATGAATTATCTAGCCATAAGCATGAACTATCGTCACATGGTCACATGGTTTATCAAGGGGGTCTTTGCTTATTTGCAGATACAGCAAGGTGGCAGGAGCGGCTCATTTTGCTAGCCCTTGGCTTATCAATGGGGTAGCATGATATATCAAAGTGGTAGCTCATAACATAAGCAGAGTAGAGAATTTATATAGTCAAACTTATTATTCTTCTCGTGGCTTTAATTTGTGATTTTTTCATCCAAATGGGGGTCTTGGTTGCTAGTATATATACTAAAAATACTAAAAACTAGCTTACAATAGTCATATGCCACAATATATATGTTTGTTACTAAAGTAGCCAAAATTACTAAAGTTCAGATAGTTTTTTCAATACCTAAAATAGGCACAAATATTACAGAGGCAAGGTGCAATATAGGGCCTACTTCTTAGTAAGCATTAAAAATTATAAACTAGTTATTTTACTTACCACTTTTTCCTGGACTTGCATGAGGTTCATCAAACATTTTAGCAACACTCCAATGCTTAATTATTTGCACTACTTCCAGATTAATATATTTCCTTAATAGCTATGCCTACTGGTTAGCTACTAATCAAAAACTTTAATATCAAATCATATCATAGGACACAGTCAGAGACTTAAAGTAAGACTATAAGAAGATCAGCTTTGGAAACAGTACTGTAGGCCAAATGTCTAAAAAATGGTATGACACCACTAGGCCTACTATATATCCAAAATGCAGGATAGGGCTATGTCTACAATTTCAAAAGCTCTTAGCTAGCTTTCGAGCTAGTTACAATCGAAATCAACAGTAGCCTATACTAGGCCTATGAATTACGAAGTCAACTGTAGCAGCCTAGCTATAATATGCACTAGCTGCCTGCCAGCCACACCTAAATATCTTAAAACTCAGTAGACAATTCTTAGTATCAGTGTGCCTAGCTAGTAGCTGTAAAAAATACAACGAGAAAATTTACATCCGGTAAGAATGGGAAACGACTTTGACATGTATTCATGTATTTATGTATTCACATAAAAGAAAATCTTAGTTTTCTACTTAGCTAAGGTCTCCAATTCATATATTAATCTAAGCCAATCAAGAAAGCAGAATAACTTTTTTAAAGCTTCGGAACATATGACATGTGCTTTGTAACAATTCTAGGGGTAAAAATTCTAACGCGCGAACTAGGGCTTGCTAATTTCTACTGTTGGGCGGCATGTGGCATGTAGCAGTACATAAAAATGTAAGCTGAACCGATTTAAACAGCAGAGGATTCGAAGAAAGTTCCACAAAAAACAAAAGCTTCCCACATTACACTTGTAAATTATTAAAATATTAAATAAATAAGTTATTCAGCTTGAACGATGCAAATAGGCTCTTACGTTTGTATATATATTTGTAATTTTTTTACACATTTTATATGTCATATCTGTTTTTTATATATTATTTTTCGCTACATATAGGCTATAGGATTTTTAGTTTTTTGAATTCGTATTAAGTAAGCCAGCATCCCTTGTATTACAAAAGCAGTCGTTTTTAATCTTATGTCAGAAAAGAGCCGTTTAATTGTTATTTATCCTTTATTTAACAAGGCTGTGTAATCATAGTCCTACATGGCTATGTAATTCTAACCTTGTCGCAAGGTTAAACACCTACACAATGAGCTTCTTTTGCCCGCCTACAACAAAATATAAAGCGTAAAGACAAAGCCTGATTTAAAACGCTAAGAGATTGTGGCTAAATAGCTGTATTATTGAAACATAAGATCTTTAAAGTAAAAATATTTTCTTTCAAAAAGTAGTGTCAGAGGTGGGATTTGAACCCACGCATCCTTTCGGATACCAGAACGCTCAGGCAGCGAAGGTTGCACCCTTGAGTCTGGCGCCTTAGACCACTCGGCCACCCTGACTTGAAAGCATCAAACGATTTCTGGCTATATATAGACACTTCTAAAAATGGCTTAAACGCTGAAAGACCCCGAGGACGAAAGCATACTTGTGCTTTAAAGCACAGGTTTTAATTGAGGTCAACACAAATGCAATTCACCAATTTATTACACGAAAAATTCATACACTCAAGTTATATTGTGTATTTAGCTGTGTATGAGTGTGGGTTTTATATTAGAAGCAATAATACATACACATGTAGTCTAGTGTTTCGTTCAAAATTAAATGTTTGCTTGCTTTGTTGAAATATAACTCTGGGAATATAAGATTATTATGACCATAAAATACGTTTAATTGATTTTTTAGATTTTTATGCCTCGATTTTATACTTTAATTTTATTGCACAGGCCTCAAAAACATGAGATCTGACGAGGGAAGTTCCATTATAAATATAATTTATACCTAGATACTTAGCTACTTATCAGAGATCTTATGATTAAGTAAAAAAACTAACGATTATTCAGATGAATATTTTCCTCAAAACTATAATCGATTAAGATTCACTAGCCAGTTTACAGTTTGCAGCTTATCCATAGACAATAAACAGTTGTCAGCTTCATGTGTTGATGCTTGTTTAATAGTCGGTTGTTTTATGGGACTACATGAATTAAAGTCTTGTCCTATTGATCAACATCAGTAGTAGTATGCATAGTGTTTTTCGTTATATTTTTCCGGTTAGATTTCCAAAGCCAGGGAAAGTAAGCAGTGTACGCAAAGATAATGTACATTAGGGTTTGGGAGTATACGGCGAAGAATCTATTGGAATTGCTGTTCTACCTCTGTCCCTTAAACCACACTTCTCAGTCCAACCCAAAACACCCCTCTCGCCTCCCGGCTTTTCTCATTCTTTCCCCTGCACCCAATCGGCAGTCCTCCTCATTATTAATAGAACAAGTGGACTCGGGCGCACGTAGGGGACAATAGCATAAAGGCGCATGTGAGTGCATGCATCAGTTGTTCTCCTATTTGAGCTGGGGCGCGCGCTACTATATTAGTTATTCTTACGCCTTTGCACTTTATAAACTGGCCCGTAGTATTTTATACAGAGTAAGACGTCTTGAACTTCTAGGCAAAGCACTATAATAACTTTATTTGATCTAACGCAACATGACCTCATCATCTCGTCTAGTGGAAACCGTACAGCTAAACTTTGAAGACTTCTCAGAATCCTTTCTCACCTGTGGCACCTGTTTGACATTATTTGACAGCGGCGAGCATCAGCCAAAACTATTGCCATGCTCGCACACTTTATGCAGAGCCTGCCTACAAAGAATCATACCGCATCCAAACGGTAGCAATGCTACACCCGGTGCGTCGGCTGCGGCAGCCGTGTCTCTAGGAACGTTTCGTTGTCCGATCTGTCGCGAAGGCATCGCTGTACCTATAGGCGGAGCGGCGTCATTTCCGGCATCGTTTGTTGTCAATCAATTGCTGGATCTGATGGTTTCGCAGAGAAAGGATTTGGTGCCAAAGTGCTCGGTGCATACTGGTAAGTTTGCTTGTCGAAAGCAGTCAGAACAGGTTTGCAGGTGTGAAACATGCAGACGTTAGGTTTTAGTATGTCTGAAATACCATGGGTGTATTGGTTAGCAGGTATAATGGGCCTGAAGGATTAGGGCTAGCGGGTGTCAAAGGCCCTGGGGGAATGGGGCTAGCGGGTGTCAAAGGCCATGGAGGAATGGGGCTAGCGGGTGTCAAATGCCCTGGGGGAATGGGGCTAGCGGGTGTCAAAGGCCCTGGGGGAATGGCGCTAGCGGGTGTCAAATGCCCTGGGGGAATGGCGCTAGCGGGTGTCAAATGCCCCGGGGGAATGGGGCTAGCGGGTGTCAAATGCCTTGGGGGAATGGGGCTAGCGGGTGTCAAAGGCCCTGGGGGAATGGGGCTAGCGGGTGTCAAAGGCCCTGGGGGAATGGCGCTAGCGGGTGTCAATGCCCTAGGGGAATGGGGCTAGCGGGTGTGAAAGACCCTGGGGGAATGGGGCTAGCGGGTGTGAAAGACCCTGGGGGAATGGGGCTAGCGGGTGTCAAATGCCCTGGGGGGAATGGGGCTAGCGGGTGTGAAAGACCCTGGGGGAATGGCGCTAGCGGGTGTCAAATGCGCTGGGGGAATGGGGCTAGCGGGTGTCAAATGCCCTGGGGGAATTGGGCTAGCGGGTGTGAAAGACCCTGGGGAATTGGGCTAGCGGGTGTGAAAGACCCTGGGGAATGGGGCTAGCGGGTGTGAAAGACCCTGGGGGAATGGCGCTAGCGGGTGTCAAATGCGCTGGGGGAATGGGGCTAGCGGGTGTCAAATGCCCTGGGGGAATTGGGCTAGCGGGTGTGAAAGACCCTGGGGAATTGGGCTAGCGGGTGTGAAAGACCCTGGGGAATGGGGCTAGCGGGTGTGAAAGACCCTGGGGAATGGGGCTAGCGGGTGTCAAAGGCCATGGAGGAATGGGGCTAGCGGGTGTGAAAGACCCTGGGTTTATAAGGAAAACGGTTGTGAAAGATCTTCACTACTATATGAGTCGGCAGATGTTAATTAAATTGTACTATTACTACATTCTCCTTAGGTCGCGAGCTACTATTTTGTGAAACCTGCGACACCGTGTTCTGCTCAGCTTGCCAGCGACCAGAACAGGGCGGTCATCAGAACAAGCCGGATCACACAGTCCTATCGTTCAGTGTGGCTGTTAGGCGAACTGCCGAAATTCTACTCTATAAGGTAAATTTTGAATTAACAATATAAATTGTTTACCGAATTTTGCTGACATTTGTTCATTCTGACTAAAAAACGACTCAATTAAAACAAGGCCCACCTAGCAACAAGTCAGTTGAACTCAGCCTACGAGACTGTCAGCAAGGAGTGCGACCGCTTAGATCTGGCAGCCGAAGCGTGCATCGCCGATGTTGACAAAAGCTTTCAAAAACTGCACGAACTCGTCGACAGAAGACACAAAACGGTGCGCGCTGTGGTTCGCCGACTTCAGGACGAGAAGAGGCGATCCATGCGAGACCAACTGGGCGTCATCGCTCAGGAGAAGGCCAGCGTTGAAAGGGAATGCGAAGGCCTGCAGTACCAGGTAAGTTTCGGGTCAGGATCTTTGAGCCTTCGATACGTATTAACCTCTTCTGCCTCATATTCCCTATCCACTGACCCACATTCCCTATCCACTGACCCACATTCCCTATCCACTGACCCACATTCCCTATCCACTGACCCACATTCCCTATCCACTGACCCACATTCCCTATCCACTGACCCATATTCCCCATCCACTGACCCACATTCCCCATCCACTGACCCACATTCCCTATCCACTGACCCACATTCCCTATCCACTGACCCACATTCCCTATCCACTGACCCATATTCCCCATCCACTGACCCACATTCCCTATCCACTGACCCACATTCCCTATCCACTGACCCATATTCCCCATCCACTGACCCACATTCCCTATCCACTGACCCACATTCCCTATCCACTGACCCACATTCCCTATCCACTGACCCACATTCCCTATCCACTGACCCACATTCCCTATCCACTGACCCATATTCCCCATCCACTGACCCACATTCCCCATCCACGGACCCACATTCCCTATCCACTTACACACATTCCCCATCCACTGACCCACATTCCCTATCCACTGACCCATATTCCCTATCCACTGACCCACATTCTCAATTCACTGACCCATATTCCCTATACCCGACCCACATTCCCTATCCCTGACCCATATTCCCTATCCACTGACCCACATTCCGTATCCACTGACCCATATTACCTATCCCTGACCGATATTCCCTATCCACTGACCCACATTCCGTATCTACTGACCCATATTCCCTATCCCTGACCCATATTTCCTATCCCTGACCCATATTTCCTATCCACTGACCCATATTCCCTATCCCTGACCCATATTCCCTATCCCTGACCGATATTCCCTATTCCTGACCCACATTCCCTATCCACTGACCCACATTCCCTATCTACTGACCCATATTCCCTATCCACTGACCCACATTCTCAATTCACTGACCCATATTCCCTATCCCTGACCCACATGCCCTATCCCTGACCCATATCCCTTTCCCTGACCCATATTCCCTATCCACTGACCCACATTCTCAATTCACTGACCCATATTCCAAATCTACTGATTGGTTGATTACCGAATTGAAAGATTAACTAATCGGTTGATAAACGAATTGGTAGAATACGAATGTGTAGACTAACGAATAGGTAAATTAACGTATGGGTCGATTAGCGAATGGGTAGATTAACGAATTGATATTATTAACGAGTTCTTTATTAAAGAAACTGTAAATTCGTTATAACAAATAACGTATAACGTAATAACGAATCTGGACTCATCGCTCATAGTTTTACACATTTGTGACCCAGCGTGTGTGTAGTGCGCGTGCTTCTCTACGCTTGAGTGAGCACTGTGTAGTGTGTGCTCAAGTTTTTTATATTTCCCGATTCCTTTCAACTTATTCAGATATTAAATGTGCAAGTAAAGCTATAAGATTTTTTCATTCCCAGTTACACTTTCAATAGCCAACTATGAATAGAAAAAATGAACTTTATTATCGACTAGAAATTATGTTTTCTGTCTAACAATAATTAGGGATTGGGATGTTGTGAGCACAACTTAACATATTGGCTATGTTAGGGTTTTTTGTAATCTAGCGACAAGTCTTGATGGCTCGATTAAATCATTGGATCAGGGAATATGGAAGATAGGTCAGATACTGAATATGGGTCAGTAGATAGGGAATATGGGTCAGTGGATAGGGAATATGGGTCAGTGGATAGGGAATATGGGTCAGTGGATAGGGAATATGGGTCAGTGGATAGGGAGTATGGGTCAGGGGATAGGGAATATGGGTCAGTGGATAGGGAATATGGGTCAGCGGATAGGGAATATGGGTCAGTGGATAGGGAATATGGGTCAGCGGATAGGGAATATGGGTCAGTGGATAGGGAGTATGGGTCAGGGGATAGGGAATATGGGTCAGTGGATAGGGAATATGGGTCAGCGGATAGGGAATATGGGTCAGTGGATAGGGAATATGGGTCAGTGGATAGGGAATATGGGTCAGCGGATAGGGAATATGGGTCAGTGGATAGGGAATATGGGTCAGTGGATAGGGAATATGGGTCAGGCAAGTTGAAGATCCTCATGACACGCACGCAGAATTCAGATTAAAAAATATTTGCAGCGACGGTCTGTCTGTCCTGGATTTAAAATTCAGTTTCTGTCCTCCCGATTTTTTATAAATAATTGTCTGAAAACCATTATTATAACTCCTTAAATGAGTCTTGCACTTTTGACATCATTACTTCTCGTTAGTCTTGGAAGTACAAGCACTCTCTTTTAGACCTACAGCTATGAAATATATTTTCCTTCAAGAGAGAATCTCTCTGATAAATCAATGCTGTTTCTCTGCCCCGACTTATCGATTTAAATAAATCCCTCTTCATTTAGGCTCCCCTGTGGATTAAGCAGGAAAAGTTACTTTGCTTACGACACGGAAAGTCTTCAGTTTATAAACGTGAACTAAACAACCATATTGATTTGCATTTTTGGCTTGTTCGATGTTTAAATTAAAAAGTAAACGATGGAGTAAGAGGGAGAGAATGGGATAAAGTAGAGGGAGAATGGGATAAAGTTGAGAGAGAGTGGGATGAAGTTGAGAGAGAAAATGGGATAAAGTAGAGAGAATGGGATTAAGAAGAGAAGAGAGAGATTGGGATTAAGAAGAGAAGAGAAAGAATGGGATTAAGAAGAGAAGAGAAAGAATGGGATTAAGAAGAGAAGAGAAAGAATGGGATTAAGAAGAGAAGAGAAAGAATGGGATTAAGAAGAGAAGAGAAAGAATGGGATTAAGAAGAGAAGAGAGAGAATGGGGTTAAGAACAGAAGAGAGAGAATGGGATTAAGAACAGAAGAGAGAGAATGGGATTAAGTAGAGAAGAGAGAGAATGGGATTAAGAAGAGAAGAGAGAGAATGGGATTAAGAACAGAAGAGAGAGAATGGGATTAAGAACAGAAGAGAGAGAATGGGATTAAGAACAGAAGAGAGAGAATGGGATTAAGAACAGAAGAGAGAGAATGGGATAAAGTTGAGAGAGAATGGGATAAAGTTGAGAGAGAATAGGATAAAGTGGAGAGAAGAGAGAGAATGGGATTAAGTAGAGAAGAGAGAGAATGGGATTAAGAACAGAAGAGAGAGAATGGGATTAAGAACAGAAGAGAGAATGGGATTAAGAACAGAAGAGAGAGAATGGGATAAAGTTGAGAGAGAATGGGATAAAGTTGAGAGAGAATAGGATAAAGTGGAGAGAAGAGAGAGAATGGGATTAAGTAGAGAAGAGAGAGAATGGGATTAAGAACAGAAGAGAGAGAATGGGATTAAGTGGAGAGAAGAGAGAGAATGGAATTAAGAACAGAAGAGAGAGAATGGGATTAAGAACAGAAGAGAGAGAATGGGATTAAGAAGAGAGAATAGGATTAAGAAGAGAAGAGAGAGAATGGGATTAAGAACAGAAGAGAGAGAATGGGATTAAGAACAGAAGAGAGAGAATGGGATTAAGTTGAGAAGAGAGAGAATGGGATTAAGAACAGAAGAGAGAGAATGGGATTAAGTGGAGAGAAGAGAGATAATTGGATTAGGTAGAGAGGGAGAGAATTGGAATGGGAGAGAATGAGTAAGGGAGTTAAGGAGATACAGGCGTTGCAGCTGTCTGCCTCTCAGTAGATTGACATCTTTATCGACTTTTTCCGGTAAAATTATTTGTTACCTTTGAAGGCTTTGCTTGCCAATTAGCTGATTTTTGTTGCCCCTGGAAATACATGTTCTTCTTTTTCTGCTTTGTATCCGGGCAGATAATTAGATAACTGCTTTCTTAGCCCATTATCTTCACCCAGTGCGACCTTTGTAAAGAAAGAAATAAAAAAACTTTTGACGGCTAGCTAGATAATTTAGGCATTGCATCCTAATAGTTGGATAAATTGTGCGATTTTAAGTGAATTTATCCCTAACGAAATTATTAAAATAATAGGATTTGTGTCTAAGAAAATTAAATTCAAGTCGTGTGCAATTTTTAGTGTAAATATGGGAATTATGAGTCAGTGGGTAGGGAATATGGGTCAGTGGGTAGGGAATATGGGTCAGTGGGTAGTGAATATAAGTCAGTGGATAGGGAATATGGGTCAGTGGATTGGGAATATGGGTCAGTAGATGGGGAATATGAGTCAGTGGATTGGGAATATGGGTCAGTAGATGGGGAATATGGATCAATGGATAGGGAATATGGGTCAGTAGATGGGGAATATGGATCAATGGATAGGGAATATAGGTTAGTGGATAGGGAATATGGGTCAGTAGATGGGGAATATGGATCAATGGATAGGGAATATGGGTCAGTAGATGGGGAATATGGATCAATGGATAGGGAATATAGGTCAGTGGATAGGGAATATGGGTTAGTGGATAGGGAATATGGGTTAGTGGATAGGGAATATGCGTCAGTGGATAGGGAATATGGGTTAGTGGATAGGGAATATGGGTCAGTGGATAGGGAATATGGGTCAGCGGATAGGGAATATGGGTCAGTGGATAGGGAATATGTGTCAGTAGATGGGGAATATGGGTCAGTGGATAGGGAATATGGGTCAGTAGATGGGGAATATGGGTCAGTGGATAGGGAATATGGGTCAGTAGATGGGGAATATGGATCAATGGATAGGGAATATGGGTCAGTAGATGGGGAATATGGATCAATGGATAGGGAATATGGGTCAGTAGATGGGGAATATGGATCAATGGATAGGGAATATAGGTTAGTGGATAGGGAATATGGGTCAGTGGATAGGGAATATGGGTTAGTGGATAGGGAATATGGGTTAGTGGATAGGGAATATGGGTCAGTGGATAGGGAATATGGGTTAGTGGATAGGGAATATGGGTCAGTGGATAGGGAATATGGGTCAGCGGATAGGGAATATGGGTCAGTGGATAGGGAATATGGGTCAGTAGATGGGGAATATGGGTCAGTGGATAGGGAATATGGGTCAGTAGATGGGGAATATGGGTCAGTGGATAGGGAATATGGGTCAGTAGATGGGGAATATGGATCAATGGATAGGGAATATGGGTCAGTAGATGGGGAATATGGATCAATGGATAGGGAATATAGGTTAGTGGATAGGGAATATGGGTCAGTGGATAGGGAATATCGGTCAGTGGATAGGCAATCTGGATCAGTGGATTGGGAATATGGGTCAGTAGATGGGGAATATGGGTCAGTGGATAGGGAATATGGGTCAGTAGATGGGGAATATGGATCAATGGATAGGGAATATGGGTCAGTAGATGGGGAATATGGATCAATGGATAGGGAATATAGGTTAGTGGATAGGGAATATGGGTCAGTGGATTGGGAATATGGGTTAGTGGATAGGGAATATGGGTTAGTGGATAGGGAATATGGGTCAGTGGATAGGGAATATGGGTTAGTGGATAGGGAATATGGGTCAGTGGATAGGGAATATGGGTCAGCGGATAGGGAATATGGGTCAGTGGATAGGGAATATGGGTCAGTAGATGGGGAATATGGGTCAGTGGATAGGGAATATGGGTCAGTAGATGGGGAATATGGGTCAGTGGATAGGGAATATGGGTCAGTAGATGGGGAATATGTATCAATGGATAGGGAATATGGGTCAGTAGATGGGGAATATGGATCAATGGATAGGGAATATAGGTTAGTGGATAGGGAATATGGGTCAGTGGATAGGGAATATCGGTCAGTGGATAGGCAATCTGGATCAGTGGATTGGGAATATGGGTCAGTAGATGGGGAATATGGGTCAGTGGATAGGGAATATGGGTCAGTAGATGGGGAATATGGATCAATGGATAGGGAATATGGGTCAGTAGATGGGGAATATGGATCAATGGATAGGGAATATAGGTTAGTGTATAGGGAATATGGGTCAGTGGATAGGGAATATGGGTCAGTGGATAGGGAATATGGGTCAGTGGATAGGGAATATGGGTCAGTGGATAGGGAATATGGGTCAGTGGATAGGGAATATGGGTCAGTGGATAGGGAATATGGGTTTGTGGATAGGGAATATGGGTCAGTGGATAGGGAATATGGGTCAGTGGATAGGGAATATGGGTTTGTGGATAGGGAATATGGGTCAGTGGATAGGGAATATGGGTTTGTGGATAGGGAATATGGGTCAGTGGATAGGGAATATGGGTTTGTGGATAGGGAATATGGGTCAGTGGATAGGGAATATGGGTCAGTGGATAGGGAATATGGGTCAGTAGATGGGGAATATGAATACCACGTCACTGTACTATACATTACAATAGAAGCAATAAGAGGAAATTCACAGCTGGTGCAGTTAGCAAAATTGCGGTACAATACTTATGGGTTAAATTAGGTCAAGGTCGCGAGCTAAGCGCACGTGATGATTCGTCTTTTTTCTGTTTTTTATGTGCCCTAAGGTCAGTCGAGCGTCTATTTATGGACTTAGTAGCTGTGCTAAGGGTGAATAATTTATTGCTGTTGCTGAGCTCCAGAGAAGAATTGGTTTTGAAATTCCATTAGGAGAATAAAATTCAAGCTGTAGTAGATTTAAGCTCATTTGCCATTTTTAAGTAGATAAGTACTCGTAGATTAGTAGCTAGATTAGTAAATCAGTTTATGCATTTTTCGATTTCTGAAGTAAATTTGTAGATTTACTAGATAGCTTAGTGATTGAGAAAGAGATTAGTAGATTCGAAAACAGATTAGCGGATTAGCAAGCAGATTAGTAGATTGGAAAACAGATTAGCGGATTAGCAAGCAGATTAGTAGATTGGAAAACAGATTAGCGGATTAGCAAGCAGATTAGTAGATTGGAAAACAGATTAGCGGATTCGGAAGCAGGTTAGTAGATTAGTCTGGGAGAGACAGAGAGGAGAGACAGAGTGTGAGAGACAAAGGGGGAGAGACAGAGTGTGAGAGACAAAGGGGGAGAGACAGAGTGTGAGAGACAAAGGGGGAGAGACAGAGTGGGAGAGACAGAGTGTGAGAGACAGAGTGGGAGAGACAGAGTGGGAGAGACAGAGTGGGAGAGACAGAGAGGAGAGACAGAGTGTGAGAGACAGAGTGGGAGAGACAGAGTGGGAGAGACAGAGGGGGAGAGACAGAGTGGGAGAGACAGAGGGGAGAGACAGAGTGTGAGAGACAGAGAGTGAGAGACAGAGTGTGAGAGACAGAGTGGGAGAGACAGAGTGTGAGAGACAGAGAGTGAGAGACAGAGTGGGAGAGACAGAGTGTGAGAGACAGAGTGGGAGAGACAGAGTGGGAGAGACAGAGTGGGAGAGACAGAGTGTGAGAGACAGAGTGGGAGAGACAGAGTGGGAGAGACAGAGTGGGAGAGACAGAGTGTGAGAGACAGAGTGGGAGAGACAGAGTGGGAGAGACGGAGTGTGAGAGACAGAGTGGGAGAGACAGAGTGGGAGAGACAGAGGGGGAGAGACAGAGTGGGAGAGACAGAGTGGGAGAGACAGAGTGTGAGAGACAGAGTGGGAGAGACAGAGTGGGAGAGACAGAGTGTGAGAGACAGAGTGGGAGAGACAGAGTGGGAGAGACAGAGGGGGAGAGACAGAGTGGGAGAGACAGAGGGGGAGAGACAGAGTGTGAGAGACAGAGTGGGAGAGACAGAGTGGGAAAGACAGAGTGGGAGAGACAGAGTGTGAGAGACAGAGGGGGAGAGACAGAGTGTGAGAGACAGACAGTGAGAGACAGTGTGAGAGACAGAGGGTTAGAGGGTCGTGGCAGTGCTGGTGAGGCGGTGAAGGGGGCAGGGTTGTTAACTAAGGAAACATGCATTAGTAATATGTGCCGCTTGGGAAAATAACCGAGGGAAACTGCCTCTTCCGACTGGGGTTGTTGGAGCTTTAGTTGGTGCATGGCTTAGTACTTTTATTTTCTCTCTCTCTTGTTTTCTGCTTTCCGACCATGCAGATTAGACAAAGTTTTTTTTGCGTTTACCGAGCAGTGTATTTGGGATTAAGAGAAGTCGAGAGGAAATGAAGATGACCCAGGGAAGGGAAGAAAGCATTTTGAGTGAAAGTGGAGAAAGTGCGAGTTATGGAGAAGTTATAAATTATTTTATTAATATTGCAGGGTATATTTGTTATATTTGTTAATCGGATAATTTAAAACGCTAGAAAGAGAAATATAATGTGGGAGAGATGGAGTACAGGGTACTTAGGGAATGGATTGAAGGGACAGGGAGAGAGAGAGAAGCGAGGAGAGGGGGAGATGTGGAAAAGACAAATTCAGACTATATAGCTATTGTAAATTGAAATTCTTTAGAACCTTCCCCAGATACTAACATCTCTTTTTTAGTATTATTCATTCAACCTGTGTACTAATATATGCTCTCTTGAATAGGGTGCATCGTTGGTTGTACTTTAGGGCTGAAAATAGATTAGATTATTAGTGCAAGGACTATATTGGCAACTGCTATTTGATCTCGCTATGTCACTCTCAATCTCACCCTTGATCTCAACCTCACCCTTAATCTCACTCTCAATCTTACCCTAATCTCAATCTCACTCTCAATCTCACCCTTAATCTCACCCTCAATCTCACTCTCCATCTCACCCTTAATCTCAAGCTCAATCTCAATCTGACCCTTAATCTTAATCTCACCCACAGTCTCACCCCTTATCCTCGCTTTCATTTGAAAGATCGCTCCAGTATAATTTTCCTAATAATACAAATTTTACACTTCTGTTTAAATAAGTGACTTTTCGAATCTATTGATGATGGTCTGGTTTTGACGGACCTTAACATAATCATATTTCCCAGATTTTTATTAATACATCCACATACTCAGCTTAGTACAATTATAATCGATTAACCGGTCCTCGATCGTGCTCTGACGCCCAACTGATATCACATATAGTCGACAAGCCTCAGTTTGTCTCCTAAACACACAATCTCTCTAATCGATCCTCACTCGACAACACTGTGTCTTTATTTCACTTGCACTTTTATTTCTGTCCCTTAATTCAAAATCTAGCCATGGCTACTGTTTTTCTGTAGTGTTTTTAGCTCGAGTGCTTCTGCACTTAAGTTAATTTACCTGTTGTCTTTAGTAGTCTGTATTTTACAAGTCAATCAGTCTGTAGATTGCCTGTCAGTCAGTCTGTAGTTTACCTGTCAATCAGTCTATAGTTTACCTGTCAGTCTATAGTTTACCTGTCAATCAGTCTATAGTTTACCTGTCAGTCAGTCTATTGTTTACCTGTCAATCAGTTTGTAGTTTACCTGTCCATCAGTCTGTAGTTTACCTGTCAATCAGTCTGTAGTTTACCTGTCCATCAGTCTGTAGTTTACCTGTCAATCAGTCTGTAGTTTACCTGTCAGTCAGTCTATTGTTTACCTGTCAATCAGTCTGTAGTTTACCTGTAAATCAGTCTGTAGTTTACCTGTCCATCAGTCAGTAGTTTACCTGTAAATCAGTCTGTAGTTTACCTGTCCATCAGTCTGTAGTTTACCTGTCAATCAGTCTGAAGTTTACCTGTCCATCAGTCTGTAGTTTACCTGTCAATCAGTCTGTAGTTTACCTGTCCATCAGTCTGTAGTTTACCTGTCAATCAGTCAATTGTTTATCTGTCAATCAGTCTGTAGTTTATCTGTCAATCAGTCTGTAGTTTACCTGTCAATCAGTCTGTCGTTTACCTGTCAATCAGTCTGTAGTTTACCTGTCAATCAGTCTGTAGTTTACCTGTCAATCAGTCTGTAGTTTACCTGTCAATCAGTCTGTAGTTTACCTGTCCATCAGTCTGTAGTTTACCTGTCAATCAGTCTGTAGTTTACCTGTCCATCAGTCTGTAGTTTACCTGTCAATCAGTCAATTGTTTATCTGTCAATCAGTCTGTAGTTTATCTGTCAATCAGTCTGAAGTTTATCTGTCAATCAGTCCGTAGTTTACCTGTCAATCAGTCTGTAGTTTACCTGTCAATCAGTCTATAGTTTACCTGTCAATCAGTCTGTAGTTTACCTGTCAATCAGTCTGTAGTTTACCTGTCTGTCAGTCAGTAGTTTACCTGTCCATCAGTATGTAGTTTACCTGTCAATCAGTCTGTAGTTTACCTGTCAATCAGTCTGTAGTTTACCTGTCAATCAGTCTGTAGTTCACCTATCAATAAGTCTGTAGTTTACCTGTCAATCAGTCTGTAGTTTACCTGTCAGTCAGTCTATAGTTTACCTGTCAATCAGTCTATAGTTTACCTGTCAGTCAGTCTATTGTTTACCTGTCAATCAGTCTGTAGTTTACCTGTCAATCAGTCTGTCGTTTACCTGTCAATCAGTCTGTAGTTTACCTGTCAGTCAGTCTATTGTTTACCTGTCAATCAGTCTGTAGTTTACCAGTCAGTCAGTCTATTGTTTACCTGTCAATCAGTCTGTAGTTTACCTGTCAGTCAGTCTATTGTTTACCTGTCAATCAGTCTGTAGTTTACCAGTCAGTCAGTCTATTGTTTACCTGTCAATCAGTCTGTAGTTTATCTGTCAATCAGTCTGTAGTTTATCTGTCAATCAGTCTGTAGTTTATCTGTCAATCAGTCTGTAGTTTATCTGTCAATCAGTCTGTAGTTTATCTGTCAATCAGTCTGTAGTTTATCTGTCAATCAGTCTGTAGTTTACCTGTCCATCAGTCTGTAGTTTACCTGTCAATCAGTCTGTAGTTTACCTGTCAATCAGTCTGTAGTTTACCTGTAAATCAGTCTGTAGTTTACCTGTCCATCAGTCAGTAGTTTACCTGTAAATCAGTCTGTAGTTTACCTGTCCATCAGTCTGTAGTTTACCTGTCAATCAGTCTGAAGTTTACCTGTCCATCAGTCTGTAGTTTACCTGTCAATCAGTCTGTAGTTTACCTGTCCATCAGTCTGTAGTTTACCTGTCAATCAGTCAATTGTTTATCTGTCAATCAGTCTGTAGTTTATCTGTCAATCAGTCTGTAGTTTACCTGTCAATCAGTCTGTCGTTTACCTGTCAATCAGTCTGTAGTTTACCTGTCAATCAGTCTGTAGTTTACCTGTCAATCAGTCTGTAGTTTACCTGTCAATCAGTCTGTAGTTTATCTGTCAATCAGTCTGTAGTTTACCTGTCAATCAGTCTGTAGTTTACCTGTCCATCAGTCTGTAGTTTACCTGTCAATCAGTCAATTGTTTATCTGTCAATCAGTCTGTAGTTTATCTGTCAATCAGTCTGAAGTTTATCTGTCAATCAGTCCGTAGTTTACCTGTCAATCAGTCTGTAGTTTACCTGTCAATCAGTCTATAGTTTACCTGTCAATCAGTCTGTAGTTTACCTGTCAATCAGTCTGTAGTTTACCTGTCTGTCAGTCAGTAGTTTACCTGTCCATCAGTATGTAGTTTACCTGTCAATCAGTCTGTAGTTTACCTGTCAATCAGTCTGTAGTTTACCTGTCAATCAGTCTGTAGTTCACCTATCAATAAGTCTGTAGTTTACCTGTCAATCAGTCTGTAGTTTACCTGTCAGTCAGTCTATAGTTTACCTGTCAATCAGTCTATAGTTTACCTGTCAGTCAGTCTATTGTTTACCTGTCAATCAGTCTGTAGTTTACCTGTCAATCAGTCTGTCGTTTACCTGTCAATCAGTCTGTAGTTTACCTGTCAGTCAGTCTATTGTTTACCTGTCAATCAGTCTGTAGTTTACCAGTCAGTCAGTCTATTGTTTACCTGTCAATCAGTCTGTAGTTTACCTGTCAGTCAGTCTATTGTTTACCTGTCAATCAGTCTGTAGTTTACCAGTCAGTCAGTCTATTGTTTACCTGTCAATCAGTCTGTAGTTTATCTGTCAATCAGTCTGTAGTTTATCTGTCAATCAGTCTGTAGTTTATCTGTCAATCAGTCTGTAGTTTATCTGTCAATCAGTCTGTAGTTTATATGTCAATCAGTCTGTAGTTTATCTGTCAATCAGTCTGTAGTTTACCTGTCCATCAGTCTGTAGTTTACCTGTCAATCAGTCTGTAGTTTACCTGTCAGTCAGTCTGTAGTTTACCTGTCTGTCAGTCTGTAGTTTACCTGTCTGTCAGTCAGTAGTTTACCTGTCTGTCAGTCTATTGTTTACCTGTCAATCAGTCTGTAGTTTACCTGTCAATCAGTCTGTCGTTTATCTGTCAATCAGTCTGTAGTTTATCTGTCAATCAGTCTGTAGTTTTTCTGTCAATCAGTCTGTAGTTTATCTGTCAATCAGTCTGAAGTTTATCTGTCAATCAGTCTGTAGTTTACCTGTCAATCAGTCTGTAGTTTACCTGTCCATCAGTCTGTAGTTTACCTGTCAATCAGTCTGTAGTTTACCTGTCAATCAGTCTGTAGTTTACCTGTCCATCAGTCTGTAGTTTACCTGTCAATCAGTCTGTAGTTTACCTGTCCATCAGTCTGTAGTTTACCTGTCAATCAGTCAATAGTTTATCTGTCAATTAGTCTGTAGTTTATCTGTCAATCAGTCTGAAGTTTATCTGTCAATCAGTCTGAAGTTTATCTGTCAATCAGTCTGTAGTTTACCTGTCAATCAGTCTGTAGTTTACCTGTCAATCAGTCTATAGTTTACCTGTCAATCAGTCTGTAGTTTACTTGTCTGTCAGTCTGTAGTTTACCTGTCTGTCAGTCTGTAGTTTACCTGTCTGTCAGTCAGTAGTTTACCTGTCTGTCAGTCTATTGTTTACCTGTCAATCAGTCTGTAGTTTACCTGTCAATCAGTCTGTAGTTTACCTGTCAATCAGTCTGTAGTTTACCTGTCAGTCAGTCTATTGTTTACCTGTCAATCAGTCTGTAGTTTATCTGTCAATCAGTCTGTAGTTTATCTGTCAATCAGTCTGTAGTTTACCTGTCAGTCAGTCTATTGTTTACCTGTCAATCAGTCTGTAGTTTACCAGTCAGTCAGTCTATTGTTTACCTGTCAATCAGTCTGTAGTTTATCTGTCAATCAGTCTGTAGTTTACCTGTCCATCAGTCTGTAGTTTACCTGTCAATCAGTCAATTGTTTATCTGTCAATCAGTCTGTAGTTTATCTGTCAATCAGTCTGAAGTTTATCTGTCAATCAGTCCGTAGTTTACCTGTCAATCAGTCTGTAGTTTACCTGTCAATCAGTCTATAGTTTACCTGTCAATCAGTCTGTAGTTCACCTGTCAGTCAGTCTATAGTTTACCTGTCAATCAGTCCATAGTTTACCTGTCAGTCAGTCTATTGTTTACCTGTCAATCAGTCTGTAGTTTACCAGTCAGTCAGTCTATTGTTTACCTGTCAATCAGTCTGTAGTTTATCTGTCAATCAGTCTGTAGTTTACCTGTCAATCAGTCTGTAGTTTACCTGTCAATCAGTCTGTAGTTTACCTGTCCATCAGTCTGTAGTTTACCTGTCAATCAGTCTGTAGTTTACCTGTCCATCAGTCTGTAGTTTACCTGTCAATCAGTCAATAGTTTATCTGTCAATTAGTCTGTAGTTTATCTGTCAATCAGTCTGAAGTTTATCTGTCAATCAGTCTGAAGTTTATCTGTCAATCAGTCTGTAGTTTACCTGTCAATCAGTCTGTAGTTTACCTGTCAATCAGTCTATAGTTTACCTGTCAATCAGTCTGTAGTTTACCTGTCTGTCAGTCTGTAGTTTACCTGTCTGTCAGTCTGTAGTTTACCTGTCTGTCAGTCAGTAGTTTACCTGTCTGTCAGTCTATTGTTTACCTGTCAATCAGTCTGTAGTTTACCTGTCAATCAGTCTGTCGTTTACCTGTCAATCAGTCTGTAGTTTACCTGTCAGTCAGTCTATTGTTTACCTGTCAATCAGTCTGTAGTTTATCTGTCAATCAGTCTGTAGTTTATCTGTCAATCAGTCTGTAGTTTACCTGTCAGTCAGTCTATTGTTTACCTGTCAATCAGTCTGTAGTTTACCAGTCAGTCAGTCTATTGTTTACCTGTCAATCAGTCTGTAGTTTATCTGTCAATCAGTCTGTAGTTTACCTGTCCATCAGTCTGTAGTTTACCTGTCAATCAGTCAATTGTTTATCTGTCAATCAGTCTGTAGTTTATCTGTCAATCAGTCTGAAGTTTATCTGTCAATCAGTCTGTAGTTTACCTGTCAGTCAGTCTATTGTTTACCTGTCAATCAGTCTGTAGTTTACCTGTCAATCAGTCTGTAGTTTACCTGTCCATCAGTCAGTAGTTTACCTGTCAATCAGTCTGTAGTTTATCTGTCAATCAGTCTGTAGTTTATCTGTCAATCAGTCTGTAGTTTATCTGTCAATCAGTCTGTAGTTTATCTGTCAATCAGTCTGTAGTTGGCCTACAGAGGATTTATAAATTTATCAATTTTTCGATTAGTAGGTAAGTATATATAAGGTATTTTTGTAAACATAAATACCTAACACTAACATACTAAGATACTTTTCTTTGCAAAATCTCCTATAAAAGACGAAGTTTAGTTGAATTCGGTTAATTTGTGAGCAAGACAAGAATTAATGCAAATATTAATCTCGATTCTTGCTTAATTATAGAAGAGGCTTTTCTGCGCATGCTATTAATTAAGCGAATGACTTAATGGGCGAGTTAATTCGGCAGCATGGGACCTCATTAACATCTCTTTTAATCAGGTGTATATGTATATGTGCCTGTGAATAAACGCTTGTATGTAAGCGAAATTTGCATACTAACGTTCTGTTGGTTGGGCTAGTGCTTGACTTAATGAGCGGTGTTGTAAAAGACCGTGACTGCTAAAATCCATTTTAATACTGCCTTCTGCTGCTGCTGCTGCTGCTGCTGCTGCAATGTGCCTGTGAATAATATTAAATTTATTTTCCTCGTCTCTCTCTTCGTGTCTCCTCCAACTCCACTCCTGTTCTCCTGTCCTCTCCTCTCCTTTTCTGTCCTGTCCTGTCTCTCCTGTCCTCTCCTCTCCTGTCCTGTCCTCTCCTCTCCTCTCCTCTCCTGTCCTGTCCTGTCCTCTCCTCTCCTGTCCTGTCCTGTCCTCTCCTCTCCTGTCCTGTCCTGTCCTCTCCTGTCCTGTCCTCTCCTCTCCTCTCCTGTCCTGTCCTGTCCTCTCCTCTCCTGTCCTGTCCTGTCCTCTCCTGTCCTGTCCTGTCCTCTCCTGTCCTGTCCTGTTCTGTCCTCTCCTCTCCTCTCCTGTCCTGTCCTGTCCTCTCCTCTCCTGTCCTGTCCTGTCCTCTCCTGTCCTGTCCTGTCCTGTCCTCTCCTGTCCTGTCCTGTCCTCTCCTCTCCTCTCCTCTCCTGTCCTGTCCTGTCCTCTCCTCTCCTGTCCTGTCCTGTCCTCTCCTCTCCTGTCCTGTCCTGTCCTCTCCTGTCCTGTCCTGTCCTGTCCTCTCCTGTCCTTTCCTGTCCTCTCCTCTCCTCTCCTCTCATGTCCTGTCCTGTCCTCTCCTCTCCTGTCCTGTCCTGTCCTCTCCTCTCCTGTCCTCTCCTGTCCTGTCCTGTCCTCTCCTCTCCTCTCCTCTCCTGTCCTGTCCTGTCCTCTCCTCTCCTGTCCTGTCCTGTCCTCTCCTCTCCTGTCCTTTCCTGTCCTCTCCTGTCCTGTCCTCTCCTGTCCTGTCCTCTCCTCTCCTCTCCTCTCCTGTCCTGTCCTGTCCTGTCCTCTCCTGTCCTGTCCTGTCCTGTCCTGTCCTCTCCTCTCCTCTCCTGTCCTCTCCTGTCCTGTCCTCTCCTCTCCTGTCCTGTCCTGTCCTCTCCTCTCCTCTCCTGTCCTCTCCTGTCCTGTCCTGTCCTGTCCTGTCCTGTCCTCTCCTCTCCTCTCCTCCTTCCCGGCCTTCTCTCATATCCTGTTTTTCATATATCCATTTTATGGAGAGCTTGTAGCCTCCAACCCATTAGTTAGAGCTTTAGAATTTTTATAATTAAGAATGTAATTCTTAATAGTTAATAAGTAATTTAACGAGGATAAGTGGGCCCCACCCCACTAAATGGACTGTACACTACACCTAGAATCGCTGCGCAACAGCTGGGTCTGTATCACTGGTTGGGCTACGCTCGTAACACAGTTTGTGTAATTTCTACGCGTATCTGTACGTTAATATTTTGCTTTCGATTTACTTAATTAACTTTCTCACAATAGAAAAACTATTAATGCTGCTAATTGATTTTCTCATCAACAGAAATACGATACTTTCAAAATTTCGAAACAAAGTTTTGTATGGTTTTCACCTTTTTCTACACCTTTTCTTCGAGTAAAAAACTGAAAATAAATGTAGCCACCATATTCAAGTTACACTGCTTAGATTTTTTTAATTAGGCAAGTAGTATAGTGCAGTTTGCAACTATTTTAAAAATTTTGTTGAAAAAATAAACTTTTTGCTTGACACATAATAATGATTGCAGGAGGGCTGTGGGAAACGGCACACCATTTTGTGACACTAGACCCGCAGCCAGCGCATTATGCCCCATTCCGCTGATTCGTACACACACGCAACTGTAGGCAGGCACACACTCACACAGGTGTGTACATCTGCCTTCACTTTCTCATCGTCAGGCAGTATACACACTCACTGTGCCTTGGAGGTTGGCCCTCAAGGGCTTAAATTGCACGACAAGCCCCCAAGCCTTCTCTCCGCGGCTGCGCCCCAAATAAATGTGGCCTCGCCGCGGAGTCGAACTCAGGGACCTTGGCGTGATAGGCAAACGCGTTAACCGCTCTGCCACCGACAACCCCCGCACTCGACAGATGGACGTCATGGCCATCGCTAAGAAGATCTCCGGCCTCAACGGTCGCCTAGGCAACCTGGCTGCGCTATCGGAACCCCGCGAAAATGCCTACATAGCCTATCGGTGCAAAGGCTCTGTAGAGTACAATTCCATTGACAGTTCGTTGAGCACCTTCGGCTCCGTGCTAGTATCGGCCACTTATCCGGGTCGGTGCAAACTCGAATTGTTAGAGCAGGCAACCGTCAACCTGACGTGTCGGGCCCGCCTACAGGCGGTGGAGTATGATGGTCAAGCTCGGGTGACTGGCGGCGATCCGGTGACAGCCGGTTTAGAAACACCGCTAGGCGAATTGTTGGAGACTTCGGTTGAAGATATGGACGATGGCAGCTATGCCATCAGGTTTGTTCCGCTGTGCCCCGGCAAGCACCGACTGACAGTTCGAGTGTTCGATCGACCAGTCAGAGGCTGCCCAATTGAACTCGATGTGGCTGGCAGACACAAGCCGGCTGCGAAAGCTGGCTCGGGTGGGTCAACAATGTCCTCCACGCAGCAGTTTAATGTTGATCGGCTGCACGTGAGTAACAGGGGGTCAAGTGACCTCCCCTTATTCTCAAAACTGCGTTTATTCTATTTGGGGGGTCATGTGACCTCCCATCAGTGTAAAAAATTTGCAGAGGGATCACGTGACTTCCCCTTAGTGTTAAAAAAACCTGTGTACTTTAAAGAGGGGGTGGTCACGTGACTTCTCCTCATAGTCTGGAAAGGTTTAGAAATAAATTTATTTCTATTCAAGTTCTTGTACTTTAGTTTGGCTGAAAACACAGTCAATCCTGTATAAAACTGCCACCTCAGGCACCATACGCTGTGGCATCCAGTCTGACTGGTAGAGAAGTGTTCGTCTCGGACACTGGCAATTGTCGAGTGGCTGTGCTAGATTCTGATCTGCGATGGCTTGGCGAGATTGGCAAATCGGCCGCTGCGACGGGCAGGGCTGCCACCGGACTGGCTGTGGACGCTGGCGGGCGACTGTGGGTGAGTGGAGTCGAGTGGTTGGGGAGAGTGGGGTAGACTATTAGTCACAGTGGGGTAGATTGTTAGGCACAGTGGGGTAGACTATTAGGCACAGTGGTGTAGACTATTAGTCACAGTGGGGTAGACTATTAGTCACAGTGGGGTAGACTATTAGTCACAGTGGGGTAGACTATTAGGCCCAGTGGAGTAGACTATTAGGCCCAGTGGGGTAGACTATTAGTCACAGTGGGGTAGACTGTTAGGCACAGTGGGGTAGACTATTAGGCACAGTGGGGTAGACTATTAGGCACAGTGGGGTAGACTATTAGTCACAGTGGGGTAGACTATTAGTCACAGTGGGGTAGACTATTAGTCACAGTGGGGTAGACTATTAGTCACAGTTGGGTAGACTATTAGTCACAGTGGGGTAGACTATTAGGCGCAGTGGGTAGACTATTAGTCACAGTGGGGTAGACTATTAGTCACAGTGGGGTAGACTATTAGGCGCAGTGGGTAGACTTTTAGGCCCAGTGGGGTAGACTGTTAGGCACAGTGGAGTAGACTATTAGGCTCAGTGGAGTAGACTATTAGGCACAGGGGGTAGACTATTAGGCCCAGTGGAGTAGACTGTTAGACACAGTGGGGTAGACTATTAGTCACAGTGGGGTAGATTGTTAGTCACAGTGGGGTAGACTATTAGGCACAGTGGGGTAGACTATTAGTCACAGTGGGGTAGACTATTAGTCACAGTGGGGTAGACTATTAGTCACAGTGGGGTAGACTATTAGTCACAGTGGGGTAGACTATTAGTCACAGTGGGGTAGACTATTAGTCACAGTGGGGTAGACTATTAGGCGCAGTGGGTAGACTATTAGGCCCAGTGGGGTAGACTGTTAGGCACATTGGGGTAGACTATTAGGCTCAGTGCAGAAGACTATTAGTCACAGTGGGGTAGACTGTTAGGCACAGTGGGGTAGACTATTAGGCTCAGTCCAGAAGACTATTAGTCACAGTGGGGTAGACTGTTAGGCCCAGTGGAGTAGACTATTAGGCCCAGTGGAGTAGACTATTAGGCCTAGTGGGGTAGTCTGTTAGGCCCAGTGGGGTAGAGTGTCAATTAGGCAGTGGGGTGTTGAGAGTGGCGCTGGGCTCAGGCGAGAATCCCAACTCAAACTTTTCAAGGTGGCTAACTGGAAGGAGCGTCGAATCTTTGAACTGGACCCGGTGACTGATCGTGTGATGTCTTCGATCAGCGGTGAATTTCTAGTCGAACCCGTCCTTGTCACCGTTGGCAGCCGCGGCGAGATCATCATCGGCGACACAGGATCCGGAAAAATCTTTGTCGTGGATCCTGGCAGCGGCAATCTTCTAGCTAGCCTTGGCGACGGCCGATTGAAGTCATTGACTTCCATGACTGTCAACAAGTCCGAGGTTGTCGGTGTCAACGTCTATGGCCTGGCTAACGGCGCCGTGTCGATGTTTAGCGGCAGCGGCGGTAGCGACTGGCGAAGTCTAGCGGCTGGCGAGTTGAAGAATCCGACTGGAGCGGTTGCTGGGCTGGCTGTGGACGAGTTGGGCCGATTGCTGGTTGCTAGGCAGACCGGTGTGATACAGGTGAGCTCGTGTTGTTGCCTCTAATCCTATTTTTATGCCTCTGATCACCCACAGTCTATGCCTCTTACTTTCCCACTCTATGGCTTTCTCTTCCCCAATTCTATGCCTCCATCCGCAGGTGTACACCCGGCCTCTAGGCGACTTCATTTGCGACATCCTGCCCGAGGAGCAGGAACGCTTGAGACGGCCAGGTGGTATTTGCTGCCTGACTGAGGGCTGGCTGGTTGTAGCTGACACTCTTGGCAACACGGTCAAGAAGTTTCGCTACACCTGACTAAACTGGTTCAATAAAGCTATATCCTGCTGAGGATTAAGCAGACTTTTCTTAAATAACTTTCTTTTTTCAAGGTAAGGTTGTAGCCTAGACTCCACTGGAACAATTTGCGTCCTTTAGCAAGACACTTAACTCTGCATTGCTTCAGTTCACCCAGCTGTTAAATGGGTGCCAGCATCAGCTGGGATAATTGAAGGTGGGTGTGGCGTCCCCCCAGTCCGTGGACTGAACAGCTGTACGCAGGCTTCAGATGCGCCGCGCATTAGCTGCGGCTGTGCTGTCGGCTGCACATCTGACCCAATTGGGGCAGGTGTAATCAATTATTTAATTCAATTATTAATTCAAGGTAACAATTATAACTTTGAGATCATAGAATCAATAGTGTGAGGTTTTAAGACCAAGGAATCGCTAGGGTGAGATTTTGAGATCAATGAATTGAATTAGGTGAGATTTTGAGCTCAAGGAATTTATTGGGTGAGATTTTGAGATCAAAGAATTGAACTGGGTGAGATTTTGAGCTCAATGCAAGGAATTTAATAGGAAAGATTTTGAGATAAAATAATCTATAGAATGGTGAGATTTTGAGATCAAGGAAATTACTAGAGTGATATTTTGCGATCAATCGATCGACAGGGTGAGTTTTTTAATTATAGATATTCCGTAAAAAAAATTTAAATTTTAGTCTGCATAAATCTGAGTTTTCTTTTCCAATTTTTCACTTTTAAATCACGCGAGATTTCCTCTTTTGATTCACTTTTCAAAATGGCGCAACACTAGTTTAGATCCCATCTTCGATGCATAATGTTTTTTCAATGTGGCATTGTCCACTACCTGATTTTAATCTGCTCAGACAAACAAAGTAGGAGAGTTTTTGTTTACATATTTCATTTTCAAATATTCCAACAGCTGACTTTTATAAACTTAACTGATAAGCAAAAACTGAAATGTGAAGTATAAAAAAGAACTCTTATGTTTTTTCTGTTCTTAGTGTTTTGTTATTACTTATTTTTAGCATAAGTATAGCGTTATAGCGTAGATTCTCGAAATGGCTACTGAGTAAGTAGTAGTAAGTAATATAGCTACAAGTATAAAACGTGAACAAAATATTTTTGTTTTTGTTTTTGTTTCGTATTGCTCAGAATTTTTCACTTCTAGTTTATGTGCTTATATAAATTTCCTCTCTGCCTGTTACCGATCTCTGTTGCAACTTCGTTTTTTAGTACTCGTAAACTACTGTCTGCTGAAAAAATACTTTTGGTAAGTTTAATTAATAGGCATTTCTTTGACTTGTTTTAAAGACTGTTTAAAACTATATGTATAAAGCTTTTTTCTGCCACTATTTACTGTCAGTGCAGTACACGCACGCATCTTCATTATTCTTTAATCAATCGGGCACTTTAAATAGCACACAGTATATTTCAAATTTAATTAATTGAAAAAACTATTATGTCACCGTTACTTCTTGCAATTTATAACTTCTTTTAATTAATTTATCTCAATTGTTTTTCGCAATCCCAAACTTCAGTTTCGGCACGTAGAAATAAATAGTTTAACTAAGAGTTTGCTTCAATTTTTTTATAACTTTACAAAATTTAATAATTTGTTTGTCAATATTATATAAGTTATTTTTTATCTAAACAAGAGTAAAGCAAAAATTTACTTCGAGATATTTTCAATAACAAACTTTACCCTAATTTCTGTACCGTAAAATAATTATCGCGCTTAAGATAAAGTATGCTTGAGCCAACCATTGATACAGTATTACGTAATCATTATTTCTATCTTGCCGTCAAAATTTTAGAAAACACACACAAATAGCGCCATGTTTAGTACATTGCAATTGTTAAATAGTCCTTCCTGCCTAGGTTATATAACTATTAATCTACTTCTGACCATAACTCTATACAGTAACGGTATATTCTTAACAATCTTATTACAAATCGAGGTATAGAGCCTGATAAGTGTTTATATATGAGACATACAATTATATAAATATCGTATTGGTCTTATCAGCTTATAATACAAATACAACTATTTCCCTGTAGTGAGATAAAGTAGATTTATTTTTATTTTTAATTCTACTCGAAGATTATATATATCAGGTAGAAAAAAACCCAAAAACCCAAACCTTTTGGGTTTTTTTTACCCAAAAGGTATATGCTTTAAAACTTAAACTCCCCGTGTTTCCTTGCGTTCCCTAATTGTCTACTCTTAGCATTTAAATTAGAATGAGACGTCAGGTGTTGTCATCTTAGTCCGAGGTAACTATAATCTTTAATTAGTGCATGGCTGAATTAAATAAGATAAGCAAACCACAATGAAAGCAGTTCAGAGTTAAGAAAACTGTTTTTATATTTACGATCGTCTGAAATCGAATGCTATTAATGACACGTCAGAACAAACAGACAAACACAAAAGCACACAATTAAACGACCTAAACGAGCCGATTTCAATGTTAATGAATAGCACGAATGACAGAGTTTGAAAAGATGAAACGATTTGTTATACTGTGTAATGATGATCAGTCACTCATTATCGTTGGTTCAATGAAAAAATCTAGACAATTAAAATAATGCCATGGAAGCTGCATGTACTGTATAATTAAGAGGACTTTTAAAAAGAGAATGAATTCGCTGAATACCTGCAATATTTCCAATGAAAATAATTTAACACGCGTGAAAACAATTCCGTACTTTAAAAACAAAATTCTAAAAAGTCCACGCGATTGAGGAAGCTTTGGCGGTAAGAACGATTTTTGACACATTTGTTAACAAATAAGTCGTGGTGATTTGAGGAAAAGGATGAAAACTAAAGGATCAATATACTAGGGATCGGAATTCGCTATGGGATTTGGTGACAGGATTTTGTTTTTTCATTTTCGCAACTGGAATCCCTTACAATTGGAATCGTCATATTCAGTTTGAAATCTGAGAATAGTAATATTCCACTGGGGAATTTGGAATAATAATCTTTTGATTGGGATCGCGATTTGTACACTGGTACTTTGCGGTTTCGAATCTTCTTTGTAGGATTTGGCTTGTAGAATATTTAAAGTTGGGATAAAAATTTCGCCATAATTTAATTTTATTAATTATGTATAAGCAAAAGTAGAAAAAAACTACATTTATCGCCACACTAGGCACTGACTCAAGCATTTTAACAACCGGGGGCATAACTGAAACCGGAATTCAGGAATTTAAGCTGTTTAAATTAAAAAACGTACTATAAAAATGTGCACCAAATTAGCAAATTAGCTGGGGTAGCACATGCCATGGAAGAAAGATTAAAATCAAGTTTAGTAACTCAGAAAATGGTCAATATACATAAAATTTGGCAAGCAGATTTAGTTTCAGCACTTTGAGTCTATAGATCTATTGTCAGATTACTTTCTCAATTCTTAAAGGGATGCATAGTCTAGCAATCCATTTTCTAAATTCCTAGGTGAATAAATAGACTAGCAATCCATTTTCCAAATTCCAAGGTGAATAGACTAGCAATCCATTTTCCAAATTCCAAGGTGAATAGACTAGCAATCCATTTTCTAAATTCCAAGGTGAATAGACTAGCAATCCATTTTCTAAATTCCAAGGTGAATAGACAAGCAATCCATTTTCAAAATTCCTAAGTGAATAGACTAGCAATCCATTTTCTAAATTCCTAAGTGAATAGACTAGCACTCGATTTTCTAAATTCCTAAGTGAATAGACTAGCAATCCATTTTCTAAATTCCTAAGTGAATAGACTAGCAATCCATTTTCTAAATTCCTAAGTGAATAGACTAGCACTCGATTTTCTAAATTCCTAAGTGAATAGACTAGCAATCCATTTTCTAAATTCCTAAGTGAATAGACTAGCAATCCATTTTCTAAATTCCAAGGTGAATAGACAAGCAATCCATTTTCTAAATTCCTAGGTGAATAAATAGACTAGCAATCCATTTTCAAAATTCCTAAGTGAATAGACAAGCACTCGATTTTCTAAATTCCTAGGTGAATAGACTAGCAATCCATTCTAATACAACAGCAGCCACAATTAGACGATAATTCAGAAAATTTGGCTAAAACTGAAAAGAAGCGCAAAATGAAAAAGCTAAGAATAATGTTACTAGCCCGCTTGATATGCAGTCAAAGTTCAATCTAAAAGAAGCTAGACAATAAAATTCCAGAAAGTCTCAACTTCACTAGTGCGGAGTTCTAGCCAGGTGGACGAAGAATTCTAGCCGATCTCGAGACTCCGAGCCGCACCTGCTGCACCTGAACGGATTGTCTCCAAGTCCGTGGAAGGCCATATGCAGGTGGTACATTAGCTGGTCGCGAAATAGCAGGCCGCAATGCTCGCACTCGAAATCGTGCGTAGGATCCTGAGAGGGGGTTGACGATGATGATGAACAGGAAGCTGGCTGCTGCTGCTTCTGCTGCTGCTGAGTCGTTGGCCGCTTCTCAAAGTCTTCAATTAGGCGTTTCTTCTTATAATGCGATGGCGACGAGAAGGCGGACATTGCGACGACGTTAACGGGTGGCGGCGTCATCGGCTTAGTGATCTGCGGCTTGACTGACAGGTCTAACGGAAGTTGTAGAGGATGCTGACATGTCTGCGGCGGCGGCGGCAGTGGCGGAGGCGGCTTCGGCGGCGCAATCGGTTGATAAGGCAGTTGCCACGGTAACTGAACCTGCGGCTGCGGCCGCGGCGGTGGCAGATGAATCAGCGGTGCCAGATGCTGAACTGGCTGATGCTGACGAGACTGAATTGTGTCTGGTGTCACCGCAGTTGATTGGTCGGCGGCACAGCTGATTAAGTGGCGAGAAGGCGGTGTTACTCGCGATTAAATATTTTGGACACGATTAAATATGTTGGCCTTGATAGAGAAAGTTAGACAGAAATAAACATGTTAGACATGAATGAATATGTTAGACAGAAATAAACATAGTACACAAGAATGAAAATGTTAGACAATAATGAACATGTTAGACATGAATGAACATGTTAGACAATAATGAACATGTTAGACATGAATGAAGATGTTAGACAATAATTAACATATTAGATATGAATGAACATGTTAGACATCATCTGAACATTTTAGTTTCGAAATAAAACGTTTGGCAAGAATGATTAAGTAAGAAATGAACTTAAATGTGATTGTACTGTCTAAAATGAACATGTTAGATAGCACATGTTAGACTGTGCATGTTAGACATTACATGTTAGACTGTGCATGTTAGACAGTAGATGTTAGACAGTAGATGTTAGACAGTGCATGTTAGACAGTAGATTTTAGACTGTACATATTAGACAGTAGACGTTAGACAGTACATGTTAGACAGTGCATGTTAGACAGTGCATGTTAGACAGTGCATGTTAGACAGTGCATTTTAGACAGTGCATGTTAGACAGTACATGTTAGACAGTGCATGTTAGACAGTACATGTTAGACAGTGCATGTTAGACAGTACATGTTAGACAGGCATGTTAGACATTAGATTTTAGACTGTACATATTAGACAGTAGACGTTAGACAGTAGATGTTAGACAGTGCATGTTAGACAGTGCATGTTAGACAGTGCATGTTAGACAGTGCATTTTAGACAGTGCATGTTAGACAGTACATGTTAGACAGTGCATGTTAGACAGTACATGTTAGACAGTGCATGTTAGACAGTACATGTTAGACAGGCATGTTAGACATTAGATTTTAGACTGTACATATTAGACAGTAGACGTTAGACAGTAGATGTTAGACAGTGCATGTTAGACAGTGCATGTTAGACAGTGCATGTTAGACAGTACATGTTAGACAGTGCATGTTAGACAGTGCATGTTAGACATTAGATTTTAGACTGTACATATTAGACAGTAGACGTTAGACAGTAGATGTTAGACAGTGCATGTTAGACAGTGCATGTTAGACAGTGCATGTTAGACAGTACATGTTAGACAGTACATGTTAGACATTAGATTTTAGACAGTAGATGTTAGACAGTGCATGTTAGACAGTGCATGTTAGACAGTACATGTTAGACTGTGCATGTTAGACAGTAGATGTTAGACAGTATGTTAGACAGTGCATGTTAGACAGTACATGTTAGACAGTGCATGTTAGACATTAGATTTTAGTCTTTACATATTAGACAGTAGACGTTAGACAGTAGATGTTAGACAGTGCATGTTAGACAGTGCATGTTAGACAGTGCATGTTAGACAGTACATGTTAGACAGTACATGTTAGACATTAGATTTTAGACAGTAGATGTTAGACAGTGCATGTTAGACAGTGCATGTTAGACAGTACATGTTAGACTGTGCATGTTAGACAGTAGATGTTAGACAGTATGTTAGACAGTGCATGTTAGACAGTACATGTTAGACAGTGCATGTTAGACATTAGATTTTAGTCTTTACATATTAGACAGTAGACGTTAGACAGTAGATGTTAGACAGTGCATGTTAGACAGTACATGTTAGACTGTGCATGTTAGACAGTAGACGTTAGACTGCACATGTTAGGTCTCACTCCTCACCTATTATCAGATAATTTCTTCTGCTTTCGCCTCTGTTTCCTCTTGGCGGCGGAGGCCAGCGGAACCTCGGGCATGCTGCCATCAGGGTTCAGTGTGGCAGCTGGAGCGTGTCCATACTTCTTCAAGTGCTGCCTGAGTGAGTGGCAATATTTGCTAGCGTAGCCGCAGTCGCGACACCGATGCTGGTAGACATTGGTGTGCGATTTCAGATGCGAATTCAGCATACTCCGATTGACGCACTGATAATTGCATTTGCCGCATTTGTATGGCTTTGAACCGAAGTGATTGCGAATGTGGTACTCCAAATGGTGCTTGTACTCGGTGACGAATGGACACTTGGGGCACTGCAGCATCCTGGCAGCTTTGATGTGGGATCTGGCGTGCTCCCAGAAGGCGGTCTTGTCAAGCGCTGTGAATGAGCATTGTTTGCAGCGCAACAGCTTCGGTCCGGTAGCTCGGCCAGTGTAGGTTGGCGGCGGCACGTCGCTGTGAAAGTCGCGAACGTGCCGACGCAACCGACCGCCGGTCCGGCATTTGTAGTCGCATTTCGGGCATTGCTGATCGTAGTGCGTGCCCATGTGCTGGCGGAATGCCTCGCGGCTAATGCCTGATATTGTAACCAATTTTTTGCCCTCTTTAATTTGCATTTTTTTTTCGTAGCCGTATTACTGAAGGCTGCGTACGGCTGTTCAGTCCATGGACAGGACCGAATTTCTACGCTCAGCTAATAATAATAATTGCATGAGGGCTGCGGACAATGACACATCATTGGGTGACAGCCTAGGTTGTAGCCTAGTGGTTAGAGCGTCGGACTCACGACTTGAAGGTCGGGGGTTCGATTCCCGACTCCACTGGAACAATTTGTGTCCTTTAGCAAGACACTTAACTCTGCATTGCTTCAGTTCACCCAGCTGTTAAATGGGTACCAGCATCAGCTGGGATAATTGAAGGTGGGTGTGGCGTCCCCCCAGTCCATGGACTGAACAGCTGTACGCAGCCTTCAGATGCGCCGCGCATTAGCTGCGGCTGTGCTGTCGGCTGCACATCTGGCCCAATTGGGGCAGGTGTAATAAATAAAAAAATAATAATTGGGTGACACTAAACCCGCAGCCAGCGATGAGGCAATTCTGCCCATTCCGCTGACTCCTGGGCACACGCTCACACAGGTGTGTACATCTGCCTTGACTTTCTCATCTTCAGGCAGTGTACACTCTCACTGTGCCTTGGAGGTTGGACCTCAACGGCTTAAATTGCACGACACGCCACAAGCCTTCTCTCCGCGGCTGCGCCCCAAATAAATGTGGCCTCGCCGCGGAATCGAGCTCAGGACCTTTGGTGCACGAGGCAAACGCGGTATATTAATTTAGTTACCAATTGCACAAAAGGTTTTAGACAAAAAAACTACTCAGGAGCCTTGTTGTTTTACTCCTACTGGTCAAACAAATTAAGACACAAATAACTAGAAGTGTGCCAATTTTTTTAACATTCTTCTCTCTTTTTTATGTTTAAAACAGAGTTTGAAGACAACGCGAAATCGTGACCGCTGAATCGTGTATCATAGACCGTATAATTCAAATTGACACATTCCCCGACCCTTTGGCTCCGATTCTGACACTGGTCAGACAGACTCCCCTTGTCCGTCTTTTTTTCCTGTTTCTTTTCTAGTTTTTCCAGCAAAAAATCCTGAAAACATTTCTAGAAAGTGGCACGACTGGACTATGTTCTCCCAACAAAATTACCATTTTTTGCCAAACGGGAACAGAAAATTTTCGTGTTTTTCAGAACGCCAGCTGCAGATTCTGAGAGAAGAAATTCTTCAACTAGAAAAGTCACGATTTCAAATTTTAATTCTGGCAGGCAACAGGAGTGAACAGTGGCATCCGCTTCTTTGCCAAAATATTTTCGATTTTTTTCTACATTTTTAAATTGGGGTTAGGATTTTTCCTACTGGGATTTGGGATCTGGGATTTGGGATCGCGTGGTATCTAAAATTTGTTGAATTGTAAATGGAGATTTCGGAATCTTGAATGGGATTTTGGGATCTTTGGATTTTGAATTTTGGGATCTTTGGATTTTGAATTTTGGGATCTTTGGATTCTGAATTTTGGGATCTTTAGATTCTGAATTTTGGGATCTTTGGATTCTGAATTTTGGGATCTTTGGATTTTAAATGGGATTTTGGGATCTTCTTAATCTGAATTTTGGGGTTTTGGGTGGGATTTGCGGATCTTCGGATTCTGAATGGGATTTATGAATAACAGTAGTTATTTATCATCCAATTTCATACAACTAAACTCAACACAATCAGCTTATCTAGGACTCAAAAAATCTAGTTGCTCCTCACCAGTGTACTCGCACAGGTGGCAGGCAAATATTCCACTGGCGTCTGCTGATCCGTCAGCCGCGGCCGCAGCTTCAGCCTTGAACACTGCGGCGTCCTGATCTTCGTCGTCGTCATCATCGTCGTCCTCGGTGTCGTCGACAAAGTCCTCCTCAACTTGTCCTTCTCGGTCGTCGGCATCAAATCGAAAATAATCGCCGTCGCTGGCGGATTCGTCTGTTACTGGGGCGTTGCCAGGCGCCGGCGTTGCCATAGCAACCATTGGAAGAGATTTAGGCGACGAATCTTTCACTGCGACTGCGACAAAATTGACGGCTGCCTCCAGACTGCCGGGTCGTTCGTCGCAGGAACGGAGCCTTTCGGGATCTGAGAATTCGCCAGATTGAAGGTCGAAGCCATCAGCGTCCTGATTGTCGAATTCCGAGGGACTGTCAAGGAGTGGTCAAACTAATTATTAGAAGCATTTAATAATTTTATCTCTAACAGCCTGACACAGTATCTAACAGTCTGACACAGTATCTAACAGACTGACACAGTATCTAACAGACTGACACAGTATCTAACAGGCTCACAAAGTATCTAACAGTCTGACACAGTATCTAACAGGCTCACAAAGTATCTAACAGCCTGACACAGTGTCTAACAGTCTGACACAGTATCTAACAGCCTGACACAGTATCTAACAGTCTGACACAGTATCTAACAGACTGACACAGTATCTAACAGTCTGACACAGTATCTAACAGGCTCACACAGTATCTAACAGTCTGACACAGTATCTAACAGGCTCACAAAGTATCTAACAGCCTGACACAGTGTCTAACAGTCTGACACAGTATCTAACAGTCTGACACAGTATCTAACAGTCTGACACAGTATCTAACAGGCTCACACAGTATCTAACAGTCTGACACAGTATCTAACAGGCTCACACAGTATCTAACAGTCTGACACAGTATCTAACAGGCTCACACAGTATCTAACACGCTCACACAGTAGCTAACAGTCTGACACAGTATCTAACAGTCTGACACAATATCTAACAGTCTGACACAATATCTAACAGTCTGACACAGTACCTAACAGTCTGACACAATAGCTAACAGTCTGACACAATAGCTAACAGTCTGACACAGTATCTAACAGCCTGACACAGTATCTAACAGTCTGACACAGTATCTAACAGTCTGACACAGTACCTAACAGTCTGACACAATAGCTAACAGTCTGACACAATAGCTAACAGTCTGACACAATAGCTAACAGTCTGACACAGTATCTAACAGTCTGACACAGTATCTAACAGTCTGACACAGTATCTAACAAGAAGAAAATATTTACGACCTACCAGTTCACAGCATCGCAATCTCGCTCAGTACAGTCTGTGACGCGATGAAAGCTTCCTTGACTATTGAGCCTGTCAGACAACAGCGCATTGACGGGTGTAAACATTCTTTCCTCTCGACCCGCGAAATTGTCTGTCGTTCTCTAGTCTATCTTTTGAGAACGAGTTTTAGATTCTTTGTCTTCTCGCTGTCTGCTTCTATAGAAGAAGTAGAAAAAGATAGTATGTTCTCTTGCTCACCTTTTCTACCTGACCTGTCTCTCTCTTTCTGTGAAAACTCTTTAAAAAGCGTACGCCAAGCCCCTCGCTACTGCAGGATTACCTCACACTTTGTCTCCTATCTGCCTCCAACCGCGAGAAGCCTCTCTGACCCCCCCCTTAGCGAAACTGTCCACCTCATATCTCTGACGCAATCAGACCAGACTTCTGACCAATGAAGGCTGTCGTCTCTCGCACCCCAAAACCCAATTTTTGGTCGCGTCTGGTCAAGCCATAGCTAGTAGAAATGTGTGGCTTTCTGATTGCAACGTTTTCTCTCTATGGTTTTGTCTTTCATTGGTTGGTGTTGCCGTGTCTCAGTTGCTATCTTGACTGGCTTTTTAGAACTAATTGAGACTGAGTCTCTTGGTGGTTTAGTTAGTCACCGAGTGAGAGAGAGTGGGAGAGAAGGAGAGGAATAGAGGGGGAGAAGGAGAGGAATAGAGGGGGAGAAGGAGAGGAAAGGGAGAGAAGAAGAGGAAAGGGAGAGAAGAAGAGGGAAAGAAGGAGAGGGAGAGAAGGAGAGGGAGAGAAGGAGAGGGAGAGAAGGAGAGGTAGAGAAGGAGAGGGAGAGAAGGAGAGGGAGAGAAGTAGAGGGAGAGAAGGAGAGGTAAAGAAGGAGAGGGAGAGAAGGAGAGGGAGAGAAGGAGAGGGAGAGAAGGAGAGGTAGATAAGGAGAGGGAGAGGGAGAGAGAAGGAGAGGGAGAGAGAAGGAGAGGTAGAGAAGGAGAGCGAGAGAAAGAGAGGGAGAGAAGGAGAGGTAGAGAAGGAGAGGGAGAGAAGGAGAGGGAGAGAAGGAGAGGGAGAGAAGGAGAAGGAGAGAGGCAGTCAAAGGCGGTAGAGAATATTTAGAATATGAATATAGGTAGTCGAGCAAATTAAGCAGAAAAAGAGAGCAAAAAATAATATTGCTATATAATTGATCAGGTTTTTATTTGCTAACACAGATTTAATTTCCAGTGTTGCGCAGTTGAATAAGATTATAAGACAGCTTTTGTCATCTCCCCGCTAGGCAATTAATCATCTGTGTCTGCGTCTACTTCTGTGCGTGTGGCGCAACAGAAAATTCCTACTTTTTTTCGCCCCCAGAGGTGATATCGAATTTCCCGTTGAATTCTTGATCAAGGTCCGTTTTATTTCTTCGCCCTAATTTTTTGTTGCGTTAGTGGGGCGAGCTTCCATTCTATTTGTTGTTTAACTGAAACTTAGGAAAATGCTTAACCCAGTGTGGTTGCGCAATCATTAAAGGATGTCATTAATTTTTTGTTTAAAAAAACCAACTACGATTAGCAACATGCAGCAACATAAAATAACAACTGAATAGAAAATAGTTATCAAGTTAAGTCAGGTATATTGGTATTATTATGGCAGAGTTAGAGAACGTACATTATTTCTTTTATCTTGGACTTGATTTGATAGTACGAGAGGGGTAGATAGAGAGGGTATATAGAGAGAGAGGGTGTATAGAGAGAGGGTGTATAGAGAGAGGTAGATAGAGAGAGAGGGTGTATAGAGAGAGGTAGATAGAGAGAGGGTGTATGGAGAGAGGGTAGATAGAGAGAGGGTGTATAGAGAGAGGTTGGATAGAGAGAGGGTAGATAGAGAGAGAGTAGATAGAGAGGAAGGGTAGATACAGATAGAGGGTAGATAGGGAGAGAGGGTAGATTGAGAGAGAGGGTAGACAGAGAGAGAGGGTAGATAGAGAGAGAGGGGGTAGATTGAGAGAGAGGGTAGATTGAGAGAGAGAGGGTAGATTGAGAGAGAGAGGGTAGATTGAGAGAGAGAGGGTAGATAGAGAGAGAGGGTAGATAGAGAGAGAGGGTAGATAGAGAGAGAGGGTGTATAGAGAGAGGGTGTATAGAGAGAGGGTGTATAGAGAGAGGGTGTATAGAGAGAGGGTGTATAGAGAGAGGTTGGATAGAGAGAGGGTAGATAGAGAGAGAGTAGATAGAGAGGAAGGGTAGATACAGATAGAGGGTAGATAGGGAGAGAGGGTAGATTGAGAGAGAGGGTAGACAGAGAGAGAGGGTAGATAGAGAGAGAGGGGGTAGATTGAGAGAGAGGGTAGATTGAGAGAGAGAGGGTAGATTGAGAGAGAGAGGGTAGATTGAGAGAGAGAGGGTAGATAGATAGAAGTTAGATTAGAGAGGTACGTTGGTAGGTACTAGTAAACAGTAACTAGACAGTTGTAGAGATTTTGAGAAGACTCACAAGCACGCAGTCAATTAAACAATAGATAAATCATGTGAGCATACGAACACACAATGGACTTTAATGTCAAAACATATTTTACAATTCGGTCTGATGAAACTGTAAGCATGAAAAAAAGTAAAAAAGCAAATAAATATTCTAAATTTATTCCCCTGTTTCAGATCACAATATTCCAGATATCTGCTGTCAAATTAGGGTTGCAAAATCTTTTACAGAAATCTCAAATCAAAACAACTGATCTAACTTTCTATTGAACAACTGTTGCAGAATATTCTTCTTCGCAACAGCGCACTGACTGACTGCTATCAGTCACCCACCCCAACCTCCGCGACTGCTACACTTTACCTAAGCGTTGCGCAATAAGGCTAGAAGACATCGTAAAATATGGGAAGTCATATTCGGAACGCTGGAAAACCAAGGCTAGAACGGAAAAAATGGGTATTTATGATTTATGATTTCCGGTTTACACAGTCGAAAATTTGCAAGTGGCTGATATAAAATTAGTGATAGAAACTGTAACTTCAAGAACCACTTGTCTGACGACAGGAAGAACTGTGTAAGACTGCAATTAACTTTTAACTTTTCCGTTCGCATGGAAACAGGATTTCGCTTTGCTAATTGGCGTTTTGGGAACTCCTTGGAGACCTGTGATTCGTTTCATTTTGTCTATGGCCTAAACTAGATTTTTCATGTGAACAACGAACACTTTTATACATCAACGAGCTAAATATCACGGTTTACTAAAATTTCAGGATTCACTGAGATCTCACAATTCACTAAAATCCCACAATTCACTAAAATCCCACGATTCACTAAAATCCCACAATTCAATAAAATCCAACTATTCACTAAAATCCCACGATTCACTAAAATCCTATGATTCACTAAAATCCCACAATTCAATAAAATCCTATGATTCAATAAAATCCCACGATTCACTAAATCCTACGATTCACTAAAATCCCACGATTCACTAAATCCTACGATTCACTAAAATCCCACGATTCACTAAATCCGACGATTCACTAAAATCCCACGATTCACTAAATCCTACGATTCACTAAAATCCCACGATTCACTAAATCCTACGATTCACTAAAATCCCACGATTCACTAAATCCTACGATTCACTAAAATCCCACGATTCACTAAATCCGACGAGTCACTAAAATCCCACGATTCACTAAATCCTACGATTCACTAAAATCCCACGATTCACTAAATCCTACGATTCACTAAAATCCCACGATTCACTAAATCCTACGATTCACTAAAATCCCACGATTCACTAAATCCGACGATTCACTAAAATCCCACGATTCACTAAAATCCCACGATTCACTAAAATCCCACGATTCACTAAATCCTACGATTCACTAAAATCCCACGATTCACTAAATCCTACGATTCACTAAAATCCCACGATTCACTAAATCCGACGATTCACTAAAATCCCACGATTCACTAAATCCTACGATTCACTAAAATCCCACGATTCACTAAATCCTACGATTCACTAAAATCCCACGATTCACTAAATCCTACGATTCACTAAAATCCCACGATTCACTAAATCCGACGATTCACTAAAATCCCACGATTCACTAAAATCCCACGATTCACTAAATCCTACGATTCACTAAAATCCCACGATTCACTAAAATCCTATTATTTACTAAAATCCCACGATTCACTAAATCCCACGATTCACTAAATCCCACGATTCACTAAATCCTACGATTCACTAGAATCCCACGATTCACTAAATGCATACTATGATTAGCGGATTCGCTGATTCATTTAACTACTGGGCATTCTTTTTTACAGCACATTTTTTTCGTTAGTCACTTCAGCAACGCGCTATAGAAATTCAGTGTTCTCAATTCTCCACTCTAGTGTTAAACTTATTCTTATAGATAAGACATTGCTAATAAGCAATGTACAATTCTTCTTCAAAGCCACTTTTAGCCTTTCAAACATGCTACCGCCTGTATAAGATTTCTGGAGTCTAAAATAATCTGCTGATATAAAAGCAAAGATAAGTTACAGTGTTTTTTGTTTCCGAGTTCGTCTTATCTATTAGAACTGCGTGGGTTCGTTGTCTGTGTTACGCAATACCCACAAGCACAGACTAGGCAACAAACAACAATACCGCAGCAAGCAACTAAGAGACATTAAAAAGAAGAATTGAGAAAGACAATGTGCTTTTCTAAGATACGTACAGAATGATCGGAATATAGGTCGTATAGCTAGCAAAATGAGATTGTGAAAAAGTTTAAACTAAAACTGACTCACAATTGAACCGGTTTAGCATAATATGACGAATGTCCAGACACCCCAGAACAGGTTGCGTAATATTGCTGCTATGGTCTAAAGCATTCTTGCTTCATCGCTCTCTTTCTTTTTTCCAGTTTATTGTTTCGCTTCCTATAGGGGGCCGGGGGGGTGTAGCACCTAACAAAAGCGCATTGCTGACAGGTGAAATTTATTGGCGAAACGTGCAGCTACACACAATGATGCAGCGGTAAAGTAGCACTTGATAAACTGTGCACACGATTTTTGAAATTTTGTTCCTGAACCATCTATCCGCATACTAAACTGTATTACTGTGGTGTCTGCCTTTCTAACTGTCCTCTGTCTGTCTGTCTAACTGTCCTCTGTCTGTCTAACTGTCCTCTGTCTGTCTGTCTATCCTCTGTCTGTCTGTCTAACTGTCCTCTGTCTGTCTAACTGTCCTCTGTCTGTCTGTCTAACTGTCCTCTGTCTGTCTAACTGTCCTCTGTCTGTCTAACTGTCCTCTGTCTGTCTGTCTAACTGTCCTCTGTCTGTCTAACTGTCCTCTGTCTGTCTGTCTAACTGTCCTCTGTCTGTCTAACTGTCCTCTGTCTGTCTGTCTAATTGTCCTCTGTCTGTCTGTCTAATTGTCCTCTGTCTGTCTAACTGTCCCCTGTCTGTCTGTCTAACTGTCCTCTGTCTGTCTGTCTGCCTGTCCTCTGTCTGTCTGTCTGTCTGTCCTCTGTCTGTCTGTCTGTCTGTCCTCTGTCTGTCTGTCTGTCTGTCCTCTGTCTGTCTGTCTGTCTGTCCTCTGTCTGTCTGTCTGTCTGTCCTCTGTCTGTCTGTCTGTCTGTCCTCTGTCTGTCTGTCTAACTGTCTAGCATGCCTATCTGTTTGGTCCCTCAGTATAAACAGTTGAAGATTTCTCAAGTTTCAATAGAACAGACAGCAACCATCAACAGGTGGCTAGGCCTAGCCCTTGGCTATGTTGCTAAGCTGCCTAGCAGATATTTGATGACGTCATTGAGGCCCTTGGCCCGCATCCACTTCCCAATGTCATCGTGATGCAATCAGTGTTACTATAAATTATAATCACAAAGCCATTTTAAAACATTTTTGCAACACGCCAAAACTATAAATAAAATTCAGGTCAATAAAATTATAGCACAAATCGACCATCAGAACTTTAACACCGTAGCATGGCTACAGAAAATATCCCTAAAAATGGGAGAATTTTCGCTTCCCCCAATTCTTCGAGCGGTTGGCCCGCACCGAGCGAGGCAAACAACCCCAGAACGTGACGATTGCTTCCGAAAAATAATTGGGATTTGCGCAACGCATCTTATTCCCCACCTCATAGATGTGTGCCTTCCCTACCCAATGCCATCCTAGCCTCTAGTTTTAGAAAAATTGTCTATCATATTTCTCTTTTCGAATTTTTCGACCATAGCCGTGCGGAATCAACCGGCTGACGCAATCGTAGCGACAATCCAACTCTACGGAGAAGGTCTACTGCAGTCACACTGCCTAGGATTGACAACAAAGACTTCATAGCCTAGGCTAAACATTCATGATCTTTCTACGGTTCGAATTAAACTTGCGCGATGAAGTCAACAGCATGTAACAGGAGCATTTTTAGCGAAATTTATCCAACATTCCACTGAGAGTTCTCAAGTCTACTTCTCACTCTTTTATCTACTTCTCTTCGATCTCATACCAACTTCTCATGACCCTTATCTACTTACCATGATCCTTATCTACTTCTCATGACCCTTATCTACTTACCATGATCCTTATCTACTTCTCATGACCCTTATCTACTTACCATGATCCTTATCTACTTCTCATGACCCTTATCTACTTCTCATGACCCTTATCTACTTACCATGATCCTTATCTACTTCTCATGACCCTTATCTACTTACCATGATCCTTATCTACTTCTCATGACCCTTATCTACTTCTCATGATTCTTATCTACTTCTCACGAATCTTATCCAAATGTCATGGCCTTTATCTACTTCTCATGACCCTTATCTACTTACCATGATACTTATCTACTTCTCATGACCCTTATCTACTTACCATGATCCTTATCTACTTCTCATGACCCTTATCTACTTACCATGATCCTTATCTACTTCTCATGACCCTTATCTACTTCTCATGACCCTTATCTACTTACCATGATCCTTATCTACTTCTCATGACCCTTATCTACTTACCATGATCCTTATCTACTTCTCATGACCCTTATCTACTTACCATGATCCTTATCTACTTCTCACGAATCTTATCCAAATGTCATGGCCTTTATCTACTTCTCATGATACTTATCTACTTTTTTATGATCCTTATCTACTTCCCATGATCCTTATCTACTTCTCATTAATCTGATCTACTTCTCATGATCATTTTGTAGTTCTCAGTATCTTCATTAAATTATTTTATCATTTTCTCACCTTCTTAAGCCAAGGCTCGCCAAAAACAATGGCGCTTCATAAAAATTAATTAATACTGCTAGCTAGTGCCCCCGGAACAAAGACGATCTTCGAGAGACAGGTTTCATCCGGAAGAGCGCATTGGTTACGCCATCAACACTCGAAGACCATTCTACTCGTAAAATCACTGCACCCGAACAAACTTTTCATAAACGAATCTTTTCAACGAATTAGACATAACAGGAAAAATCCTTTAGGTCAAGGATCTATTGGGAAAATTTTCCACCTCATTCCGGAATATTAAACACACTCGGATGTTATCAACTGATTACATTTTCGTCTAAGGAAACCAACCCAGACCACAAATGAAATCTTGATTTGACGGGAGTAAGTAGAGTTTTTCAATTAAATATTCTGTGTCCGTTCTGCACACAAAATCAAGCTTGTGACACGTGCGACACACATAAACTCCGCTACTGAAATCACTGCAAAAGTTTTAATCCTCTACGCTTGAAGAAAATTCCCAACTTTATACTATCCTCTTTTCAATTTTCTGTTCGCGAGTCACTGAATATTAAAGGATTTCATTTTCTTGAAACACCTGGGTACAACTGTTAAGTAGGATTTTGACTGGAAAACGAGATCCGATATTGTAGAAACATAAAATTGAGGATCTGGGATTGTAGGAATCAAAATCTGAGGATAAGGGATTTTAGGAATCTAAATCTGGGGATCTGGGATTGTGGGAATCTAAATCTTGGGATCTGGGATTGTGGGAATCTAAATCTGGGGATCTGGGATTGTGGGAATCTAAATCTGGGGATCTGAGATTGTGGGAATCTAAAACTGGGGATCTGAGATTGTGGGAATCTAAATCTGGGGATCTGGGATTGTGGGAATCTAAATCTGGGGATCTGGGATTGTAGGAATCGAAATCTGGGGATCTGGGATTGTATAAATCGAAATCTGGGGATCTGGGATTGTGGGAATCTAAATCTGGGGATCTGGGATTGTAGAAATCTAAATCTGGGGATCTGGGATTGTGGGAATCTAAATCTAGGATTGTAGAATCCAAATATGGGGATCTGGGATTGTAGGAAACTAAATCTGGGGATCTGAAATTGTAGAAATCTAAATTTGAGGATCTGGAATTCGAATATTAGAATCACTAGGAAACGTTATTAAAACAGACGTTGAGAACAACAGAATTCCATTTAATTAGTCTTGAAAGACTTGAGACATCGACTCAAAGTTGATAAAATCTATCCTAACTCGAAGGTAAACTCGAAAAACCAATATTGTGTGTAGGTATACTATATAGACGTTGATATGGCACATTATGGCATATTATTTAGGTTTACCTAAGCCCAGTGGATTTGGCAGCTATCCAAAGTTGAGATTATTGTCTTTCCAACTCAACTGTGATCGATAGTTAGCTATATTCCCAAAAATACCAATTAGTTCGCATAGGGGATAATTTCCGTCCGTGTGAGCAGGTTTTTGACATAGATTGCGCAAAATATCCTATCTTGTTGCATCACACAGTTCTGAACATTAGCAATGCGGGTCAAATGTTTCCTCACTCTGACATACCATTTTAATACCCTGCTCAACCAAAACTACTCACTCCACCGTCTCACCTGACTCTCACTCTACTCTACTACCTTCGCTCTACTCTGTACCCAATTTCACCCTACCTTTCACTCTACTTTCTCCAGAATATCACCCTTCCCCTCTCTCTTGTCTCAACCTACCCCTCACTCTACTCTCAATCTACCCCACACTCTACTCTCAACCTACCCCTCACTCTACTCTCAACCTACCCCTCACTCTACTCTCAACCTACCCCTCACTCTACTCTCAACCTACCCCTCAGTCTACTCTCAATCTACCCCACACTCTACTCTCACTCTACTCTACTACTCTACTCTCAACCTACCCCTCAGTCTACTCTCAACCTACCTTCCACTCTACTCTCAACCTACCTTCCACTCTACTCTCATCTACCCCTCACTCTACTCTTAACCTACCTCTCACCCTACTCTCAACCTACCCCTCACCCTACTATAACCCTAACCCCACTCTACTGTATTCCAAATCTTAATCTACTCTTCTAGTCTGCAAGCCTACAAAGAGCGCCAGGTGCAATCTCGAGGGTAGCAAAGATTGCGCAAACACGAGAATGTCTTCACACGCTCACCTGGTCACACAATGAACAATAAACTGAGAAAAAAAATTTGACTGCATCAAAATATATGAGTAATATTTTCAGACTCAGGCGGTCGTCACAGAGACCACGGTAACAAAATTGTTGCGTCAGACATGCCAGCCTCAAACTAGATTTGAATGAGTCGGTTTTAGTAGGATAAATACGAGCTATAAAATTGGCAGTTCATTCCCTTTGGGAATATAAACATTTAAAATTAATTATATAGGCGCGAAACTAATGGGTCCTACGAGCAGGCCCAATACTGGTTGATTTTTATTCCTAGAAAAGTATTTGAAAAGCACGCCTTTATAATAACTCATTGTTGCGCAATTCAGCAATCTAAATTTAGGATTATCATAATAAAACCAGCCTCCCAATCGAGTATCAGCCGACACGTCAAGTATTGAATGTCTCGATCAGCTGTCATCAACAATCAGCATCGTGTCGAGTAGTTGGGTTCAAGTTTAGATTATATTTCTGCATATTACAGCCTTTCGATACATTTGGTGTAGTAGCTAATTAGATTCAGACTACAGTGAATTAATGTGGACTGCCACTTAGTCTTGGAGACAGGGTGTCCAATCCTACTATCTTGACGATAGCCTGTCCTATCTTGAAGACAGGCTATCACACAGACAGGGTGTCCTATCTTGAAGACAGGCTATCACACAGACAGGGTGTCCTATCTTGAAGACAGGCTATCACACAGACAGGGTGTCCTATCTTGAAGACAGGCTATCACACAGACAGGGTGTCCTATCTTGAAGACAGGCTATCACACAGACAGGGTGTCCTATCTTGAAGACAGGGTGACCATCTTAAAGACAGGGTGTCCATCTTAAAGACAGGGTGTCCATCTTGAAGGCAGGGTGTCCTATCTTGAAAACAGTGTGTCCATTTTAAAGACAGGGTGTCCATCTTAAAGACAGGGTGTCCTATCTTGAAAACAGGGTTTCCATTTTAAAGACAGGGTGTCCATCTTAAAGACAGGATCACCATCTTGAAGGCAGGGTGTCCTATCTTAGAGACAGGATGTCCATCTTGAAGACAGGGTGTCCATGTTAAAGACAGGATGTCCATCTTGAAGGCAGGGTGTCCATCTTGAAGACAGTGTGTCCATCTTGAAGACAGGGTGTCCATTTTAAAGACAGGGTGTCTATCTTAAAGACCAGATGTCCTATCTTAAAGACAGGGTGTCCATCTTGAAGACAGTGTGTCCATCTTGAAGACAGGGTGTCCATCTTGAAGACAGTGTGTCCATCTTGAAGGTAGGGTGTCCATCTTAAAGACAGGATGTCCATCTTGAAGGCAGGGTTTCCATCTTGAAGACAGTGTGTCCATCTTAAAGACAGGATGTCCATCTTGAAGGCAGGGTGTCCATCTTGAAGGCAGGGTTTCCATCTTGAAGACAGTGTGTCCATCTTAAAGACAGGATGTCCATCTTGAAGGCAGGGTGTCCTATCTTAAAGACAGGATGTCCATCTTGAAGACAGGGTGTCCATGTTAAAGATAGGATGTCCATCTTGAAGGCAGGGTGTCCATCTTGAAGACAGGGTGTCCATCTTAAAGACAGGATGTCCATCTTGAAGGCAGGGTGTCCATCTTAAAGACAGGGTGTCCATCTTAAAGACAGGGTGTCCATCTTAAAGACAGGGTGTCCATCTTAAAGACAGGGTGTCCATCTTAAAGACAGGATGTCCATCTTGAAGGCAGGGTGTCCTATCTTAAAGACAGGATGTCCATCTTGAAGACAGGGTGTCCATGTTAAAGATAGGATGTCCATCTTGAAGGCAGGGTGTCCATCTTGAAGACAGGGTGTCCATCTTAAAGACAGGATGTCCATCTTGAAGGCAGGGTGTCCATCTTAAAGACCAGGTCCACTGCAGCATAAAGAAAGAGTTGGCAATTGTTAATAGCTAATAATAGAAAGAATTACAGTACAGTCTGCATTCTGTATTGTTTACAGAAGTGTTTTCGTTTGTGCAAAACAATACAAACTGGCATTAATATATTTCGTCAAAGCATGTACGCATTGTACACTAGGTATTTAATTTGAAATAATGCAACAGAAAAGTTTATAACAAAGCAAACTTAAATTATACGTGCTTCATAAAAAAGCAAACAAAATTAAACAAAGAAAACTGGATACGATAAGAAATTAATTTACAGATTTTGATCGTACTTTTCTTTCAAGTAGAATACCAAAACTAACTACTGATGTCACTGAGTTCAGTAGGCAGGTAAGAATAGTGTACAAAGTGTTTTTAACAGATATCAAATTAAATAGTAACATTCTTTTTGTAATAAACACCATAGAAAACATTACAATATTTATCTGCTATTTCTGGTTCAAACATAAATCTTAATAAATAGTTGAATGCATAATTCCCACTGATTGGGTCCTTAGATAGCTTAGATAACACTAACCAAACCCAAAGCCAATTAATATTCACTTAAATCCTACAAGAGGCACACAGATTCGTAAATATCTATCCAGATCCCTAAATATCTATCCAGATCCCTAAATATCTATCCAGATCCCTAAATATTCATCCAGATCCCTAAATATCCATCCAGATCCCTAAATATGTATCCAGATCCCTAAATATCTATCCAGATCCCTAAATATCCATCCAGATCCCTAAATATCCATCCAGATCCCTAAATATCTATCCAGATCCTTAAATATCTATCCAGATCCCTAAATATTCATCCAGATCCCTAAATATCCATCCAGATCCCTAAATATGTATCCAGATCCCTAAATATCTATCCAGATCCCTAAATATCTATCCAGATCCCTAAATATCCATCCAGATCCCTAAATATCCATCCAGATCCCTAAATATCTATCCAGATCCTTAAATATCTATCCAGATCCCTAAATATCTATCCAGATCCCTAAATATCTATCCAGATCCCTAAATATTCATCCAGATCCCTAAATATCCATCCAGATCCCTAAATTCTATCCAGATCCCTAAATATGTATCCAGATCCCTAAATTCTATCCAGATCCCTAAATATCTATCCAGATCCCTAAATATCCATCCAGATCCCTAAATATCTATCCAGATCCCTAAATATCTATCCAGATCCCTAAATATCTATCCAGATCCCTAAATATCTATCCAGATCCCTAAATTCTATCCAGATCCCTAAATTCTATCCAGATCCCTAAATCCATCTATCTATACATCTATCCATCTAAACATCCATCAACATCTCTAAATATCCACCCAGATCCCTAAATATCCACCCAGATCCCTAAATATCCACCCAGATCCCTAAATATCCATCCACACCCCAAAATATCCATCCAGATCCCTAAATATCCATCCAGATCCCTAAATATCCATCCAGATCCCTAAATATCCATCCACACCCCTAAATATCCATCCACACCCCTAAATATCCATCCACACCCCTAAATATCCATCCAGATCCCTAAATATCTATCCAGATCCCTAAATATCCATCCACACCCCTAAATATCCATCCACACCCCTAAATATCCATCCAGATCCCTAAATATCTATCCAGATCCCTAAATATTCATCCAGATCCCTAAATATCCATCCAGATCCCTAAATATGTATCCAGATCCCTAAATTCTATCCAGATCCCTAAATATCTATCCAGATCCCTAAATATCTATCCAGATCCCTAAATATCTATCCAGATCCCTAAATATCTATCCAGATCCCTAAATATCTATCCAGATCCCTAAATATCTATCCAGATCCCTAAATATCTATCCAGATCCCTAAATATCTATCCAGATCCCTAAATTCTATCCAGATCCCTAAATTCTATCCAGATCCCTAAATATTCATCCAGATCCCTAAATATCTATCCAGATCCCTAAATATCTATCTAGATCCCTAAATATTCATCCAGATACCTAAATATCTATACAGATCCCTAAATATCTATCCAGATCCCTAAATATTCATCCAGATACCTAAATATCTATCCAGATCCCTAAATATCTATCCAGATCCCTAAATATTCATCCAGATCCCTAAATATCTATCCAGATCCCTAAATATCACTCCAGATCCCTAAATATTCATCCAGATCCCTAAATATCTATCCAGATCCCTAAATATCTATCCAGATCCCTAAATATTCATCCAGATACCTAAATATCTATACAGATCCCTAAATATCTATCCAGATCCCTAAATATTCATCCAGATACCTAAATATCTATACAGATCCCTAAATATCTATCCAGATCCCTAAATATCCATCCAGATCCCTAAATATCCATCCACACCCCTAAATATCCATCCACACCCCTAAATATCCATCCACACCCCTAAATATCCATCCAGATCCCTAAATATCTATCCAGATCCCTAAATATCCATCCACACCCCTAAATATCCATCCACACCCCTAAATATCCATCCAGATCCCTAAATATCTATCCAGATCCCTAAATATTCATCCAGATCCCTAAATATCCATCCAGATCCCTAAATATGTATCCAGATCCCTAAATATGTATCCAGATCCCTAAATATCTATCCAGATCCCTAAATATCCATCCAGATCCCTAAATATCCATCCAGATCCCTAAATATCTATCCAGATCCTTAAATATCTATCCAGATCCCTAAATATCTATCCAGATCCCGAAATATTCATCCAGATCCCTAAATATCTATCCAGATCCCTAAATATCTATCCAGATCCCTAAATATCTATCCAGATCCCTAAATATCTATCCAGATCCCTAAATATCTATCCAGATCCCTAAATATCACTCCAGATCCCTAAATATTCATCCAGATCCCTAAATATCTATCCAGATCCCTAAATATCTATCCAGATCCCTAAATTCTATCCAGATCCCTAAATTCTATCCAGATCCCTAAATATTCATCCAGATCCCTAAATATCTATCCAGATCCCTAAATATCTATCTAGATCCCTAAATATTCATCCAGATACCTAAATATCTATACAGATCCCTAAATATCTATCCAGATCCCTAAATATTCATCCAGATACCTAAATATCTATCCAGATCCCTAAATATCTATCCAGATCCCTAAATATTCATCCAGATCCCTAAATATCTATCCAGATCCCTAAATATCACTCCAGATCCCTAAATATTCATCCAGATCCCTAAATATCTATCCAGATCCCTAAATATCTATCCAGATCCCTAAATATTCATCCAGATACCTAAATATCTATACAGATCCCTAAATATCTATCCAGATCCCTAAATATTCATCCAGATACCTAAATATCTATACAGATCCCTAAATATCTATCCAGATCCCTAAATATTCATCCAGATACCTAAATATCTATCCATATCCCTAAATATCTATCCAGATCCCTAAATCCATCTATCTATCCATCTATACATCCATCAACATCTCTAAATATCCACCCAGATCCCTAAATATCCATCCAGATCCCTAAATATCCACCCAGATCCCTAAATATCCATCTACACCCCTAAATATCCATCCAGATCCCTAAATATCCACCCAGATCCCTAAATATCCATCCACACCCCTAAATATCCATCCAGATCCCTAAATATCCATCCACACCCCTAAATATCCATCCAGATCCCTAAATATCCATCCAGATCCCTAAATATCCACCCAGATCCCTAAATATCCACCCAGACCCATTAATTCTCATCAAGACCAAAAAAGCCTACTATTTAAAACGCATTAGTTCATATTAACAAATTGTCATTAAAAAACTCTATGATAAGCAATCATTAAAGATAAGAAAACTTTATTGGAATAACAAACCACTATAGACCAGTTCAACCCTGCGTCGGTTTAGTAACAACACCGTCGGGATATTTGGCCCGAAATTTGGTCACAACATCCGGATCGATAAGCTTAACACCGTCCAATTGATTGCCAAGCGTTATCCAATTCGGCTGGACATTGTGCGGCCTGCCGAATAGCTCCAATTTTCTAGTGCCAGGCGCCAGTCGTTCAATAATGCCATAGATTTCGTCCGGTTTGTGAGACGTAGCGCGAACCTCGCTCACAATGACGTCACAGTCTAAGCCGACGTTGACACTTCTAGGATTGCCTTTCACACCGATGACGCAATGCTCCTTGCCGTGGTTGAGCCAGTGACCGGTGCGACCCGTGCGGATTATCCGCTGCAGCTGGTTGGTCTTCACCTAGAAGAAGACAAAGGCTTAGTTGTTTTAGACCAGGCGTCCGGAGTTCTAATCTAAGACCCAATGGGACATAATTAGTGTCTATAAAAATCCGATTGGACCCATTTATTGATCATCGAGTGGCGATTAAGATCTCTAAAAGTAATCCAGATCCCTAAATATAATCCAGATCCCAACATGTAATCCATATCCCAACATGTAATCCAGATCCCAACATGTAATCCAGATCCCAACATGTAATCCAAATCCCAAAATCTAATCCAAATCCCAAAATCTAATCCAAATCCCAAAATCTAATCCAAATCCCAAAATCTAATCCAGATCTCAAAATCGAATCCAGATCCCAAAATCTAATCCAAATCCCCAATACGCATTTGAGTTCCTTAAACCCAAATGTTTTTTATAAACGAATGCAGATCCTATTAATGTAAACACTTATATGAATAATTAAATCAAGCAAACCAGCAGTCACTAACCCAGATCAGTTCGCCAATGATTCGGTAGCCCCAGAGACGAAGACAATCTCGCCCAGTCTCGATGGCACGGCCGGTAACCCACAGGAATATATAACCGGAATCCTGCAGGCAGGGTATGTCCAAAGATTTCATTTCAACGTCGGACATTGTGCCGTAAGGCAGCTCCATGTGAATGTCCCACGGCGGGTCGCCCATGATGACAGCGAATTTGCCGAGAACTGTCATGTCCAAGTGGCGAATATCGCATTGAATCCACTGCGGCGGGTATAGGGTGATCTCGTCCTGATAATGCGGCTTCGGAGGAACTGAAATGTTTGTTGGGAGAATGTCTATGACCATGCGAATGACCGAATTAGTGAATTGTTTGGTAATTATATCGAAACGTGATCTACAAATCCTTGACGTAAAATCCCATTACCAACTAATCGCTGATCTAAAATCCCATTACCAACTAATCGCTGATCTAAAATCCCATTACCAACTAATCGCTGATCTAAAATCCCATTACCAACTAATCGCTGATCTAAAATCCCATTACCAACTAATCGCTGATCTAAAATCCAATGACTAGCTAATCACTGACCTGAAATCCAATGACTAGCTAATCACTGACCTGAAATCCAATGACTAGCTAATCACTGACCTGAAATTCAATGACTAGCTAATCCCTGACCTGAAATCCAATGACCAACTAATCCCTGACGTAAAATCCCACGAGCAACTAAATCCCTGACCTGAAATCAAATGACCAACTAATCCCTGACGTAAAATCCAATGACCAACTAATCCCTGACCAAAAAACCCTTGACAAAAAAGTCCTGACCTAAAAACGGTGACTAACTAATCCCTGACCTAAAAACCGGTGACTAACTAATCCCTGACCTAAAAACCGGTGACTAACTAATCCCTGATCTAAAAACGGTGACTAAGTAATCCCTGACCTAAAAACCGGTGACTAACTAATCCCTGACCTAAAACCGGAGACTAACTAATCCCTGACCTAAAAACGGTGACTAACTAATCCCTGACCTAAAAACGGTAACTAACTAATCCCTGACCAAAAAACCCGTGACTAACTAATCCCTGACCTAAAAACGGTAACTAACTAATCCTGACCGAAAAACCCGTGACCAAAAAGTCTCTGACCTACATGTTAAATCCCATCTGAAGCCAGACATACTCACCAACGATAGCCTTTGAGTCCTTAGCCTTGGGTTTAGCAGATTCAGCCGCGGCAGCTTTGGCCTCTCTCAAATCGTCAGCGTCAATTTCGTAGTGAACATATTTGCAGGTGTCAATATGAAAGCAGGTGTTGAGAAACGAACAATCACCTAGAGAGGTGTCAGTGTGACTCTGAATGATGCGGCGAAAGTGCAAGTCCGAGCATCTTTGCGGCGACTCGGCGATTTTGGCACTTCTGCGGGAAGTTTAGATTTTTTCTAGGTAATGGGTGGCTTCTGATCAACGCAAACGGACCTTGATCCTTTTAAGTGGGATCTTGATCCTTTAAACTGGGATCTTGATCCTTTTAAGTGGGATCTTGATCCTTTAAACTGGGATCTTGATCCTTTGAAAGTGGGATCTTGATTCTTTGAAATTGGGATCTTTTCCTTTGAAAGTGGGATCTTAATCCTTTAAAGTGGGATCTTGATCCTTTAAAGTGGGATCTTGATCCTTTAAAGTGGGATCTTGATCCTTTTAAGTGGGATCTTGATCCTTTAAAGTGGGATCTCGATCCTTTGAAAGTGAGATCTTGATCCTTTAAAGTGGGATCTTGATCCTTTTAAGTGGGATCGTAATCCACTAAAGTGGGATCTTGATCCATAAAAAAGGATTTTGATCCTTAATTAAATATATACTGATTCCTATAATATTGTTCTTTATCCCTAAAATAGGGATCACGATTGCAATAACTAAAATCTCGATTCGAAACACTGAAAAGCCAATCCTAAATACCGGAAACCCAAAATAAACACAAAAGCCCGTCCTAAAAAGACCGCCGATGGGATAATAATTATTGCTTACCTAGCAGCAGCAGCTGTTTCGCACTGCTCCCTAGTTTCGTAGTCGCAAAATTTTCTAACCAAAGCGCCATTGCGAGATTTGAATTTTTCAATTCTTTGCAGCTCCATAAAAGTGCGCCTATGCAACAACTCGGCTATTTCCGCATTAGCCCTGGTCGCTTGTCGTTCTTTCAGAGTCTGCAGACTGAGTAGACTCTCGAGGTTGCCATCGTCAATCAGCTGGAAGGTATCATCAGCTTGGTCAGTCTTAGCCGCGGCCAGACAGGCTGTCAGACGATTGTGACGACACTCGGAGATTGTCCAGCGGGCCAGCAGGGGCGACTGCTTGTCGGGATTGTTTCTAAGAAATGATGGCGGCTCGATTATTATGTTACCATTTTAGGGTAACACCAAGGTTCCTGTTGACTATCGATTCCGCGGCGAGGCCACATTAATTTGGGGGCTTGTCGTTCAATTTACGCTCTCGAGGACAGGGTCCTTTTAGTTAAGAATAAAACTCAAAATCTCACCCTTATAGATGAGAATAACTTCAAAATCTCACCCTTTTAGGTAAGAATAAAACTCAAAATCTCATCCTTATAGATAAGAATGTAACTCAAAATCTTATCCTTATAGATGAGAATTAAACTCAAAATCTCATCCTTATAGATGAGAATTAAACTCAAAATCTCATCCTTATAGATGAGAATGTAACTCAAAATCTTATCCTTATAGATGAGAATTAAACTCAAAATCTCATCCTTATAGATGAGAATGTAACTCAAAATCTTATCCTTATAGATGAGAATTAAACTCAAAATCTCATCCTTATAGATGAGAATGTAACTCAAAATCTCATCCTTATAGATGAGAATCAAACTCAAAATCTCATCCTTTCAGATAAGAATTTAACTCAAAATCTCACCCTTATAGTTAAGAATGAAACTCAAAATCTCACCCTTATAGATGAGAATGAAACTCAAAAATCTCATCCTTATAGATGAGAATGTAACTCAAAATCTCATCCTTATAGATGAGAATCAAACTCAAAATCTCATCCTTTCAGATAAGAATGAAACTCAAAATCTCACCCTTATAGTTAAGAATGAAACTCAAAATCTCACCCTTATATTTAAGAATGAAACTCAAAATCTCACCCTTATAGATGAGAATGAAACTCAAAATCTCACCCTTATAGATGAGAATTTAACTCAAAATCTCACCCTTATAGATGAGAATGAAACTCAAAAATCTCACCCTTATAGATGAGAATGAAACTCAAAATCTCATCCTTATAGTTAAAAATCAGCCTTAAAATCTCACCCTTTTAGTTAAGAATCGAACTCAAAATCTCACCCTTAAATATGTTATTAATGAAACTTGAAATCTCACTATAATAGATAAGAATAAGCCTCAAAATCTCACCCTTATAGATGAGAATGAAACTCAAAATCTCATCCTTATAGTTAAAAATCAGCCTTAAAATCTCACCCTTTTAGTTAAGAATCGAACTCAAAATCTCACCCTTAAATATGTTATTAATGAAACTTGAAATCTCACTATAATAGATAAGAATAAGCCTTAAAATCTCACCCTTATAGATGAGAATGAAACTCAAAATCTCATCCTTAATATCCTTATAGTTGAAAATCAGCCTTAAAATCTCACCCTTTTAGTTAAGAATCGAACTCAAAATCTCACCCTTAAATATGTTATTAATGAAACTTGAAATCTCAATATAATAGATAAGAATAAGCCTCAAAATCTCACCCTTAAATATGTTATTAATCAAACTTGAAATCTCACTATAATAGATAAGAATGAGCCTCAAAATCTCACACGTCAGCTATATAAGCCGGTGCACTCACTGGACAATGAAAATGACACCTTGAGCAGCAAGCTTTTCAAGCAGGTCGACAAGCACTTCAGCGGCAGGACTAGACGAGTCAGGGAATCGAACAGTTAGCATGTCAGCGATGGAAGCAAAGGTGACTGGCAGGTCAACTGTAACGCCGAGATCTTCTAACACTTCAAGGAGGTGCTGCTCAAGCTGTTTTAATTCAAGATCAGATTCAATCAAGGAATTCGCATCGTTGACAGCTGGGGTATTTTCGGTCGGGGCTGCGGCGACGGATGCTTCGTCCGGGCAAGCTTCCTAGGAAATTGTTTGTTCAGATAAAAAACTGGAATATACATGTCCATATCCACAGACACATCATTTTCTTTTATGAAAACCTTATTCTAATATACCATATTCTTATTCTGAAATCCACGAAATCCCTATTCCAATCATTCCAATCATCCAGCCCGATCCTTATCAGAATCCATGAAATCACTATTCCAATCAATTCATATATTTATCAGAATCCATGAAATCACTATTCCAATCAATTCATATATTTATCAGAATCCATGAAATCACTATTCCAATCAATTCATATATTTATCAGAATCCATGAAATCCCTATTCCAATCAATTCATATATTTATCAGAATCCATTAAATCACTATTCCAATCATCTATATCCTTATCAGAATCCATGAAATCCCTATTCCAATCAATTCATATCCCTATCGGAATCCATGAAATCCTTATTCAAATCTCCCATATCCTCACCAGAATCCATGAAATCCATATTTCAATCTTCCCATTTTTCTATATTTCATAATTAAATCTATGAAATCATATTTCTAATCTTCCTTATCCTTATCCAAATCGATGAAATTCATAATACAATCTTCCATATCCTTATTTGAATACTTGAAATCAGTCTCCCATTTAGTACTTTATTATCATGCCAGTTTTTAATCCTAGAAATCCCAGTTTAAAAAGTTTGTTTGTACTCACAGGCTCATCTTTGAACACAGCAGACGGAGTACTAGAACCAATAGTCTCTTCTTCAATTCTCTTCTCATTATCATCTGGGGTGACACTGGCTAGCTTACAGGTGGGTTCATGGCCGTCATCTGCTGTCGATCCCACATTCCTTGGCATCTTACTGGCTCCCATAGCCTGAGCTATGATTGCCTGACTATCTAGTTTTCGTTTCTCTCGTTTCTCACGCAGCGAAACAAACCGACTGCGATTCTGTTGAATCTCTTTCCACAAGTCGCTAGACATGTTTTAGATGATTTCTTACAATCTATAGGCCAGTACTCTTAGAGTTAATTAGCTATATTTAGAGGCCCAATACCTCTTTCAAAAGACTAATTAGCTACACTGTTTTTAGTCCAGATTTTGCTGAAAGAAAATAATAGGGAAAAATGATCAAGGCTTTTAAAGTTATTTTTATTTTTCAAAAAGATTTAAAACCATGAAGACAAAAATACAATTAGGGAGCTAAAAGCTGCACCATAGGCCCTATACTAAGCTTCTTCACTTGATTTTACTCTAAACTCTCAATTTTACCCAAATGATTCTGGAAAATGAATAGCAAGACAGCAAATAAAAATAATAAACAATTTTGGAATGAATATTGTTAGTTTCATAGCAATCCAATAAATATGATTTCAAAATCATTCTTAAAATAATTTTAAACATATTTTAATTTTAAGCACTGTATTTATATGCCAAAAAATGGAAACTTGCTGCAAAAGGGCAGCAAACTATCACTTGCAAAGTCTTGCTGCTAATCTACTAGCAAAAATGTTGATATTCTGCTGGAAACATGCAGTGACACATTGCTAATCATGTCCAACATGGTTTAAATAACAAAAATATTTGCAAGAAGGCTACAGGCAATGGCATATCATTCGGTGACAATAGACCTGCGGCCAGCAAGCAGGCAATTTTGCTCATTTTGCTTACTCCTGAGCACATACATGCACACTGATACTATACAGAGGCACTAGACTACTATACTGCCTAGACTTTCATTGTTGGTTTGTTAGGCAGCTTACATTTCCCTGTGCCTTGTAGGTTGGACCACAAGGGTGTAAAGTACACAAAGTGCACCAAATAAATTTTGCCATAAAAAAAGAGAAATGTTGCCCAGAAAATTGTTGTTGCTGAAGTGAATAAAAAACTCCTGACCCATCAAAATACCCAATCAAAATGTGACTTTTAGGTTACAATTACAAAACTTAATTGAGTAGCTTGCTAAGATTTAGAGGCCATAGTTAGGAAAGTGGCCTTTGCCTAAAAATTGGGCATATACAACTTATACAAGGTCTAAAGCATACCTGGCACATATAGAGACCTATATAATCACAGAACAGTTGATATTCAAGGAATAAATGGTATATTTGTGGACTGTGTCTAGCCTACTTTTGCTTGTTGTCATAGCACATGTTGTGCCATCATAGTGTGCTCATAGTGTGTTATGATACACTCACTAGTCAGGATGTGAGAACTTCACTCAGTATACACTAGATATAAAAACCAGTATGATCCCAAGCAAGGATATAAAACATGTAAATTGAGAAGTCAGCAGCAAAATAGAAATTGAAAATCTTCATGATACACTGGCCATCCATACGAGTTTAAGATTGCCATAGCACATTATCAGCAGGTAAAAAACATTTTAATTCTAATAAGTAGAACAGTGTCTATAGCAAAGTAAGCATAATTCAAAATTGTCAGTTTATGTAATGTACATTTTTTAATATTATTTCTAGGCCTATAGGGCCTAGACTCTTTAACTATCTACAAATTCTGTGATAATGACTGCTTATTGCTTTTTAAAGTTAAAGCTTATTATTTTGATTATAAATTAGGTGTTGCTTATATTTCTATTTCTATTTTATATGAAAGTACAATATTACACAATAAATCAAGAGGCCTGGATAACTAAGATAGGTAAAAAACCAAATGCTAATAAATTTGCGAATAAACTGAGTTCAAAATTTTTGGTTCCATTAATATAAGCACCTGGAATTACTAAATGGTAAATGATGGAGTGTCGTGAAATAATGTTAAAGAATTAATAGAATAGCAGACAATAAACAAAGCAAAAATAAGTAGGCCTACTAAGCAGCCACATGCTAGTGCAGAAACAAAAGTAGCCAACATAAATTGCTAGCAAGTAGCAAGGACATAGGGTACTTGTCCACATACAAATGCTTGTATATGTAAGCATTTTTTACGTTTACTGCATAATTTCATACAATATCTTCATAGCGAAAACGCCAACATGCCATAATTTTGTCTGTTTTCGAACGTTCGACATGGGCACGGAAAAGAGGACACCAATACTACGATTCCATCGTATCCATCCATCCATGTACGATAGTTAAACATAAGTGCACATTTGCCCTGATGTGCACACAGTCTACTCAGCCCCAATTCTGTGGGGTTTGGATGCTGCCGATATGTTTGGAAAAAATAAATTCCATTGCTGACACGCGGCTGTCAACCGGTGTCCGAGAGAGCCGAGAGTACAATAGGTGTGCAGTCCCCACCTGCTAGTGTGCTTGACACACAACACCTGCACTGGCCCTTGGGTCTAGTGTCAAATTATTATTATAATTATTATTAGTTAAACAGAAACAGAAACTGCATCGAACTTAAACTTGAACTGAATTTCCAGGAAAATGTGCAGAATAACAAACCTGCTTCGGCTTGCAGATTAATGTTGCGGTCGAGAGGTGCACTTCTCACGGATATTACAATTTGCTAGGCCGGCTTTTAACTAGCAGTAATCTGCTAAGCCTTTGATCTGTAATGGAACTATTTTTATATTATTTCATTGCTGTCATAAATTACTATCCCATCCCTGTATCGCACGTAAACGGCTGTGCCTGTACGATATACTCAGAATTGTCTGCATGATTTGTACATTAAAATGTCTCCTTCTATCCTTTCTCACAGAAAGCAAAGCACTGGTCGCGGATAATAATGCTTCTAAACTAAGCTTTTATACAAGCGCTAGTCTATACGTTGGAATGAGATCGGGAAGGCCAGAGTTGGCATTTTGCGTCTTCTCCGCAATGTACATTGTGAGATCGAGTGAGCGCCTACTGAGTGTAAATTCTATATAGTTTTTAGCTGGAAGTGTAAATTTTTCTGACAGAAAGAAAGAATATTATGGTTCTATCCTTACAGCAGAGTTTTTCATTGAAAAAAGGAAATGAAGCAACTCATTAAAACGCTAACAGTCGTCGCAACGTTTCTCATGAACAGTTTGCGGATAGTAGTCAACGAATCCACAGACGAGTCAACGGACGAACCTACTTTGGATCATGAGCTGCTAGAGGCTGTAAAAACAGGTGATGTGCACAAGTTTGATAGCATAGCTACGGGAAATAATTATGTCGACAAGCTCATCCCGTTTATGGAAACTCACTTTACATTAGCTATGGTCGCTAGCTATTTTGGAAGAATTGAAATCCTAAAAAGGCTAATCAGTGCAGCCGTGGTACTTGATCAACAAAATGAGGCGGGTTGCAGCGCTATTTTCTATGCCTCACAGCAAGGTCATCATCAGGCAGTCAAGTTACTCATTGATGCACAAGCTGATGTTAATCTGCAAACAAAGACTGGTGAGTCCCCACTGTACAATGCATCGCGTGGTGGTCACAGTCAGGTCGTGGAGGCACTTATTCGAGCACAAGCCGACGTCGATATTTGTGAAACAGATGACTGCACAGCGTTGTACATAGCATCGCAGAATGGTCATTGCTTTGTGGCGGATGTACTCATCAAAGCACAAGCAAATGTCAATTGTCAAATGAACTCAGGCGAGTCGCCTATCTTTATAGCTTCACAAGAAGGTCACGATCAGATCGTTGATTCACTAATAAAAGGGCAGTGCAATGTGAATCTGTTAGAAACAGAAGATAATTGTTCCCCATTGTACATGGCATCGCAGAATGGTAACAGTCAAATCGTCAAGGCACTAATAAATGCGCAAGCCAACGTTGATGAACAAAGAAGCCTAGGATTGTCGCCGCTTTATGTCGCATCACAAAATGGTCACCATGAAGTTGTCAATTCGCTTATTAAGGCTCAAGCGAGCGTTGATATGCAGAGACACAGTGGAGCATCGCCTCTTTACATTGCATCTCAAACTGGTCACCATCGAGTTGTTAGCTTATTAATTAAGGCGCGAGCCAATGTGGATCTTCAGCAAGTCTATGGCTTTTCACCGATCTACGCCGCATCTAAGGAAGGACATAGTCACGTGGTTGAGTTGCTCATTAACGCCCAAGCTGACGTCAATCTTCAGTCACACAATGGCCAGTCCCCTATCTTGATTGCGGCATGCAATGGCCACAGTCGAGTGATTGAATTACTCGTCAAAGCACAGGCCGACGTTAATCTGGAACCAAATAACGGCGAGTCGCCTCTCTATATTGCATCGCTGCAAGGTCATCAGAAAGTGCTTGATTCGCTGATCAAAGCGCAAGCAGATGTCAATCTTCAAGAAAATGAAGGCTGTACACCCCTCTATATTGCGTCACAAAATGGCCATCGCCGCATTGTCGAATCGCTCATCAGAGCACAAGCCGACGTCAATCTTCAGAGACATTGTGGTTGGTCGCCATTGTACATAGCGGCATGCTACGGTCATCACCAGGTAGTTGATGCTCTCATTAAAGTGCAGGCAGAAATAAATTTTCGAGGAAAAGCAAGCTTATCACCTCTTCATATTGCATCGCAAAATGGTCACCTTCAAGTCGTCAAGTCAATTATCGGTGCATGCTACATTGGAAGAGCTTCAAGGGAGTTTCTGCAGTCAGCTCTGATGCGCGCACAAGAATTCGGAGAGGATAGCGTAGTTCAGTTCCTGCAAGACGCACTTAACCAGTCCAAAGTTCAAATGGGGCCATCATGCTCTCAGCCAAACTGGTAAGTCATCATTATTTTAAAGATCGCTATTAATAATTAATTGCACTTCAAATTATAATTAATCGGGCTATTGCGCGGCGCATCTGAAGGCTGCGTACCGCTGTTCAGTCCATGGACTGGTGGGACGCCACACCCACCCCTAATTACCCCAGCTAATGCTGGTACCCATTAAACAGCTGGGTGGATTGAATCAAGGCTGCGTTGAGTCTTGCATAAGGTCACAACATTTTCCAACGGAAATCGAACCTCCAACCTCAAATCGAGAGTCCGACGCTCTAATCACTAGGCTACAAATTGTTTCTTCAATGATTCACTTTTATTTTCAGGGCCGCGATGAGCGATACACAACTGAGTGAACAGCTTCACTTAGCGCTGAACAAATCTGGATTCACTGACTCCAGAGCCGCATTACAGAGCGCCGTGGCTGACGTCTTGCAGGACGTTCTAAGAAAGAGACTAAGTTATGATAAGTACTTCGTGGTCGGCAGCTTCTCAGAGGGTTGGGGCAATAGTTTGGTCACTCTGGACGGCCTAACCGACATCAAGTCGGATATCGATGTGATGCTGCTGCTGCCAGGTGTGCCGTTTCATCTGAGGGATCTGTGCGAGTGCGGAGAACATGCGCAGCCCAACGCAACAGTTGGTTATAACAATGGCCATATCCTGTGCACTGGATTCAGTGAGTAGCTCAATAAATAATGATATTTTATTAGATTTTTAAGCGCATTATCAAGCGATATAGTTGGCAGCCTCCAACTGCAATCCTTTGATTGCAGCCTCCAACCCAGCTAGATCAACGGACGGTACCAATTTGCGCCCGGCGGTTGATCAGGTTTCCGCTCGACGACTCTGCCGCTATCCTCCGATCGCACCGCTGCTACCTAACCGAATTGGCAGCTCCAAAATCCTCCAGTCCGTTCTGCAGTCGCTACAACAACACCTCACCTCCGCCTCATCGCCCTGTCACGTGGTGCACGCAGCTCCTCCCGGATTGGCAGGCCAGCAGCTCCGGGTGAGCACCAGTTTCCTGGAGAGGCGACTGTTGAGAAGTCTCAACACTATGCAGGGCCAGCTGTTCGTCACACTCAAGTGGCTGATAAAGAAGGCCATTCGCCACGATGGCTTCAAGTCCTACCACGCAAAGACCGTCACGTTCCGAATGCTGGAGGAGACACCGGCTGAGCAGTGGAGGCCGGAGAATCTCGTGAGCCTCACGAAACGCTCGCTGCAGATGCTGCTTAACGATGTGGAAATCAGTCTTCGGTCAGGCAGAGTTGATGGTCGTATCATGGAGCACTTCTTCCTGAGCGACGCCGCTGTGTACCTGAGAGGTGTAGATCCCAGATCAACTGAGAGCTTTTTGGAAGCCTTTAATCTTGCAGTTGGTGCGTTAAAAGACGTCATGGCTGAGCTGCCTCAGCTGCTGCTGCAGTTCGAGGACAGTCTTCGACCCGTCACCGACTCGGGCCGTTTTCACTTCCACCCGTTCCTCATCCTGCCGATACTTGATATCAAACCAGTGTCTGAAGCCGAGATTTGCGAGTACCACGAGATCTACGACATTGTGAGAGAGTCCATCCTTCGGCTATCCGATGAATACTTCAACTCAGAGGACGTAGAATGTCTCACAGAGCTGATCGAAAAACTGCCAGACTGCGCCCGATCAGCGCGAGAGTCTCTCAGAGCGCTGGCCTGCCTGAAGTTCGGCGACCGACTCACTGCAGCGACAGTTGTGAGCGACTGCGGACCGTTTAGTGCAAGCAGAGGCATCGATTGGGGAGCTGAGAGGCCGGCGAGTGACGCCACAACGGACTTTGTGTGGCAGCACCTGAGGAGCCGAGACTCCGCCTGGAAATTCTGCTTCTCGTTCGACACGAGACCAGAACTACCGACAGAGCATATCATACTGGCGGACAATTTTCCACTGCAGATGTACAACTACACCAACTACTACTACATGAACTTCAGTGCCCTTCTCTATGGTCTACATTTCGAACTGTCTGAAGTAGTTGACTCGTACGCTCAGGACTGGATCCGGGATGTGGCACACTGGGAGGATGCGGACAGACAGGAACTGATGGTGGCTGCACTGATCTCCACTGACCAGAACCTGCTGCAGCTACTGCGCAGGAGAATCTCTAGGCTCGTTGGCGATGTGCCCGATTGGCTCGACGTGAAGCTTGAAGACATTGTCTTAGATTCTCTATCAAAACAATAGAAACCGATGAGGAGCCTGCTTTTTGCAAACAATGTCCTGAAATATCTTCGCTATAAATTCGCTATAAGTACGAATCTCCTGTTTCGATGGCAGTGTACACCACTACGCCTTGGAGGTTGGCCCTCACCTCAGGGACGTAAATTGCACGACAAGCCTTCTTTCCGCGGCTGGGCCCCATGTGGCCTCGTCGCGGAATCGAGCTCAGGGACCTTAATGCGAGAGGCGAAAGCGTTAGCTCTGCCACTAACCCCGAATACAAGTATTAGCCGAGTTAGAAATTTGACACATGTTCGAATTCACTGCCTTTTGGAAGCTTTGTGAAATATCTGCAGCTGAGTAGTATAGGTTTTATGTGAAATTTATATATTTTTTCTCTATTCCTGTCCACAATCCTATTCTTTTGTTGTTAGACACTTAGGCTCTGTGAAATATAAAATTTATTCCGAGAAACCAAGAGAATATGGTGAAATTAAAACCAGTTTTTTTGTACTTGCTTAATAGTTATTATTGCTGTGTTTATCATTTTTATTGACTCATTCCAATTATTTTCTTCGTTCTCCTCTGCATTCGGCCAACGAAAGAAAACAATTAAAGAATAAGACGGATTTGCTGCAAATATATATTCTTTAAAATAAAAAACTTAACCAACGCTATGTTATACATGTATGATGATATAAGTGATTATTTGCATACATAAACAAAAAAAATTTAGTATAAGTGACTAGCAATTCAGACCCCCAGGCATTGAGTGGCGGCGATTGTTATTCAAGGCTAAGACACACGCGCATCATTCTAGGGCGGATAGCTCAGTCAGTAAGGTGTCGGACTCTGAATCAGATGGTCCTGGGTTCGACTCCCGACCTAGTCTAGAACTATTCGTGCAGCCTTTGGCAAGCTGCTTTGCCCTGATGTGCACACAGTCTACTCAGCTGCAAATGAGTACCGACATTTCGTCGGGTAATAATAATTCCGGCTGGCGTGGAATAAAGCAGTTCTGTGCGGCAATTCTGTGGGGTTTGGATGCTGCCGATATGTTTGGAAAAAAATTCCATTTCTGACACGCGGCTGTCAACCGGTGTCCGAGAAAGCCGGGGAGTACATTAAGTGTGCAGCAGTACCCACCTGCTAGTGTGCTTGACACACAACACCTGCAAGCTGGCCATTGGGTCTAGTGTCAATTATTACATTCTCAGATTCTCAGATTATATATATTATCATTATTTTATTATCATTCTATGGCCTAAACGAGTCCCGAAATCACATCTCTTTTGTGCTTCTGCAAACCCTAAACCTTCGTGCATGGCCAAACTTTGAAGATAACTATACGGGTCGCAATAAAACATGCAAGCGGTAGCAGATGTACATTTTACAGGGAGATGTAATGGTGGTTGTTGGTAAAGTTTGGTAAGGTAAGGTAAAGGTATTGTTTATATGGAAGATTTATCATCGTGATGCCGTACTCAAAATAGTAGTATCTACAGTAACTAAGCAAGGAATAGAATTTTAAGAAGTTTCCATAAATAGCAACAGAAATGAAGCAAAGAAAAGATTGAGATTGAAAAGAATTGAGAAGAAAAATAAGAGAGAATTATGTCGCCAGATTTCTCACGCCTCCAAGAGTTAATGAGCTGCATTCTGCAAATATCAAACAAAGTAAATATACTCTGTAAAACTTATGTTATCGAGTTACGAATGAATGAACAAAAGAAATGAAAAAAACTGAAATATGCGACTGAGCTACTATTTACTCTAATGTTTATAACTTTTAAGTTCATTATTCGAACTAATTGAAAACATCATTAACGACTTGGGATACGACGATACGGTAAAAAAGTAAAGTAAGCCATAAGATTTATAGGACATTCAGATAGGATTGGGAAACTCAAGCCCTCCGGCATTTGATTGAAGGGACTGTAGAACTGGAAAAGAAAACTTAATTAATTATTTACACCTGAGAGCGGGTTAAAATATTTCAGCTAAAATCCACATAAAAGACTTAGCAGATGACAAGAGTTTTTGAGTCAGAAAAGATGACGATAAAGTGGTAAAGTTAAGAAATGAGTAGATACAAATTGGAAGAATGGGAAAGAGGAATGATGAGAATTATGAGAAGATAAAACGATGAGAATATGAGATGATAATGAAAGTAAGATAAGAATGAGGAGAAGATGGGAAGTGATGAGAAGATGAGAAGTGATGAGAAGATGGGAATGGATGAGAAGATTGGAATTGATGAGAAGATGGGAATTGATGAGAAGATGAGAATTGATGAGAAGATGAGAATGGATGAGAAGATGAGAATTGATGAGAAGATGGGAATTGATGAGAAGATGAGAATTGATGAGATGATGGGAATTGATGAGAAGATGAGAACTAATGAGAAGATGGGAATGGATGAGAAGATGGGAATCGATGAGAAGATGAGAATGGATGAGAAGATGAGAATGGATGAGAAGATGAGAATGGATGAGAAGATGAGAATTGATGAGAAGATGAGAAGTGATGAGAAGATGGGAATGGATGAGAAGATGAGAATTAATAAGAAGATGGGAAGTGATGAGAAGATTGGAATTGATGAGAAGATGGGAATTGATGAGAAGATGAGAATTGATGAGAAGATGAGAATGGATGAGAAGATGAGAATTGATGAGAAGATGGGAATTGATGAGAAGATGAGAATTGATGAGATGATGGGAATTGATGAGAAGATGAGAACTAATGAGAAGATGGGAATGGATGAGAAGATGGGAATCGATGAGAAGATGAGAATGGATGAGATGATGGGAATTGATGAGAAGATGAGAATTAATAAGAAGATGGGAAGTGATGAGAAGATTGGAATTGATGAGAAGATGGGAATTGATGAGAAGATGGGAATTGATGAGAAGATGAGAATTGATGAGATGATGGGAATTGATGAGAAGATGAGAACTAATGAGAAGATGGGAATGGATGAGAAGATGGGAATCGATGAGAAGATGAGAATGGATGAGAAGATGAGAATGGATGAGAAGATGAGAATGGATGAGAAGATGAGAATTGATGAGAAGATGAGAAGTGATGAGAAGATGGGAATGGATGAGAAGATGAGAATTAATAAGAAGATGGGAAGTGATGAGAAGATTGGAATTGATGAGAAGATGGGAATTGATGAGAAGATGGGAATTGATGAGAAGATGAGAATTGATGAGATGATGAGAACTAATGAGAAGATGGGAATGGATGAGAAGATGGGAATCGATGAGAAGATGAGAATGGATGAGAAGATGAGAATGGATGAGAAGATGAGAATGGATGAGAAGATGGGAATGGATGAGAAGATGGGAATGGATGAGAAGATGGGAATTGATGAGAAGATGAGAATGGATGAGAAGATGGGAATTGATGAGAAGATGAGAATGGATGAGAAGATGGGAATCGATGAGAAGATGAGAATGGATGAGAAGATGGGAATTGATGAGAAGATGAGAATTGATGAGAAGATGGGAATTAATGAGAAGATGAGAATTGATGAGAAGATGGGAATCGATGAGAAGATGAGAATGGATGAGAAGATGAGAATGGATGAGAAGATGGGAATTGATGAGAAGATGAGAATGGATGAGAAGATGGGAATCGATGAGAAGATGAGAATGGATGAGAAGATGGGAATTGATGAGAAGATTGGAATTGATGAGAAGATGGGAATTAATGAGAAGATGAGAATTGATGAGAAGATGAAAAGTGATTAGAAGAGGTGAAGAAAGGTATATAGCGATGAGATTAGAGTGGGGAGAAGATGAGAGTATGAAGATAATTTGAAGCCAAATATGTAGTCTTTTGGTTTAAAATCTGAAAGGCATGCGGACGTTTGTTTAAAATAGTATGAATTACATAGGCCTTACTCCAAATAACTAAACAGAAGAGGTGAAGTTCGTATGCATCCAAATGTTTAATTAATTTATAGATTCAAGATAGAATGAATGAGGAGAATGGTGAGCCCATTGTGAAGTAAGATTATCCCTAATCAATGGAAGGACTAGTATAGCTAAGTATCTTACTAAGGATTCAAAAAGTGTCCCTATAGAAACACGTACCAAGACCGTTAGTCAGTGTGATAATGAGTGATTGCAACTTATTTAGCAAAATTTTGTAGTCCTATTATTAACTGTACGCTATATTTAGAATTTATAATTGGCAGCAGTTGAATTGTGGTTAGACAAGTGGTGGGGGGTCACAAACTGACTATTTCTCAATCCTCCTATGTATTCTCTCTTTCCTAGATGAGAGAGGAATTGTTTCAATTTTTTGTAGAAGCCCAATTCTATACAATCCGTGTTGAATGAGAGAGAGCAAAGCTATATACTGAGGGAAAGAGAAATGTTATACATTGTGCGAACTACGGGGGCCAATAAACTCACCGTCTTGTGCATTGGCTAGTAGAACTTAAACTCTACTAGAGAATCATGTACATTCTATTCCCTTTCTTTTTAATTTCTCACTCTATATATATATATAATTTTTTTACTCAGCAACTCGCCCTTTAAGTCCACAATGGCTCACAATTACCGTCTGATTTTATTTTAACGATTGTTAAACGTTAAATTTGTCTGTAAAAAAACTACTTATATTCTCTTTCTAGTAAGCCTAACTAGTATAGACATTAGAATATGTTTCGTAGGGCAGCTTCATCTCAAGCAGCAACAGCAGCAACGCCAGCAACTGCAACAGGATTAGGTGGTGGCAATCTACATGAGTGCCAACGCTGCGGCAAAGCGGTTTATCCCACAGAGAAATTTGGTCCAATTAACGACGCCGTATTTCATAGAAACTGTTTCCGCTGTCAAACCTGCGGCATCTCCCTGAATGTCGGCAGCTACTGCGCCAATCCAGTAGACAGCAGCGATCGAGATGTTTACTGTGCTAGCCACAGACCACAGCTCAAAAACACTCAGATGGATATGGATGCGGTGAGATGCAGAAAAACAATAGACTTGTAAAATCTCTTCTAAATCCATACGTCCAGAATCTCGGGTGGGATTTTCTCTACAATTTTAAAGCCAAAGGTGAGATTTCTTTCGACAGCTTTAGAAACTAGGATGAGATTTCATTCGACATCTTCAGAGTCTAGGGTGAGATTTCATTCGACATCTTCAGAATCTAGGGTGAGATTTCATTGGATATCTTCAGAATCTAGGGTGAGATTTCATTGGATATCTTCAGAATCTAGGGTGAGATTTCATTGGATATCTTCAGAATCTAGGGTGAGATTTCATTGGATATCTTCAGAATCTAGGGTGAGATTTCATTGGATATCTTCAGAATCTAGGGTGAGATTTCATTCGACATCTTCAGAATCAAGGGTGAGATTTCATTGGATATCTTCAGAATCTAGGGTGAGATTTCATTCGACATCTTCAGAGTCTAGGGTGAGATTTCATTCGACATCTTCAGAATCTAGGGTGAGATTTCATTGGATATCTTCAGAATCTAGGGTGAGATTTCATTGGACATCTTCAGAATCTAGGGTGAAATTTCATTGGATATCTTCAGAATCTAGGGTGAGATTTCATTGGATATCTTCAGAATCTAGGGTGAGATTTCATTGGATATCTTCAGAATCTAGGGTGAGATTTCATTGGATATCTTCGGAATCTAGGGTGAGATTTCATTGGATATCTTCAGAATCTAGGGTGAGATTTCGTTCGACATCTTCAGAATCTAGGGTGAGATTTCATTGGATACCTTCAGGGTCTAGGGTGAGATTTCATTGGATATCTTCAGAATCTAGGGTGAGATGTCGTTCTATATCTTCAGAATTTAGGGTGAGATTTCGTTCTATATCTTCAGAATCTAGGCTGAGATGTCGTTCTATATCTTCAGAATCTAGGGTGAGATTTCGTTCTATATCTTTAGAATCTAGGGTGAGATTTCATTCGACATCTTCAGAATCTAGGATGAGATTTCATTGGATATCTTCTGAATCTAGGGTGAGATTTCGTTCGATACCTTCAGAATCTAGGATGAGATTTCATTGGATACCTTCAGAATCTAGGGTGAGATTTCATTGAATATCTTCAGAATCTAGGATGAGATTTCATTGGATATCTTCAGAATCTAGGGTGAGATTTTGTTCGACATCTTCAGAATCTAGGGTGAGATTTCATTGGATATCTTCAGAATCTAGAGTGAGATTTCATTGGATATCTTCAGAATCTAGGGTGAGATTTCATTCGACATCTTCAGAATCTAGGGTGAGATTTCATTGGATATCTTCAGAATCTAGGGTGAGATTTCATTGGATATCTTCAGAATCTAGGGTGAGATTTCATTCGACATCTTCAGAATCTAGGGTGAGATTTCATTGGATATCTTCAGAATCTAGGGTGAGATTTCATTCGACATCTTCAGAATCTAGGGTGAGATTTCATTGGATATCTTCAGAATCTAGGGTGAGATTTCATTCGACATCTTCAGAATCTAGGGTGAGATTTCGTTCTATATCTTCAGAATCTAGGGTGAGATGTCGTTCTATATCTTCAGAATCTAGGGTGAGATTTCGTTCTATATCTTTAGAATCTAGGGTGAGATTTCATTCGACATCTTCAGAATCTAGGATGAGATTTCGTTCGATACCTTCAGAATCTAGGTTAAGATTTCGTTCGACATCTTCAGAATCAAGGGTGAGATTTCATTGGATATCTTCTGAATCTAGGGTGAGATTTCGTTCGATACCTTCAGAATCTAGGATGAGATTTCATTGGATACCTTCAGAATCTAGGGTGAGATTTCATTGGATATCTTCAGAATCTAGGGTGAGAATTCATTGGATATCTTCAGAATCTAGGGTGAGATTTCATTCGACATCTTCAGAATCAAGGGTGAGATTTCATTGGATATCTTCAGAATCTAGGGTGAGATTTCATTCGACATCTTCAGAGTCTAGGGTGAGATTTCATTCGACATCTTCAGAATCTAGGGTGAGATTTCATTGGATATCTTCAGAATCTAGGGTGAGATTTCATTGGACATCTTCAGAATCTAGGGTGAAATTTCATTGGATATCTTCAGAATCTAGGTGAGATTTCATTGGATATCTTCAGAATCTAGGGTGAGATTTCATTGGATATCTTCAGAATCTAGGGTGAGATGTCGTTCTATATCTTCAGAATCTAGGGTGAGATTTCGTTCGATATCTTCAGAATCTAGGGTGAGATGTCGTTCTATATCTTCAGAATCTAGGGTGAGATTGCGTTCGATATCGTTAGAATCTTCAGAATATAGTTTTTCGCTCCAATTAAATTACTTTATGAACTTATAAAAAACGAAAGCATAATTTTTCAGTCTCTAGTCAAAACATGAAAAAGTATGGACCACTCTCACTAAACTTAACGCCATGTGTCTAGAAATTTCGACGTCTAGGCATTTTTTATGAACACTTCAGTTTAAAAACTGTTTCTGTCTTAAACACAGCTGTCTGCTCGAAAACGCTGAATGTTGCTAAACTTCATTTTTCTCAGGAGAAGTAAAATTTCTTTACTTGATTAACTTTTCCACTGTAAAAAAGTTTATAATTCACGTCTGTCAGTCAGCAGACAAACGCATCACGGAAAGCAGTCGCTCAAAACTATTTCTAGGAAAAAAAGTCTATAAAAATCCGCCTATTTTTTCAAACAAAACGCGAGAAACAAAATTAGACCAAGGAGCACTAGAAGAATATAAGTACCTGCTCTTACTTCTTCTTGTTGTAAAGAATTGACAATTTGTTTTAGGACACTGTCTAAAATAATCATACTGACGGTTCTACTTTTGTCTATGGTCAAAACACCGTCTAGGCCGAGGTGGGCATTGTATCACGCTGGCGCGCGTTAGATGCACGATTTACTGCGCGTCTAATGTAGGATTAATATATCGCCGCTAAGTGCTTTAACGGTCTTAGCACGAGTGCGCGAGTGCGCGAAGCGCACGAGTGCTGAGACCGTTAAAGTTCAAAGCGGCGATATATTAGTTTCATTGTAATATGCAAGCTGAGCCATAGACACTTTAACGTTAGTAAACTTGTTAACGTTGTATGCTTCATCTGTTCCACTTTTGAAATAAACTGTTTTTGTGCTTGTAGCGTTAGACGCACGCTAAATGCGTTACACGCATGATGAAAACGCTTAGCGCGGTTGAGTTTCTACCATAGACTACTTGCGTTACACGCACGCTGTCTAACGTTTAATGCACCGCATTGCGTGTTACAATGTAGTTGTCTATGGCAATTTTCTATCTGAGTAAAAACAACAAGCGTGCGTCTAACGCGTGTAATGCACGCAAAGTGAGCATATTTTAATAAGTATACTTCTGCTACAAGTACAACGAACGAACAACAGGGAATTGTGTAAACTAGGTAGACTGTGTAGACGCCTGACCCAAGTGATTTCCATTTTAAGTCATTGAAAATGCTTTACATCGCTTATTGTGTATTCACATCGTGGGGTGCTTTGCCCCCCACACCCCGTCCTTTCGGTCCCTACACAGGCTTTTGTAAATCCCTATTACAGTTACAGTAACACGAACGGTTAACACGTGCACAGACGATTACCTATCATTGACAGGGAAAGCGAATGAAGATGAAGGCGTTCTGCATTTGGAAGTTCAGTGTGGGAAAAGTTCATTGCTATTACTCACTCTAAGAATTGAACGTGCAGTTGTTGACAGTGTTGTAGAAGTTGTTAACCACAGTTGGTTTCTTCTTGGCGTCATCACTTGGCGTCCCACCAGCAATGAAATATGATATGAAATATAAAAATGAAATACTCGTAAATGAGCTCAGGGATTTTCGTGACGAGTTAATTCGCTCTAACAGTCACCCATCTATCTATCTATCTATCTGCAGGGGGGCCCGGGGCACTTGTCGCACAAGCGACGGAGCGGCACGCCCCAGACCGGCGAACTAGGCGCTTTTGCGCCCATCGCGCCGCCTCCCCTGAGCAGGCACCACACACAGCAGCACAGACCCGCCGGGGACGGCAGGAGGCACCCAGAATAGACAGCAGTGTCCCCCACCCCAGCCCCACACGCACAGAGCAGACCAAGCCGGGGCGGAAGGCTGATAAGAAATCAGTCCTCAGGGGGGGGCCGGGGGGGCTGGCTTTCGTGACTTAAGACATGCAGCCAGCGAGGATTCTGTCCATTTCGCTGACTTCTGAGCACACACGCACACATATAATGTACTTAGGCACACGCTCACACAGGTGTGTACATCTGTCTCATAGACAGGCTGTGTACACTTTCACTGTGCCTTGGAGGTTGGCCCTCAGGGGCGTAAATTGCACGACAAGCCCCCAAGCATCCTCTCCGAGGATGCGCCCCAAATTAATGAATGTCGCCTCGCCGCGGAATCGAGCTCAGGGACCTTAATGCGAGAGGCAAACGCGTTGTACCGTTGCTTAATTCTAAATCCACTCGTAATTAACCAATTAAAAAACAAGTGAAACGCGAAAATAAAACCTTAATTTGGTAAAAAAGGTAGCCGGAAATGATAAAAAAATTACGTCCATTGTAGGTCGGCCTGCGCACAGCCGTTTCGGCTCAGAACTTCTACAACAAAACCAAGGATCGCGACGCTGATATTCATCGGAAAAGTCAGGTGGATGCACAGTCCATGAGCATCAAGCAGGCTGTCACCAATACGCGAATGCACAACGAAGATCTAGACGCTAAGGCTGTTGTGCGCAGTCAAGTGCCCAGCGTTCAGTTGGAGTCCGTCGGAATTCAGGTGCTTTCCGCCGTGTTTGGAATCCGGGATTGATTTGGTTTTGTACTCAAACATCAGAGATTTTACTCAATAAGGATCAGAGATGGGACTCAATGAGGATCATAGATGGGACTCAATGAGGATCAGAGATTGTACTCAATGAGGGTCAGATATAGGACTCAATGAGGGTCAGAGATGGGACTCAATGAGGATCAGAGATGGGGCTCAATGGGGATCAGAGATTGCACTAAATGAGGATCAGATATAGGACTCAATGAAGGTCAGAGATGGGACTCAATGAGGATCAGAGATGGGACTCAATGAGGGTCAGAGATGGGACTCAATGAGGATCAGAGATTGTACTCAATGAGGGTCACATATAGGACTCAATGAGGGTCAGAGATGGGGCTCAATGGGGATCAGAGATGGGGCTCAATGGGGATCAGAGATTGTACTAAATGAGGATCAGATATAGGACTCAATGAAGGTCAGAGATTAGTCTCAATGAGGGTCAGAGATGGGACTCAATGAGGATCAGAGATGGGACTCAATGGGGATCAGAGATGGGACTCAATGAGGGTCAGAGATTGTACTCAATGAGGATCAGAGACGGGAATCAATGGGGATCAGAGATGGGACTCAATGGGGATCAGAGATGGGACTCAATGAGGATCATAGATGGGACTCAATGAGGATCAGAGATTGTACTCAATGAGGGTCAGATATAGGACTCAATGAGGGTCAGAGATGGGACTCAATGAGGATCAGAGATGGGGCTCAATGGGGATCAGAGATTGCACTAAATGAGGATCAGATATAGGACTCAATGAAGGTCAGAGATGGGACTCAATGAGGATCAGAGATGGGACTCAATGAGGGTCAGAGATGGGACTCAATGAGGATCAGAGATTGTACTCAATGAGGGTCACATATAGGACTCAATGAGGGTCAGAGATGGGGCTCAATGGGGATCAGAGATGGGGCTCAATGGGGATCAGAGATTGTACTAAATGAGGATCAGATATAGGACTCAATGAAGGTCAGAGATTAGTCTCAATGAGGGTCAGAGATGGGACTCAATGAGGATCAGAGATGGGACTCAATGGGGATCAGAGATGGGACTCAATGAGGGTCAGAGATTGTACTCAATGAGGATCAGAGACGGGAATCAATGGGGATCAGAGATGGGACTCAATGGGGATCAGAGATGGGACTAAATGAGGATCAGAGATGGGACTCAATGGGGATCAGAGATGGGACTCAATGAGGGTCAGAGATTGTACTCAATGAGGATCAGAGACGGGAATCAATGGGGATCAGAGATGGGACTCAATGGGGATCAGAGATGGGACTAAATGAGGATCAGAGATGGGACTAAGGGATGGGCTAACTCTGGGATGAAATATTTAATTAACTCAAATACTAAAGACTTGATTGACTCAAGAATTAACGACGGAATGATAAGCTTCAGGATTAAGGATAGCTGATTATTGATATTGATTGTTGATTAAGGATGGGGTGCACTTATGATCGACACGGAGAAAGATTCGCTCAAATACACGTTTTTGTCTTAAGAAATGATTGTTTCAGTATTCCAGCTAGAAAGACATCTTGACTATCTTGCAGGGCGCGGTGAAGGCGCAGCGGATGCGGCGGCACAAGCGAGCCACGTACAGTCGGCATCACTTCTTTCCTCAGCTAGTTGCTCAGCGTCGCCGCGAGATGCGCGAAGCTCAGGCGAGCCTGGAGCGGCAGCATCGAGCCGAGGAGGACTCGCTGTATCGTCGCCTAATGGAAGAGAAGGACCTGCGCGAGAGGAAGCTAGCCGCCGAGATGAAGGAGACCTGGGAGATGCGGCTCGAGGAGCTGATGCGACGCCAGGCGCCCGAGGGTGAGAAAGAGGAGCTTCGGAGAACCATCCGATTCAAGGAGCAGGAGCAGCGCAGCCTGATAGAGTCGCAGCTTCAGGAACAGGCTCAGGAGAGAACAGCCGAATTGGTGGCCAGACAGAGTCGAGAAATGCTGCAGTTGCTGGCTAAGAAGCAGCAGGAGATGGAGGTGAGTAGAGATTTTATTGTCCCATAAATGCATTCCGTGCCCGCTAGTTTTGTCTATGGTTCATGCTAAGTGGCGCCCTCAAATTCATGATGGGGTTCCATCTCATTCCTGCCCGAAAATCCATAGACAGAACGACAGTTGCGACTTGGGGAATTGGGAACTCTAACCAACCAATCTAATTAATCAAGCGCTGTCAATTGTCTATGGTAAAAAGCATTTTTTCCTTTCTTTCTTTGATTTAATCAGAGGTTTCTATAGATTAACATATCTATTCAGGCGCAGAAACTATCAGGGTCGGAAATCAACACATGTTAATTCTACTGTTAAGTACAAGCAAAGGACCCCAGTGGGACAAAAAGCGGTTGATGATTAAAATATAGAGCTTGTCCTTCAGTCGAGACAAAGATGTAGAAAATGACGCATGGTAGAATGACTCATTGCAGCAAGAGCTGGAGGACCTCGAGGAGGGCAACACTAAGCAACAGACAGGTGGTGGAGGAGGCGGCGTTGGCAGCGCTAGCTCAGGTGTTCAGTCGTCGATAGCGTCTATGACTCTGTTTTCGTCGTCAGCGGGGGCGAACACCAACGGAGGCGCGTCACCAACTGCTACAGGCGACATCGGAAACAAGATGAAATTTGCCGATGCTGGAGACTCCTCAACGACCACCGAGCGCCTAATTGAGTCTCCTCAACCGCAGCCAACTGGCGACGATGATAACGACGCTGTGCCAATCATACCGGAGCGGGTACCTTCGCCGTTTGCTCCCAGCAAGAGAAAGTCGGCTTTGTACACCGACGCTTCCATTTTTAAACAATTGGACGAGCACGTCATCAATATAGCGGAAGGTGAGCAGGTGACCTTCACAGATCTGGCTGACCAGTTGACATCTGTGTGCACCAGCGAATTGGAAAAGGTGCGAGCCATCTTTCGTTGGATAACGGTGAAAGATTTGTCCGCTCTGCGCATCGAAAACTGGAACCCGGACACACCGATGGGACTACTGCGTGGCATTCAGTTCGGCACAGAGACCTACCACGTCCTGTTTATGAGGCTCTGCTCCTATGCTGGAATTCACGCGGTGGAGATCAAGGGTGAGCCAATTCGAAGTTTGGGAATTGAGAACAGAACGAACCCAAATTAAACCAAGTTTGCTTTCTGTCTTCAAGATGATGCTGAGATCGACGATATGGCCAAAGGGACATTGTGGGCAGTCGTGCTTCTGCAATATGTCTACAAATGTCAGAATTAGTTACAGACGTGTCTAAGTGGGCTTTTGAGTTGAAGCTTTTCCGTAAACTCAGTTCTATTATTTGATAACTAAAAACTAAAGACTCAAGGGTCACGTCTAGTATTGCGAGTAATTTGTAAGTGCTTCAGAGAAGCTAGTGAAGAAGTAACTAGCGACTCGGAGTTGCGTTGAATTTTCTTCACTAAGTGCTCTCATTGTCTGCTCAGAACAATGTTCTCGGTGCACTCTACGTACACACTCAATCTGAAATTTCTTATCGTAAACAAGCAAGAAGCAAGAGCTGAAGAGCATAAGAGTGGAACGTGAAATTGCCCTGCTATCGTTGCTTCCTAAACAAATAAATACAGCACTTTGCTGACCGCAGTCTTGAGGTCTGGAGTTCGAGTCATAGCTCAGGGAAAATGGATTCTTGCAAAGAAAAAATTCATACGCGCTTCAGATTACCCAGATATAAAAAAATATTGACATAAGGTAGAAATTTTGTTCGGCGTGGCACCCCCGTTCAGTCCACGGACTGAATAGCTGTACACAGCCTTTAAAAGTGCCACACATTAAAGTGTTATTTTTATTCACTCAAGTAAAAACTAGAAAATTTTCCTCCGCTACTCAAAACAGGCTTCTCAAAATCTGTCGGCTACGAACCTGGCATGCAGTTTCGTCAGGCCAACAAGTTCAAGAACACCTGGAACGCTGTGTTTGTTGAAGGCGAATGGCGCCTAATCCAGTGCAACTGGGCGGCCCGTCACCTGGTGTTCAATCGCACCACGGGCAGTGGTCAGGCTGCCAGTGACAACACCAACACGACGGGCTCCACTGGCGGCGGCGTCACGGAGAATCTCCGCTATCACTACGACGAGCACTACTTCCTGACAGATCCGGATAAGTTCATCTACGAATTCTTTCCGCAAGATCCCAGGTGGCAGCTGCTTGACCAGCCAATCAGTCTAGCCGAGTTTGAAGAGCTGCCGTTTGTTAGATCGGCCTTCTTCCAGTACGGCATGCGGTTTCAGCCGAATACGAAAGCCGTAATAGAGACAGACTCGACTGGCGGTGCCATGCTGGAGCTCGGACTGAGTGACCCCACCCTGCCTCTGGTCTGTCATTATCAGTTTCGCTGCGCCGACACGGGAGCCGCTCATTACAAGGGCACCAAGCTGGATAGGCTAGTATTTTTCACCGTTCGGTCGCCAGGCAAACTAGTTTTCGACATTCACGTGCCAAATACGCAGCCGTATTTTCTAGAAATTTTCGCTGCCCTAGTTGAGCCGAACAATCCAGCGACGTACGGCTATCAGGTCAGGCTGAAATGCGTCGCCAAGTTCAAAGTGATTGCACGAGAGCTGCAGAAACGCATGACACCGCTGCCACAGTCAAGTAGCAGCACAGGCGAGTGGGGCCCATCAAAGGCCATGCGTCATTTTCTCATTCAGCCCAGGAGCCACACGACAGCTATAATAAGCTTCGACGGCCGCCTTAGTAAAGAGCTAAACATGAATTTCGAAATACCGCCCAGCATCCTTAACGAGAGCTCAGCTTTCTCGGTCGTCGTGAACAGGAATGGCGTCGCGCCTCAGGTGCTGTCAAGATACGCTCGAGTGCAACTTGACAAGCAACGCAGCTTGCTCTTTGTTCGCTTCCAGCCGCCCGAGTCGGGATCCTACGCTCTGGAAATCTTTCTAGAGCGAAAGAACAGCCCGCCGACCCATGTCTGCAAGTACCTGGTGCGTTGCGTCGAAATCAAGCCAGACGCAGCCATGTCGCTGTCCAGACCAGCTGTCCCAGACGAGTACAAGGCCAAGTCCGGACCAAACCAGCCAGTGTTGAAGCGACTACCCATTGCGTACGTCTCGGATGTTCCTTACAAGTCGTCCGTGGACACCAAGTCTGTTTCTTTAAAGTTCAAATTTTCTGACGAGCAGCTCGAGTATATCACATCGCTGAGTCGCCTGCCCGAAGGTAAGGGCAAGCAGCATCAGCTGGCCGCATCTGTGGAAGACCATTCTGACAATTGTGAGCTTCGAATTGTCAATCAGAAGGCCACGGTGATTGCCCACTTTGTAACTGACGGGCGCTACAATTTGCACCTGCTAGCTCGAAGGCCTCAGCCAGATGCTCAGTTCGAGCTGTGCTACAGCTTTAAGCTGGATGTCACCCTGCCGAAGGTTTTGCAACCAACGACAGCTTGACGAGAAAATTAAGAGTGAAGAGGAGTTACTGTACGCCTGAAGAAAAACTGAAAGAGCTTGCAAGATAAAAAAAATTGCATACATAGAGAGGAGCGATTTTGATTGACTTGAAGAAAAACATAAATATTTTAACAGTAGAAAGACGACCCTTTTTTACCACTGGGGAAAGAGCATAAGTTGTATTCTAAGAAAATATTGAAAATATGCAGTGACAATTCTTATAACAAATAGTGTTTCGTACTAAATGTTAGTTAGCGCCATGTGATTGCATGTCATAGTGGTATCAATGAATTTATTCTTTACTTCATTAATTTCACGTAGTTTCGAGCGATGAAACTAATATTTATGAATCACCGCGATAAAACAAATCCCATCATCATCATATCATACGGTACGTACTTAAATACTATAGTAGAAACTCATCACCAGCCTGCATGTAAAAATGTAATACCAAAGCATCACTTAACCAGATTCCATCAATATATGCGGCGCTGGTTTCAATTGTAATAAAACGATGCTGTTTTTTAAGTACACGCAGTTGCAAGTCCGAGATAAACAATAAACTATACCATGCCAATATAAAATATGCAGATAAATACAAGATATTTGAAACAAATTTGTTTCATAGAATGTCTTAATTCGTAACGCTATTACGGACGCTAAATTTAAAATAATTCTATCTTAGCGCCATGATTAGCTCTAATAGCCGGCAAACTGCAGCCCATTGGTAAGAGCTTCGGACTAGACTGAAACATCGCGAGTTGAATCACAGTGGAAATTTAGTAAAAAAAATTCCTGTATAATGTGAATGAATATTGTAGTGCTTTGCTTCATGAACGTGTGCCTCTCTGGAGCAATCGTAAAAAATTAAGTAAAAAGTTGACTCATGGCACTTTCAAAGAGATTTAGATAAAAAATGCTGCAATCCAGCTACTCAGCTGCTAAATGAACTAAGTATACGGTCGTTACTTCTCTCGATCGATGGAACTTGATTAGCGCTGAAGGCTTGCAGCAGGTGACGATATAGAAAATTGTATCAATTTTTAATGACAATCAATTAAGGATCGCTTCTCATCATTTGAAGCCATGAGAGGGTGCTCGCATTAGAGCCTGAATTGAAGTGCTCTAAAGTGTGTCGTCGGTTGAACACTTAAGAAACTTAAATTAAAAAATGTGAACATCAAATTGATTTTAACTTTCGATGACTTTCCTACCTTAATTAGAATGCAATAAACACAAAAAACTTAATTACCACTAGTGCAATAGAATTGCCTTTACTTGGTCCTTGAAACCTGTAATAAGAGCTAGGTTCATGTGTTAAACATTGTTTTCCCGCGGACGACATCATATTTCGTAACCACTGCCCTAGTTGCTGCTACTTGACTGTGGCAGCGGTGTCATGCGTTTCTGCAGCTCTCGCGCAATCACTTTGAACTTGGCGACGCATTTCAGCCTGACCTGATAGCCGTATCAGGTCCTTGTTGCATATTTATATACCTTGTTGCATAATGGAATACTAGCTTTTACTAAGAGGCGTGGTAAACATTACAAGTTTACAATGATTAGTAGTAAATTACCAGCTTGATTATTGATTAGTAAACTAATATGAAAATATTACTTGAATATACTCGTACTTAACGGGATATACTGGATGAAGTTATAGTGATTCACATGGACATGGTAAAATTAGATCGAGACATGCAGATAACTAAAACTAGCAAGAATGCATTATTTAAAGTTGACTGAAATTTTGTGTTTAAATACAAGAAAACAACAAAGTACAATAAGACTTTTTTACTCGGACATTATGCGAGACACTTTTTTCACAGGATTAAAGTAAAACTAAAATGTATATATTTGTAAGCGGACTAGCATTTTCAGAATAAAATAGAAATTATTGCGATAATAGCTGGTACTGGGTACGTAATGTATATTACAGTTAATTGGTAATAAACTAAATATTATTTCAACCGACCTCAAAATTCACGATCGCCGCTCATAAAGTTCTGATCGACGAAACGCAGAACGAAAATTAAGTTGTAATTAAAACAAAATACTAGAAGTATTGTCTCTACATAATAAATGACAATTAAAAAAATTATTTAGGTAACTTCAGGTTGTATTTTGTAAATGTTTTATAGGAAATTTATAAAAGTTTTCGTCGTCGTATTTCATTATCGCAGCACACGACCATCGCAAACAACAACAACAACAAATTACACTGTGAAAAGGAAAGTTCACAGTGTCACAAGGCACGCCGAAGAGCCAGCTTCCTGAAATTGTCGATTGCTCTTGTCCAAGTCTGATGCTCGCCAAGACCAGCATCGGCGAGCAGGCCCTCGACATAGCGGTGCGTCCTGGCCTGCCCTCGGCGCAGGGGACCCTGCATGGTCAGCAGCAGGACGTCCTGCGCCGGCTCTGGACAGTAGGCCCCGGCGCGCACCACATGGCCTGCCAGCTGCAGCCGCCGTCTCCGAAGGGTCTCACTGGGTGGGTGCAGCCCAGCGCGATAGTAAAGGGCGGCGTTGGAGACCCGCTCCGGGAAGTGGATGACCATCGCGCAACAGTTTTATTTTCGAGTGTCGAAATATATTCTTTAAAACCGAATCACCGGGAAGCAATTGCATAAAAAACTTTAAACTAACTAAAGTGCTATTCAACCGACATGAAAATTCCTACTTGAGCAGCTCATATCCAAGTCTTAAAAAAGTAAGTACTTTTTCATGACATATTATTTCAAAATCCACGCGTGCTGGCATTATTTCTTCCTGTAGGCTGTAGTATAAAGTTTATTAATTAAATTTATTGGTTTGACTTAAAGGAAACCTTTTTAACTTTAATCATGTAGCTACTCTACAGTTAATATGGACATTTGAGCTACCTAAGTTAAATTGAATTAATTATTTAAATGTAAACAACATTTGGTATATTGCGATTTAATAGAACTCTTTTGTAGAATAACAATATCACTATATGATGCGCTAACTAATCTTATTAAAGTTGACTAACCATTCATGACGTCCTTGGTCTCTAAAAAGTAGATTTGATTTTCGCCCATTTAGTAGCTGTTTATTTTTCTTTTCCCAGACTCGATAAAAAGTCGAACGAAATAAGAAAATACATAACTTCAATTTCAGGTAGCGATCGTAGCCTCACAGATGACGAGAGAAAACGAAAGGTACAACCAACTCAAACAAGCTATTCTGACAGGCAACGACACTGACTTAAAACGCATTTTAGAAGGCATAGAACGTCAAATTTTCACTAGTGACAATTTTGAAGCCAAGCGCATACTATTAGCTGCCGCAAGCGACAAGGAAGGTCTGTCTGTACTGAAGCGGTTAATTGATCAGGTGGGAGCCGAAGCGCTTCTACTAACGGACGATGAAGGCAACAGTGTGTTACACAAAGCCGCGGTAAACCAAAATTCCGATTCAATGGTTTACTTTGAGCAAATAATGGCATTGAAGACTGACGCAAGATTCTCGTTTGAAGTAAAAAATAAGAACAGCTGTTCAGTAGCGCACTTCGCTGCAACCAACAAATTCTGCAACAGCGCACTAACCTGGTTAGTGAACAAACTGGGACCAGAGTGCCTAGATCAACTCCCTGACAATGACAACGATATAGTGATCATGCTATATAGCAACATAGCCGCTTGCTTTTAAACAGCCGAAACGATGCAGTTTATCAAGGAGAAGATGAACGGATCAATCGATTGTTTTAAATGGCGAGGATCCGAGTTCAACTCGACGGTGGCCCATTTTGCTGCCATGAATGCAGTCACTAACTCCACCCTGAAATGGATTGTTAAAGAACTCGGACCCGACTGCCTACTTGATCGGGATGAGCAAAAAGAGACAGTTGTCCACAATGTTGCCATTTATCAGACAGTGGACTCTCTGGAATTCATCAAGGAGCAACTGCACGGGGTGGAGTGTTTCACAATCAGAGGAGTTTATAATCGAACATCTGTGCACCACGCCGCAATCAATGAAACACAGAGTCCACTGCTGCAATGGCTTGTGAGTGAATTAGGGCCCCAGTGCCTCACGATCATGGATGCCGAAAACGACACGCCGATTCACCTTGCCGCAAAGTATCAAGACGCGTCGGTGTTTCAATTCATCAAGGAGCAGCTAGGCGGCATTGAGTGCTTCTATCCCAAGGGGTCCAAGAATTTCTCTGTGGCACATTACGCAGCCAGCAATGAGCGCACCTGCTCCATCCTGAAGTGGCTAGTCAGGGAGCTTGGGCCGGAGTGTCTGTTTGAACGAGATGACGACGGAGACACGGTGATTCACAAGGCTGCCTCGTATCAGGAAGAGGAAGCCATGCAGTTCGTTTATGACACTTTAGAGGACATGGCGTGCTTTAAAATGAAATCAGGATCCACAGGAATGACAGTCGTGCACTATGCTGCTAGCAATAAGCGTAGCGATTCAGCAATAAAATGGCTGGTGAACAAACTCGGGCCGGATTGCCTAACCCTTCGAGACTCTGAGAACAGCACGGTCCTTCACTTTTTAAGCATGCACCAAAAGGCCGAGACTTAGCAATTCGTCAAAGAGAAGATGAAGATGAGTCCAGTGCTTCAGACTCACTAGTGAGACCAATAAGACCACCGCGCACACAGCCGCAATGAACAAAAGCAGCAGTTCCGCTCTGGAGTGGCTAGTGGACGAGCTCGGGCCCGACTGCCTGACCGAAAGAGACTCAAAAAATGACACAGTTCTCCACATAGCCGCTCAATTTCAAAATGCAGAAACAATGACACTTATTTTTAGAAAGTTGCGCGGAGACACCAGCCGCTTTAGGATGAACGGGTGGAGAGGAATGACGGTAGCGCACAGCGCAGCGACAAATCGCAGCGACATCAGCTTTGGAATGGATAGTAGACGAATTAGGCCCCGACTGTCTCCTAGAGAGAGACGCTGACAACGACTCGGTAATTCACATAGCGTCGAGTTATCAAAGCAAAGAGGTCATGAAGTTTATCGAGCAGAAAATTCAAGGAGCATAGTGCTTCAGGATGCGAGGAGCGAACAATACGACATCGGTGCATCGCGCTGCAACCAATGAAGTTGACAGTTCAACAATAATCTATTTGGTTGAGAGGCTTGGAAAAGATTGCCTAACGGAGAGAGACAGTGGCAACAATACACCGGTGCACCTGGCGGCAGAGTACCAGAAATCTAAAGTCATGGAGGTAATAAAAGAAACAATGAAAGGAATCATTAGCTTCAAGCTGAAAGGACTGCGAGGCAGGACAGTGACCCACTATGCAGCGAGGAATAAAGTCAGTACAGAGCCGCTCGAGTGGCTGGTGGAGGAGCTAGGACCCGACTGTCTAGCAGAGAAAGACGCCAAGGGTAATTCGGTAGTGCACGCAGCGGCCCGCTACCAAACTTCGGTAACTCTTCAGTCTATCAAGGACAAGCTGAACAGCGTCGAGTGCTTTAAGGAGCCTGGTAAAGATTCTTTGACACCTGTGCACTACGCCGCCAAGAATACAATCAGCAGCTCAAATATTGAATGGCTGGTTAACAAACTGGGGCCAGAATGCCTAACAGAGCGCCGAGACTGTTCGTCGACTGCAGTATTTGCTCAGATTGCCCAACCCTGAGTCCTAGACCAGACCCGAATGAACGTTTTAGTATTCGATCTATTTCTTTATGGTCGCCGATATATTCAAGCAATCTAATCACGAAAGTTAAAAACTTTTTACGCTATGCAGATTTCGAATTATTAAACTTATAAACATCCAAACCAACTTTCCCATTGTCGTAAAACGTTTTAACAAGGTCTTTATTTCTCGATATAACAAAAGATAAAACCTGATAGCGCAATACTTGGTTGGTTGGTTATTTAAAAGCCTACCAATTCCATCGTTTCACTATTGAAGCGTTATTTATTTATCATAGTGGGAGGTGAGTGTCAGAACGGTTTAACGCATTTGCCTCTCGAACCAAGGTTCCTGAGCTCGATTCAGCGGCGAGGCCACATTCATTTGGTCAGCGAATTGGATAGCTTGAGTCAGCGAAATGGGCAGAATTGCCTCCTCGCTGGCTGCGGGTCTACTGTCAAGAATGATTTGCCATTGCCGAAGCCATTATGTAATCATTATTATTATTATATTCATCATAGTAATAATTAATTACGCAAATATCAATTGCCGATTTTAATTGTGCTTCTTATACTATCAAAAATAAAGTGAGTATTTATAGTTTTTCTAAAAAGAAATTTGAAAAGTCAAGAAGTACTTCGATTCTGAATTAAGTTGAGTGACAAGACGTAGTGTGTGTTTTGCTGTTTTTTATTTCACAATTTGCGCATGAAAAAGGGCATCTACAGTAGTAAATGTAGCAGAAACAAGAGTCGGGCCACATAAATCAGAAAATGCATGGTCCAAGTTAGCATTTCCTAACTCAAGCAAGATAATTTCTCGATTATTGGTTGCTAGGTAGTTTAGATTGTTAAAGACGCTTTTGAAAACGACTTTCTACTAGCTAAAACAATCCTTACCGGCATTGATTTTTATCGGATAAGTTACATCAGCTTAATAAAAAAGAGTTTTCCATGACAACTTCCTTTGAAAAGCAGCTATGCCCTATTATAGTGATTAAAATGATCTAGCAAGATTCAATTCAACGAAAAGAATGCGAAAAACTATTTATTGTTTAGGAAAACTATTTAAGAAGGCCTTACCAATACCGCCGCCCATACTTGATCGCGTGCGGTGTTAAAAATCGTTCAACGTTGCAAAGATTGTTTTTGCGTACAAAATCAAAGTCAAACGGATTAACGTTCTCATCCGTTACATATCGATCATAGCGCTCTTCAAAATCCAGCATTTCCTGTGAGACGAATCGACTTTTGAATGGCAAATAGCCGGCCATCTGTTTGAGCATGCGGTAGGCTTCTTGCCATTCTAGATTGCCTCCCAATTCTAGAATGATTCGTTCATCTTTAACTGGCGACTTGTAGAATTTCGGATCGCGCTTACCTCCGCCCAGTGTTAACCCGGGCGGGCGCTTATAGCCAGCCATCCAGGGAGCGTCCACTCGCCAGATGGCAAACATTCGGTCTTGGTCCAGCTTCCGGTTTAACGACATGCGCACGGTTTCAAAGTGACAGTGCAGCATCACGCCCGCTTCTAGGGCCTGTTGGGGATCAGGGATGGTGGTAGAAGTTCCATTTTCATCACAATAACCCATTGGATAACCTTGGATAACACATTAGATGACTAATTGAATTTTTTAGGGGCTCGGGTTTGTATAGAATTTTCTTGTTAGCTGCAAATAACTGTTTGACTTGAGTTGTCTTTCTACAATTTCTTGGTGCATCTATTATCTCTGCGCTGTTTGTTTTACTCACTTCAGTGCAGACAATATTTCAGAACTCAAGATATGGTAACCATATCTGTAACTTCCCATAGCCGTATCCGTAGCTACGGCTGAACTCTAATGACAAGGAGAAAATCGAAAAGTTGTGTGACTGCAGCTACTGTGCTGGCATCCGGAGTCTGCGTACAGCTGTTGTTTAGTCCATGGACTGTGAGGGGACACCTAACCAAAAATTCAACTCCAGCTAACGATTGAGCTACTCATTTCGTAACTGTGTGAACTGTCAAGTGTCTTTGCTCAAGGAAAGAAGACTATAACTAATAACCTATCAGACAGGGGATAGAATATGACAGTTGACAAAGACAACATTTTTCTATAATCTAAACACAAAGTATCACTAAGAACATACTCCGACGTGTCGCTGTTTTTAACATAATACTAATTAACCGTATATCCTTGACTATAGAAGAAGCATTTACAAGTACTACAAGCCAAAGCGTCGTCTTTCGTAACCACGAGCGTAGCTACCAGACATTTTGCTAGTAGACACTGGACTGTACAGTCAGTATATCTTATGACGACATTGTGAAAACTATATTAAAATAGTTAATGTATACTTTATGACTTTATGTATATAAACTGATAAACTAAACTAAGTGGCGAGCAAACGTGAACTGGAAGGGCAGCAAAGCAAATATGCTTACTCGTTGATAATAATCGCAAAAGAAGGTAAAACTAGAAATGAAACTGATTACACCGTTTTTGTATGTACATGTAAATTGCATGCATGTACTTTTAGCTGCTGGTTTCTTAATGTGCATTTTGTCACAAAGTCGCTAATGTCACTAAGGGTAGATTAAAACTAGAGCTTCGTAAGTTCGCACTCCTAACCGACAGGTCATTGGTTCGATTCATAGCCTGTTGCAAACAATAGTACCTGCCCTAGTGCTGAAGTTCAACCAGCTGTAAAATATTTACTAGCATTATATTAGATACAAAGTTAAGATTGGTGTGTATATACACCCCAGTCCATGAACTGAAAAGCTTATTATTAACGAGCAAAATAAATAGCGGGACGCATTTCATTAAGCACGCGAGGAAAATCTTACCTGCACTCCAAACTGTCGATGAATGAGCTTATTGTGAACCAATTCTGGTCCGCGAAAGATGGATCTACTACCAGTGTAGTGCCATTTAGTGCCAATGGTCACTAAAGTGGGTGACGGCACCTTTGGTCGCGTTGGAAGTCGTCTCTGATCACGAGGAACCTCAGCTTCGGTCAGAGCTGGTTTTGGCTGCCAATTGACTCGCCATTGCCAAAGGTGTGGCGCCGCCAAGCTGCGAACTGGTTGGCTCGTGTTAATGATCACAGGTGCAAATGAGCACGACTGCAGCTTAATTAATGCCGGCAGTGCCGGTACGCTGCGAAATGCACTACTCATTGCGCTAATAGTATCCTAAAGGTGGATCGAATGATTATGTGATTGCTTGCGAGCTGAAATTGATTGAGAAATTTGAAAATTATTTCCAATTATTTAAGATCTGTAGATTGATTAGTGAATAAGTACTAATTATAGATAATTATTCTTAGATACCTGACTAGCTCTTTAGCTACCTCCTCTGTAAAAATTTTAGCGAAAAATTTATTCCACTTAGGTAGCAACATGCAGGCAAAAACTCTTAGCAGACGAAAAAAGTCCCCCCCTGCTACAAACAACAATATCTTTGCCCACAGCACACAACTAACTCACATGATGTCCACAGAAATGTTAGCGTACATCCAACTTTATCGATGATGAGAATGTGAAAAAGGTGTTGGACACAGATGCTAGTGATAATAGAATCAGTGCAGTCTTTAGCCAAATTCAGTCCGATGGTGTAGAACGACCATTAGCTTATTTCAGCCAAGCAATGAAGCAATCGGAAAAATGTTGCCCCATCACTAGGAAGGAGTTATTAGCACTAGTTGATGCCATGAAGCATTTTAGATATAACCTATTAGGCAAGAAGTTCCTAGTCAGAACTGACCATAAAGCCATTATCTGGTTACTCAGGCACACAGAAGCACAAGGTACACTAGGCAGGTGGATTGAGTGCATAAATTAATTCAAGTTTGATTTTGAACACTGGAGTGGTGAACACTTCAAGTGAATCAAAATGCCAACAGCCTATCCCAAAGACCAGCTGAAGTCACCAAAGGTACCCCAGTAATAGAACAGCCATTGAGAAACAGCAGTACAAATGAGAGACCCGAACAGGAAATGACCAATGATAGCTCCTTTAGCTTGATCAAGGTGAAGACTGCTTTACTGTTTAAAAGAGAGGCAAGGACAACTGATCCCAATATTAGGATCTCGCGGCCTTGCTTACAGTCTCAGGATTAAAGAAGGAAAGACTTTAGGAAGGACCTCATGATTCCGGCATAATGCTATTGAATCCAGTCACTAAAGAATTCAATCTCCCAAGCTGAATAAGACACTGCAAGAAGTCAATGGCAAGTGCAAAAAATTACTGACAGATTATCTAACCATTCTATAGTTATAATAGTCTCCCAGGCAGATGTCCCCGCAGAGAATGAGATTGTTGAAATTTTAGACGATCGGGAGAATGAAGCTCCACTAAGGCAGTGAACGGCTCCCAGACTAGCCAACGTGAGTAGCCGATTACCGCTTAGATCGCCTATGTAATGTTCCGCCAGCCAGAGAATCCCACAAGAGGTCAGCCCCAATTTTGTGACTGCCTGTCCCTGTAGACCCAGGAAAGCGTTGTAGAATCCTCAAGGATCAGCCAGAGATGGAAGTGTCTGTCTCTGAAGCAGCGCTCAGTTGACAACCGGTTGGCACTAAGACCTTGATAACAATTACCATCCCAGAGGCCTCAGTCCCAAAGCACCGGAAAACTAGAACGTACTGTAGGGCCATAGTGCCAAAGCCAGCAGCAGCTCCACAGTGGTATATTGAGCTAGGCAAGCCTCTGTATGTTTGGATCCAGTCAAGACTGCCGCGGCAGCCCTTACAGCCATAGCTGCAGCAGCAGCCACATTCGTCACTGTCGCAGCAGCAGTTGCAGCAGTCACAGCCATAGCTGCAACAGCAGCAGAATTAGCCTTCACCATCCTGGGCAAAGCCCTCCCCATAAAAACCGAAATCCGCTTTCTCGGAGTTTGGATCGACCAGAGCCTTCTTTTCTCCACCCACACCAAGTAAATCAAAGACAAGCTCTCGAAGCGCGTCTCCGTCCTTCGCGCCCTGGCCCACCGCGAGTGGGGCTGTGATCGCTCGCTCCTCCTCAAAGTCTACAAAGCTGTGGTGGAGTCAGTGGTTTGGCACGCGGCTGCCGCCTGGACCCCCTGGCTCTCCAAATCCAGGCTTGAAGACCTGGACCGAGTGCAGCGCGAAGCCCTCAGGGTTGTGACCGGCCTCCCAAGGTCCGCGCCCACCGAGGCGATCTACCTTGAAGCTGGCTCCACTCCCATCAGCATTGAGGCCAAACGGCGGGCGCTGGTGGCCTACGAGAAGGCCCTGCGCAGACTGGAGGGAGACCCTTGGCGCACCGTCTGCGAGCGGCACCATGACGTCCGCCTTCTGAACAACAGGGGTCTCCGCGAGCAAGCTAGGCAGCTCTGCGATAAGCTCATCCGGGCCCCCCGTCGAGAGGGTCACTGGGTGCGAGCCCCACCTTGGAAATCCCTGGCCGACCTGAAGATCACCATCCACACGCAACTCCTGGACGCTGTCCACAGAGACGAGCCAGCCAACCGCAAGCTGAAAGCCACTCTGGACACCGTCTCCGTGCGCTTTCAGGACGCTTGCCTGTACTGCTCGGACGGCTCTGTTTCAGGTGGAACCGACAATGGCGGCGCTGCCTGGGTTAAGCTGGACCAATCCAACGACCAGATCCTCCGATCTGGACAAGCAACGGCGGGCCGCTGGTGTAGCTCCTTTGAAGCTGAAATCATTGCTATGCTGCTCGCCGTCAACAACATTCTGCTCTCCAAACCAGGAGCTGCTGTCATCCTCACGGATAGCCAGGCCACTGTTTCTGCTCTGAAAACCGACCGTCCAACCACCAATAGGCTGCTTGAGGACCTGAAGACAGCCCTGATGGAAGTCACCAGCTACACCAGCCTGGCCATCCAATGGATCCCGGGCCATTCGGGCTACCCGGGCAACGAGCTTGCCGACGCCGAAGCCAAGAAGGCCGCTCTCCTCGACCAGAGCAACGCGCCTGTCTCCTTAGCGGCCACCAAGAGCCGCATCTACCGACTCATCAACTACCTTCCCGCCCTCGAAGGTCACCTCACTGTCTATAGTGGCAGAATCACGCACCATGAGGGACCACGCCCCCAACAAGTCATGGTGGCGCAAACGCGTGCTGGTCATTGTCCGCAGTCCACCTACTACCAACACAGAATTGGAACCATTAACGCGGCCATCTGCAGACTCTGCAACAGTGAGGTGGACCAGTTCCATCTCATCCACTGCCCAGCCCTTGACCGCACGCGCTCTAAGATTGGTTTTTACAGCCTCTCGGACCTCGCTCGGGCCGATATGGTGGCGCTCCTCCTCGGTGCTCTTAACTGGGTCCCCTTGTGAGTGGCACACCGCATACAACAACAAAAAACAACAGCAGCAGAAGCTGTCACCATCTCAGCCGCAGCAGCAGCCACAGCCATAATCTTAGCCACTGCAGCAGCAGCCACAACATTGCTGTCATATTTGCAGCCGTAATCATCGCAGCCGCAAAAGTCATCACCACTGGAGGAAGACTTGGAAGAGGACACATTATATGAAGTTGAGCTGCCATTGCCACAGCAGTCACAGCCAGTTCCATGGCCTACACATCGTTAGTATCAGCTGTATCAACATTCTGCAGTTCATCAGCAGAATTAGCCACAGCCTCAGCCATTAATGAGCCTGCAGCGGAATCAGCAACAGCATCAGCAGCAGCAACTTCAGCAGCAGCAACAGAAATAGCCTGCTAACACTCATCTTGGAGAAGACTTTCTGGCCTTGATACAAAGCCTGCCCCAAGCTGTGCTGAATATTACAAGCATCATGTGCAGCTGCTCAAGCAGTATCTGATGTCTGTGGCATATGCTCTTCTCGACCGCAAGTTCCCACAGCAAGAGGACATTTGGATGGTGCTTCACTGCATGCAAGATGAATTCAACAGTGAGTACACCATCACTGCCTGGCATCAAGTGGTGCAGTATGCTAAGCAGTATGCAGTATGCTATTAAACAGAATCAATATAATTCAATTGACATAGTGCTCAATATTGAGACTTGCTGGCTAGCCTGTATTATGGCTTGGCCTCATGCCATGCCACTTTCTTAAGGAATGCACTTCTACTTGAAGTATAGCTTTGTAGGCAAGATTTGGTGTTTTATATTTTAATTTGTCAACAATGCCAGTTTATATTTTGTCATACTTTTCTATGTGCTCTGTGCTTTTAATTTTTACTGAGTGTCTTTTGATGCCTGCATCATGTTTTCTATGCAATTCTGCTCTTTATGTTTGTTCATGTTTACCCTTTAAGTGTATTATATCAATGCTTCAATACACCTTTTTCTAAATGTGCATATTTTTCTTTATAGTTTGTATTTTTTAATTTTGTCATAATTTTGTTACTTTTTCACTTTATAGCCTCATTAAAAATACCAAAAGACACAAAAAGGCACAAAAAGAATAGTTTACTGTATAGAATCTAAAATATATTAAATTGAGTTCCTTGTTTTACTGGAATATGCCAACCCAAATTATATAACATAAATACTGGAGTGAAATTGATGAAGAAGCAACCGGAGTTCCTTGCTCACTCACAATTTAAACAGTGTCCTACTTACTCGTGTTAAAAGTCTTGTGTACTTATTTCATACATTTCTTACTGAGACAAAACCAAGCTATATTATAAATAAAGCAAAGGAATCATTTGATTTTGTGTGCTTGATTGGGCAACTCTAGTGGATTGGTAACCTGGCTATGACTGGAATCTCAAATCTTAAATCTCAAATCTCAAATCTTTGTATTGACTACAAACATTATATTGTAGAAAACTATGGATAAAGGCAATGCTTATTTTCTTGGTCCAGTGCCAATAATTTCAATTATATCCACATGGATCTGTGCTGATAATTTTCTGCTTATCCACATGGCAGCTTGTATGAATAGGTCTACAAATCTTTATATATGCAGTGCCATTATTTCAATTTTATCCACATGGATCTATGACAATAATGGTGTAAATTCAATTTTATCTACATAGACTTGTTCTGATAAGCTCCCATTTAGTTTGACATGTAGATTGATATGTGACATCAATATGAAGTTGTGAACAATGCACTTAATTACTGTTGTGACCGAATTTATTATCATTAGTCAATTTGTCACTCAAGGAGTTTGCCATGAGCAGAACAGAAAAAGGAAGTGACATTCTAAAACAAATTCCAGGCCAGGGGCAAGCTCACATTTTAACAATGAATACAAATATTTATAATATAATTTAAAATTTTAAACTAAATTTTGTTTCATTTTGACCAAAAGAAAATATATGATCAATTGTACAACAGATAAAGTGTATATAAAGAAAAAAATCTCCCCAATTTAAAATTATGATCTTATGTAAACTGTGAGCCTAGAATTTGCCCTATTAAATGAATTAAACTCTACATTATAGGCTGATTATTATTAAAAATCTTGTCTTGTCTTGATCTCATAATGCTTAGACTGATTGTTGCATTGATTTTAAAAGTTCTTGCATATTTTAAAATCAATAAACATTTTTTAGTTTGATTCTGCCAGTGCCAAGCTTTGATTCTGATTATGATTCTGCCGCAAGATTTGCAATTAATTTTTAAACATTAAACATAATAATTTTACAAGATTTCAGCATTTAATTATTAACAGCATGCAACTTAGTCAAGGCCTAGTTTTAAACTTTGTATTTTGGTATATTTAAAACACAATGTAAATTAACCAAATATAATAGGCCTATAATCTGTTTTATAGTATGTTTTATAGCATATTTGTAGTCTATTAAAATTCACTATTAAACTTGATTTAATAACTAAATTATTAGAATGTCAGCATGTCAGCTGAAGCTGACACTTCTAAATTGGTGTTAGATAGGCCTAGTCCTTCATGTGACTCTTAACAGTCAGAATTATTTTATGTAGGTAGACAATTTTCTACCTTTGCTGAACTAACTAGTGTAATAGAAACTTTTGACAAGAATTGCTTCGTGCATCTTAAAATTAAAGAGTCTCGCACAATTAAATTAGCCAGCTTACAAAGATTTTTTGGGTTTTTGGTTTGAGCTAAAAACAGAACTTAAATATTATGAGATTGTATATGTCTACCATCATAGTGGTACACATTAATTATCCTCAGGAGGAAATCCTCTCAAGCAAAAGTATGTTTAGCCACTATATCTGAAACCATATATAGTACTGTATCTTTGCTTTTTATGTATATACTACTAACTTATGAAAGAAAATAAATTCCATTTTAGTACTATTTTAAAAGAATGCCCAATGAAGATTTCACTGTGAGTTACAACTTGAGGAAAGTTCCTTGAAGTATGCTCTGTTGACCTACACCACAACCATGAACTACTTAAGGTCATTCTGTCTAGTCTTATAAAAAACTTTTGCTCTATGCCTAAGTATTTGATTTTTATATTTAGTTATAATAATCATACTTTTAAATTCTATAAAAATCTAAAAGTGTTTCCTCTAAAGTAACACATTCTTTTTTATTTAAGCAAGTGTTTGATCATCTTTTAAGCCAAAGGAGACTTGCAGTTGAGCAACAGAAAGATATTAAGTAAATGTTAATTCTTGGATGTAACAAGAAGCTAGTACAGGCATCATCTTCATGCTCAAGGCAAAGTAGAATTACTTCAGGACCTTCACAATTTGTCAGTCAAGCTACAGAGCTTTAGTTGTGATTTGGCTAAGAATGAATTGGAAAAGGTAATTGAACTGCTTGGCAAAGACCCTTCAATGAAAGCTGGTGTCTTTTGTTCACAAAATAATGATGGCAGTAAGACGATTGAAGCCATTTCAATTCAAACTGATTAAATGAAAGCTATGTTTGGTCACATTCCAGAAGTCTTTGTTAGATGCGACATAAATTGAACAATCTAAGAAGGATGCTCGACCGACACTAATGTCATCCTTTTTAATTATTGTACTAACTTGCTAAATCTTTTGTCATCATTATGTGTTTTCAATTGAATTGTATTGACTTAAAAAGTAAGATGTCTATCAAAGAAAATCATACAAGTCAACCAGCAGAATTCTAGTCAGCACTGAACTTGTCCCACATATTATACACCATTGCTATTCTTTTACACTATGCATTGATAGTGCACACTATAGCTCAAGGCAAAGTAGTATTACTTCAGGACCTTCACAATTTGTCAGCCAAGCTTCAGAGCTCTAGTTGCGATTTGGCAAAGAATGAATGGCATGGGACCATGGGAATAAACACTGCCCTAGATAAAACCAGTGCATTAATGACAATTTGTTAATAAAGTGTCTTGCTGCTTAGACACAGGCAAATCGCTATACATATAGTGTGGTAGGCTAGTTTTACATTCTTTAGCTCACACGATATTGTATATAGTTACTGTATGTATGATTCTTAGAAATTCTTAGAAAATAATATACACATATGATTTTGCATTGTTTAAATATGCTTTAATTATTTGTTTTACTATGCATGCCCACCCAATTTATGCTATATATATGAACAGTTTCCCCCACCTAAAAATCAATGGACTGCAAGACAGAAGTTCTTAAATATATATGTTTTATAAGCAAGGAGTTCTTTCACTTCAAAAATTTGCTTGTGTTTTGTGTTGGATATTTGGTGGTAAAAGGCGAAAGCTAAATTGTTTAGGCCCTACCAGAGACTCAAAGTCAGTTATATAGAACAATAGATTAAATAATACATATGCTATGTTTGATTGGTACCCTCCAATCCATTGGAGCCTTTAAAGACTGGTAACCAATAATTTTAAAGAGTGATTCTATACAGTTTGAGAGTTAAAGTGTCTTACCTCTTAGGCACATGAATTTGCTACCACAGTTATTGAATATACATATATATAATTAAAGTGTTATAATTGGGTAAGTTGACTATTAACTAAGCATTTTGCAGTGGATAAATATAAGTAATTTACAGAAGAAAGGAGCCCTACGACAATAGCAAAGGAGTCTTTCTCTAGGAAGCTTAGAGGTATTGTCATAACATTAGACATATAGAAGTTATTTATATATAAATAGTGAATATATGGCCATACTGTGTGTCCACCAGTGGAATTAAATTAGTGAAGAAACCCTAGGGCCTAACTAATTGGAGGCAGACAGCAGAACAACAATTTAAGAGTGGAGCCCTGAAACATATAGAATAAATATAGCTAGGCCCATGAAAGATGGCCATGGCAAAATAGTCATATTCCATTTATACCAATTGGCAATGTTATAGTGACTTCTGCCATTTTTCACTTAACATCATTAAACTGCAAGTGGAACATGAAGAACTTTGGTAATGGCAGTAGGCATAGCCCAGGCGATATTAGGCCTAAGCATTGCTAAAGAAGGGGCCTACATCTAGGCCCCTACATGTCAAAGGTGACTAGGAATAAAAGTCCAAGCACACTAATATGCTGTGTAAGTCAAACATGTTTTATTTTATTTTATGAATGCCGTTACTATTACATCAATGAATATGGCTGACCCTATCTATTAAATTGTAAATAACGTTTCGAGTGTTAATAGGATAGCCCGCAATTACAATAGCACAGACCACAGACAGACTACATGCTGCGAAGTCGATAATCAAAAATGACGTGAACGTGATATAAATTTTATAACTACACTCCACTATAAAATATATAGATAACATATGAAACAACCACATACTAGCTGCAGAAAATGTATTCTTAAGACAAAGATTCGACATCTAATCAGATGGTAATTGAATCAATTAAAATTTAAAAAATCACTTTTTTCACCCTTTTTAAAATAAAAGGTCTTACGTTACTGATTTTACTAATTTAGGTCTTTCTTTAATTATTATTTTTCCTGTTTTTTGTTGTAAATTGCTTTAATCTTGTTAAGAATAACGAATGGGTTTGTTAAAATTGTGTATGGTATTTAAATATACAATTTACATTGCTTCGTAGAAAAAGCGAGACTGTGCACCCTGCCTTGTCTCGTTATTGTATCACTAGTCTGTGTTTGTAACCGCGACTTTCTAACTTGATTTCTGTATTTTTTTGGTTTCATCACACGTTTTATATTAAAATTTTTTGTGCTTCTGGCGGTATCATGCTAGTAAGTACTTTTTTATTTTGTTTTTAAAAAAAATATTGATACTTGCCCTATTGATTGCTATTGGATTTGGAATTAGCTACTCTGTAATTGATCTAACTTTATTTATTTTCTTTATATCTTTCGGCACATCATAAATAAGCGCTGTTTCATAGCTTAACTTAAGTATTCATTTATTTAGCTTTACGCCTTGTAGCCTTGTAGCCTTGTAGCCTTGTAGAGAGGTTGTAGCCTAGAGAGGGCGTCGCACTCACGACTTGAAGGTCGGGGGTTCGATTCCCGACACCACTGAAACAATATGTGTCCTTTAGCAAGAAACTTAACTCTCCATTGCTTCAGTTCACCCAGCTGTTAAATGGGTACCAGCATTAGCTGGAATAATTGAAGGTTGGTGTGGCGTTCCCCTAGTCCATGGACTGAACAGTTGTAGGCCTAGGCCTACGTAGTCTTCATATGCGCCGCGCAATAGCTGTGGGCTGTGGCTGTGCTGCTAGCTGCACATCTGACCCGATTGGGGCAGGTGTAATCATTTATTCTTTTTTTTAGGCCTTGCATAGCCTAGCTATGCAAAATTCTTCTATTATATGGCACAGTTAACTACCATCTCACAGTTAGGCCTGCTTATCCTGACACTTAAGACTACATTTGTTTGCTGGTAGCTGTTACAAATTTGTGTGGATATTTTTTTTAATGGTGTACATAGATCTTTTGCCTTCTATGCAATGTAGATATGTACAAGCTGTTTATTAGGAAGATTGGATACCACAAAATTGTGCCTTGTGCATCATTGACTTCATATGTCACTTAAGTGTACAGTTCAATATGTTTCTGAGTGTTGCCCTAGTATTTTCATATGGATAATTTTTATGCTAGGCTTTGTTCAGGCATAAGCACAAACTGAATTCATATATAAATCGCTCTTTAAATATCTACCAAACCTGTGAGAGATATAAGTATAAACTAAAAAATTTCTAGCATTATATAGCATATAACCCCCTTCCACAATATGGCAAGCTGGATTTTTAGAATAATTTTGTTCATTTAGATATAAAGACTAAGCACTACATTTTTGGGTAAGCTGATGTCTGATGATATGCATTGCCAATAATATCTAGGTAAATTTAGTACAGATCAACATTTGTAAAACTGCATGAATTAACAGATTTTAATTTTACTCTAGTCTATTCTAGCTTGATTATGATAATAATAATAACAATAATTGCAGGAGGGCTGCGGGCAATGACACATAGTTTGGTGACACTAGACCCACAGCCAGCAAGGAGGCAATTCTGCCCATTTTGCTGACTCCTGAGCACACACACACACAGATACAGTACGCAGGCATATGCTCACACAGGTGTGTACATCTGCCCTGACTTTCTCATCATCAGGCAGTGTACATTTCACTGTGCCTTGGAGGTTGGCCCTCAAAGGCGTAAATTGCATGACAAGCCCCTAAAGCCATCTCTCCGCGGCTGCACCCCAAATAAATGTGGCCTCGCCATGGAATCAAACTTAGGGTCTGTGGTGCGAGAGGCAAACGCGTTAACCGCTCTGCCACCGACCCCCTTGCTTGATTATGATATTAATAATGATAATAATCACTTCTTCAATCGCCAGGAAGAAGTTGATCATCAAGTTGACCTATCCGATAGTCCAAATGATGGCGCTGCGGCTTCCAATTCTGTTGGCAAAGAGCAACGCTCAGACACAGTGGATCTCAGCGGGAACTCCGATCTCAGAGTAGACATATCCGATGCTCTCAGTGAGAAGGAGCGCGTTAAATTCACTGTGCGAACAGTTACCACGCTGGTGCCGCGTTTTGCTCAACCCGACTTCTCAGTAGTTCGCACCCACGAAGAATTCGTCTGGCTAGCTGATCGCCTAGCCGAGAATGTTGATTATGCCGGCTTCATCATTCCGCCGGTGCCACCGACGCCAGATTTTTCTACTTCTCGCGAGAAACTGGCCAGACTGGGCGACGGCGAGGGTTCAATGACTAGGGAGGAATATGACAAGATGAAGTCAGAATTGGAAGCGTAAGTTACTGAACTATTTTACTGACTATTTTATTAGTTCGGAGTTGTCAACAGACTAGAAAAGTTCTAGACTAGACTAAGCTCTGCGTTAGCGTGTCTATAGTCGCCTATTTACACCTGTTGTACCCCTTGAAGGTCCAGCAGTCTGTCTAGATAAAATTAGGTGACCACCGAAGACGGAGATGATGCAGGCACATTCGGGTGACTGGCTGAAATGCAGATAATGTTGAAGGCCTGGCAATGTGCTAATTCGTGTAGTGTATGAAATACACTAGCGCTTATGGTACAAACCAGACCTTCGGCCAGAACTGATAAATATCTCGATGATTCTGGCGGCTTGATTCTTGTTTCAAAAGATGCGCAACAAAAAGTTGGCCCGTGTTCTTTAGTTTCGTGTTCTTGCGTTGCTCCGTTCGGGTGCAACAAATGAACATATCTAATGAACATATCTAATAAACATAATGTCTTTTAGATCCCAGTTGAAACATCAGTTTTAAGCTTAAATATTTCGCGTTTTTTATTATTATAAAAAATATTAATTAGTTTACATTGTTACTGTTTTACAAAACACGCTGATTAAATTGCGTGCAAGGTTTTTAGGGCCTTTATATTGATCATGCAATAGACTGTAATTCAAGAAGTCAATGGGAAAGAAGGTGAGCTAATTTATGCCTAAGTTGGTAAGTGTGCTTACCTTAACTTTTTTAGTCTAATGGCTACAGTTTCATGGGTAGTTACCGTCTCTTTATAGCCTGCCTGTATAATCTTCAGCGTTATCAGTTTTAACCTGAAACTTGGCTTTGTATGCTTAACTGAGGCTACAGTGTGTTAGGTGTCTTGGTCTCTTACTTTGACTATTTGAAAATCTGTTTAAAGTTGAAATAATTCAGAAACGTATGTAATGTTTAATTTACCCTACTCTTAGTAGTAGAACTGGTGTTGTTTAGGGTTTAGTCTTACTTTGTTTTTTTATACACTCACTCCTCACAGGGAGTATCTAGCCACCTTCAAGAAGACGGTTGCTATGCACGAAGTCTTTCTTAGACGCATTGCCGAGCATCCAAAACTGCGAGAAGATGACATCTTTAAAGTGTTTCTCGAGTACAAAGAGGATGTGAGCTGGGTGTTAACTTGTGGCTTTGTTTTTGTTATCGCATTGTGCTCTAAATTCTTGACCAACCCCCATTATAAGAACCCCTTACCCTCAATTTACATAGACTATTTGATTACATTGGCTTCCGGACCAATCCCCACTTTGATAACCTCTTACCCTCAATGTACATTGGCTTCCCGACCAATCCCCACTTTAATAACCTCTTACCCTCAATGTACATTGGCTTCCCGACCAATCCCCACTTTAATAACCTCTTACCTTCAATGTACATGGGCTTCCCGACAAACCCCCACTTAGCCTCTTACCCTTAATGTACAAGTTGTCTTCTTGACCAACCTTAACTATGATAACCTATAACCATCAAGGTACATTGACTTCCTAACCAACAAACTTTCATATAACCTTGAGCTTAAATGTGCATTGACTCTACTTTAACATACCCACATCTGAATACCTAATATATCACCCCAATTGTAATCTGACTCTTACATTGACTTACTTCCTCAGCTAAATGTTCGCGGCAAGAACAAGAAGGAGAAGGTCCAGGGCTTCTTAAAGAGTGGCTGGAAAACTGTGGACGACGTGATCCTATCCGCTCAGAAGGAGAAGGATGAATTTTTTGAAGGCCAGAAGAAATTTATCACTTCCTATTATAGTCATCTGAAGAATGCTCTGGCGGATGCTGACAAAATGAACCGCTGTCATAAGAGTGAGCTTGCGTCATTTTTAAAGCGTGTTGGAATAGTTTTTGATTCGTGTTTTAATTTCTGAAAAAATTAATATTCGAGTAGCTTTCTATGTTTTCTGACATATCATAATATAACACACTTTTATTTATCTCACTCTACTAGATCTCACTCTACTTGATCTCACTCTACTTGATCTCACTCTAATAGATATCACTCTACTAGATATCACTCTACTTGATCTCACTCTACTTGATCTCACTCTACTAGATATCACTCTACTAGATATCACTCTACTTGATCTCACTCTACTAGATATCACTCTACTAGATCTCACTCTACTAGATCTCACTCTACTAGATCTCACTCTACTAGATCTCACTCTACTAGATCTCACTCTACTAGATCTCACTCTACTAGATCCCACTCTACTAGATCTCACTCTACAAGATATCACTCTACTAGATATCACTCTACTAGATATCACTCTACTAGATATCACTCTACTAGATATCACTCTACTAGATCTCACTCTACTAGATATCACTCTACTAGATATCACTCTACTAGATCTCACTCTACTAGATATCACTCTACTAGATATCACTCTACTAGATATCACTCTACTTGATCTCACTCTACTTGATCTCACTCTACTTGATCTCACTCTACTTGATCTCACTCTACTTGATCTTACTCTACTAGATATCACTCTACTTGATCTCACTCTACTAGATCCCACTCTACTAGATCTCACTCTACAAGATATCACTCTACTAGATATCACTCTACTAGATATCACTCTACTAGATATCACTCTACTAGATCTCACTCTACTTGATCTCAGTCTACTTGATCTCACTCTACTTGATCTCACTCTACTTGATCTCACTCTACTAGATCCCACTCTACTAGATCTCACTCTACTAGATCCCACTCTACTAGATCTCACTCTACAAGATATTTCGCATTTTCAGGCACAGCCGATTCTTTTATACGCGTCTCGAGCACTGTTCAGGACTGCTCAAGAATGGAACGCGACAAAGGCCTAGCGGAGTAGGTGTCTAACTGCTTTTTTATCGATATATAGTTTATATTTTTACAGTGTTAAACTTTATTTTACAGTTTCTTATTTCACTACGGCGAATTTTGCGAAAAATATCGCAAACTGGAGGGTCGCCAAGCTTCAGACAGCGATCTTAAACTGGCCGACACTCTTCACTACTACGTGTCAGACTGTACTAGCGCCAAAGATCTCATGTACAGACGTTCAAGAGCTCTAGCCGACTATGAAACTGCCAACAAAGAATTAGAGAAGGCTAGGACAAAGAATAAGGCGGTTAAAAAGGCCGAAGAGGATCAAGAGGCTGCCTACGCCAGATTTGCCGCCATCTCCGATTCTGGTCGCGTTGAATTGACCGAATTTAAGCGACGTTGGGTCGCCTATTTTAATCGGAGCCTAGTTGAGCACACCGAACTGCAAATTAAGCACGCCAAGGTGAGAGTTATCAAATAATTAATTAGATTTTTCTATACATATCGCCTTACCTTTAGCTTAATAATAAAAATACTAAGAATAATAATTGCAGAAGGGCTGCGGGCAATGGCACTTCTGCCCATTTCGCTGACTCCTGAGCACACACGCACACAGATATCGTACGCAGGCACACGCTCACACAGGTGTGTACATCTGCTCTGACTTTCTCATCGTCAGGCAGTGTACATTTCACTGTGCCTTGGAGGTTGGCCCTCAAGGGCGTAAATTGCACGACAAGCCCCCAAGCCCTCTTTCCGTGGCTGCGCCCCAAATGAATGTGGCCTCGCCGTGGAATCGAACTTAGGGACCGTGGTGCGAGAGGCAAACGCGTTAACCGCTCTGCCACCGACCCCGGTTACCCTTGGCTAACCTTACACTACCAGACATCAGGATAAACTCTGCAAATGTTTAAAATAACGAAAGGGGAAAATAAGGCCCAAGCATAGCCCCATTATTTATTGCTTGTACTATCATCATATTTTTTATCTCTTTCGGTTCTTCCGAAACATATAGGCAAATTTTTATCTAATGCAGCTAGTTATCTTTGTCTGACCCTGACAAATTTTTTTTCTTGCAGTTTGATTAGGCCTAAGGGGGTTTTAAGCTAGTGTTTAGACTGTTAGAGCGTCGGACTCAACTTAAAGGTCAGGGGTTCGATTCCCGACTTCATTAAAACAAATTGTGTCCTTTAGCAAGACAGTTAACAATGCACTGGTTCATTTCACCCAAATTAAAGCTGGGAACCCGAATTAGCTATTAGCTGGGGGGTAATTCAGAGTGGGTTTGGCGTCCCCCCAGTCCATGGACTGAACAGCCGTACGCAGCCTTCAGATGCGCCGCGCAATAGCTGCGGCTGTGCTGTCGGCTTCACATCTGGCCCAATTCGGCTGGTGTAAATACGTTTTTCAGCACGTATCGTTTAGTTCCCCCCCGTCGTCTCTTTTTACCGAGTCGTTATTTAATCCATTCATTTCCAGAGTCAAGCTCAACTACTGCGCCAAACAATTGAACAACTCAAGCGTCTATAGGCTGATGCTCAGTTGGTTTGGCTGATCCACATTTCTTTAATGATTTTGATAATAAGACAAAGAGCCAAGTACTTGATTTATTAGAAGGATAAGAGACAATACAACTATCAGATGCTGACAATTTCGATTGCTTGATTTGCTTTTTTTACTAAAACCATTCTAGTGTTAATAATGTTTGGTTTAAATTAAAAATGTACTCATTGAATTATTTTGCAACCACGATTCTAATTATGATAGCTTCTTTTATCAAAGTGTAATACACCAGATTCTATCACTGTTGACTCTACCTGTACTTGATAAAAATGTTTATCAATCTGTTCTATTCTTTTTCTTACACACTCTCTCGTTATGTTTTTCTCTAGCCTATTTTTGGCCAATATCAATTCGAGTATTGATATCAAATAAAAATTGTCATCAAAGTAGTTAAAATTTTTTTTGTTATATTTTTATATTGCTTTTTAATAATTAAAAAACTAAAATCCTTCTTTCGCAATTATAAAGAAAACTTTTTGTTTACAAATTCTGGTCACGATAATTTTACACATACCACATTTTTTCCATCGCTAGTTTTTTTTAGTTACAATTACAAATAGGGCCTATGAGTGTCAAATTGACTTTAATTTTCTTCTAACGATTGATAGATTTAAGTAATAAATTAGTAGAACTTATCACCCGCTAAAAATAGGGATGTTTCTTTGGTGATTACAGTTGGAATCTGCGGTGTTTCCAGAAAAAGAAACAGCCGAACGCTGGAAACATACCAGTCGGATGATTCCATGCTTAGAATCTACCCAACTGGGCGTTTTCTCGGTGCTTCTTGGTGGCGAAATGGAATCACCCAAAGAATCCTCCAGTTCGGAAGATTCCATGCTCAGAAACCGCCGAGGAATCGCCCGTAAATAATTCTCTGGTTGTCCCATGGGCCACTGGTTCGGGTGATTCTTCGGCGGTTTCCGCACAATTTACGGTTACATCGGCTGCTTCCTGGGTGGTTTCTTTAACTCTTGCTAGATAGGGGGGATTTTGGTAGATTCCACTCCTATTTTGCACAAAAAACCCGCCGAAGAAGCTTCCGAATTTTTTACAGGGCAAAAAGCTAAACATATTTGTTTAGTAGTATAGAAAGCATAATATAAAGTATGCACATTGTGTTTGTTGTATTAATTAGTCAATTTAAAAAAAATAAAACGTGCAATATTACTGTAATCGCAGTCGCGTTGTTTTCTATTAATTTTGTTGTTATTTTCTTTGTAGAAATTGAAAACAAACACATGTTTATACAATAAAATCATATTCATTTGTATTGTTTTCTATTCTTCTGTCACTCTTCTTATAAAAGCAAAATCAAATATGAATTTTTACGTAAACTTAAATTACGTTATTCACGTATTTACCCAAATGTTAAATGTTGTGCAATAGAATAATCAGCATATGTTTTGATAGTTTATGATTTTTTCCAGTTTTTAAGTATTCTTTGATATTTTTTATTATTTGTTTCTCGTCAGTAAACAAACGTCTTTTAGTATAATTAGATTTTTGCTTTTTGTTTGTTTATCTTGTAATTTTCATTCCGTGTCTAAATAATCTAGAAGCTTTGATTTAAAGTTATCAAAAAAACAAGCGAGCAAAAATTGGTTAAACTACTTACAGTAGTAATCTATCATGGCTATCTCGATTGAATATTTTTATACAATAAAATGATTAAGAATTTTGTTTTCTAATTTTTGTTAATGATTCTAAATTTCGTTGTAGTTTGTGTGCTTTTTATTTTCGATGTTATCATTTTTTGTATACCTTGAGCACATCAGTTGGAGTCTAGGATTCGACTTATAGGTCGGGAGTTCGAATCTCAGAAGATTTTTTAAATCTATTTTTCAGCTAAGGCAGTTTATTTCATACAACCGAATACTACTATAATCTAGTGCTTTGCAATGAATCAGTCAATGATTAGCCAACCGCTTCAACATTTGGACAAGCTGATATCATCGACTGAATTTTCACCATTAGTCGCTGCTGCTTCCATCGACTTTAGGCTAAATATTTCTCCCAATAAGTTAGCCGAAAGCTTTCTAAACCAATTGTACGGCGAGAACGACCGATTTGGTGTCGACTCGAGTCCGATTAAGTCAACAGCTGGCAGTGGAGTGAGGCTGCCTTGTCTGAACGAATTGCCGGCTAATTGTACGTCGATGGTTCGAACCGACACGCTGGTTAAATTTCGCGGTATGGTTCAGGTGAGTTTGCGTTGCACTACTTTTGTGGGATGTAGGCAATGTAGAGGAATCGTGAATAGCAACGGGAAGGACTTGAAAATGAAATAGTATGGTATAGAATGAATTGAGAATAGGAAGGGGTTGTGAACGGGATTATACTGTAAATAGAATGACATTGTGAACAGGATCGGATCGTGAATTAGATAATATTGAATGGGATGGGATTGTGAATAGGATAGGATTTTGAATAGGATGGGATTTTGAATAGGATGGGATAGGATTGTGAATAGGATGGGATTGTGAATAGGATGGGATTGTGAATAGGGTGGGATTGTGAATAGGATGGGATTGTGAATGGGATGGGATTGTGAATAGGATGGGATGGGATTGTGAATGGGATGGAATTTTGAATAGGATAGGATTGTGAATGGGATGGGATTGTGAATGGTATGGGATTGTGAATAGGATGGGATTGTGAATAGGATGGGATTGTGAATGGGATGGGATTGTGAATGGGATGGATTGTGAATAGGATGGGATTGTGAATAGGATGGAATTTTGAATAGGATAGGATTGTGAATGGGATGGGATTGTGAATGGGATGGGATTGTGAATGGGATGGGATTGTGAATAGGATGGAATTGTCAATAGGATGAAATTGTGAATGGGATGGATTGTGAATAGGATGTGATTGTGAATGGGATGGAATTGTGAATAGGATGGAATTGTGAATAGGATGTGATTGTGAATTGGATAGGATTGTGAATGGGATGGGATTATAAATAGGATGGGATTATAAATAGGATGACATTGTGAACGGGGTTTGATCGTGAATGGGATAAGATTGAATGGGATAGTTTCGGAAATAGAATGTGATTGTGAATGGGATAGTATTGAAATGAGATGGTATTCTGAATAAGATAGAACTGTGAATAAGAGGAAATTAATGTTTGAAGACATTGTGAGTGTTAAGATATTGAGTATGGATAATGATTGTGAATAGTGTCTGATTTTGAGCGATATGTGCTTGTGAATAAAAGTATATTGTGATTGAGATTGCAAATAGGGAACAAATGGTATCAAACGGATTGAATTTTTGAAGTGAAAATGTTTCCGATTGATATCGAATTATGAATCAGGGATCTTAAAAGCTAAAATAACAAACAAACTGGGATAATAAAACTTATTTTCAACCCATTCGACCCTTCAACAGGCCACTCTCGAGCCGGAGCTGTATCACAAATCCGCAGGATTATTCCGCGACCGTTGTCCAACCGGTTCGGAGTCGATGCTAACTGACGCGCAAGTGTCTGCCGCTGGCGGTTGGTCGAATCTTCTTGGCGAACGCCAGCGTTGCCTCTGCGTACCAGTGCCGCACGAGACGGCCTGGCTAAAATCGGAATTATCCCAAAGGGATCGGATTGAAGAAGCCGAATTGGTTGGACTCTATGCCACTATGAGTGTTGGCGGCGACGATAAATTGGAACAGAAGGAATCTAATGAGAAACCTAGCGAAGCTAAGAAGGCTCGCTTGGGACAAGGCGGCGATGCGTTCTGTTGGAATGGCGACTCTGTGGAATTGTTAATCTATGCCGATGAGTGCAACCTGAGGGTGCACGATCTGGTTGAAACGGTAAGTCATTCTATTTGGATGCTTTCCTGAAGAATTGGAGACTTAGGGCTGTCGTTTTTCCTGAGGAATCGGAGGTTTGAGAATTGAGATGAGAATAGCGGTTTTTCCTGAGGAATCGGAGGTTTGAGAATTGAAATGAGAATAGCGGTTTTTCCTGAAGAATCGGAGGTTTGAGATGGGGAAAGTGGTTTTTCCTGAAGAATCGGAGGTTTGAAAAGGCGAAAGCGGTTTTTCCTGAAGAATCGGAGGTTTGGGATAGGGAAAGTGGTTTTTCCTAATGAATCGGAGGTTTGAGATGGGGAAAGTGGTTTTTCCTGAAGAATCGGAGGTTTGAGATGGGGAAAGCGGTTTTTTCTAAAGAATCGGAGGTTTAAAAAGGGGAAAGTGGTTTTTCCTGAAGAATCGGAGATTTGGGGTGGGCAAAGTGGTTTTTCCTGAAGAATAGGAGGTTTGAGATCGAGAAAGCGGTTTTTCCTGAAGAATCGGAGGTTTGGGATGGGGATGGCGGTTTTTCCTGAAGAATCGGAGGTTTTGAATGGGGGTAGCGGATTTTCCTAAAGAATCGGAGGTTTGGGATAGGGAAAGCAATTTTTCCTGAAGAATCGGAGGTTTGAAAAGGGGAAAGCGGTTTTTCCTGAAGAATTGGAGGTTTGAAAAGGGGATAGCGGATTTTCCTTAAGAATCGGAGGTTTGAAATGGGGATGGCGGTTTTTCCTGAAGAATCGGAGGTTTGAAAAGGGGGAAAGTGGTTTTTCCTGAAGAATCGGAGATTTGGGGTGGGCAAAGTGGTTTTTCCTGAAGAATAGGAGGTTTGAGATCGAGAAAGCGGTTTTTCCTGAAGAATCGGAGGTTTGGGATGGGGATGGCGGTTTTTCCTGAAGAATCGGAGGTTTTGAATGGGGGTAGCGGATTTTCCTAAAGAATCGGAGGTTTGGGATAGGGAAAGCAATTTTTCCTGAAGAATCGGAGGTTTGAAAAGGGGAAAGCGGTTTTTCCTGAAGAATTGGAGGTTTGAAAAGGGGATAGCGGATTTTCCTTAAGAATCGGAGGTTTGAAATGGGGATGGCGGTTTTTCCTGAAGAATCGGAGGTTTGGGATGTGGATGGCGGTTTTTCCTGAAGAATCGGAGGTTTGGAATGGGGATGGCGGTTTTTCCTGAAGAATCGGAGGTTTGGGATGGGGATGGCGGTTTTTCCTGAAGAATCGGAGGTTTGGGATGGGGATGGCGGTTTTTCCTGAAGAATCGGAGGTTTGGAATGGGGATGGCGGTTTTTCCTGAAGAATCGGAGGTTTGGGATAAGGAAAGCGGTTTTTCCTGAAGAATCGGAGGTTTGGGATGGGGACGGCGGTTTTTCCTGAAGTCGGGTTGAGATCAATAGTTAGAATACCTGGAAAACAGTGAAAAGTAGGCAAATTAAAGCCAGGTTTCCCTGAAATTTAAAATCTCAGGTATTTATTGCACCGCCTATTTCAGATCGCCATATTGTCTGTTGGTCCTATGCAATCGGACAACAATAGCGATGATGTCGCCGACAACGCTTCTGATTCAGATCCATGTCCGCCTAGTCCTTCAGTGTTTCGATTGCATTCTTTGACTCATCGCAAGCTAGCTAGTCAAGTGTTGGGCGCTTTCACTCCTGTTAATTTGCCAATTGAAAAGCTAGCTAATGATTTAGATAATAATGCCGAACAAATTCAAGACGTCGATGACGACGAGGAGCTGGATAAAGACGATCCGCAATGGGCTTTTCTTAGAAACGCTCTTCTAGGCGTCCTAACAGAAGCTCTCCTAGGAGACAATTTAGCCGCTGAGTATCTGCTATTGCATTTAATATCGGCTGTTTATCTGCGCGGATTAACCGACTGTTCAATGCCTGACGATGATCCCGAAGCTGGTTTATTAGCCGTTGGCAAATTGTCCTTGAATCTGTCTTGCTGTCAGGCCCAATTGGCTCGTCACATTGGACGCCTCCTGGAACTGCTGGTGCCGCGACTATGCCGCCTGCCATTGAGTCTGGGCTGCTTGAATGCCGGTCAATTGACTCCGCAATTGGACTGCAACAGCTGCCGATTGAAACCGGGTCTGCTTCAGATGCCGTCTCATACTCAACTAGTGCTTGACGAGACAGCCATGGAGACAGGGCGGCTTAGCGAGAACGGATTAGCTAATCTGAAAGCTCTGGGCAGATTAGTTTCTAGGCAGGCTGTGGAATTTGATTTGCAGATGTATAGAAAAGATTTCGCTGCCGATCTGCGCGTGCTGGTCGTTTCTGAGGTGAGTTGAGCTGCCTTTCGTGTAGTTGATTTGGAACTAAAAGTGTTACAATATCTTGCAATGGTTTTAAATTGTTTATTTTTTATGTCGATACAGTCTCACTTTCCTCTATTGGGCCAGATGTGCAGACGACAGCACAGCCGCAGCTATTGCGCGACGCATCTGAAGGCTAGGGCTTCGGCTGTTCTGTCCATGGACTGGGGGGGCGCCACACCCACCCTTTATCACCCAAGCTATTGCTGGTACCCATTTAACGGCTAGGAAACTGAACCAGTGCATATTCAAGTATTTAGGTATTTCGAAACGGTTTATTTGTGGATTTCAAAACTGTTTATTTAAGGATTTCGAAGCTGTTTATTTAGGTATTTCAAAGTTTTTTATTTAGGTATTTCGAAACTGTTTATTTAGGTATTTCGAAACTGTTTATTTAGATATTTCGAAACTGTTTATTTAGGTATTTCGAAACTGTTTATTTAGGTATTTCGAAACTGTTTATTTAGGGATTTCAAAACTGTTTATTTAGGTATTTCGAAGTTTTTTATTTAGGTATTTCGAAACTGTTTATTTAGGTATTTCGAAACTGTTTATTTAGGTATTTAGAAACGGTTTATTGAGGCATTTCGACACTGTTTATTAGTTTATTTTATTTTTCCTTTCATTTCCAGGGGAAATCTGTCCTACCCTGCGATCTACTGCTTCCCTTAGAGGCCAAAAATTTCATCTCACAATCTGCCACCGAATCGGATTTCAATCGCCTATTAGACAAGGTGACCCTAGATAAGCCGTTTCTGCGCGAGATTAGACGCTACCTGGCCGGTGTAACTCAGTTAGCGGTCGATACTCAGGCCTACTCAATCAGGGCCAATCAGCAGGCCTGGATCGAAGCCGATTTTGTAAGCCGCAGACAGGCTGCCAGAGCTAAATCTGCCAAGCATGGCGACGACTTCTCTACGGAGGTTGACGACGACGGTTCAACGGCCAACGATCTGGCGCTGAGGCTGGTGCTGTGCCGCCTCTTGACCCTGTCGCTTGGTCGGCGCAGGCCAACTAGATCGCTCTGGGATCGGGTCGCCCGGATGGAAGCTGAGAGAAAACGTCGACAATTGAGGGCTTGTAAGAATTCTCCCGCTTGATTCAAATCACTGTCAGACTAGGACTGTTTGTACTTTTAGTACGGCTCTGCTGATTGAGTCACGGTTAATCATTGTTTGTTGTGTACCTAACAGCTCTTCTTCAAATCACTCTATGGCACGTGTGTCTTCTTCCCCATTTTTCCTAATTTCCTCGTCTTCTAATATTCCTCTTCTCCCCCTTCATATTCCCCTCTTTCTACCACCACTTTCAAAGTCGCCTCGTGATCTCTTCCCTTCCTCTTTTCCCCTCTTCCTGAAAACCTCTTCCTTATCCCCTTTTCATCTTCCCTTCTTCTTTATCCCCTTTTCATCTTCCCTTCTTCTTTATCCCCTTTTCATCTTCCCTTCTTCTTTATCCCCTTTTCATCTTCGCTTCTTCTTTATCCCCTTTTCATCTTCCCTCTTCTTTATCCCCTTTTCATCTTCGCTTCTTCCTCATCCTCTCTTCATCTTCCCTTCTTCCTTACCCCCTAATCTAATCTTCCTTTCTTATCCCCTCATAATCTTCCCATCGTCCTTATCCCTTTTCTAGTCCTTCTTCTCTATTTTCTCTCTAGCTCCCCCCATAGTAAAACTACACTTAAATTGGTGCTTTATAAAAATTCTCTGGTTTAATTTACTCGTAATTCTATGGACTTTGTGTTTTAGGCTGTATGTTATCAATTTTCTGCTGACAAACTTTCATTTTGAATTTTCGTTAGCTAGTTTTTTACTCATTAAAATGCAATTAATTTAGTAAACAAAAACTGCATTTTAAATAATATTTTTTATTACTTTCAGTTCATTGAATAATACTTAACTAGTAAAACGACTGCATTTGAAATGTGTAACTCGTTAGAGCCATATTTTTTCTAACTTATGAAACAAGCGCTAATTTTTAATCCAACATTCATTAATTAACTATGACGGTTTGAAATTTTATGAAAAATTGCCCACTTTCGAAAAAAACTTTACCTTCTATCAAGACTTTTGCTCGTTATTATTTTCCTGTGCCCTTTTAGCTGTACTTCTACACCTCTCTACCCTACCTGTCCCTTCTCTACCCTACCTGTCCCCTATCTACCCTACCTGTCTCTTCTCTACCCTACCTGTCCCCTATCTACCCTACCTGTCTCCTCTCTACCCTACCTGTCTCCTCTCTACCCTACCTGTCTCCTCTCTACCCTACCTGTCCCCTATATACCCTACCTATCTCCTCTCTACCCTACCTGTCCCTTCTCTACCCTACCTGTCTCTTCTCTACCCTACCTGTCTCCTCTCTACCCTACCTGTCTCCTCTCTACCCTAACTGTCCCCTATCTACCCTACCTGTCTCCTCTCTACCCTACCTGTCTCCTCTCTACCCTACCTGTCCCCTATATACCCTACCTATCTCCTCTCTACCCTACCTGTCCCTTCTCTACCCTACCTGTCCCCTATATACCCTACCTGTCTCTTCTCTACCCTACCTGTCCCCTATCTACCCTACCTGTCTCTTCTCTACCCTACCTGTCTCCTCTCTACCCTACCTGTCTCCTCTCTACCCTACCTGTCTCCTTTCTACCCTACCTGTCTCCTCTCTACCCTACCTGTCTCCTCTCTACCCTACCTGTCCCTTCTCTACCCTACCTGTCCCCTATATACCCTACCTGTCTCTTCTCTACCCTACCTGTCCCTTCTCTACCCTACCTGTCCCCTATCTACCCTACCTGTCCCCTATCTACCCTACCTGTCTCTTCTCTACCCTACCTGTCTCCTCTCTACCCTACCTGTCTCCTCTCTACCCTACCTGTCTCCTCTCTACCCTACCTGTCTCCTCTCTACCCTACCTGCCTCCTCTCTACCCTACCTGTCCCCTATATACCCTACCTGTCCCTTCTCTACCCTACCTGTCTCCTCTCTACCCTACCTGTCTCCTCTCTACCCTACCTGTCTCCTCTCTACCCTACCTGTCTCCTCTCTACCCTACCTGTCTCCTCTCTACCTTACCTGTCTCCTCTCTACCATACCTGTCTCCTCTCTACCCTACCTGTCTCCTCTCTACCCTACCTGTCTCCTCTCTACCATACCTGTCTCCTCTCTACCCTACCTGTCTCCTCTCTACCTTACCTGTCTCCTCTCTACCATACCTGTCTCCTCTCTACCCTACCTGTCTCCTCTCTACTCCACCTGTCTACCCTTTACTACACCAGTCTACCCTTTAACCCACCTGTCTACTCTCTGCTCTACCTGCCTTTCCTATGTCTTGCCTACCAAGACCGAGTGCTAAAATTGATTAATATTTTCAGATTTTCCCTATCAAACGGTTTATAATTTAGATAAAATTAAATAAAATTAAAAAAAATTCGTGTAAATGGATCGAGTGCTTCAGCACTTACCAGATTGTCAAATTCAATTCGTCTCCGATGTCGCTAATAGAAATGGCGTTGAATATGACGACGAGGCGAACAATTTTCTATTGGGCCAGCAAAATGCTGAGCAATTGGAATTCGTTCGCTTGTGCGCCAATCGGCACACCGTTGTACAACGCGTCGAAGCTCTGATTAAACGTCGTGGCGGCGCCGCGGCTCGAGTCCTACTAGATGACCTGCAGGTGACTCTACCTTTTTGTCCATGTTTTTTTTATCCTACGTTTAACAATTGTTTTCTATGCACTAACATACCTAAGCCCTTCCTGCCTTTAATCTCTATATCTACCATATATACCGTTATCTACTCTTTTAAAATTATCTACCCTTTCTACCTATCTACCCTGTCTACCTTATCTACCCTGTCTACCTTATCTACCCTGTCTACCTTATCTACCCTGTCTACCTTATCTACCCTGTCTATCTTATCTACCCTGTCTACCTTATCTACCCTGTCTACCTTATCTACCCTGTCTACCTTATCTACCTTATCTACCCTGTCTACCTTATGTACCCTGCTACCTTATCCACTCTGTCTGCTTTATCTTCCCTGTCTACACTATCTACCCTGTCTACTTTATCTACCATGTCTACTTTATCTACCATTTCTACTTTATCTACCCTGTATACTTTATCTACCATGTCTTCTTTATCTACCCTGTCTACTTGCTTTTCAGGCAATCTATTATTCTGCCCTGTTTATTCTTTCAGGCTGCTCAAGAATCTGAACGCCTGCTCTACGCCATGTTGACGCCAGCCGAGCTAATCTCTAGCGGTACCGGTTCAACTGCTACCGGCTCCGGCCCAGTCGATGTGGTGTCAGATTTCGGCCTACCAGTATCTCTAATGCGTTGCCTATTGGAGGTTGGACAATTGCAAGCTGAATTAGCCGCTAACCTGGCCGAACTGCTGGTGTCCATTGATAAAGGCGATTATCCTGTTAAACTGCAGGTTTGTTTGCTAATGGGGCCATTCTATTAATATATTGCTCGTGCCAGCACATCCGTTCAGTCCATGGACTGGGATTGGCCACCACATTCGCTCAAATTTGCACCCCAGATAATTTCTGTATTAATTTTGTTGCTGGGTGAACTAAAGCACCAGGTAATTAAGTGTCTTCGACCATGGACACAAATTGCTTCGCTTGGGCTGAGAATCGAACTCGCGACCTCATTGATATGTTTTCAGTCTATGTCTCTGCCTGCATGTTTCTGCCTACCTGTCTCTGCCTACCTGTCTCTGCCTACCTGTCTCTCCCTACCTGTCTTTGCCTACCTGTCTTTGCCTACCTGTCTCTGCCTACCTGTCTCTGCCTACCTGTCTCTGCCTACCTGTCTCTGCCTACCTGTCTTTGCCTACCTGTCTCTGCCTATCTGTCTCTCCCTACCTGTATCTCCCAAATTGCTTCGCTTGGGCTGAGAATCGAACCCGCGACCTCATTGATATGTTTTCAGTCTATGTGTCTCTCCCTACCTGTCTCTCCTTACCTGTCTTTGCCTAACTGTCTCTTCCTAACTGTCTCTCCCTACCTGCCTCTCTCTTACCTGTCTCAATATACCTGTCTTCGCCCTTTACCCGCCATTTTTTAACTGCCACGCTGACCGCTACAAACTGAAGCAAAGAAATACAAAATCTCCCTTCTCATTCCTCCCTTAATCCCAAAAATCCACAGGTAAACTACACCAAGCTTATCCTTAGCCAGTTTCGTTATCTGCCTCTAGCTGAAGAATCTACCAATCAGATGGAATCGATTCTATTTGACATTATTGAGGCCGCTTCCCTGGACGCTAAACGCGACGTTGTAGCTCTACTACCGGAATTATTCACTCATGCCACCGATAGCCTCTGTCAGAAGTTGAGAAGCCTCCTGGTTACCGCCTCCGAGCTTGACGATAGCAACGAAGCGCCTCCACTGACGCCAGCCATATTCGACTGTTTAACATTGCTGCCATTGTCCGAGTCTCAACTAACAGGATTTCGTAATGTAGCCCTGCAACTATTGGCTTCGGCTAGGAATAGCCTAGCGATACCTGTCCTGCTACGATTCCTATTGGATAATCCGCCGCCAGATAGCCTTGGCGCCGTTGATTTTCTTTTAAAAATTCGCGACCGATTGGATATGCTAGCTGTGCCTTCTGAACAGCAGCAGCTTCAGCAGCAGCAGCAGCAGCAGCAGCAGAATAAGCAACCAAAATGGATGACTAGTACGCAACAAGGAGGGTGAGTGGCAGAGCAATTAACGCGTTTCGCCTCACGCACCAAGGTGCTTAAGCTCGATACCGCGGTGAGGACTTATTAATTTGCGACGCAGCCGCGTAGAGACGGCCAACGGCCAACCTCCAAAGCCTGACGATGAGAAAGTCACGGCAAATGTACACACCCATGTATGAGTGTATGCCTGCGTACAGTATATGTGTATAATTGGCAGAATTGCCTCCTCGCTGGCTGCGGGTCTAGTGTCATTAAATGATGTGCCATTACCCGCAGCCCTCCTGCAATTATAATAATTATTTTCTATATATTCAGCTCGCAATATCCTGGCGACATGGGCGCCGGCAGCCTAGGCGGATATAGCTTCAATGTCAGCTGTATTCCACCGATGTCATCCGGCTTCTTGCCAACAGATTGCAGCCCTGTTGCTGCTGCTGCTGCTGCTGCTAGTGCTGGCAATTCTGAGACTGCGGAAACTCTGCTGTGCGAATTGATTCTAAGAAAATTGTCGGCAAGGTAGGATTATGTTTGTGATTGATTAGGGTGTTTTTACCATAGACACCAAATTGTGTCCGTGATTGAAACTGTGGTTTTACCATAGACACCAAATGTTGGTTAGTATAAATTAGGGTGCAAATATATATTTTCTTAGATATGGGTGTTTTCACCATAGACACTAGCATTGTTTTTCTGTGTCCTTTCCAGCCTTCAACTAGCCGATCACTGGCTACAGGCCATAGAGTCAATCAATACAAAAGAACAGCAACGGCAGCAGGAGCAGCAGCAACAGCAGCAGCGAGTTGCAGATAGTTTGCATTTAGTTGACCTTTTGGTACTCACTGCCGCCTATGCAGCGGCGCGTCGTACTGGAGGCGGTGGTGGCGGCGTCGGCGGCGGCGGAAGAACAGCTCCGCGCAATTCTCGCCGTCGCCGCGTCGCCGTTCTCCGTCTAACCCGATCGCTGATTGGCTCCGGTCATCTGCCTGAGAATTGCGGCGCCAATTTAAGAATCCATCACCAGTCTCTAGCTAGAAATATGGCCGAACAGCTTGTTGACTTACTGGACGGTTTAGCTGTTCCGGAATCTTCAAATGGCATCGAAGATGTCGGACAGCGATGGTCTAGATCGGTTAGCGCTGATTTATTCGGCTGCATTGGCGCCCACTGGCAGCAGACAATGGTTGGTTCGCTATTGAGTAGGCTTGGCACTGAGCCAAATCACTCCCTACAATGCCTAGTAGACATTGCCGATATGTGGCCTACAGAATTAGCTAACTTTGCCGCTTTGCTGAGAGCAGCTCTGGATGTGCTGCACCAGTTGACCCCTAGCCAGGCTAGGCTATTGTATTCCACCCTGGCTAGGCTGGCCTATCGAGGCCAAGGCGGCGGTAGGCAAGCACTGCAGGACGATCTGTGCATTCTGGTGCGAAAACAGCTCTGGCATAGTCGGCCTATGTATCAGGTGAGGGATTTGCAGCAACTCTTGTGCCGTACTGAAGGATTAGGAATTTAGGGCCAATTAATTAGTTTATTAATCAAGTACTGTAGTAAAAAAATCTTGAATTACTGATAACCTGTGCCGGGATAGAATGATGGACTGGAGATACAAGGATTATTGGATTAGTGATGGACTGGGGATAGAAGGATTATTGGATTACTGATGGACTGGGGATAGAAGGATTATTGGATTACTGGTGGACTGGAGATACAAGGATTGTTGGATTAGTGATGGGCTGGGGATAGAAGGATTATTGGATTACTGATGGACTGGGGATAGAAGGATTATTGGATTACTGATGGACTGGGGATAGAAGGATTATTGGATTACTGATGGACTGGGGATAGAAGGATTATTGGATTACTGATGGACTGGGGATAGAAGGATTATTGGATTACTGGTGGACTGGGGATAGAAGGATTATTGGATTACTGATGGACTGGGGATAGAAGGATTATTGGATTACTGGTGGACTGGGGATAGAAGGATTATTGGATTACTGATGGACTGGAAATAGAAGGATTATTGGATTAGTGATGGACTGGGGATAGAAGGATTATTGGATTAGTGATGGACTGGGGATATAAGGATTATTGGATTAGTGATGGACTGGGGATAGAAGGATTATTGGATTACTGATGGACTGGAGATAGAAGGATTATTGGATTACTGGTGGACTGGGGATAGAAGGATTATTGGATTACTGATGGACTGGGGATAGAAGGATTATTGGATTACTGATGGACTGGGGATAGAAGGATTATTGGATTACTGATGGACTGGGGATAGAAGGATTATTGGATTACTGATGGACTGGGGATAGAAGGATTATTGGATTACTGATGGACTGGGGAAAGAAGGATTATTGGATTACTGATGGACTGGGGATAGAAGGATTATTGGATTACTGGTGGACTGGGGATAGAAGGATTATTGGATTACTGATGGACTGGGGATAGAAGGATTATTGGATTACTGATGGACTGGGGATAGAAGGATTATTGGATTACTGATGGACTGGGGATAGAAGGATTATTGGATTACTGATGGACTGGGGATAGAAGGATTATTGGATTACTGGTGGACTTGGGATACAAGGATTATTGGATTACTGATGGACTGGGGATAGAAGGATTATTGGATTACTGATGGACTGGGGATAGAAGGATTTTTGGATTACTGATGGACTGGGGATAGAAGGATTATTGGATTACTGGTGGACTTGGGATACAAGGATTATTGGATTACTGATGGACTGGGGATAGAAGGATTATTGGATTACTGGTGGACTGGGGATAGAAGGATTATTGGATTACTGATGGACTGGGGATACAAGGATTATTGGATTACTGATGGACTGGAGATACAAGGATTATTGGATTACTGATGGACTGGGGATAGAAGGATTATTGGATTAGTGATGGACTGGGGATAGAAGGATTATTGGATTAGTGATGGACTGGGGATATAAGGATTATTGGATTAGTGATGGACTGGGGATAGAAGGATTATTGGATTACTGATGGACTGGGGATAGAAGGATTATTGGATTACTGATGGACTGGGGATAGAAGGATTATTGGTTTACTGATGGACTGGAGATACAAGGATTATTGGATTACTGATGGACTGGGGATAGAGGGATTAATAATGGACTGGTTGTAGCCTTGTGGTTAGAGCGTCCGACTCACGACCTAAAGGTCGGGGGTTCGATTCGCGACTCCACCAGAACAATGTGTCATTTAGTAAGGCACTTCAACTCTGCATTGCTTGAGTTCGGCCAGCTATTAAATGGGTACAAGTATTAGCTGGGATAATTGAAGGTGGGTGTGGCGTCCCCACAGTCCATGGACTGAAAAGTTGTACGCAGCCTTCAGATGCGCCGCGCAATAGCTACGCCTGTGCTGTCGGCTGCACAAGTGTCCTTATTGGTGCAGCTGTAATCAATTATTATATTATTATTGTTATAATGGATGGGATTATTGTGACGTGATTATTGGATTACTGATGTACAGTTATAAAAGTACATGTTGCTATAACGTACCCTCATGCCATTTGCAGTCGTACGGAGTCCTTGGCGCCCTGGCCATGCTGCAGTGCATCACTCCATCCGATCAGGTGCAGCAGCGCCACCTGCTGCTATCCCAACAGTTGCAACCGTTCTCCCAGCAGCAAAGCTTCAACCGGAACGAAACCGAAGAAGTGAAAAGCGCCGTCAGTTTAGTTAATCTGGTTCGCAAGGCCTGCACTCAGGCGCCTCACGTGTCGCTGCTGTTCCTAGACGAACTGGCGGGCCTATTGGAATCCGGCCGATTGCACGCCAAAGTTTCTGCCTGGCTAGCCGAAATTGCCAAGAAAGATTTCTTTGATAGTTACACGGCTTCCACCGCGGCCGAAACTAAACTAGAGGAGGCTATTGGGGAAGATTCTAGGCAGCCTAGGATGGGCCTGGGACAGTCTAGCGCGCAGATGGCTGTGGCCATAGACAGTGTGCCAACTAGACGCCTGCCCTGTCTGGCTGCTCACCTGCGTCTATTGTCGGCCTGCGTGCCGTTGCGCGGCATTGCCGGCCTGGCGCTCTGTCCTCTAATGATGCCTCATCCGGCATTGTGCAGTCCGCCTGTACTACTAGCCGCTGCCAACTGGTGCACTCAGGTATTCACAGGCTTCACTGTTGGCCTGTTCAGCCATTCTAGCAGGCAACAGGTGTCTCAACAGATCACCTGTTCACAAGATCACCTGTTCACACTATCACCTGTTCACAATATCACCTGTTCACAAGATTACCTGCTCACAGGATCACATGTTCACAAGATCACCTGTTCACAAGATCACCTATTCACTTATTCACAAGGTTACTCAGAATTTCACATCAAAGCTTCTTGAAAAAGCGTTTCTCACAAGACGATCTCTCCCCAACTGTTTAGATCGCCAATTCATTTGCCAGCTCGGCAGACTTTGAATCAGTCGTCCTAGATCGTCTGCGTCGTAGCGTTGAGCTGCACGCCGACTTTGTCTCGGCCCTTGGCGGCTGCGGCTCTAGCGGCGTCAGGAACTGTTGGGAACAGCCAATTCCCCTGGCCCAACTCGATGGCACTGCTGTCACCCATGTCACCCTTCGCTGGCAGACCCAACCATCGTCTAGTTCAGCTGCTAAGCGTCGAAAGCTTTCAGCTAAGACTTCGACATCGAAGAAGCGGAGACGGCAGAATCCGGACGATGACAATATCGACAACGACGATAATCACTCCTTGGACGACGATCACAACGACAACGAAGAAATCGGAATCGGCTACTTCGACGCCAATGATTCTGTGGCTGCCGCTGCTGCCGCCGCTGTGACGGCTGTTGTTGAAGACTTGGCCACAATGGGCGAACAGAAACGCGAGCGACAGCGTGTTGGCAACACGGCATCCGCAGCTGTTAGCAACAAGCTGGTCAATTTGGACCAGCTTGGACCTTGCTATCGCCGACTAGCTGACAATGTCTTCCAGTTAATGAATAAATGGACGGACGAACAGGTGAATTGATATTGATACATGGTCGGTGGCAGAGCAGTTAACGCGTTAGCCTCGCGCACCAAGGTCCCTAAGCTCGATTCCGCGGCGAGACCACGTTTAATTGGGGGTGCAGCCGCGGAGAGAAGGCTTGGGGGCTTGTCATGCATTTTACGCCGTTGTGGGCGAACCTTCAAGGCACAGTGAGATGTACACTGCCTGACGATGAGAAAGTCAGGGCAGATGTACACACCTGTGTGAGTGTATGCCTGCGTACAGTATCTGTGTGCGTGTGTGCTCAGGAGTCAGCGAAATGGGCAGAATTGCCTCCTCGCTGGCTGCGGGTCTAGTGTCACTAAATGATGTGCCATTGCCCGCAGCCCTCCTGCAATTATTATTATTAACTTACTTTGTTTTAGATAAAAGGCAGAAATCAAATTCGATTTTTTTTACAAAATTCACTTGGTGTGAATTTAATTTTAACTTCGCGCACATTCAAATGTTACTCGGCGCGAGTTCAAATTTTAGTTGGCGCGAATTCAAACTTAACACAACTCGAATTCAAAATTTGTCCTTTGCACAGATGGGCGAACCACTCATTCTGCACCTGTTGGAAGATCTTCAGCGTCGCTCTTTGACTCTTATTCTAACGGATTCTCGCGACTTCAACTTCCTCGGTCATCATCGACCGGCTGGCAAATTTGGCTCCAAAAAGACTTCGCCTTCGTCGTTTAACGAGGAGACGGTAGTCGCATTTCTGAGCACAATCAGCCAGTTGAGCACTCGCCTGGTAGGCCTACTATTCAAAGCTGCCGAGCCTCACCAGCCGGCTGTGGAGAAGACAACAAACAACAACAAGTCTGGCGCAGTGACAGCCGCGGATAATAATGACGACCAATCCAAGGACGTCATCGATGATGCCGAAGCCGATGTGTCTTCAAAAAGTGTTCTCGACAGCAGCTGCAGCGGTCGAATTGTCCAACTGACAATGAGCATTCTTAGTCTCGCTGTTTGTAAATTGTCCACCCATGATAAATTTAAACGTCTCCTACAGTCGGTCTTAGTGGCATTGGCTGAGAAGCATCCGTCAGGCGAGGCTTCCCTAGCAACCGTTGCTAACCAAGCGGCGGCTTGCGTTGGACGCCTAATACCAACGGCTTGTCCAACTTTGGAGACTGCGTTGGATGCCTTAGCCCTGTGCCGTTGCATCCTGGGCGCACCCCATTCTGACATCCTGGCCTGGAGTGCAGACGTCCTAGCTCATCGTTGGGATGTCAAGAAGCGTGATCACCTAGCCAAAGTTTATCGGCTGCACGTGGAAGCCGCTGGGTACGATAAATATAGGGAGAATTACAGACCGATATGTATCGAAAATCAAAAAAAGTTTTTTTCTTATTTTCTATTTACACTACTTACAGTAAAATGTATAGCAATTGAATATATGCACAAAGTTATTATCTATATTTTCAGTCCAAACAAGTGTCCCGCCCTGATTGGTCGCCTGTTGACCAATCACATTAAGCCTGTGGCAGCTGGTGTATCAGCTTCTGTCGAATCTGCCGACGACCCGGACGCAGTTTGTCCGAGTCTGACGCGGGTCAGCCTGCCAGACGCTTTTGCTCAGCTATTCGGCGATCTGGCCCGGCACTGCCAAGCCAACTGCGGCCTGCAGCAACAGAATGGCGTTGGCAGCAATGACGTCAGCATTAGTGACGAGTCCGATCAGCAATTGCTGATGCGGTCCTGGCCGGAGAGTCTAGCCGCTTTGCACGCCGCGTTGGAAGTCCTGCGGGCTTGGCCAGATTGTGTACGAATGCAGGTAAGTTAATTCAGTCCGATATGTATCGAAAGCTCTTAACGATTTCTTTGAAGTGAGACTTTAAGAGACTTTCACGGTGACGCTACTTTAAAAAAGCCGAATACTTCTATAATATGGAACTTTTTGCTATAAGTAAAAATGGCCCATGCAATGAAAACTTTAATCCGATATGTAGCGAAAAAGTTATAAAACACATTGTTCTACACACTTTGTTTTGTTAAAAAGCTATTTGGATATTTTGCTCGGCAAAAAATTGTTTAAAGTTTTGGGATATTTGTTTTATTAACGTAGATATTCGATACATTTTTAGTGCGGTTGATATTTTCATTTTTTATTTACCTTGAAATAAATTAATGCGTCGGAAATTATACATTTGTTCTTATAGCCGATATGTATCGAAAAATTGGAAAGTGAAAAATTATTTTATCCGTTCCCAGGCCATATCCCTGCGCCACGGCCGCGCCTTAGTCGAAGCCTTCATTCGGCACGGCCTGCCGCTGCTCGGCCGCCAGTTTCGTCTGCGCAGCGAGCCCACTGTACGCCTATTGAAACAGTTGCAAGTGTCCACTAGGCAACTGCAAGCTGTGGCCAACACTTGCAAAGACCGCAACGATGGCCCGACTTCGGCTCTGGTTCCGCCGCTTCGCCGCACCCTGGAGGCCTTCATCTATCGGGTTCGGTCTCTGGTTGCCAGGCACAATTGCGCCGCCGCATTTGAGCCGGGCCAATTGAAATTGAAAAACATTCAAGGCGAAGAGATGGCCGAAATTCGCCAGCAGGATGAGCACGACGTGTCGTCGACGTCGGATGATGAAGACGAGGAGGAGGATGCCGACGGCGAAGGCGACTACGGCGATAGCGACGCAGCCGCAGACGATTGCGGCAATGAGGAAGACGATTAAATGTCTTTCCAAGTTTTAACTATGTCGGCAAACTCCGGCCCGCGGGCCAGATGCGACCCTCGAAGGTCCCAAATCCGGCCCGTTGCCCCTTCCGACACCTTTATTGTATCCTGTCTTATCTCTCCCGTGTCTCATCTCTCCCGTGTCTTATCTCTCCCGTGTCTCATCTCTCCCTGTCTCATCTCTCCCGTGTCTTATCTCTCCCGTGTCTCATCTCTCCCGTGTCTCATCTCTCCCCAGTCCCATCTCTCCCCAGTCTCATCTCTGCCGTGCCTCATCTCTCCCCGTGTCTCATCTCTCCCCTTTCTTATCTCTCCCCTGTCTCATATTTCTTTAGCCAATGCGACCCGCTGTCGTCTGTGAGATTCTCTCATTGGCCCGCTAGCTAATTAGTTTGCCGACCCTCTGGTTTATATAAAAAGTTTAATAATGATAGACATTTCTTAGAATTTAATTAGCATTTTGTTCATCGATTGCCTTTATTCTTTCTAGTTTAATTTTTAAGCTAGTATTTTGTGCTCCAACAGGTTTTTCAATAATTCTCTAGTAATGTAGCTTCTGTTTATTGTCAAGATCAAATCGACGTATTTAAATAAAAAAATAGCATTTATTTTCACTTTGAATTTTGTAATTTTTTCCTCGGTCAATTTAACTTACAGTCTCGGTGATATCGGTGATACAGCCGATATGTTTAGAAAGCAAGTTGTTGCTTACTTTTGTTTACCTTATTCTTCAGCCGAAATAATTGAATAATTATCTACTCGTATTTTTTAGCAAAACTTATTCAATGGTAATTCGTTGGAATATTTTGTTACCGATATGTATTGAAAAAAAATCCGAAGTTAAACACTATCTTTTGTTTAACAAGGCCCTTATATATTAAAATGCCTTTGCATTTTTTTATTTATAATTTGGGGTTTACCCACTATAGTAAAACTATTGGGATTTACCTTCTAAAAATGCGTTCAGAATTTCCCTTCTGGAATAGCCTTTTGGGATTTCCCTTCTGGAATAGTCTTGGGATTTCCCTTCTAGAATAGCCTGTAGGAATTTCCTACTAGAATACACTGTTGGGATTTCCCTAAAAGAATGGAGTATTGAGATTTCCCTTCTGGAATAGCCTTTTGGGATTTCCCTACTAGAATAGCCTGTTGGGATTTCCCTACTGGAATAGCCTGTTGGGATTTCCTACTAGAATACTTTGGAATTTCCCTTCTGGAATCCACTATTGGGAATTCCCTTGTGAAATAGATTTCCTTTATTTTAAGTTGACTTTAAACAACTATTTGCGAATTTCAGCATCAATATTGTCGATAGTCCCAGTAGCTAAGCATGCTGTCCAATCAGAGCACGCGCCTAATTGCCGATCTAAAGCGCGGCTTAACCACCGGCCTGCCGCCATACGAAGAGGATCGAATTCGGCACCTGATAGCCGAAATCGACGCCATTTTCCAGCAGAATCGCGAAGCCATCGCCGAGGCGGTGGCAGATAATAATAACGAGGCCCTGACTAAACAGGAGAGAGAATTGCGAGCCAGCCGTTCGCACAACAGCATCCAACTTAGACAGGCTGTTATGGAGAGAAACAAGCGCTGTATACTCGCCTATCTCTACCATAGACTGGGCCAGTTGAGGCGAATGCGATGGGAACTGGGCCCGATTCTGCCCGCCAATGTGCAGCTCAATGCTAGGGACGAAGAATTGAATTGGTTTACCGGATATAATAGAATGCTTGCGCACTTCATGCAGGTGGCATTTGCATTTGATACGGCACTGAAATTTGTATTCCTGTCTCCCTACTTTCTCCCATCTTTCATTTTAACTTCATACTGCAGTCTCTACTTATTATGACTGCACCTATCTGACTCTCTGACTCTCTGACTCTCTGACTCTCTGACTTTATTTACTCTCTGTCTCTCTCTTTCTGACTCTCTGACTCTCTGACACTCTGACTCTCTGACACTGTGACTCTCTGACTCTCTGACTCTCTGACTTTATTTACTCTCTGTCTCTCTCTTTCTGACACTCTGACTCTCTGACACTCTGACTCTCTGACGCTCTGACTCTCTGACTCTCTGACTCTCTGACTCTCTGACTCTCTGACTTTATTTACTCTCTGTCTCTCTCTTTCTGACACTCTGACTCTCTGACACTCTGACTCTCTGACACTCTGACTCTCTGACACTCTGACTCTCTGACTTTATTTACTCTCTGTCTCTCTCTTTCTGACACTCTGACTCTCTGACACTCTGACTCTCTGACTCTCTGACACTCTGACTCTCTGACACTCTGACTCTCTGACTTTATTTACTCTCTGTCTCTCTCTTTCTGACTCTCTGACTCTCTGACACTCTGACTCTCTGACACTCTGACTCTCTGACTCTCTGACTCTCTGTCTCTCTCTTTCTGACTCTCTGACTCTCTGACACTCTGACTCTCTGACACTCTGACTCTCTGACTTTATTTACTCTCTGTCTCTCTCTTTCTGACTCTCTGACTCTCTGACTTTCTGACTCTCTGACTCTCTGACTCTCTGTCTCTCTCTTTCTGACTTTCTCTGACTCTCTGACTCTCTGACTCTCTGACTCTCTGACTCTCCGACCTTCTGACTCTCCGATTCTCTGACTCTCCAACTCTCTGACTCTTTGACTTTCTTTGACTCTCTCTCTGACTCCCCCAAACCCGCAGACCACTGGATTCGATCTGACGGTGAACCGTCAGCCTCCAAGGAGTCTATTCGTTGAAGTTCGCTGCCTCACGGACTACGGCCAACTCGAAACAGAAGACGGCTGTGTTGTGAATTTGAAGAAGGGCAGCCATCACTACCTGCTGCACAGCGACACTGAACAGCTCGTGAGGCAGGGGGTTCTGGAACATGTCGGCGGCAGTCACTGACACTGTCGAAGACAAGCTTCCTGCGGGACTTCCAGTGACTAGTAATGAGGTGCTCTATGCTTCAACTGAGTTTACTTTTACCTTTTTAATCAGTTAAACTGTCTGTTCTGTCGTCTGTTTTTTTTCTAATTTCTCTCCGTCTTTAGGTCAGTGCGTTTGTCCTTCAAAGCATTTCGCTCCGTCAAAAAAATGCTCAAAGTTTATACAAATATTATTCCATGTTTTCTGTAATACTACTGGGTGCAAATGCAACTAATTATTTTCTAAATTTGATTTGATATTTTCAAAATGTGTAATGTTTAGATTCTGACCTGGCAATTTTTATATGCAACGAAGTAAAAATAAAATATTTTTTGCAACTAACATAAAATTTTCTGTCCCAAGTCTGGCTAACTGATTATTTTTATTTATTTAACTCTTGATGTTATCAGCACAAAAACTATGGTTTTAATAGTAGCTTACTAGCACTTCCAAATACTACTGTTTAGTAGTAAGCGCGCTTCGAAAAAAGGGAATGTCGATAATTTTTCACAATAAAATATGGCATTATTATCCCATTTAAAAAGATCTGTTCGTAGTTCCCTTCTAAAATGTGCAGTTGGGATTTCCCTTCTGGAATTGACTTTTGAGATTTTCTCTTCTGAAATAGACTCTAGGGATTTCCCTTTTTTATTTGCTTTCGAGATTTCCCATCCAGAATAGACTGTCGAAATTTATCTTATGAAATAAACAAACGGGATTTCCTTTCTGGAATAGAAAGTCGGGGTTTCCCTTCTAAAATAGACTGTTGGGATTTCCCTTTTAGAATATGCTTTCGAGATTTCCCATCCAGAATAGACTGGAAATTTATCTTATGAAAGAAAAAACGGGATTTCCTTTCTAGAATAGAAAGTTGGAGTTTCCCTTCTAAAATAGACTGTTGGGATTTCCCTTCAATAATATACTTATAGGATTTCCCTTACGGAATAGGCAGTTGGGAATTTTCTTTTCATTCTGGTATCTGTTAGTATTTCACTTCTAAAATGAATTTTCGGATTTTTCAATTCTGAAAAACGCAGTTGGGATTACCCTTATCGATGAGGCAGTTGGAATATCCCTTCTATTTGTGATTTCCTATTTAAAAGAGACAGTTGCCAGCTGGTACTTATTTCCTATCTATGAAATCTGAAGGCCTTTAAAGGCAAATTATAGCTCACATTTCTTAGAATTCAAGTGCGAACTTTTCCAGTAACTGAGACCCCTAAAACTGAAATGACGCAACAAATTGATCGCATGTACAATGCACTCGCCAATGAGGGCATTGTTGCACAATTTATTCTCCACGAAAACTGCAAAGATGTTTATCTAAGATGCGAATGGTTGCAAATATTTCTACCGGCAGTTGAATTTCTGTTGTAAGCCACGCCTACTCGACAAAGCAAGTTTGTTCCCACAGAAACAAAATATTTAAGAGCTCTATATAAACCAGTAATTTAGACATTCTCTTTTAGGAGACTATTTTTCATGACGAATTAGATTACACAGACGTAGATAGCTATATGATACTGTTTCTGCCTCTTTATCTGTGACAGATTCCATAAAGATAATTATAGACTAGAAATGAAAATTGTTGGTCTTATCCTTTTGTCTAGAATTCTGTCTTTGAATCAAAACCTTGGTGCCTCTCGCACCAAGGTCCCTGAGCTCGATTCCGCGGCGAGGCCACATTTAATTGGTGGCGAAATGGGAAAGTCAGGGCGGATGTACACACCCTGTGTGCTTAGTCCTCTTTATCACCAATTTTAGTGTTGAAATCTTACAAATGTTGTTTCTTTCTTAGAAACGGATGAATCAGACGACAAAAGGCAAGCAAATTAAGAAGCCAATTTACATCGACAGACAGGTGTATTACACAATTGGTCTGTCTCTTTTATCTGAGATTTTGTGTGTTTCACAGTCATTTAATGTGTGTGTATTGAAGCTTGAATAAAATGAACAAAACCTCTTAGTTTATATGGCCAACAGGGTCCCACGGTTAGTCCTAGTTCTCATTCTCCATGTTAAAATAAATATATATTAGACAAGTGTTTTTACTGGGCCACACTTGTTTGTCAAATGCCTCACATTGAGTGGGTGACAGACAGACAGACAGACAGACAAACTGGTAAATGAGAATGAAAGAGAAATCTACAATATATTCACCCAGTGCATAAGGGCTCCAGTCTATAGTCGTGTTTTATAAAGAATTCAACTTGTTGAAAGTAATATTCCTACAAAAGAGAACAACACACTATAGGTCTAGCAGAGTTTTATTATCTCAGTGTAAAACACTCGTTTGACTCTGCGGGAGTGGCATATCGGCAAATAATAGAATTATGAGTATGAGAATATAGTTTGCTTCTAGTTTAAGCTAACTGTTCTGCTAGTATATAGCTTACATAATGTACGAATTAATGACTTCTATAAAATTTAAATGAATAATTTTTAAGGCTGCCCACAACGAAGAGTGTGACAATAAGTAACGACGGCACTGACAGAAAAGCTAACGTAGAATAATAGAAAATGTTACGAAGCGAGTGACAGAAAAAGTAACGAAGAGAGTGACAAGAAGTAACGACGGTACTGACAGAAAAGTCGACGAAGAGTAAGAGAAAAGTAACGAAGTGAATGACAAGAAGTAACGACGGTACTGACAGAAAAGTCGACGAAGAGTAACAGAAAAGTAACGAAGTGAATGACATAAAACGCAATAAAAAGATAAAGAAATGTACCGAAGAGAACAGCAGAAAAAGTAACGAAGAAAGTAACAGAAGTTTTAATGAAGAATCACAGAAAAGTTTTTTAAATAGTGATACAAAAAGTACGAATTCAGTGGCAGAAAAAGTAACGAAAAACGCGACAGAAATTGTAACGAATATCGTCAAAAAATAAGCAAATCGAGTAAGAGATTTGATTAGCTTAGGTTTTGTTGCAATTCAAAAAAGTTTTGAGGGTGGCAATGCTTTTCCGATAAGAGCGAATCAGAGTGGGTCTGCATCTCTCCATCTCTCTCTGTCGTTCTGCCTTATCAGCCATCCAATAAAATTTGCTTCTGCTCAGAAATCTATTCTGTCTCGCTGCCGGCGTATAGAAAGTATAAAAAATTCTTTGAGAAGCAGGCAAACGACTGCTTCTTATTCATTATTAAATTAGGAATTGCTTTATCAACTAACTGAACCAGAAGAATTTAAGAAAATCTGACTCGATAATTTATGAGTCCAACCGTTGTGAACCTTTGCTTCATTTGAAGCGGAAGCTTACTAATTTTTATTTGATATAAAAAAACAGAAATCCAGTTTTTTCCTGCTATTGCGAAAAATAGTTTTTTCTTCTCTTGGAAGCCAGAAAAAGTTGGGTCTTTGTGTCGTCATGCTGACAGCAACGCGGGTGTTGCTGCTGGCACTGTTGCTGCTTCTAGGAGGCAGGAGTCAAGCCTGTTATTTGAATCTGCTCCAAGGAAGCGGGTCAGCCGCCACGGCTTCAAAGAGCATCGAGGATCTCGCAGAAGCTGCTCCTATTGTCATCAGCGGCCGTATCTTTTCAACAACATCGACAACAACAAAAGCTAGTACGACTATTTCAATGCGAACCTACTCAGCAGAGATTCTTGTATTGGAAGTGCTCAAAGGATTGGCACTGCTCAAAGCAACAGTTGGTGGCCAATTCAGCAACAGCAGCAGTAGCAGCAGCAGAATAGTGATTGTTCGCGGCTTCGGAAATCCGATCAGTTGTTTAACCGAGGTTAATCCAGACGACTGGCTGATCCTATTTCTGTCGGCAGATCCCAGAGCAGGTCTCTCTGCTCACTACGCTAGCCCGTCAGCTGCAGCAGCTCAGCTGACTTCCAGTAACTTGGCTAGAGTCGGCAATGCTCTGGGTGAGCGGCTTGTTGATCATGTCTACCTGATCTGTAACAATAGTTCACCTGTTAGACTGTTAGACAAATATCATCTGCTAAATAGGGACATCACCTGTTAGACAGGAACATCACCTGTTAAACAAAAGCATCACCTGTTAGACAGAAGCATCGCCTGTTAGACACCGTAGACTCGTATCATGTCAGAACTTAAATTGTTTCTCAGGCTGGCACAGGTGGTCGGATTGGACGATGTGCAGTAGTCACTGCGGCAGCACCGGAATCAGGGAGCGAACTCGCGACTGCTCGGGACCGCCGTGTGACTATGGCGAAGCGAAACAAGTTCGCGATTGCAATCGATGGCCTTGCAGCGGTGAGGTGAAACTGTTTTATTATATTTATTTGCAAACAGTTTAGAACAGGTGAATAGCTGTTTAGAACAGATGAATGGCTATTTAGAACAGGTGTATAGCTGTTTAGAACAGGTGAATGGCTCTTTAGAACAGGTGAATGGCTCTTTAGAACAGGTGAATGTCTGTTTAGAAAAGGTGAATGTCTGTTTAGAACAGGTGAATATCTGTTTAGAACAGGTGAATGTCTGTTTAGAACAGGTGAATGGCTATTTAGAACAGGTGAATGGCTGTTTAGAACAGGTGAATGGCTATTTAGAACAGGTGAATGGCTATTTAGAACAGGTGAATGGCTGTTTAGAACAGGTGAATGGCTGTTTAGAACAGGTGAATGGCTGTTTAGAACAGGTGAATGGCTATTTAGAACAGTTAAATAGCTATTTAGAACAGGTGAATGGCTGTTTAGAACAGGTGAATGGCTGTTTAGAACAGGTGAATGGCTGTTTAGAACAGGTGAATGGCTGTTTAGAACATATGAATAGCTATTTAAAACAGGTGAATGGCTGTTTAGAACAGGTGAATGGCTGTTTAGAACAGGTGAATGGCCGTTTAGAACAGGTGAATGGCTGTTTAGAACAGGTGAATATTATTGTGTTTACCGGGTAGCTATCCAAATATTCTTTCAGGAAAATTTTAAGTTATTTTCAGAAAAATTAGCTCAAATATAGTCTAATTGTTTGATTGCCAACTTTAGCAGTGAAGCCTGCTACACCAGAGCTACATGAGCCTGTTGAGATTGGTAGCAACAGCAGCAATAAAAAAAAATCTGCTGTATTTTCTGTTGAAAACGTCACTTTCACAAATGACCTGGCTCTGTCTTTGACCCTATCCAAGCAATCTGTAGAAGATTCTCTCGTTGTCATAGAGACGGCTGACAAGCGGCGTATTTCATTCGTTCCCATAGCAACAGAAAATAATCAGCAATATTATCAATCAATATCAGTTTATTTGAGAATAGCAACATCTGAGTATAATGATAGCTTTGTTGAGTATGCAATCGATTGCTCAACACCTGATAGACAGTTATTGTCTAAGCCTGCTTCTAGAATCATCCTGACACCTGCTAGGGTGAGTTAATAGTTAAAATTTACATCACTTTACTAATAAAATACTCGTATATCTAATAATTTTGCTTTTTTAACTAATATTTTCAGGTACTAATAAATTCTTCATTCGTGCCTTGGGCAGAAGCTACGCGATGTTCAACTGAAAAGGAAATTGTTAGTAAATTTGCTTGAGTTCGCTTTTTTATTCAACATTGAGTGACTAATAAACATTCAGAGTGACTCATAGACATTCAGAGTGAACCATAAACATTGAGAGTGACTCATAGACATTCAGAGTGGCCCATAGACATTCAGAGTGACTCATAGACATTCAGAGTGACTAATAGACATTCAGAGTGACTCATAGACATTCAGAGTGGCCCATAGACATTCAGAGTGACTCATAGACATTCAGAGTGGCCCATAGACATTCAGAGTGACTCATAGACATTCAGAGTGGCCCATAGACATTCAGAGTGACTCATAGACATTCAGAGTGGCCCATAGACATCCAGAGTGACTCATAGACATTCAGAGTGCCTCAAAGACATTCGGAGTGGTTGACATTTTAAGTGACTCAAACTTTTAAAGTGACTCATAGACGTTCACAGTGACTCATAGACATTCAGAGTGGCCCATAGACATCCAGAGTGACTCATAGACATTCAGAGTGGCCCATAGACATCCAGAGTGACTCATAGACATTCAGAGTGACTCATAGACATTCAGAGTGACCCATAGACATCCAGAGTGACTCATAGACATTCAGAGTGACTCATAGACATTCAGAGTGACCCATAGACATTCAGAGTGACTCATAGACATTCAGAGTGACCCATAGACATCCAGAGTGACTCATAGACATTCAGAGTGACTCATAGACATTCAGAGTGACTCATAGACATTCAGAGTGACCCATAGACATTCAGAGTGACTCATAGACATTCAGAGTGACCCATAGACATTCAGAGTGACTCATAGACATTCAGAGTGACCCATAGACATTCAGAGTGACTCATAGACATTCAGAGTGACTCATTGACATTCAGAGTGACCCATAGACATCCAGAGTGACTCATAGACATCCAGAGTGACTCATAGACATTCAGAGTGACCCATAGACATCCAGAGTGACTCATAGACATCCAGAGTGACTCATAGACATTCAGAGTGACCCATAGACATTCAGAGTGACTCATAGACATACAGACTGACCCATAGACTTCAGAGTGACCCATAGACATTCAGAGAGACCCATAGACATCCAGAGTGACCCATAGACTTCAGAGTGACTCATTACCAGAGCCCCACCAATAAATATGCTCGCAGGCCCCGCCCCCAACCTACTGGACCGCATGGAGCTCCTGCAGCGCCACCTGTGGCGAAGGCATTCGGAGCAGACACTCGCTGTGCCGCGAAGATCACCAACCCAACACTTGCCGACTGTCTGGCTCTAGACCTCCCGTTGAATCTCGATCTTGTCCGAGCCTGCCGTTGTGCAATCCGGATCACAGTTCCGGCAGCTCCAGCGGTGAATCATCGTCGAGATGCCCGTGTCAGAATGGCGGCTTCTGCTTCCAGTCTCGTTGCATCTGCCCGACGTCGCACTCTGGCGACCTGTGCCAGATTCTCCTAGACGCTGAACAGCCGTCAACGCCGCCACCGAGTCAGCCAACAACGCCAACTAGACGTCGCTCCAAGTTCGACTGTCGCCGACAAACGCGTCGACGACATCCTCGTCGTCGAAGGCTTTTAAAAAGCAGAAAAGTTTGTCGAAACGGCGGCGTCTGCGACAGGCGCAGCGGTGTCTGCCGCTGCCAGATGGGCTGGTCGGGTCGGCGCTGCCAGAATGCGTTCTGCCGTCCGCGGTGTCGCAATGGCGGCGGTTGCGTCGGGCCAAATCTGTGCGCCTGTGCCCAGGGCTTCTACGGAACCCAGTGCGAGAAAGGTGGGTTAATGGTTTTCACCGTGTCTAACAGGTATTCGTGTGTCTAACAGGTTTGTGTCTAACAGGTATTGTTGTGTCTAACAGGTATTGTTGTGTCTAACAGGTATTGTTGTGTCTAACACGTACTGTTGTGTCTAACAGGTATTGTTGTGTCTAACAGGCAGTGTTGTGTCTAACAGGCAGTGTTGTGTCTAACAGATACTGTTGTTTCTAACAGGTATTGTTGTGTCTAACAGGTACTGTTGTGTCTAACAGGTATTGTTGTGTCTAACAGATACTGTTGTGTCTAACAGGTACTGTTGTCTGTAACAGGTACTGTTGTGTCTAACAGATACTGTTGTTTCTATCAGGTATTGTTGTGTCTAGCAGGCATTGTTGTGTCTAACAGGTATTGTTGTGTCTAACAGGTACTGTTGTGTCTAACAGGTATTGTTGTGTCTAACAGGTATTGTTGTGTCTAACATATATTGTTGTGTCTAACAGGTATTGTTGTGTCTAACAGGTATTGTTGTGTCTAACATATATTGTTGTGTCTAACATATATTGTTGTGTCTAACATATATTGTTGTGTCTAACATATATTGTTGTGTCTAACAGGTATTGTTGTGTCTAACGGGTATTTTTGTGTCTAACAGGTATTGTTGTGTCTAACGGGTATTTTTGTGTCTAACAGATATTGTTGTGTCTAACAGTTATTGCTGGGTCTAACAGGTTTTATTTTGTTAAAAATCTGTCACTTAGTCTTACAGAAATTACAGAAGTCCAACAGGATGACTAATGGCCGTAAAAGGAAGATACTGTGACTGTGACTACTGAAAAAATACATTTTCAAGTCTCATAGGAGGTTCGAAGATGCTCGTTACTTAAATATAAATTGAAAAATCGCTAATGAATTAATTGCATTATAACTTTTTCGCTACATATCGTTAACGTAAAATTCCTCTGGCAGTTGAGTGTTATCCTCCGTGCGTGAATGGCGGCACATGTGTACAACCTGGCCGATGCTCCTGTCCCGCCGGCTACCGCGGTCGCTTCTGCCATCGAGTTCGCTGCCATCCGAGCCTGTGTCTGAACGGCGGCAGGTGCCTCGAAGCCGATGGTCTGTGCCGCTGTGCGGCTGGATTCTATGGGCCCAGATGCGAGAGAAGGTTGGCGTGCGATAGAAAGTATTTGTGATATTTCAGATTAGACGAGTTGAGTTGAGTCGGTTGGAGTAGAGTCGGTTTGAGTAGAGTCTATTTGAGTAGAGTCGATTTGAGTAGAGTCGGTTGGAGTAGAGTCGGTTTGAGTAGAGTCGGTTGGAGTAGAGTCGGTTTGAGTAGAGTCTATTTGAGTAGAGTCGATTTGAGTAGAGTCGGTTGGAGTAGAGTCGGTTTGAGTAGAGTCGGTTGGAGTAGAGTCGGTTTGAGTAGAGTCGGTTTGAGTAGAGTCGATTTGAGTAGAGTTGATTTGAGTAGAGTCGGTTTTAGTAGAGTCGGTTGGAGTAGAGTCGGTTTGAGTAGAGTCGGTTTGAGTAGAGTCGATTTGAGTAGAGTCGGTTTAAGAAGAGTCGGTTTGAGTATAGTCGGTTTGAGTAGAGTCGATTTGAGTAGAGTTGATTTGAGTAGAGTCGGTTTTAGTAGAGTCGGTTGGAGTAGAGTCGGTTTGAGTAGAGTCGGTTTGAGTAGAGTCGATTTGAGTAGAGTCGGTTTAAGAAGAGTCGGTTTGAGTATAGTCGGTTTGAGTAGAGTCGATTTGAGTAGAGTTGATTTGAGTAGAGTCGGTTTTAGTAGAGTCGGTTGGAGTAGAGTCGGTTTGAGTAGAGTCGATTTGAGTAGAGTCGATTTGAGTAGAGACGGTTTGAGAAGAGTCTGTTTGAGTAGAGTCGGTTTGAGTAGAGTCGATTTGAGTAGAGTCGGTTTAAGAAGAGTCGGTTTGAGTATAGTCGGTTTGAGTAGAGTCGATTTGAGTAGAGTTGATTTGAGTAGAGTCGGTTTTAGTAGAGTCGGTTGGAGTAGAGTCGGTTTGAGTAGAGTCGATTTGAGTAGAGTCGATTTGAGTAGAGACGGTTTGAGAAGAGTCTGTTTGAGTAGAGTCGGTTTGAGTAGAGTCGATTTGAGTAGAGTTGATTTGAGTAGAGTCGGTTTGAGTAGAGTCGGTTTGAGAAGAGTCGGTTTGAGTAGAGTCGGTTGAGTAGAGTCGGTTTGAGTAGAGTCGGTTTGAGTAGAGTCGGTTTGAGTAGAGTCTGTTTGAGTAGAGTCGGTTTCAGTAGAGTCGATTTGTGTAGAGTCGGTTTGAGTAGAGTCGGTTTGAGTAGAGTCGGTTTGAGTAGAGTCGATTTGTGTAGAGTCGTTTGGAGTCGGTTTGAGTCGATTTGAGTCGATTTGAGTAGAGTCGATTAGAGTAGAGTCGATTTGAGTTGAGTTGAGTTGAGATATAGATGAGATGAGTTTATTTGAGTTTATTTCAGTTAAGTTTAGTTGAGATGAGATGAATTGTTTTGAGTTGAATGAGCTTAGGTAAGTTGAGTTAAGTTGAGTTGACTTGAGTCTGGTCGAGCTGCATAGAATACAGTTAGATTGAGATGTAATCTATTGAGATGAGATGAGAATACAATGAGAGTAATCTCGAGTTTGTAATATTTTTCCGAATAGATTGTTTAGCTGTGCCTCCTTTTTGCCCCGAAATCCCATCTCAGAAGCTGCTACCCTGAGCTGAGCTATCGCAAGACCTACCGGCCGGTGGTAAAACAACTTCGCAGGCCGTCAGTTCAGCCCTGCTCACCTGGCTCAAAGCGCTACTGCGTTCTGCATTCCGTCAGTCGAGTTGTCGTATTTAAAATTGTTCTCAGACCATTTTTCACCTGCTCGACGACTTAAATTACTACTAGTAGTCAGTTTGCTAAACGTCCTAAGCATTATTTTCCTACCTCTTACCGATTGTGTTTTCTAAATTAAAAAAAAACATTTAAATATATTTAGAATCGTTACATGTTACTAACGACTTTACGTTAAGTAGTGCATTAGTAGTATGTTGCTAATATTTTTCTCTGTCGATTTAGTATTTTTTGTCTATCTTAGCTGCTTTGAAAATCTTGCCATTTCATTAAATTTTAAATAGTAAATTAATTAATGTCCTTGTACATTACTAAAGTGCTCAATTTTTTTATTCTCGTTTGCATGCTTCCATTGTTAAATTATATGAGTGCATATGTTGAGTAATATACTTTAGAATACTTTTTCCATGTACTCCATGGATTCAATATACTGCTTTATTCGGTAAGTAGTCTATTCTGCAAACTAAATATTTACTCTCATTTTGCCTATCAAATAGAATTCATTCAGAAACGTGTTGTGATTATGGAATTTGTTTCATCGTATAGAGAGGAAAATTTTAGCCTGAGTTTTGAGTTCTTCAGGGCGATTGGTTGAATATTTTGGGAGAGACAGAAAAAAATTGGGTAATTTGATATGCCCTCATGGTCTCTTCTTGGGTAGGCTGAAAAAGTCACGAAGCCACGACCAAGAACCCTCGTCTTTATATTTTATAATCTTTCAGAACAGGTTTAATACTACAATTCTTAGCTGCATTTTATTTACAGGCTAATTAAATCTAATTCGAGCACTATAATAAATTGAGCATAATAAATAGGTGATATTTCTATCGCGTCATTGTTTAAACACACGAGTATGATTGTGCGGAACCAATCACAAACGGAACAGAATCAGCTCATGCGCTGCTGCGTCGACAACCGCTAATAGTGCAGCTTCGCCATCATCGACAGTGCTAGCGCAGCAGACAGCCACAGGATGCCGCAGACTGAGCCGACCAACCATCTGCATCTCCTTGTCGAATAGTCGGACACTGTTTTCGCTAGCCACAGCCAATCGAACTCGCTGTCCGTCTTTTCGAGTCTTCGCAACTTCGGCAGCGTCTTCAGAGTAGAACAGGCCTCCAGAGCCGAAACAGTTCGCCTCGATCCAGTCGCGACCAATTCGTCGACTTGCCTGACTCACCAGCTTGAGCTGGCCCGCGTGACGCAGCCAAACTACTCGGGGTGTCGCGTGCAGCGTCCAGGATCCCTGCGGCAGTTGCAGTCGTTGCACAACTCGCAGACTGCTGCAATCCAACATAACTACAACTGTGCATTCGCTTCTTAGCATGGATGCTTTCGATCCACTTTGGAACACTACAATGTGCTTAGAGTCAGCTTCAATCCGGATATCGTCGTAGTAGCCCCGATGGTCGTTGTGTTGCGATTCAGCATGAATATCTTCGGATGAGGAAGAATTTTGAGCTGAACGATCGTTGCTCGTTCGTCGGAAGTCTTTCAGCTCCACTGACTGCGCGCTGACGCCATCTAGACCGCACTGTCGAACTAGCAGCCGTTTTGCTCCAGTCAAGAGAAATAGCTGCGCTGATTCTGGACTTGCCGCCATCCTTAGTGGTGGCTCGTCAGTCTCGTGATCTATTGTTTGCGTCGTCAGCAACAGAGGATCGGACTGCTCCTTCGTGGGAATAAACGCGATGCGACTGGAGACGATTCGACGATTTGCCCGTTGACGCAGCATTAAAATAGCAATGCAAGAGGCTGGCAGAGGACAAGGTTCAACGTAGGTCGTTTTTGCCGATGTCGTGTCAAAGACGTGTCCTCCGGCGTCGCTTGAGTAGCCGTCGGTGGAAGCCACGTGACACGCGGCAGTTGGTATAAAGCCGTCAACTGCAAGTTGAAGCAAAGATATTCGACTTATTTGTGAGTTTCTCTGCAGCTTGCTGTTGCAATCTTCTGTGGTTGCTGCAGCGGTGGCGATGGAAGTGACCGATGCAGCTTCCACTGCTTCTCTTAGACCATCCGTCACGAGACTCGTCAGTTTCGCGGCCCATTCGAGCAGAGGACCCTGCTGCTGCTGCTGCTGCTGCTGATGATGATGATGATGATGATTCTTCGACTTTGATGACTGCATGCTTAACCGTTTTAGGTCTTGAACTCGCGATCTCGCTTTAACCAGAGCTGCTTCGGCTGCTTCAAACACTGCTGCCTTATTCGATGATTCTTCAGTAGCATCTGCAGCTGGATCACGCTGTCGATTGTCCGGTTTGTCGTCCTCGTTATTGCTCATTGTGTTGCAGTTAGATTATTTCTAATCAAAATTTATTTCTTATAGATACGAGTACTTGAAGCACTATTTGGTTAAATTCTTTTTTTGCATAGTAAAACAGAGCGCCTTAGCAACAACCTGTCTCGAAATTGTGGCCCTCTCTCGGCAAGTCATTCTCCGTGCATCATTTTTCACTAGATCTTTACTCTCTCTCTTTCTCTCTCTTTCTCGCCAATAGCTAACAGTTGAATGTACATATATTGTATCGCATGAGAAAGCATTTGCTTGAGGCAGAACCAGAATGGCTGTACATGCAATCAATCGTACACCAAGCAATTAGGCTGGTAAATACTAGATTTCGCTGTACAATTCTTGCTAATGTATGTACACTGGCCAACGTGAGATCTCTTTTATTAGTGATCTATCGTCTATTTTTATCTCCAACTTTACTACAGAGAAAGGCAGGTGCTTCCTCTGCGTTGATTTTACATGTCGGCACTAGTTTTTTTCGACACAGTAAAACAGTAAACAGTTTTGCTACTGTGTCAAATAAATTTTGTTATGTGACACACTCTGTTTTTGCCGTTCTTTCAAATTCCCTAAAAAATCTACCCTCTTAATTCAGGATTTGCTGGACTGCACAGCTATGGACCACACTATTCGCGAAGGGCAAAGCAGAGCCAGAGACAAACTTTTGGCTGAGTCGAAACAGTGGAGGTGGCAGCGGAGGTAGTGGTGGAGGTGATTGCCGAGGTGGCAGCGGAGGTAGTGGTGGAGGTGATAGCGGAGGCGATGGCCGAGGTGGCAGCGGAGGTAGTGGTGGAGGTGATAGCGGAGGCGATGGCCGAGGTGGCAGCGGAGGTAGTGGTGGAGGTGATAGCGGGGGTGATGGCCGAGGTGGTAGCGGAAACAGTGGTAGAGGCGGCAGCGGAGACAGTGGTGGAGGCGGTATCGCCTCAAGATTTGAAGATCCGCATGAATTTTACCGCCGCAGCGATGCAGTGCTTCTGTGCCTGATCTATCACGGGGTACCCGACTTTATTTACTCTAGCGACGGTTCAATAACCGTCGAAGTAAGTCAAGTAAGTCAAGAAGACGGTTCAATAATATCGTTGAACATGTTGTTCGATCAATTTCGCGACTGTCCGCATCTGATTGGCAAGCCGAAACTGTTCATTGTTCAGGCGTGTCGCGATGTCACTAACCTGACAGCGGATTCGCCATCTGAAAGCCACCATAGAAGACTGCTTGATTGTGTACAGCACCAGCAGAGGTCGTTTAAGCTGCATAGATAGCTCCATTGGTGGCGTATTCTCCAACGCTCTGCATCACCAGCTCCTGAACGTGTGCGACCTGAGCTGCGAGACCCTGCCGAGCATTCTTACTCGGGTAACAAGCGCTGTTATAGTTGTACTTTCCACCGAAGCTGTTGAAGTGCTGACTGAGGCCGTATATTTAACGCAAAACTGCTTTAAAAGAAAACTGTTTTTTGACAGTGTTCGATGTGAAAATTTTCATAATACAAATTTTACTTTGCGACCTTAACTAGACAATTTGGTTGACTTTTGAACGCTTGAAAGAGCTGTACTGAGTATATTGTTTAGGTCTAGCCATACCCAGTCATACACCTTGAAAGCACAGAGTGCACAATAGTTAATAAACTAGTTCTACTAGCTTAAATATTAAATATTAAAAGAAGATCCCTGCGAGAAAAACATTCAATTTCTGCGTACATCTGTTAAAGCCACAATCATTTTGAAAAGTGTTGCCTTAACATCGTCATTTTAATTTTATACCTGGTGCAGTATTTAAGTAATAAAGGTGTTTTATAATTTTGTATTCCTTACTCTATTCTGGTGCAGTTTGCACTATATTTGTTTATTTCATTAAAGAAAAAAAACAAAAAATCGATAATTGGTTTTAATCATCTTTACAAACATACAATATAAAATGGTTACTGTTAAACTGCGAGACCATTTCCTAGTTCTAGACCTCATTTTATATTTGTCACTAACAAGAAGCAATTCAACGAATAATTAATTTTTGCATCAAAGCCAAATTCGACACCACATTGTGCGTATCGCCGTCAAAAGACATCGCGCAGTGCAGCTCGTCCATCATTCGGTTGAACATATTTATGTCCTCCTCTGTCTTGAGTAGTTGAACTTCACGGCCGCACTCGCTTAGCTTAGTATGCGATTGGTTAAAATGAGTCAAAGTATGAGATTCTATAGGTTAAAATGAGGTCTCAAGGTATGAGATTCTTAATTGGTTGAAATGAGGTCTCAAGGTATGAGATTCTATAGGTTGAAATGAGGCCTCAAGGTATGAGATTCTATAGGTTGAAATGAGGCCTCAAGGTATGAGATTCTATAGGTTGAAATGAGGCCTCAAGGTATGAGATTCTATAGGTTGAAATGAGGCTTCAAGGTATGAGATTCTTAATTGGTTGAAATGAGGTCTCAAGGTATGAGATTCTATAGGTTGAAATGAGGCCTCAAGGTATGAGATTCTATAGGTTGAAATGAGGCCTCAATGTATGAGATTCTTAATTGGTTGAAATGAGGCCTCAAGGTATGAGATTCTTAATTGGTTGAAATGAGGTCTCAAGGTATGAGATTCTATAGGTTGAAATGAGGTCTCAAGGTATGAGATTCTATAGGTTGAAATGAGGCCTCAAGGTATGAGATTCTATAGGTTGAAATGAGGCCTCAAGGTATGAGATTCTATAGGTTGAAATGAGGCCTCAAGGTATGAGATTCTATAGGTTGAAATGAGGCCTCAATGTATGAGATTCTTAATTGGTTGAAATGAGGCCTCAAGGTATGAGATTCTTAATTGGTTGAAATGAGGTCTCAAGGTATGAGATTCTATAGGTTGAAATGAGGTCTCAAGGTATGAGATTCTATAGGTTGAAATGAGGCCTCAAGGTATGAGATTCTATAGGTTGAAATGAGGCCTCAAGGTATGAGATTCTATAGGTTGAAATGAGGCCTCAAGGTATGAGATTCTATAGGTTGAAATGAGGCCTCAAGGTATGAGATTCTATAGGTTGAAATGAGGCCTCAAGGTATGAGATTCTATAGGTTGAAATGAGGCCTCAATGTATGAGATTCTATAGGTTGAAATGAGGCCTCAAGGTATGAGATTCTATAGGTTGAAATGAGGCCTCAATGTATGAGATTCTTAATTGGTTGAAATGAGGCCTCAAGGTATGAGATTCTTAATTGGTTGAAATGAGGTCTCAAGGTATGAGATTCTATAGGTTGAAATGAGGTCTCAAGGTATGAGATTCCATAGGTTGAAATGAGGTCTCAAGGTATGAGATTCTATAGGTTGAAATGAGGCCTCAAGGTATGAGATTCTATAGGTTGAAATGAGGCGTCAAGGTATGAGATTCTTAATTGGTTGAAATGAGGTCTGAAGGGGTGAGATTATTGTTTGAAATGAGGTCTCAAGGTGAGATTATTGTTTGAAATGAGAACTCGGGTTGAGTTTCTTAGTTTAAACTAATTCTCAAGCCCATAGTACTCACATGAGCCTCAGACGACCAAACTAACTTGGCATAGTCCTCGTAGAGTTGGCAATACTCAGTTAGGAGGGCAAACAGTGCCACCCTGTAGTTCATTATTTCGTCCAGGTAAGCGCAGCGCATGCAGTTGCATTCGATTAAGCCGAAGGGATTGAGCAGTCGGTTCAGCAGAGAGCTACGTACCGGAGCTACCTGATGGTTAAAGTTTCGTTCTAATGGAACTTCTCAAAGACCACGGCGGATATTCTAGCTAACCACATTTAGTTTTTTGAATCTCCTAAAATGTTAGTTGTCCATGTCAACAACGTGATCTTTCATATTTGTTATAAAAAAGTCAAGTTATTTGGGAAAAACGCACGATTTCCATGGGCAGATTGGCTTTCTCGGCAAAATGATTGTCTCGCTCCTTAATGCACTGACTTAGCAATGCCTCGCAGTGCTCGTGCGGCTCAACAGAGGCCGTGTTTTTATCTGCAAAAGTGCGCCTGTAGGCGTGCACTCGATCTTCGCAACTGGCGCGTCGAGTGTCCACGAATTGGTCGGAGTAGCAAGCGTGTAATAGTTCGTACTCATCAAATGCAACGAAGAGAACCCTGCAGATTAGAGAAACAAGGGAGTTCATTGCTACCCGATGAAATGGGGGAGGGATGGGTTGGTGGGATCAGATGGCATAAAATGGGATCGGATTGGATGGGATCGGATTGGATGGGATCGGATTGGATGGGATCAGATTGGATGGGATCGGATTGGATGGGATCGGATTGGATGGGATCGGATTGGATGGGATCGGATTGGATGGGATCGGATTGGATGGGATCGGATTGGATGGGATCGGATTGGATGGGATCGGATTGGATGGGATCGGATTGGATGGGATCGGATTGGATGGGATCGGATTGGATGGGATCGGATTGGATGGGATCGGATTGGATGGGATCGGATTGGATGGGATCGGATTGGATGGGATCGGATTGGATGGGATCGGATTGGATGGGATGCGATGAGATTCTGTTGGTTGTAAATTAAATACTGTCAATTCGTCATATTGTCGATTAGTCATTAAACTACGCTAATAAACCAGCAAACGTGAGCCCAATAAATATCACCTGGTTAGGTTGGCAAGCACAGCGGCGTATTTGCATCTATCTCCGCACGCGCAAGCCAAATCTACCTGATTGCTGGGCAAGTCCTCGTTGTCTTCGTTGTCGACTTGCTCTTTCTCTTTAGTCGAAGAAGAGTCACTCTCACTCTCAATCTGTTTTTCTTCTTGCTTCAGTTCCGCTTCCGTTTTTTGTTGCTGCTTCTGCCGCTGCTGGCGGACTCGCCAAATCTCTTCGCGCTCCTTATCGCCGCGGTTGCTCTCGTAGATGATACGACGAGCTTTTTTAGCGAATCGTTTTGATCCTGACATTGCTAGTTCAGTATTTTTTTAATAACTGAAATACAATCAGTGTAGCTTGGATAGTTTTATCTGTTTTTCGTGGCTTCGGGTATTGAAGCATTTGTACCGGCCAGTACAAAGTAGATTTACCATAGACAGTTTGCTATCGTAAGCTATCTCGACAAAAGATCTAAGTCTAGTTGATCGTTATGTATTAATACTTGCAATTGTGTTTCTATGGCATTACTCGTACGAGCATTGAACGTATTGAACGCAATTGAATCCTTGCTTTACTACTCGCAGTACTACTCTCCTAGTTAGACGGGTGGGGTAGTCAGCGGGGTTCGAATCCGCGATCAAAAAAATTAATTTTTTATCTTTTTGTTGACTGAAATTGCAGGTCTATTTTGCCAAATTCCATTTTAGTCACGTTTTATCGTTTCATGTTTAAACAAAAATATATGAGTCGAATAGTTCTTATTGTGTCGGCAGGTGAAGCAATAAAACAGTTTAGCTACAAAAATCGGCATGGTTTGCTATTTAACAGATCAAAAACGTGACTTTCCTAAAAGTTAAATCGATCTAATCGATAAATCAGAGAAAACATTTTTATTGTTAAAATCAGACGGAGGAAGACGCTCTTGACGCCATTGATATTTTCATTGAGATTTTTTTAGCTCATTAGGCGAAATGTCTGCTCAGATGAAGTGTCTGATTGTTCTCCTGATTGCGGTGGCTGTGCTGTTATCCGTTGTTACAACTTCCATAGAGGCTCGAAGTTCAGGTCAGTGATCAAATTGTCTTTTTTCCTTTAAACACTGTCATTTCTGACTAGGGTTAGACCATAGACAAAAATGCTGTCAACATCTTCAGAAGTCAAGTGCCGCTACGCTATTAGCAAAGCCAGACGTGTCATCCGTGCCATTGTAAAGCACAGAAAACGGATCAAGAAGAGTAGCGGCAGGAAGCGTAGTTTTCACACGCGAGCACTGCAGGCCTATTGGAATATTCTGCGTAAACTCAAGCTGCATAACAAAGACTGTTTCAAATGCCTTAAGTGTGAGACGATTTCGATTTACTTTTTTAATGGGGTTTTTCTGACCAATTTTCCTTGAGCTCGACTCCGTGGTGAGGCCACATTCATTTGGTGCGCAGCCGCGGAGAGAAGGCTTGACGTGCAATAATCGATGACGAGAAAACCAGGTAGAATGTACGCACCTGTGTGCGTGTGACTACATGTTGTTTACGTACGCGAATGTGTTACTTAGGGTCTCCGCTTGTGGCGTGTAAACAATAATAATGGAACATCTTTTGGTGACAATAGACCTGCAGCCAGCGAGGAGGCAGTTCTGCACATTCCCCTGACTCCTGAGCACACACGCACACAGATACTGTACGCAGGCATACACTCACACAGGTGTGTACATCTGCCCTGACTTTCTCATCGTCAGGCAGTGTACACTCTCACTGTGCCTTTGAGGTTGGCCCTCAAGGGCATAAATTTCACGTCAAGCCCCAAGCCTTCTCTTCGCGGATGCGCCTCAAATAAATGTGGCCTCGCCGTGGAATCGAACTCAGGGACCTTGGTGCGAGAGGTAAATGCTTTAGATCGCTCAGCCATTCACTTCCCATCCGGTCGCGGGTTAACAGTCGCTAAGTGTCCAGTTCCCGCAGCGCCACGCAAAAATGTTTTTAATTTCAGTGTGCCGTGATATCAAGCACAAGTTCGCACTTCTGAAGCGACTGCTCAAATGGGTTCGACGCGAAAAGAAACAGCTGGACAGCTTCAGCAGCAAGTACGCTGGGAGCTCTAAAACAGGGAAACGGTTTAAGAGTGCCCTTCAGGTGCAACATGACTACCTGCTGAAGAAGGCTATTATATATAAAGCTAAATTGGGCAAATGCAAGTCAAAGTGTCGAAGGCGTGATTGAGTATAAGTTTGCCTCTAACTTCTTCTGGTCGCTTTAACTTCTTCTCTATTTAGGTTTTTAAGCATGGAGCAATTCCAATGTTAACTTGGTATCAGGTTTTGTGATTTTTTTTCTGTTTGGTACCTCTAGCTTGGTCAACCAAAATAAACCTGAAGCTATTCAGCTACGAACCAATCTAGAAGCTAGTTTATTCTTGTCCTACTGTCAGCATCGAGTGTTACAACTAATGAGACTCTCAACTAGCGGGTTAATGACTAGAAAACTACACATTGAGTACCTTTGAGACCACCTGCGGCTAGAGGAGTAGCTATAGTACACTCAATTATGTGGCTCAATTGTAACATTCCAAGCAACTGAGACTTTCCTCTTGTTGTGTTTTTTTCACTACAAAACAAAACTGAAAGTGGAAACACAAGCTTACATTTTTTGACGTTAGTATGAGGTCTCCCACTTTGCCTTGTCAAGAAGACAACTTTGACTAACTAATTAAAGAACCAAACGACAGCTCAAACAATGGACTCTGCATGTCCCGTTGCCATGCATGTCGCTGCAGCTTCAGTGACAGGAAAGCATTAGGAGGTTTCACTTAAAGTGCACGCCACAGCATATCTACGAGAATATGAGAGACAACTTTTTTACGACATTCTTTCTGAAAGCAACTATTTAGTCTGAGCGCGTACTGCACTGCACTGGTGTACAATGATCTGACACACGCATGCACTAACTAATTTCTCCGTACATCTGACAGTTAAGATGAAAGCTTCAACTTGCGATTGTCCAATCTATACTTCCTTTTGTGTACAGACACTCATCATCCGACTGTCTCCAGGTACAGTCTCTTTCCCCCCTGTCTCCCACACAGACCTGGGCGGCGTCCTGTGTGGTCCTGCCTTAGCAACTGTCTCTCCTAACTCTACATTACTTTCCCAGTTAAAAAGCAAGTCCACAGGGTTCTGACTATGAGGCAGTGAATGTTTTATTAAAATAGGCACCGCGCGACACAATTCTGCTAGTGTTAGTGCGCCAACCCCCTGCAATTGTGTATGCAGCCAGTCTGACTGATGGACTAGGAGTTCAGAGAGTGTGAGAGACTGGGCCATTGTGAAGCGTGTGTATCATACCAGGTTTTTTTCATTCAAAACACCATGCAAATCCACTCTCATTGGTTGCGACGAGCTCTCTGAGACTCCACCATCCAGCGCCTTAGTTTCAGTGATCCGCGAGTCAAGAGGGAGCCTGCTGGAGAAGGGTGCTCAGGATGAGAGGGAGAGAACTTGGAGTGGACTCAGGGCGACACTCAGCAGGGGGGGCAGACTTTCTCTCCCACCTCCTCTTATAACTCCCATCAGCCAAGCTGTTCTCCATTCCTCTAGTTCTGTTTCAACGATTCCCCTCGTTAAATTTTTATCAACTGGGGAGAAATCTACCAGCTTGGACGCAAGGATCGATCAGATCTTGGCGCTGAACTCAATCTAACGATCACCTGACCAGGCTTCCTTTCAGCGATACTCGATGGTAGAATGCTTTGAGCTATTTAAACTTGCCAATCAAGCTTGTGGGAAACTTTTATGCGAATTGTCCCCATTATCAGACCTGGAAGTAGCCAGAATTTAAGAGTCAGAAACTGGTCATGAGTCTGTTCTCCATGGCGATGTCCCTACCGCCGGACTTTCCCCGGCTTCGGCCTCCCAAAGTGGAGGTGCCGATGGATCTCATAGAAGCGCACCGGGCCAGGAAAGCCGCCGCTGAGGTGGCAACTCCGGTGCTGAAATGTGCCTCTGAGCCGCCCTCCAAGTACAGCCAGTTTGTCGAGCGTTGCGCCGACTTCAAAGACGTCGCTTTGGTCAGCGCGCCCGGCGCCGCCTCTTCTACAGCTGCCGGCTCGGCGGTGGGCGCGTTGCTTCGTCTGATGCGCAACTATCACAGCCAACACGGCGCGCGGACTGTACGCGAGCTGCAAGCCCGACCAGAGTCTGGCGCCGAATCAGCCGAGGAGAAACAATTCTTGAAGTTGTTAAACGGTCGCTTGACAAAGCCTAGCAAGAAGCAACAGCAGCAGCAGCAACAACTACTGCAGCAACAAGTTGGCCATCAAGACCTTCTTGAGGTTTCATTCAACGACTCGGCCCAAGAGCACTATTTGTCAAATTACACAGCTATTTGCTCCTATTGTCGGAGAAAAGCATTCGTAACTACCAATGCCTCCGGTTACCGTGGGAACGCGCGTCAACGTCGTTACCAAGGCGTTCAAGCGGCTACTGCAGGTGTGGCGGATCTTCCAGTTGAATCAGAGGACTGGCAAAGCAACTCTGGCGGATCTCAACAGAAGATTGGCGTGCTGGAGCGGTTAGCCCTGCTCAATACCGCTGCTCAGAGAGCTCAGGACAGGTATGGTCTCCTCTGAGAATGAATTTCTTTTGTTTCCGATCGCGCAACACTGGTGTGACAAACGGACGTACTAAAACAGAAATCCGTTGCACACCCCTCTCAGAGCCAACAAAGCTGCGTCAGAAGAAAGTGCAACAAGTAGAAAAATTCAGCAGCAGCAGCAGCAGCAGCAACAGCACCAGCAGCACCAGGCAAGCAGGGGTACAGCTGCCATGATTGAAGTGCCCGAGTCGCAGCTGATGACGAAGGAAGACGTCAACGCAATGAGATTCCAGAGTTGGAGGCAGAAGTGAGTAAACTGCAATTGTCTTATTGTCTTATTCCTTGCGAAAAAGAACTAGGAGAAACGCATTACACTTCCGTACGTTTCACCTTTCAAACTACTATTTTTCCAGGCCTCAAAAGATGAAATACTACTATATGTACGTTGCGTGATGGCTGATTCAATCAAACCCTAGCCAGTTCCTTATGCGAGACCATAACCCATTGCTTTGATTTGCTTTTTTATACTCCTATTAGTGGAACCAGTTAATTAACCGCATATATAATAAGTCAAAAAAAGTCCGCAAGCGGAAAAAAACAAAAAACATTTTCGAGTTACTCGTATAAGCATTACTTGATAAATTCCTTTCTTAAATTTGAACTAGCGTCTTTTTACTAGTTTCAGAACTAGTAACATTTTCAGATTTAGTCTCTTTTGGATGTGTCTGCTCGAGAAACTTTACAGTAGACAGCATCGCAGACTGTCGATCTGTGCGTCCAATTCCCAGCACTAAAATTATTTCATTTAGCAGCAGCAGCAGCAGCAGCAGCAGCAGCAAGTTCAGCCATCAGCAGCAGCCAACACTCGAGTCAGACCCAACACTCGAGGAGACCAGAAGCGAAAGTCGTCTCGACCGCCTGAGATACCTTGCTGAGCAACACAGACGACATCGAGTTGAATCTCCCGGCAGTACGTCAACTACTTCCAGCGATTTAATAAGTTGTCGTGGATTAACGCCGGCCAAGTCACCGAAGGCCCAGAGCTGTTCTTCGCCATTGAAGAAGAAACCGCTTTCGCAGCCGCCGCAGCCGCAGCCGTTGCCAAAGCCTCAAAAACTACCAGCTCCACTTGATCGACTACTGATTGAAGCTGCTAAGCTCACAGCTCAGATAGAGCAGCAGAAGCAGCAGCAGCGGCAGTTGTAGGTTTCTAGGTGGAATCAAATAGACAGCAGTCATCTCATCTCTCAAGATTATGTCACATTATATTCGTTTTTTCACAGTAGCTTCTTCGAGTTTTTAGTTCCTTATTTCCTAGTTACAATGCTAACAAATTTCACACTCAGACGCAGCCTAGTACTTTAATTTCTACTTTTAAACTCTTCTTGTCCTCGCTGTAACCACTTTATTCACCTTTATTATTTAACAATTACGGAAAGACTTTGACTTTCAACCCGGTTAAAATGAACTTTTAGCTTCTTGATCTATGAAATCTTGAGTAGTTTAGTTTTTTCAGTATCGTTCCTGATAAAAACTTTTGATAAAGGTCACACTATTTGATCTTGGCAGAGAAAAAATGAAGCTGTAGTAAATTTAGTTTATTCTTAAAACTGAAACTGAGAGACAGAATTACAGCGTAGGATAAAATACAAATAATTGTAAAAGTACACCAACATTTTTTCAATTTAAATGGCCCTTCAGATTATCAATACCTGCTCACTCAAACTCGGAGGTGGCAAGTGACGAGCAGCAGCAGCAGCAGCAGCAGCAGTCTGCCCGGGCAGTTTCCATTCCAATTATTGGTACAGCTATTCAGCAACAGCAGAAACCGTCTTCATCCGACACAACTAATCGTTCAAGACGTGTTATCGGTCGGGGTCGAGGCGGTGGCGTTGGCAGCCATGCCACGTCGTCGTCCCATTCGTTGTCTGTTGAATCCAGTCGGACGCCAAACGTCAATTCGATGTTCACTGTGCCAAAGGTACAGTTAATGTGCCTTTATTCTAACGAGGATCTGTTCCGTCGGTGGGGTCGGTGGCAGAGTCGTTAACGCATTCGCTGATCTAAATTACGTCCCATTAATTTTAACACAGCCGCGGAGAGAAGGCTTGGCGGCTTGTCGTGCAATTTACGCCCTTGAGGGCCAACTTCCAAGGCAGTGTGAAAGTATGTGTCACCTGTGTCAGCGTGTGCCTGCGTACGGTATCTGTGTGCGTGTGTGCTCAGGAGTTGGCGAAATGCTCCTCGCTGGGTGCGGGTCTAGTGTCACCAAATGGTGTGCCATTACCCGCAGTCTTCCTGTTGTTATTTTTTTATATCACAACCATTCTTTAGTGTGACAAATAGACTTCAAAATGACCATTCTGTCGAATGACTATGATATCGAATGATCGAAGGACCATGATATCGAATGACCATTCTGTCAACTCTTCCACATCATTATCGCAGGTGACTCAATCCTTGCTGCAGTCCTTCCTTGGCGCCAACCAATCAGACGACACCCAGCTCTACTTGGCGATGCGGCAGCAGTTTCTTCGCGACGTCATTGTTCGACGTTCAACTGGCGACAGTGACAGCGGCGGTGGAGTGTCGCCCAGCACAGCTGCCTCCGGCTCTCGACACGGAGGAGGTGCCCAATCAAGACGACGGCTTGAAAAACTCGACGAAGAGGGTGACGGTGGCTGCTCGAGTCTGCCCGATTTGCGATAGGGGCTTGAGATTTTTTATGTCGCCATGCACTCACTATACTACTATTCTGTAGTTCGTGAGTAGAATGCTTCGTTCCCTTGTAAACGAAAATTTCTCGTTTCTCTGTCGGTAATCTGTTTGCACACCTAATTTTTTTACCGTTTGTACTCGTAGATAGGTCCTTACAGTTGCACTGGTCTTTCAAATAAACTTTAAATATTATTAGTGTCGCTCACAGAATGCAAATTCGTTTATTTAACGGACATAAGACTTAACGACTTTTGGAAGACATTAAAAACTCATTTTGAGACATTATAACATTGCATGAATTAGTAAATTTATCTGGCGCTCATCGGTGGAAATGGCACGACAAGCCCTCAAGCCTTCTCTCCGCGCGGCTCCGCCCAAAATGGAATGTCACTGAGATTCGGACGAATCATCGCTCCGCCTAAAGAAGTAATTAGGCCATAGACATTAAGCGAATTCAATTTAATCCAAAGATTATAAATACCCAAGATACGTCACTCAATGCAAAAATCTGGTTTTCGCTCTCATCACACAATTTATGCCATAGATTTTTAATTTATATTTATATTTATATTTGAAATAAATGTCATAAAAAGCCATAGACACAACAGCGGGCTGTTATCTTTGCTTTTCGAGGATGTATTTTTCGCCAAACCCGCAAGTTCACCAACTCGCAACGAATTCCAAAAAAGTACAAACACGACAAAATTTGAAACTATCGGGGCAAAATAAGGCAAAGTTTTAGTTTAGTTGTTGATAACTACTGAGCAATTTTTGAAGACAAAGCTGCTAGCACTAGACGCCTTAGCAACCTCACAAAGCTTCTTGTTGTCCAAGACTGCCGATGATTGACAGATCTGAATATCCGACGTTCGCTTGTACGCTTGCACTCCGGTGACACTCCGATGTCCAGTGCGCTTCATTATCTGTTGTTCCTCGATACCAGATTGATAAAGTCTAGTAGCGCAGGTTGCGCGCAGACTATGGCTGGTCTTCTTGCCTTGGACACCAGCCGTTTTGCACATGTCGGCTAGAAATTTACTTAACTGGTTTTTTCCGATAGGTCGACTGGAGAACCAAATGTGCGTAGGCGTCTTGGCGGGCAGCAAATCGTAGAACCATTTGTTGCCGCTCGGCCTTACAGACATGAACTTTTGAAACAATCAAACGTGGCAGCGAGCAGGGTTTGTCTCGTTGGGAAACTGGATGACCTCCTTTGGCTCGTAGCGAGTGTCACTCAAACCGCCTGCATTGGTCTTGGTTGCAGTCTCCTTGTATACAAGGCACATCTTGCCGTTTCTGTCCTCGAGGCCGGGTCAATGGAGAGCTGACTGTGTTCCTGACCACACCGAAGGGCAAAGTGCAAACCGTTTAGATAGAAGAGTGTCCTTAATAGCTGCTCAGGTGTTTCGCTGCCCAGGACCTTGTCCCACAGCTTCTCTTCATCTGCGTAGCTGATAATCTCTGCGTGCTGTTTGTTTAGTCCTAGTCCTTCCTTTGTACCCATCATAGCGGCATCCAAGCTTTCTCTTACGAGGTGAAATGCCTCACCTCTGAAGAAGTCGACCTGACGAACTGTACGGACTGTCTGCTGTAGGCCGGCAATCAGTGACACCTGTGAATTTGGAGGGTATTTCAATCCATCTTCGCGTCGCACTTCGTGAATAAAGACGGACAGACACTTGCTTAGCTCGGAATCGTCCAAGTTATGCACGTCGCGGCTGCAGTCATATGCCTTGCTGCGTCTCCATCGGTCAAACACACTCACCGCCCAGCGATTTCTATTGTCGGTATTCACCAACTTTGTTGTGCCGTTGAGTTGCTTTATCACTTCAATATCATACTCGATTCCGTCTGCAGTTGAAGACCTAGAAGCCGTAACTTGTGGTGCAACTTGCATTCCTTCTCCAAACTCAGCTCCCTCTCTGGCTTCCAACTGTTGTCGTTCCTATTCACGCAACTTTTGCAACGCATAGGGATCACTCAGATCATTTTCAGAACTGAGTAGTTGCTCAAAATCTTCGGTGGACAGAACATTTGGATCATAATCGCCGACAAAATCCACAGATAAATCAATCAATGGAGTAATCCTAAACATTATATTCTAGCAATCGATTTTCTGCTTGCTCATAAAGCTAAAAAACGCAGCTATACTCATGTTTCGCTTTAAATCCATTCTATAGTTGACTCAAAGCGGACCATAGACATTTAATGAACAAGATATTCACTATGCTTAGAAACGTTTTTTTAGACTGATACGGAAGAATTCAGTGTCTATGGTCCAAACTATATTCCGGGTTGTATCAAAATACATCCCGGAGTTTAAAAGTGAGATTTAATAGATTAATAGATTTAAGTGAGATAATGCATGGCCTTTTACGGGTTGTATTATCTTAAATCCCTCGAGCCTTCGGCTCTGGCGATTTAAACAAATCATGCTTTATCTAAACGCCATGCTTTATCTTCTACATATTTAGCCTCCGCTTCTGACTCGGTATGGGAAATTTGGAGTGACAAATGTCCCTTCTGAAATGGTGGGCCTCACCCCATTTAGTCTATGGGGGGAACTCAATGAGTGACTCAACTTCGTTTCTTGGAAAATTTATTGTAGGCTGATTTTCACGGAAAATGCACTAGCGAGATACTTTTCACGTTTTTTTCACATGAACATGTTGATAACTTTTTTTGCAAGCAGATCAATGCAAAACATGCTGCTTCGCCGATTTTGATTGAACTTCATAAATAATTAATCTTTATTTTTTTCATTTATTTATTATGAAGCACAATAGTAACCAATAAGCCATAAGATTGGCATATAGCCTGCTGATTTTTTAATGAAAAAAACTCTTTCGTTATCAAATAGTACACCCATACTTGAGCATGGCTTTTCACTAGCTATTGTGCTTCATGATCAAATAATTCTAGTGTCTAAATAGAATAATCACTGTTTAAATCGAATTTCTGCTGTTTAAATTGAATTAGCATCGGTCGAAAATGAACATTGAGTTGCCTAATTTGAATATCGGGTTTGTTGAAATTGAATGGGAAAAGCTGTAGATTTAGATTAGCTGTCAATCAAAGACTGTTCAAATAAAGTCAAGCAGAAAAGTTTATTGAAAAAGTGCACATTTTGACAGAAATGAAGTGTCAACCAATTAGTAGAGAAAGTGATTCTAAAAACGTTTAGAACGTTGACATCAACTTCGTTTATCAGTCATAGAGATACGTGTTTAGTTCGGTGCCCGTCAATCAACTCTCTGATTGGTCAAAGCTTCAACAGACGAATCAGGATAGAGGCATTTAAGAGCACTTGCAAAGAGGAACAAGCGCCAGATATTAAACTTCGGTTATAGTGGTTATCGAAAATCAATATAGCACCTTTAGTAACTGCGTTTAACTGGACAATTAGGCCCTTTAAACTAGAGTGGCTATATAGCCGCTATTTTAAACACGGAAGAACAAATTTAAGCTGCATTGACACCGATTCATCAACTGTCGACTGGCTGTTCTGATGTACAGCTAAAAGGTAGGTCCCAGTCGTCCACCTATACGAATAGGTGGTCAAGTATATAGTATCTTCATCACTAGCATGTCAATAATCGCGCCTATAATAAACAAAATTTATTTCTATTCTAAAAAAAAACTACGGCTGCGAGTAAAGCCAAACACTAGAATTGTTTTAGAAGCGTACAACAAAGTAATTGATCGTAACTTTAAACATCCGGTGAAAATTTTAAATGCGATTAATTGCGCACTCAGCTAGCAAACAGGACTCCATATAGCAGTTCTGTTGATGGTAATTTTTGTTGTCAAAAAAACTCGGTCTATTTTTGTGAAGAGCAGTTAGTTTTCTGATGAAACAAATGAGCCTACTCGTAGCAATTTTAACAGTTTATTATGTAAAGCTATTCATCAAAATCAACTTTTGACAACTAAACAATATGCATGGTCTAACGAGTTTAATTACTTCTACTCTATAATTGCCATAGTTTTACTGTTTTTGTCTTCTACTTTTTCTACTTTATCTACTTTATCTACGATATCTACTTTATCTACGATATCTACTTTATCTACTTTTTCTACTTTATCTACGTTATCCACTTTATCTACTTTATCTACTTTATCTACGTTATTTACTTTATCTATTTTTTCTACTTTATCTACTTCATCTACTTTTTCTACTTTATCTACTTTATCTACTTTATCTACTTTATCTACTTTATCTACTTTTTCTACTTTATCTACTTTATCTACGTTATCTACGTTATCTACTTTATCTACTTTATCTACTTTATCTACTTTATCTACTCTGTCTTTTGTATCTCGATATAGTAGATTTCCCAATTGATTGGAACAATTTGTGTCCATTAGAAAGACTCTTTAGCTATGCATTGCTTCAGTTCACCCTGCCGTTAAAATGGATACCAGCATCAGCTGGGGTATTTGATGGCGGGTGTGGTGTCCCCCCAGTCCACGCACGGACTACAATTATTACTTTATTACTTTATTACTATTATTTCTAGGAAACTGGCCCGCATACACACAAGCTTGCAATGATGAGACCAAAACGATAAAATCCTTTAATTCATTAATTACTTTCTAAGCTTATCAGTTCCAGAAAAAATGCGATGGCCTAGAATTTGGCCTAACTCAAATTTCCTAAAATCAAAGCCAGACATCCCAAATAGCGGTTTGTTCTGATCCGCTAAACAAAATGATTTTTGAAAAATAACGAGACGCAACGACCTACAGAAAAGCACACAATATATCTCTTACTTTATCGTCTCCAAGCCTTCAAATCCCAGACAAAGGGATGGAGAGATTTAGGGCTTGTCCGAGAATCAGTTTCTGCCATATTTTCCTGTTGAACCACTTTGAGATTGTAATCAATATTATTATCGGTTCGTGGGGTATAATCTTCCATAATCACTGGCCAAAGCACAGGAAATTAAATTCTAGAAATGATAGTTTGCGCGTCTTGTGTTCAATTCCTGCATGTAAAAGTACATTTGAATCTTCTCAACTGCACCGGATGCCAATGCAGGAAAATCTTGTTTAATCGAATGTTGTAAAATTCCAAGATGCTATTCTTAATTCTTTAGACGCTTAATTGAAGATTTACCTGATATAAAAACTTTTTGTTTGTTTAATTTGATCGCTTTCTTTGTGTATTTCGGATTTTCCGAAGACACAGACAAGAAGCCACTACTGACAGACTGGAATCCAATTATACTGACAGACTGGAATCCAATGCTGACAGACTGGAATCCAATGCTGACAGACTGGAATCCAATGCTGAAAGACTGGAATCTAATGCTGACAGACTGGAATCCAATGCTGACAGACTGGAATCCAATGCTGACAGACTGGAATCTAATTATACTGACAGACTGAAATCCAATTATACTGACAGACTGGAATCCAATACTGACAGACTGGAATCCAATTATACTGACAGACTGGAATCCAATTATAGTGACAGACTGGAATCCAATACTGACAGACTGGAATCCAATACTGACAGACTGGAATCCAATGCTGAAAGACTGGAATCTAATGCTGACAGACTGGAATCCAATGCTGACAGACTGGAATCCAATGCTGACAGACTGGAATCTAATTATACTGACAGACTGGAATCCAATTATACTGACAGACTGGAATCCAATACTGACAGACTGGAATCCAATTATACTGACAGACTGGAATCCAATTATAGTGACAGACTGGAATCTAATGCTATCTTTCTATCTATCTTTCTATCTATCTATCTAAGGGCATGTCATGTTTTGCACTTTAAACTGGCTACAAAAAATCTTCCCATCTCTATGCTAGTCTGGATCCCATCAAATCCAAATCGCAATATAGAGGGATAAGGGATTTGTGTTATCAGCCGCCATGTCACCACACGCTCAGACGTTGATCCAACAATGTCCAATTTCTAAAGCTCGGCTATAGGACGCATTGCCAAGTGGTTGAATGCGAATTAACAAAAGTTCACTAGCTTGCCGAATTCTTGGAATTCTCCGCACGGCATCTTATTATAGGCAGGCCTCAAGAACAAATCCCGAAGACTCCCCTTCTTCTAGCTAGGCGAAATCTCAGTCTTATAATTGAATGCGAGATTGGGAATCAGAGAGGCGCCAAATTATTTACACTCCTCACCGGCTGCTGGGGGTACCTGCTCGCGGTTACCCCACTACCCACGGCCTTGAGTTTCCCAGCTCTCGGTCGCATTTTGGTCGGCATATGGAAATTGTCGAGAGAGAGAGAGAAAGAATGGTAGAGACTTTATGCAAGCATCGGCCTTCAGTGATAATCTAATTTTCCAATTCTACCGCGCTATCCCGGCCGCCAATACTTTTCCGTCTTATAGCAGCTCCTCTCTTTTCTCTTATTCGGCATGTTCAGATCTCTGGGACTGTCTGTCTGAGAAACTGTGAGAAGTGTGAATCGGCGATGGGGTCCCCCCGACATGTCGTTTTTATGAGCTGAATCCTGCCTGAAGTCATCTGTGTCGTCTTCTTGGGATTCTTCTAGTCGAAGCGGCAGCACTCCCAGCTCACCCCCCTCTCTCCCAGGATTGAATTGAGGGGGGGGGTGAGGTTCCCGCGAGACTGAAAGCAAAAAATCGATTTGTGAGCAGCTGTCGGTTCACTTGTCTACCGGCTATAAGGGCCGAGAGGCGACTCAATTTGGGAAACAGTTAGGAGGAGAACACAAGCGAAGAAGCAGATTAACATTCCATGATGATAAAAGGGCAGAGAAGTAATATATTGACTCTAACTGTTTCAATTAGTTGACTTCTTTTTGTCTTCAGAATATAAAGAGCAATTATCCCAAATAATTCCGGCTAATGTCATTAAACATTCTCTTGGAAGCATTTCAACACAATTGAGGTACCAAATAATTTTGTTCTGTCAAATTAAAAAAAAAATTATTTTCAAATGTAAAAAAACTGAAAAACTGAGTAATGTTTAAAAATTCTAACTGATAAAAAACAGTTATTTCGTAGATAAAAATGTCTTTTTTTCAAAATAACACGTAAATTTCGAAAAACGTTCTTTGGGAAGCATTTCATTACTAAAAAGTCATAATTTTTTTCTTTTTCTAATGCACATAATCTACTAAAATAAAGAAAGCAAAAACTGAAAAATGTTAGAGTTCTTACTAAACCCGGAAATTTTGTTAAAAACTTTAGTTGAGAAACGCAAAAGATGCACAATGATTTTATTTTAAAATTGCCTAGGAAAAAAAGACTAGCAAAAAACATTCACGGCTTTTAAAACCGGAAATTGCACGTTTAATACGAAAATCTGTTTAAAATAAAAACAAAAAACTGAATAATGTTAACGAATTCTAAAGCCGGAAAATTTATTCTAAGTTTAAAATTTGAGAAACGAAAAAGTACACTATTACTCGTATTTCATTTTGAATTCGTATGGAAAAATGACTAGTCACAATTAAATCTTTCACTGCTTTTTAAACCGGATATTATACTTGAAAATTTCAGCCAATGTAAATTAATCGTAAATCCTACGAGCGTACAAATGATTTTAAGTGTCGGAATATGACGCACCTATAGCTTGTCCAATAAAGCGATATATTTCTTCTGACATGAGAGGAAGCAGTTTCAGCTCTTTGCATATCCTCTCCCAGCAGTGTCAATATTAGTTCTGTGTCAGAATTTTGCTCACTTTTTTACCGTTAATTCATCATAAGAACATATTGGCTGCGGCGGGGAGATGTATAGTAAACATTTAGATCGATTTCTCAGAAGCGCGATATTAATTGATATTTAATTATTTAGTTTAAGCATAAGTGCACATGTACCTACAGCAATTATTAAATTAATTAAGATTTTTATTTTCAACAAAGGTTGCCATGAGAATTGCATAAATCAATAAGATGTAACAAACGAATGTATGGAAGGCAAAATATTGGCTGTCTTTGAAATTAAATGAATTCGTCTTTAATCCTTGTAGAAGCAGTAGATAAAGTCTGAAAATCTTTAGACTTTCTTGTCGAGGCAATTCAGTTTTTGAAAGCAGACAAGCACATAATAGAGCAAAGCAGAACCTTGGTCTCATATAGCAGCATTCACTAGGCATTCAGCGAATATGCAGATGGCGACACATACACTTTTCTAAAACAGCGCCAGTCAATACTAATCTTTTCTTACGAACTTTATATCACAGGAAAAGGCCTGGATTATAACAAAAACTGGACACCCAGCAACACGAAATTCCTTGGGGGCTTGGAATCTATTATGATGATGAAACGGCTATTGGGATTTAAATAGATTGAATGCGACAAGTGAATATATCGATCTGCAGACATTTATTCTGTCCAATTTCAAATTCCTAAAAGTAAGAAACTTATTGATGGTGAAGCAAATGTTTATTTAGCTGAATCTATCTATCTATCTATCTATCTATCTATCTATCTATCTATCTATCTATCTATCTATCTATCTATCTATCTATCTATCTATCTATCTATCTATCTATCTATCTATCTATCTATCTATCTATCTATCTATCTATCTATCTATCTATCTATCTATCTATCTATCTATCTATCTATCTATCTATCTATCTATCTATCTATCTATCTATCTATCTATCTATCTATCTATCTATCTATCTATCTATCTATCTATCTATCTATCTATCTATCTATCTATCTATCTATCTATCTATCTATCTATCTATCTATCTATCTATCTATCTATCTATCTATCTATCTATCTATCTATCTATCTATCTATCTATCTATCTATCTATCTATCTATCTATCTATCTATCTATCTATCTATCTATCTATCTATCTATCTATCTATCTATCTATCTATCTATCTATCTATCTATCTATCTATCTATCTATCTATCTATCTATCTATCTATCTATCTATCTATCTATCTATCTATCTATCTATCTATCTATCTATCTATCTATCTATCTATCTATCTATCTATCTATCTATCTATCTATCTATCTATCTATCTATCTATCTATCTATCTATCTATCTATCTATCTATCTATCTATCTATCTATCTATCTATCTATCTATCTATCTATCTATCTATCTATCTATCTATCTATCTATCTATCTATCTATCTATCTATCTATCTATCTATCTATCTATCTATCTATCTATCTATCTATCTATCTATCTATCTATCTATCTATCTATCTATCTATCTATCTATCTATCTATCTATCTATCTATCTATCTATCTATCTATCTATCTATCTATCTATCTATCTATCTATCTATCTATCTATCTATCTATCTATCTATCTATCTATCTATCTATCTATCTATCTATCTATCTATCTATCTATCTATCTATCTATCTATCTATCTATCTATCTATCTCTTTTTAACTTACCATATCAGAAGCAAATTTCCTTCAGAACCCAATCTCACACGATTGCTGCAGTCTTCACAGCGACCCCACAAAACCCCCACCCAGCTCTTGACAATGTTTTTCCAATACCCAAACAAGCGATTCCAGTGTAAGCTGTGGATGAAAAGCATTTCCAAGCCGATTCCTTTATCCTAATTTCAAAGAATTATTGCCGCAACGCTTGAAAAACTGTCTGGGCAATGCAGTAAAAATAACACAGGGCATGTGTACCGCATCACCGCTTTTTGGCAGTGCCTGTGTGTTTTAGGCATCAGTGCAGTGCGGATGGTCATGACTTTTTCGTGCGACTAAATTTATGAAAATTCTTGCTTTGTGTCTTTCTAAGACGTACCTTTTATTTTTGTCTTTTTACAATAATTTTACATTGGATCTCATTATGAATATTATTATCTGTATCATCGTCAATCACTATCAGTTGTATCATAATCAATCTCATCGTCCGTCTAATATATCTCTAATAAATCTTATCTGAATCTAACTGATCTCATAATCAATATAATCAATCTCATACTCAATCTTATGGTCAATCAAATATAGTCATCAACAATCTCATCAATCTCATCAATATCACCAATCATATCTCAATCTCGCCACTCACATCAATCTCATCAATATCACCAATCATATCTCAATCTCACCACTCACATCAATCTCATCAATATCACCAATCCTATCTTAATCTCACCACTCACATCAATCTCATCAATATCACCAATCATATCTCAATCTCACCACTCACATCAATCTCATCAATATCACCAATCATATCGCAATCTCACCACTCACATCAATCTCATCAATATCACCAATCATATCTCAATCTCACCACTCACATCAATCTCATCAATATCACCAATCATATCTCAATCTCATCACTCACATCAATCTCATCAATATCACCAATCCTATATCAATCTCATCACTCACATCAATCTCATCAATATCACAAATCCTATCTCAATCTCACCACTCACATCAATCTCATCAATATCACCAATCCTATATCAATCTCATCACTCACATCAATCTCATCAATATCACCAATCCTATATCAATCTCATCACTCACATCAATCTCATCAATATCACAAATCCTATCTCAATCTCACCACTCACATCAATCTCATCAATATCACCAATCCTATATCAATCTCACCACTCACATCAATCTCATCAATATCACCAATCCTATATCAATCTCATCACTCACATCAATCTCATCAATATCACAAATCCTATCTCAATCTCATCACTCACATCAATCTCATAAATATCACCAATCCTATCTCAATCTCGCCACTCACATCAATCTCATCAATATCACCAATCCTATCTCAATCTTACCACTCACATCAATCTCATCAATATCACCAATCATATCTCAATCTCACCACTCACATCAATCTCATCAATATCACCAATCCTATATCAATCTCATCACTCACATCAATCTCATCAATATCACAAATCCTATCTCAATCTCACCACTCACATCAATCTCATCAATATCACCAATCCTATATCAATCTCATCACTCACATCAATCTCATCACTCACATCAATCTCATCAATATCACAAATCCTATCTCAATCTCACCACTCACATCAATCTCATCAATATCACCAATCATATCTCAATCTCGCCACTCACATCAATCTCATCAATATCACCAATCATATCTCAATCTCACCACTCACATCAATCTCATCAATATCACCAATCCTATCTCAATCTCACCACTCACATCAATCTCATCAATATCACCAATCCTATCTCAATCTCACCACTCACATCAATCTCATCAATATCACCAATCATATCTCAATCTCGCCACTCACATCAATCTCATCAATATCACCAATCATATCTCAATCTCACCACTCACATCAATCTCATCAATATCACCAATCATATCTCAATCTCACCACTCACATCAATCTCATCAATATCACCAATCATATCTCAATCTCGCCACTCACATCAATCTCATCAGTATCACCAATCATATCTCAATCTCACCACTCACATCAATCTCATCAATATCACCAATCATATCTCAATCTCACCACTCACATCAATCTCATCAATATCACCAATCCTATATCAATCTCACCACTCACATCAATCTCATCAATATCACCAATCCTATATCAATCTCATCACTCACATCAATCTCATCAATATCACCAATCATATCTCAATCTCACCACTCACATCAATCTCATCAATATCACAAATCCTATCTCAATCTCACCACTCACATCAATCTCATCAATATCACCAATCCTATATCAATCTCACCACTCACATCAATCTCATCAATATCACCAATCCTATATCAATCTCATCACTCACATCAATCTCATCAATATCACAAATCCTATCTCAATCTCATCACTCACATCAATCTCATAAATATCACCAATCCTATCTCAATCTCGCCACTCACATCAATCTCATCAATATCACCAATCCTATCTCAATCTTACCACTCACATCAATCTCATCAATATCACCAATCATATCTCAATCTCACCACTCACATCAATCTCATCAATATCACCAATCCTATATCAATCTCATCACTCACATCAATCTCATCAATATCACAAATCCTATCTCAATCTCACCACTCACATCAATCTCATCAATATCACCAATCCTATATCAATCTCATCACTCACATCAATCTCATCACTCACATCAATCTCATCAATATCACAAATCCTATCTCAATCTCACCACTCACATCAATCTCATCAATATCACCAATCATATCTCAATCTCGCCACTCACATCAATCTCATCAATATCACCAATCATATCTCAATCTCACCACTCACATCAATCTCATCAATATCACCAATCCTATCTCAATCTCACCACTCACATCAATCTCATCAATATCACCAATCCTATCTCAATCTCACCACTCACATCAATCTCATCAATATCACCAATCATATCTCAATCTCGCCACTCACATCAATCTCATCAATATCACCAATCATATCTCAATCTCACCACTCACATCAATCTCATCAATATCACCAATCATATCTCAATCTCACCACTCACATCAATCTCATCAATATCACCAATCATATCTCAATCTCGCCACTCACATCAATCTCATCAGTATCACCAATCATATCTCAATCTCACCACTCACATCAATCTCATCAATATCACCAATCATATCTCAATCTCACCACTCACATCAATCTCATCAATATCACCAATCCTATATCAATCTCACCACTCACATCAATCTCATCAATATCACCAATCCTATATCAATCTCATCACTCACATCAATCTCATCAATATCACCAATCATATCTCAATCTCACCACTCACATCAATCTCATCAATATCACCAATCATATCTCAATCTCACCACTCACATCAATCTCATCAATATCACCAATCCTATCTCAATCTCACCACTCACATCAATCTCATCAATATCACCAATCCTATCTCAATCTCACCACTCACATCAATCTCATCAATATCACCAATCATATCTCAATCTCGCCACTCACATCAATCTCATCAATATCACCAATCATATCTCAATCTCACCACTCACATCAATCTCATCAATATCACCAATCATATCTCAATCTCACCACTCACATCAATCTCATCAATATCACCAATCATATCTCAATCTCGCCACTCACATCAATCTCATCAGTATCACCAATCATATCTCAATCTCACCACTCACATCAATCTCATCAATATCACCAATCATATCTCAATCTCACCACTCACATCAATCTCATCAATATCACCAATCCTATATCAATCTCACCACTCACATCAATCTCATCAATATCACCAATCCTATATCAATCTCATCACTCACATCAATCTCATCAATATCACCAATCATATCTCAATCTCACCACTCACATCAATCTCATCAATATCACCAATCATATCTCAATCTCACCACTCACATCAATCTCATCAATATCACCAATCATATCTCAATTTCATCTACCTCAAAATCAATTTCATCGTCAATCTTAAAAATCTCATCATCAATCTCATCAATCTAATCAATATCACCAATCATATCTCAATCTCACCACTCACATCAATTAATCTCATCAATATCACCAATCATATCTCAATCTCATCACTCACATCAATCTCATCAATATCACAAATCCTATCTCAATCTCACCACTCACATCAATCTCATCAATATCACCAATCCTATATCAATCTCATCACTCACATCAATCTCATCAATATCAGCAATCATATCTCAATTTCATCTACCTCAAAATCAATTTCATCATCAATCTTAAAAATCTCATCATCAATCTCATCAATGTCATCGTCAATCTTAAAAATCTCATTATCAATCTCATCAATGTCATCGTCAATCTTATAAGTCTCATCATCAATCTTATCTATTTCATCGTCAATCTCATCAATCGCATCTGAATCTAACTGATCTTATAATCTATACAATCAATCACATGGTCAGGATGAGATCTAATAAATCTCATCATCAATCTCACCACTCACACCAATCTCATCAATATCACCAATTCTATCTCAATCTCATCTACCTCATAATCAATATCATCGTCAATCTTATAAGTCTCATCTTCAATCTCATCAATCTCATAGTCGACCTCATCAATCATAGACGGTCTCATCATTACCACGATGATGCCAATTTAGAAAGGACATAAGCTATGAAATGAGAAGTCTCATCACCTATTGTCTCCTAATTCGCATAGCCTCTAACAGCTTTCTGCTCCAGAAAATTAATTAACTCACGAAAATGAAGGCACATTTTAGAGGGCCCACCGCGTCCCCCTTCGCAGTTGCCAAGTGTGTGGCCCGCATCAATCATCAACTGTGACGGGACCGACCAATAGAAGAGAGCATTCTGCAGACTGTTCATTGGCTTCAGCTGTGCCAAAATGGCATTGCTAACACTAACTTTGGCTTCTCTCTCTCGTCTCTCTGCCTCAACCTCCAATTGTTTATTCTGGCCGTTCCATTCCGGCATAATTTGCAGCACTTCCCCTCTCATGAAAATAGAAAATAGGAAGAAGTGGCATTTCTTAAAAGCAATTTCTGCATTTTCAACTTGCCTCTTTAGTTTTTCAAAGGATTTCTTGAAGAATTCTTCGCTTCCTCTTCCTCTTCATCTTCAGGGAGTCGACAATCTGAGAACTGGTTCAATGCCGGGCCATGCAACGGCTGCGTCACCTGATGCTGCTGCTGCTGCTGCTGCTGCTATTGCTGCCGGATTTACTGACGAGTCAGTTAACTCAGCACCGACGTCTGTTGCTTCTGCCTATCTCGCTGGACAATGTCGAAACTCGACAAGGCAGCCAGGACGCATGTCTGAAAGCTCAGGCCAGTCTAGCTAAAGAACAGAGAAGTCAGAATCAAAGCATAGGCTTCGAGCTGGCTCTGGACAATCTTCAACAGCTCCGGCCTAGCAGGCAGACACCACGGTGGTTGTTGAAAACCGCCTGCAGCGTGCTGGATATGCAACCGCCAAAGCATGGCAACACTTTTCTACTGGCTGCAACGGACCACAATTCAGTCGTCATGAACAAGAAGAGTCTCGTAGCTTCTGTTGAATACCTGCTTCACATTGCCACCTCAATGGGTGTGCCAAGCTTCACTTACCTGGCTAATGCAGTGACTTATCTAGGAGTGAGTTACCTTTACTTTGGCTGACTCGTGTTCTAACACCTTTACTGCACCTTGCCTTCTTCCAATTGGGTCAAAGCTATCACTAATAGAACTACTCGATTATTTAAAAATATGACCACCAGCAAGCCGTTCATAGAACCAGTCACCCATAGAACCAGTCACCCATAGAACCAGTCACCCATAGAACCAGTCACCCATAGAACCAGTCACCCATAGAACCAGTCACCCATAGAACCAGTCACCCATAGAACCAGTCACCCATAGAACCGGTCACCCATAGAACCAGTCACCCATAGAACCAGTCACCCATAGAACCAGTCACCCATAGAACCAGTCACCCATAGATCCAGTCACCCATAGAACCAGTCACCCATAGAACCAGTCACCCATAGATCCAGTCACCCATAGAACCAGTCACCCATAGAACCAGTCACCCATAGAACCAGTCACCCATAGAACCAGTCACCCATAGAACCAGTCACCCATAGAACCAGTCACCCATAGAACCAGTCACCCATAGATCCAGTCACCCATAGAACCAGTCACCCATAGAACCAGTCACCCATAGAACCAGTCACCCATAGAACCAGTCACCCATAGAACCAGTCACCCATAGAACCAGTCACCCATAGAAATAGTCACCCATAGAACCAGTCACCCATAGAACCAGTCACCCATAGAACCGGTCACCCATAGAACCATTCACCCATAGAACCAGTCACCCATAGAACTAGTCACTCATAGAACCAGTCACTAATCAAAGCAGTCACTCATTGAATCAGTCGATTTACAAGTAAAGCAAATCACTTATGACCCACCAGACTGACGAGAAGCCCCTGGCGCTCCACCTGGAACCTGGTGCGAGTCACGTTGCTATGGCAATGGTTGACTTCCTGCGCACCTACAGTTGGACAATGGCCACCCTTGTTGTGTCCTCGCACACACCGGGTCATCGTCAATTAGCCGAGGAGCTGAAAAAGTTGTCCGACGAGAGTAGAAAGACAAACAATCCGAACGTGTTTCGCTTTGAAATCGGCCAAGTGATCAGCTTTCCTGGTCTGAAAATGGCTGGCGATATTTTTAGTTGCACAAAGTCGTCCAGATGCAAACTGCTGTTTCGTAGAGTACTGGAAGCCCTGGCGCACAAGGAGGAACGCATTTTCTTATTTCACGGCATGTCGTGAGTGAAACTTTCTATTGACAAACAATCAATTCTTTGTTAAATATTGGTTCTCAAACTCGGAGCTAAATTATTACTCTCGAACAGAATGGATCTCCGAATTCTGGTGGACATTGCGCAGCAGTATAATCACCTGAGATTTCTCTTCGACAAGGAGTACCTATGGCTGGTGTCGCCGACCGTCTTCAGCTCTTATAGTCAGTCATTGCAGAAGGGCGTCCCTTCGCAACTGGGACGCACCGAGGTTCCAGGATTGTTTGGTAAGAATCTGGCTTGTGAAATCCTGCGGTGTTTGTAAGTGTGTACTCTTAGTGACGATGAAAAAGTAAGGGCAGATGTACACACCTGTGTGAGTGTGTTCGTGAATTAGCGGAATAGGCAGAACTGTCGCCAAATGATAGGGGCGAGTGGGTCAGCGGCTAACGTCGCTGCCTCGCACTCCAAAGGACGCTAGTTCGATTCACCCTTCAAGTCACGATTAATTTCGGGACTTGTTGGGGGGGTTTGGACAGTAGCGACCGGCGGAGGTGCACCATATTTCGTGCAATCAAAGCTTGAAATAATAGCTTCGCTCCTACCTTCTGTGTGCCTGTTCTGCGTTGTATGAGTTTGTGCGTCGGCGCTGGGGCCTGAGACCTTGCGGGGGGTGGCTGGAGGGCGGGTGTACACCGCCGCGCGCTCTCTGGAATTCCGTCAGCGCGATTGGATAAGTGAGGACTGATTTCTTATCAGCCTTCCGCCCCGGCTTGGTCTGCTCTGTGCGTGTGGCGCGGGGGTGGGGGACACTGCTGCCTATTCTGGGTGCCTCCTGCCCTCCCCGGCTGGTCTGTGCTGCTGTGTGTGGTGCTCAGGGGAGGCGGCGCGATGGGCGCTAAAGCGCCTAGTTCGCCGGTCTGGGGGCGTGCCGCTCCGTCGCTTGTGCGACAAGTGCCCCGGGCCCCCCTGCAGATAGATAGAATAGATAGATAAATAATAAATAGATAGAATAAATAGATAAATAGTCGCCAAATGATAGCTCCCAAACCGAATGACCGACTTTCGTGAGGTTCCACCATAAGAATAAAAAACTTCCTACCCTTTACGAGGAACTAACTTGCAAAGCCGTCCGACGTGTTGTCATTCAGGAAGTTGCTTCATTGCTTCAGAGCGGAAAATTTTAGTCCGTGTTCTGTATCTTCACAGGTTGCAATAGGTTGAATGTTTTGGGAGATGCAGAAAAAAGAGAAATGTGGGTATTCTTAATAACTCCCGTCGCCTTACTACTGTAAACGATAAACTGGTTTGAGCAAAACGTCCAATCAAACCCAAAACATTGCTAGGCTTCATATACAAAAGCGACCTAACTAGAGCCGCTCACCTGGCTTCAAGTTTCTGGCATCAGGCATTGGTCACTTTTTACAATCGACTCAAAGCTGCCGGTAAGCTCACTGAACAAGAAATTTTCAACCGTCTGCACCCGAAATTCAACTGCTCCGAACCGGACGATGGCAGCCTGTTCTGGAACGAGGGGGCCGTGATTTACAGGTGAGATCAGGCACCAATCTGGATCGCAGTGACACTAAGGACATCTTGTCAGGGGTTGAGTTTGCCTCTCGCACCAAGGTCCCTGAGCTCGATTCCGCGGCGAGGCCACGTTTATTTGGGGCGCAGCCGCAGAGAAGGCTTGGGGGCTTCTCGTGCAACTTACGCCCATGAGGGCCAACCTCCAAGGCACAGTGAGAGTGTACACTGCCTGACGATGAGAAAGTCAGGGCAGATGTACACACCTGTGTCAGCGTGTGCCTGCGTACAGTATCTGTGTGCTTGTGTGCTCAGGAGTCAGCGGAATGGGCATAATTGCCTCCTCGCTGGGTGCGGGTCTAGTGTCACCAAATGATGTGCCATTGCCCGCAGCCCCTCCTGAAAATATTATTATTAAGGATACATTGTCAAAATTTCAGATGGAACTCAAAATTTCATAAGTAACATATGTCCTTGAAAACATTTAATTTCATCTCTCATCAACTTGAACCGAATAGGATCATGAAGAACATCACCTTCTGCTATCAGTGCCACGACAATGACCTGGAGGAGATCATCAGCTTTGATCAGCAGGGCTTCATCAACAGCACCAAGTTCGAGGTGATGAACTCGCGGCCAGTGACAGGCTCCAGTCCCAGCACCTCCTGGTATCCAGTTGGACGGTGGACCATCAGCAGCCGGAATAAGCCGGAGATCTCGAAGCTGCACATGGGCGGCATCACCTGGCCGGGCTATGCCAACACGCCCCCGATTGGACGGCCGAAAAAGTTTCGCCTGAATGTGGCCACGCTGAAGGAGGATCCGTTTGTGCGCTATTGGCCGCCAGAGCCCGACGGTTCGTGCGACATTGCCGCGCTGAAATGCCGCATTGTATCGGACAATGTCACCTTGCTTAGCAACGGCTTTGAGCACTTCTGGTCAGGCAATCGATCTCGAGAGGTGCTTTTCGAGTCTAGCTGCTGTTCTGGGCTGTCCATCGATCTGCTGAAAGAGTTAATGAAGGACCTGGACTTCGAAGTTGATCTATTTGAAGTCCCCGACAGGAAATGGGGTGGTTGGACCGTGAGTTTTTTGTTTTACTTTTTTAATCACGCTTTGACTGAAATATGTCATGGGTAACATATGGCGTGTCTAACAGGTCATGGGTAACATATGGCGTGTCTAACAGGTCATGGGTAACATATGGCGTGTCTAACAGGTCATGGGTAACATATGGCGTGTCTAACAGCTCATGGGTAACATATGGCGTGTCTAACAGGTCGTGGGTAACTTATGGCGTGTCTAACAGGTCATGGTTAACTTATGGCGTGTCTAACAGGTCGTGGGTAACTTATGGCGTGTCTAACAGGTCATGGGTAACATATGGCGTGTCTAACAGGTCATGGGTAACATATGGCGTGTCTAACAGGTCATGGGTAACATATGGCGTGTCTAACATGTCATGGGTAACTTATGGCGTGTCTAACAGGTCATGAGTAGCTGAGGGCGTGTCTAACAGGTCATGGGTAACTTTTGGCGTGTCTAACAGGTCATGAGTAACTTATGGCGTGTCTAACAGGTCACGGGTAGGCCATGCCTACTTTGGTAACATGTTGAAGTTCAGGTCTTGTTACAATTATTTACACTCCGCCAACCGACAGCAAACAGAAGGTTGGAACGGGCTGGTTCGGGTGTTGCTGAATCACGAGGCCGATTTGGTCATGACGGCTCTGAAAATAACACCGAATCGAAGCGAGCAAATCGACTTCAGTGTGCCCTACCAGCGGACTGGAATCTCTATTCTGGTGGCATTGCGCGAGGGTGCCATCTCTACTAAAGCGTTTCTGAGTAATTGAGGCTAATTTACAGCTCTTTCAATTGAATCTACTGACCAATAATGTGTCGTAAAATCTGCAATGATTCCAGAACCATACGACTATCCATCCTGGTGCCTCATCCTGGTGTTTTCGGTGCACGCCTCTGGCGCCGCCCTGTTCCTGTTCGAGTGGCTCAGCCCGCAGGGACTGGACAGGGGCAATGTACCGCCAAGAGGTCAGTAAACATGTCGGCTGTACCTCACAAAACTTGCTCAACAAATAATACAAATAAAAATAATAATTGCTGGAGGCTTGCGGGCAATGGCACATCAATTGGTGACAATAGACCCGCAGCCAGCGAGGAGGCAATTCTGCCCATTTCGCTGACTCCTGAGCACACACTCACACAGATACCTGTACCCAGGCACACGCTCACACAGTCTGTACATCTGCTCTGACTTTCTCATTGACAGGCAGTGTGCACTTTCACTGAGGTTGGCCCTCAAAGGCGTAAATTGTACGACAAGCCCCCAGCCTTCTCTCCGCGGCTGCGTCCCAAATGAATGTGGCCTCGCCGCGGGGCTCTGCCTCCGATGCTCAGAAAAAATTATTTTGGCTACGAAAGTGCAAATAAGAGCTCGAAGTTGGAAGTGACATTAAAAAGTTATTAAACTCCATTAAGGCATTGTGGCTAATGACGAATCATTTAGCGACAGTCAACCCGCAGTTAGCGAGTTCTGTCCATGCCGCTGAACCCCACCCCAGTATCTAAACCCTACATCCGCCGGAACAAAAAACCCACCCAACAACACCCACCCCAACAAAACCCTTTGGCAGAGCACAAGTTCAGCCTGTTCCGCTCTCTCTGGCTGATCTGGTCGATGCTGTTTGGTGCAGCCGTGAATGCCGACAATCCACGCGGCGTTGCTAGCCGTTTCCTAGGCAACATCTGGGCCCTGTTCGCCCTGGTGTTTCTGGCATCGTACACGGCTAATTTGGCAGCATTCATGATTGCCGAAGAGTCCTTCTATGACCTGGCCGGAATTAATGACTGGCGTCTAAACGACCCTGGAAGTCACCGGCCTCCGTTCAGATTTGCCACTGTGCCTTCAGGAGCCACCGAGGAGAATGTCAAGATGAATTTTCCGCACATGGCAAAGTACATGCAGAACTACAACAAGAGCAACGTTGACGAAGGAATTAAGGCTCTAAAGAACTAGTAAGTGGACGCTAGAACTCACTAGAAACTTTTCCCACATAAGTCGGGTGATTAAATTAGCTCGTTTTGACTCGAAACATTTCCATCTTTAAATTTCACCAATGGCTTCGTGACAATCATGCCTTTTTGAAGCAAATATTTCGATCTGCATCTCAGAACTAAAGCTGTACACCGAGACTAGCTTCTGTTAGACTGAAATGATCCAAGCTGAAATTCTATACTGCACTGCGATTCGCTTGAAAGTACTTTTGCCACTAAAGAAATCCCTTCATGCTCCAGCTGCAACATCTTCAAAGCAGAAATCAATGAAGAACTCCTGAAGTAACACTCTGTTATCTCAATTTAGGTATTGCATGATAAATTTACAAGTCAAAGTTTGCTTGTTAATCAAATGAAACATTAATCGCTCCACAAAAAACTAACTTCAGCGAAATCGACGCCTTCATTTACGACGCTACCGTGCTGCAGTACCGGGTCGGTAAGGACAAAGACTGCAAGCTGCGTACAGTGGGCAACTGGTACTCAATGACAGGCTACGGTGTGGGCCTTCCAAAGGGCTCGAAATGGTTGGGAAAGATCAACCAGAGAATCTTGACCTATGGTAAAAATGGTAAGCGATCTTTGCCATCTTAGGAATGGAAGAATGTCATCATTTTCGTAAGTGCAACAGCACTTATTCGAGGGATAGTATCGCATTCCCAGTACGACAGCAGAGGTAGCAACTAGACCAGTTGACTGTTTACTAGATGACTTTTGTATAGCCGCGCAAACACTGTCAACAAAATGCAAACGGAAGAACGTTTGACATTAATCCTCGACAAGCTAACTTTTATATCCAAACGTTAACGAGCAAACGTCGACAATCAAGATTCGACAAGAATAGAGATAATATTCAAACAATGTTTTTGGCTTCATTGCTAGAAAACACCTAAACATGAATGTTGAAAAAATCTAACTCCTAAGGACATTTAGTCTTCAATAATATATTAAGAACGTTCGCGAATAAGATCCATCGATCAGATTGAGTCAACCAACAGGTCCAACTCAAACTTTTTTTAGACTGCGAGTGAATTCCCGAGTGAATTGCTCATCTGGTGTCTGACAATCCTCAAATGAATACCCGAATGTTTGTCTGCCCGATATTCGTATTTTTAGGACCGTTTAAAAGATTGGACCTTGAATAAATAATTCCTTGAGGTTAAGAACGCTACAATGTCTCTGGAATAGCTAAATGCATGCTACCTGCACGAAAGTACTTTTATTCGAAATTATCAAACTTCCAGCTTAAATAAGTAATCGAATTTTTCCATCAAACGCGATAGTATAATGCAGCTCTTTCTGCAAGAGTGATGCCCTCAAGAATCGTACAGGCCCGCAGTGAAATTTCAATTTTCTCAGAATGCAAATAAACTTAATTGCATGAAGACTGCAGCCTAAGGCCTTGCTTTTATGATTACAGTTTGCTGGCGAGTTCATTTCCTACCATTTAGAAGCAAATCGCATCTACTAGCTGCTGCGTCCTGGGATTGGACCGTTCGGGATAATTAATTCAGCTGATCAAGTAGATCCTCATAGTTCTGGATATTCCAAATAATTTTTGTGCAAGTGTATGACTGGATGACGGGAGAAGGAATTGATTTCTTATGAACGCTCGAACAAATAAGAAAAACTTCAAGTTATCTTAAACTTTAAGATGGGAAAGCAGCAAGACCGCATTAATCTTGGGCGGAGCCGCGGAGAAAATGCTTGGAGGACTGTCGTGAGTTAAAAAAATGATGGCCAACCTAAGGTACAGACCGAGTGTACGCTGCCTTACGACGAGAAAGTCGGAGCAGTGTGTGCTCATAGGTCAGCGGAATGAACAGAGTTGCCTCCTCGTTGGCTGCGAGTCGAATATCGCAAAATGGAAGCGTCTGTGTCCACAGACCTGCCAAATAACATTGCCAAAGGTTTAGCCATTGTCAAGGGTAAAGCTAACGACTGTAGAAAGATGGCATTAAAACCGAACTATTTCGTCATTAAACAGTAGAGTGACCACGCTATTTTTTCGCCCTTGGGAAATACAACAGGGGGTACTCAAACACCCACTGCTAACTATACGATAGCTCCCAAACCGAATGACAAATTTTCGAGAAAGTCCATCGTATGGATCAAAATTATCTACTATGTACGCTGAACTAACTTCAAAGAGATATTCATCGATTCTTGTCCAAAATCCTCGGGACAAGGATGAATAACATTGCTCTTTATAATATTTTGGTAGATACAGAAAAAGAAAAATGGGTTGTCTAAATAGCATCACTCGACACAATTCTGAACACCTGTAGGCCAGCTAGAGCGGTGGAGCAATTTCTGGTTCACCGGCGCCTGCCAGAAGGGTGGCAAGCTGCGCAACACCAACCAGACTCTCGGCGTCAAGAACTTTATCAGCGCCTTCATCCTGCTGATCGGCGGCATGCTGCTGTGCTGTGTGCTGCTGATACTGGAGCACTCATTCTACAGGTACATGCGGCCCAGGCTAAAAGAGTGGGACAAATACGGCTGCTGCGGCCTGGTATCAATTGTGAGTATTTCCATCAAGAATATGTATCCCTTAATGTGGAAAATTGTGTCTTGCTTCTCACACCAGAAACCGCTAATCAATTCTAACACGAGACGCAGCTGTCATGACACAAGAATAATATTGTTTAATAAATCACAGCTCTGTTTTCTACCACAGAAGAGCTGATATTAAAGGTTTCTGTCGGACAGGATCACGCCGTGTTTTCTTCTCGAACTAAGTAAATAAAACACGTTGCCTAAACATTCAAGCGAACATAATCTGCCTCATCTTTAATAATTAATTTAATACAAAGATGGCTCTGTCTATAAGAGCTGCCAAAAAGTCCCGCCAACATCTGCTGAAACATCACGCAAATAGCCGACGATAAAAACGCTCTTCATGAAAAACTTGTGTTTTTTCAATAATACAAGTGTATTTATAAATGAGGATATAATTTTTATGTCAGTTTTACGTGTCAGTTAATTGTTGGATTGGATCTCAGCATTCACAGCACAAACTAAAACGCAAACATGTCACATTGCAGAGCATGGGCCAGCTGCTGTCATTTGAGCAGTCAGTGAACCAAACTGTTGACCTGATCAAGCATCACAAATGTCGCAATCCTATTTGCGAGACTCAACTCTGGAAGGTGCGTCACGAACTGGATATGGCCAGAAGGAAGGTGCAAAAATTGGAGACCTTGTTAAAAAGCGGTTGCGTTGCCATTGACGACAGAGGAGACAGCGGCGGCGGTGGCAGCGGTGGCGGCGGCAGAGATTTAGGAGAAGGCGGAGGATATCTTCCGATCACCAACTGGTGAGTGTAATTCTAGCCATCCGTGTACTACACGGGCGTAGCCAGGGGGTGGGCAAGGGGGGCCGCGGCCCCCCTAACCCCTAATCTGCTGACAAATCCATGTGGCGCCCCGTGGTAGTGCCGCCCCGTGGTAGTGGGGCCAAGTGGTAGTGGGGCCAAGTGGTAGTGGGGCCACGTGGTAGTGGGGCCACGTGGTAGTGGTGCCAAGTGGTAGTGGGGCCCCGTGGTAGTGGGGCCAAGTGGTAGTGGGGCCACGTGGTAGTGGGGCCAAGTGGTAGTGGGGCCAAGTGGTAGTGGGGCCAAGTGGTAGTGGGGCCACGTGGTAGTGGCACCCCGTGGTAGTAAGGCCACGTGGTAGTGGGTCCAAGTGGTAGTGGGGCCAAGTGGTAGTGGGGCCACGTGGTAGTGGGGCCACGTGGTAGTGGGGCCCCGTGGTAGTGGGGCCAAGTGGTAGTGGGGCCACGTGGTAGTGGCACCCAGTGGTAGTGGGGCCACGTGGTAGTGGGGCCACGTGGTAGTGGGGCCCCGTGGTAGTGGGGCCAAGTGGTAGTGGGGCCACGTGGTAGTGGCACCCAGTGGTAGTGGGGCCACGTGGTAGTGGGGCCACGCGGTAGTGGGGCCCCGTGGTAGTGGGGCCACGTGGTAGTGGGGCCACGTGGTAGTGGGGCCCGTGGTAGTGGGGCCACGTGGTAGTGGGGCCACGTGGTAGTGGCACCCAGTGGTAGTGGGGCCACGTGGTAGTGGGGCCACGTGGTAGTGGGGCCCCGTGATAGTGGGGCCACGTGGTAGTGGGGCCACGTGGTAGTGGGGCCACGTGGTAGTGGCACCCAGTGGTAGTGGGGCCACGTGGTAGTGGGGCCACGTGGTAGTGGCGCCTCTGGTGGTGGCGCGCCCAAGAGGCGTGCCTCACCTCCTAGAAAAAAATCCTGGCTACACCTTGGTATACTAGCATTGCTTGTGCATCCCAAAAAGGATAAGAAAGCCTAGAATACACATTCACATAAAAGTTCTGAGTACATAGTATAGGCTACTGAGTGAAAATGCTGCGTTTAAAAAATTAATGAGCAACAAAGTAACTTTGAGTTCAATAGAGGCAATTAGATTAGGTTTGTGACTCCCATAAATTATTAATTGCCACTATATAATGACCTCAAATGATCCAAGCAGGGCATGTTAACAAACTGTTTTGATAGGGGCGTCATTTCTTCTTTTTTAAAAGCCGTTAGAGCAGTGAGCTGCGTCACATGAATCAGGCGGAAATAAAAGCAAAACAGAACGTGCGAGAATGGGCCAAAGGTAAGTAAGAAATGAGCACAGGTTGAGCACCGTGGAATAGAAGAGACAGTAAAAAACTGCTCATGACAATAATTCTTGGCGAAGTCACGCACAATAGAGAAACTGCTAAGCAAAACGTAATAAAAACCAATATTTGTTTTTGCTGGCCTAAAGACACAATTCCTCGTATCCAGTAAAAATCGCTGTGTCAAGTTAACGTCTTTCCTAAAATTAACGATAGCAACGTAAAAAAACAGTAGAAATAACAGGCTATTTTCTACGGGCTACGGGCGTACTTCAAATACCCACAGCCTACATCACGATAGTTCCCAAACCGAATGACCGATTTTCGTGAAAGTCCACCATATGGAGCAACATTTTCCACCCTTTACGCTGAACTAACTTTCAAAGCCGTCCGAGTTAGCATCCTCGCAGGAACAATATTTCATAATACACCTCTTCGACGCTTAAACTTTCAGCTCACAAGATGCCATTGCTAGCCGCTTACTGAGCCAGCAGTCGCAGCATCAGGCATCGAACAACTGCTACGCAGCTCGACAGCAAGCCAACAATCAGGCATCCGAGAGCTCGCATCTGCTGCACCAAGAGCCAGAATTCAACGACGACAGCTTGCCAACGTCAATAGCGTTGCCGCACAGACCTCTACCGCCGCCAGACATTGGGCAGCTGCAGGCGTCCCCGAGGCTGCTGCATCGGCGGCATCAGTCCCGATTGACTTCGCACCTGACGCGGCAGCATCAGCAGCAGCAGCAGCAGCAGCAGCCGCCGCAGGAAATTCTTTATCGTCATCCTAGCATTAGAAACAATGATGAAACTAGAATAGCACTAGCCGCTGGCCACGATTCACTGCAAAAGCAAGAACTGCTGGTGGAAAAGGAGTCAGTTCTGTGAACCCATCAGCGACTCCCCATTCTGCGAGTTGACACTTGTGCTCATAAGAATTCTCAAGACACCGAGCCCTTCCATTTAACAATGATTGACATGTTTTCCAATACAATTAATTATACATGAAAATAAAGATAGTACACAATGCCACAATCAAAGTTTCATTTAAAACGATGATGAAAACAGTTCAGTTTAGATTCTCATATTTCCAATGCTCGTACTTTAAAGGACTAAAGTTGAAATTGATCGTAAAACAGCTTTTAAAATATTTAATAATATTTACAAGTATGCGAAAATTGTTGCAAAATATGCATCTGTATATTTTAGCGCAATTTTAACCTATTTTTACCTTTAGCGCAATTTGACACAAAAGACACAATAAAATATAACAAAATCGAATGAAATTTTCCGGAACGGTTTCTTTTGACATTCCTTTTAATGAAATAATAAATTTCGACAATCGTGTATGCACAAGAAAGACAAAAATTGTTGTGACGCGACTTCAAAATTTGAAAATATTAAAGTGCTTGGTCGATTTAAAGAGATCTGAAAACTTGAGGTGTAGCAATATACTACTGACTACAGATCGGAATAATGAGTAGTAAGTTGTTACAAAGTGTCTTGTTTTTGAGTCAATCGCAAAAAATAAAAAAATTAAATACATCAGAGAAGAAGAAGAGGTAAAAGTGTTAAAATCAATGCTAGTGTTGGCCTACTGAATAGGCCTTAAAACATAATCAGCCCAAAAAATGCCTTGAGGAATCGGCTCAAAAATAGTGTCACCTTGAGGAATCGGCTCAAAATAGTGTCACCTTGAGGAATCGGCTCAAAATAGTGTCACCTTGAGGAATCGGCTCAAAATAGTGTCACCTTGAGGAATCGACTCAAAATAGTGTCACCTTGAGGAATCGGCTCAAAATAGTGTCACCTTGAGGAATCGGCTCAAAATAGTGTCACCTTGAGGAATCGACTCAAAATAGTGTCACCTTGAGGAATCGGCTCAAAAATAGTGTCACCTTGAGGAATCGGCTCAAAATAGTGTCACCTTGAAGAATCGGCTCAAAAATAGTGTCACCTTGAGGAATCGGCTCAAAAATAGTGTCACCTTGAGGAATCGGCTCAAAATAGTGTCACCTTGAGGAATCGGCTCAAAATAGTGTCACTTTGAGGAATCGGCTCAAAAAAGTGTCACCTTGAGGAATCGACTCAAAATAGTGTCACCTTGAGGAATCGACTCAAAATAGTGTCACCTTGAGGAATCGACTCAAAATAGTGTCACCGTGAGGAATCGACTCAAAATAGTGTCACCTTGAGGAATCGACTCAAAATAGTGTCACCTTAAGGAATCGGCTCAAAATAGTGTCACCTTGAGGAATCGACTCAAAATAGTGTCACCGTGAGGAATCGACTCAAAATAGTGTCACCTTAAGGAATCGGCTCAAAATAGTGTCACCTTGAGGAATCGGCTCAAAATAGTGTCACCTTGAGGAATCGACTCAAAATAGTGTCACCTTGAGGAATCGACTCAAAATAGTGTCACCTTGAGGAATCGGCTCAAAATAGTGTCACCTTAAGGAATCGGCTCAAAATAGTGTCACCTTGAGGAATCGGCTCAAAATAGTGTCACCTTGAGGAATCGACTCAAAATAGTGTCACCTTGAGGAATCGGCTCAAAATAGTGTCACCTTGAGGAATCGACTCAAAATAGTGTCACCTTAAGGAATCGGCTCAAAATAGTGTCACCTTGAGGAATCGACTCAAAATAGTGTCACCGTGAGGAATCGACTCAAAATAGTGTCACCTTGAGGAATCGACTCAAAATAGTGTCACCTTAAGGAATCGGCTCAAAATAGTGTCACCTTGAGGAATCGGCTCAAAATAGTGTCACCTTGAGGAATCGACTCAAAATAGTGTCACCTTGAGGAATCGGCTCAAAATAGTGTCACCTTGAGGAATCGAATCAAAATAGTGTCACCTTGAGGAATCGACTCAAAATAGTGTCACCTTGAGGAATCGGCTCAAAATAGTGTCACCTTGAGGAATCGACTCAAAAATAGTGTCACCTTGAGGAATCGGCTCAAAATAGTGTCACCTTGAGGAATCGGCTCAAAATAGTGTCACCTTGAGGAATCGACTCAAAATAGTGTCACCTTGAGGAATCGACTCAAAATAGTGTCACCTTGAGGAATCGACTCAAAATAGTGTCACCTTGAGGAATCGGCTCAAAATAGTGTCACCTTGAGGAATCGGCTAAAAAATAGTGTCACCTTGAGGAATCGACTCAAAAAAGTGTCACCTTGAGGAATCGGCTAAAAAATAGTGTCACCTTGAGGAATCGGCTCAAAATAGTGTCACCTTGAGGAATCGACTCAAAATAGTGTCACCTTGAGGAATCGACTCAAAATAGTGTCACCTTGAGGAATCGGCTCAAAAATAGTGTCACCTTGAGGAATCGACTCAAAATAGTGTCACCTTGAGGAATCGACTCAAAATAGTGTCACCTTGAGGAATCGACTCAAAATAGTGTCACCTTGAGGAATCGGCTCAAAAATAGTGTCACCTTGAGGAATCGGCTCAAAATAGTGTCACCTTGAGGAATCGGCTCAAAAATAGTGTCACCTTGAGGAATCGGCTAAAAAATAGTGTCACCTTGCGGAATCGGCTCAAAAATAGTGTCACCTTGAGGAATCGACTCAAAATAGTGTCACCTTGAGGAATCGACTCAAAAATAGTAAGGGATTGAAGAATCTGCCGAATAATGAAAATTGGAATCAAGAATCAGCCCTGTTTAAATAGGACAAACGTACAAAGTCTAGGAACCAAGGCTAGTCAATTATTCAAATTGAATTCCTAATTGCTGGATCAAACTGTACAAGTAATGTAAAAGTAGCACAGCATTCAATAACATCGGCACGACGACAGGACGATCGGCACCTTGCGTTACAAACCGCCGGCACGGTGGCTCTCGATCAAATCCCGCGGGAAGTTTCGGAGGCGGCAGCGGAGGCGACAAGGCGTGTTTGAAACAGTCGGGATAGTCAGGACACAGCTGCGAGCACGGAGGACACGACAAGCTGCCATAGTGCAAACTGAAATTGCCGAGTAGAGAGAACTGTACTCGGCCACCGTTGACGGGACAGGAGAATTCCCTACCGGCTGACAGTGTAACAATGGGCACACCGGTTGCTGGGGCACAGCGAATCGCATAGCAACCGCTGCCATAAGTGGCTGCAGCGTGTCTTCTACCGCAGAATTGCAAGTGAAACGGTTCAGGCTGTTCCAGACACCTTGACTGGCGCCCAAATAGTTCCAGGCTAGGATTGGCAGTCTCGGCTGCTTGATTCTCTTCTAGAAGACAATTGGAATTTCTCGGCCAATTATTGGCTGAGGTGACAGGTGCGTCGGATAGACTAGCGTAGATCTGAGGATATGGGCAATAGTCGGCGAAGCGACTTGTGCCACCGTAGCGACTGAGCATGGTCGAACTTGATGGAGTCAGCTTTTTTAATCTTTGATAATTAGGGTCGGCTTGTTGCACCTGAACAACCTGGTCTACAAAGTACTGATAGTGAGGCGGCAGGTCGGTTGGAAACTGGTCCAAGTTGCAGTATCGCTTCGATTGGCGATCGTCTGAGCAACCAGTGAGCAGCATTTGGCCACCGTTCGGTCCGGAGTGCCTCGGCGAGAGATTGCAATAGGGTGACATAGGCGCTGAGCTGTCGGCAATTAAACGGCGACGCATCCAATCGTAGCAGCTCGAGAATGCGAACTCGCAGCCGAGATTGCGGCCCCAGGTGATTGGCTGGGCCATAGAGTAATTGGCCGAGTACCTGACAGTCAGGGAAGAGATTTCAGGTGAATTCAGTAGCGGCTTTCTAAGAAACTAAATGAAGTAAACCTAGCCCATGACTGATTTGAAGTTTTTTAAGACGAATTTGAAGCTTGTCTATGACCGATTTGAAGCTTGTCTATGACCGATTTGGAACTTGTACATGACCGATTTGAAGCTTTCTTACGACCGATCTAAAGCTTTTATATGAATGATTCAAAGCTTGACTATGACTTATTTAAAGATTTTCTATGACCGATTTGCAAGCTTGACTATGACCGAATTACAAGCTTGTCAATGACCGATTTACAAGCTAGCCAATGACCGATTTACAAGCTAGCCAATGACCAATTTACAAGCTTGCCAATGACCAATTTACAAGCTAGTCAATGCCCAATTTACAAGCTTGTCAATGACCGATTTACAAGCTAGCCAATGACCGACTTACAAGCTTGTCAATGACCGATTTACAAGCTAGCCAATGACCAATTTACAAGCTTGTCAATGACCGATTTACAAGCTAGCCAATGACCGATTTACAAGCTAGCCAATGACCAATTTACAAGCTTGCCAATGACCAATTTACAAGCTAGTCAATGCCCAATTTACAAGCTTGTCAATGACCGATTTACAAGCTAGCCAATGACCGATTTACAAGCTTGTCAATGACCGATTTACAAGCTAGCCAATGACCAATTTACAAGCTTGTCAATGAACGATTTACAAGCTAGCCAATGACCGATTTACAAGCTTGTCAATGACCGATTTACAAGCTAGCCAATGACCGATTTACAAGCTAGCCAATGACCAATTTACAAGCTTGTCAATGACCGATTTACAAGCTAGCCAATGACCAATTTACAAGCTAGCCAATGACCAATTTACAAGCCAGTCAATGACCAATTTACAAGCTTGACTATGACCGATTTACAAGCTTGCTAATGACCGATTTACAAGCTTGTCAATGACCGATTTACAAGCTAGCCAATGACCAATTTACAAGCTAGCCAATGACCAATTTACAAGCCAGCCAATGACCAATTTACAAGCTTGACTATGACCGATTTACAAGCTTGCTAATGACCGATTTACAAGCTTGTCTATGACTAAAAAGAAGCAAAGTGAAATAGTAGCATTCCTCCCTACCAGCCGGTGTCCTCGAGAAAGGCCAGAGTGAACTCGGACACAATGGCTGAGCCGGTGTAAGCTGCGGTCATGAGTTCAGTCTCCAGCAGTCGTTTCTCCCAGTGAGTTAAAGCCGAGCCAATTTCGCCCTGATTCTCTAAAGGCAAGCCGGGCAGGCTGGAGCAGTTGAAATGAGTTCGAATCCTAGACACTAAACGCGGCGTGACCACATAGTGACGGGTGAGGTTGAACGAGCCGTGGGCTGAGCTCCACGGCTCCGATCTCTGCGGAAGAATTCAGAAGAGGAACTCATGATCACAGAACCGTGCTCACTTAATGACAGGTAAAATAGTAGATGAAGACAGACCTGTAAAACAGTATCGCTGCTCCATTGCATAAGGCTGCCGCGAGTGCCTTGAATGACTCCCATTGTTGGCAGGTTAGTGATTGGATTGCGCGGAGTTCTTGGAGCCCAGCTGTCTGTTCGCATGAAGGAGAATAGGGTGGCTGTCAGGCCTAGGGCGTGCAACAGCTCGTGCCGGGCTGTGTACTGGGCCTCGGCCTGAAAAGATCAGGGGAGCTAGGAGCGGATGACACCTGAAGCCTCAGGGGAGCTAGGAGCGGATGACACCTGAAGCCTCAGGGGAGCTAGGAGCGGATGACACCTGAAGCCTCAGGGGAGCTAGGAGCGGATGACACCTGAAGCCTCAGGGGAGCTAGGAGCGGATGACACCTGAAGCCTCAGGGAAGCTAAGAGCGGATGACTCATGAAGCATCAGGGGAGCTAGGTGCGGATGACTCCTGAAGCCTCAGGGGGGATGACTCCTTAAGCCTCAGTGAAGCTAGGAGCGGAGGACACCTGAATTCTCAGGGGAGCTAGGAGCGGACGATTCCTGAAGCATCAGGGGAGCTAGGAGCGGATGACTCCTGAAGCATCAGGGGAGCTAGGAGCGGATGACACCTGAAGCCTCAGGGGAGCTAGGAGCGGAGGACACCTGAATTCTCAGGGGAGCTAGGAGCGGATGACTCCTGAAGCCTCAGGGGGGATGACTCCTTAAGCCTCAGTGAAGCTAGGAGCGGAGGACACCTGAATTCTCAGGGGAGCTAGGTGCGGATGACTCCTGAAGCCTCAGGGGGGATGACTCCTTAAGCCTCAGTGAAGCTAGGAGCGGAGGACACCTGAATTCTCAGGGGAGCTAGGAGCGGACGATTCCTGAAGCATCAGGGGAGCTAGGAGCGGATGACTCCTGAAGCATCAGGGGAGCTAGGAGCGGATGACTCCTGAAGTCTCAGCGGAGCTACGGGCGGATGACTCATGAAGCCTCAGTGAAGCTACGCAGCATAAACAGACTTTCTGCTTATGCATGAACATACTCTGCAGCATTTACTCACCCGATCGGCTGTGAATCGACCCGGACTCGAGCCGGTCCGTCTTTGGCACAGATTGACATACCCAGCCAGCGGTCGATCAGTTCGGCCGTCCAACTGACAATGCGCCGCATAGCCCAATGTCTGGCTATCCGGCCCGCCGCAGCGCACAGTGTCATAGGCGGACACGTACAGGGCGTAGTTGAAGGGCAATTGAATACCGGCGCCGCGGCTGCCGCTGTGCCGCAGTCCGGAGCCTTCAGCTTCGGGCGCCAGCTCGCGGCACAGGTCCAGATGGCTGGATGGAATTTCAGTGTGGCCGCAGTAGGCAGCTATCGAGCAACCTTCAGCGCAATAGTGCAGGTAGGCGCCTGTGACCGGACTGCGGACAACCCTGACGCGATCGGTTCTGCAGGGTCGGGGCAGCCAGAAGGTGGCGGTAGCTGGCAGCTGCTGTCGAACCTGTGCCGGTGTGACAGCATTTTTAAGGGATACTTTTGACTCTCTTGACAAACATGGCAAAATATACACGGGTTCCACCTGTTTTTGTTCATATTGTGTTCCAGATGAAGGCGTTCAGAAGTAGGGATCTAAATAAGACAAGGAAGGGATTATAGGTTTGGGATTCGAATTCGAGATAAAGGGACTGATACAAGAAATTGAATTTGAGATGAAGGGATTAGGATATGTGATTTGAATTTGAAATGAATGGGATATGAGATTGGACTCATATCTGAGTTTTGAAATTAATAGTAAAGAATAAAGGATCATGGTTGGGAACCTTTGTATTGATAACTATAGCTCTTTTTTGCTGAAAATTTGATACGGAACAGAAATCCACGAGTGCACTCGGTAAAAGAGCGAGGTAACTAACCGATAGTACAGACTGCCAATAGTTCACAGCATCGTTAATGAGTCCGCGAATCGCCTTGGAATCTGTATCATTCGCTGCAGCCAGTGTTGGCTCATAGTACACCTGTATCCGCAGCGGCTCAGTCATTGTGGGCGATACGACAGCCTGTCGTCGTACCCGCCGAGGGGACGAGAACGCGCCGGTTCTGAAGCCGTCAGAGACACCAAAGCCGCCGCCGCCGCCGCTGGAGTGTGACAGTCTCGGTGGTCGGTGCGAGCACTCGCTGGCACTGGCGATTGATCTCGCCGCCAGTAGCGATTGCGCAACTAGCACTGATAAGACCAGCGCCGCGGGGCCCATGCCGGCTTAACTGAAGTTCTCTTTGATGTTTGCCGATCGACCGACCCTCACTGGAAACTTTTATTGCGATTTCGACCAATATATTTCAACATAAAATATCTATAATATTCACTCATCCGACTGTGATTAGTAACGTAATTAGCGTCAAATCGTAAAAAATAAACAACCAGCATTCGTATCTCAATCAATGAGGGCTTGATAAAAAACAATACTAATTAGTGTCACCTGCTGTGCTAATTACTACACGCTAAGACAACATAATTACATCTCGATTCCTATTTCAGCTGCTTCTTATTGTATGTGCCAAGAGAAAGAAAACTTTGCCCCGCTTGGTACTAACCCTTCCGCAGGTTCCTTCTCAGTTCACCCAGCTGTGGTAATTGAGGGTGGGTGTGGCGTCCCCCCAGTCCATGGACTGAAAAGACGTACGCAGCTTTCAGATGGGCCACACTGAGGTGCAGTGCGGCTCTGCACATCTGGACCAATAGGGGCAGGTGTAATTAATTATTATTATTTGTTTTTATTATTACTAGTTTGGCCACATGTACAGCCAGTGAGTGGCTATTGCGTATCGCTTCTACAAGCTCTGTACAGCTGTTCAGTCCATAGACAGGGGAGGAGGCCAAATTCATTGCTTGCCAGCTGATCCTGGCAGCCATTATACAGCTCGATTAACAGTAGCAATGGTAAGTTATTTCTAACGAACAAAAACGGTTTCCCTTGGACTGAGATTCGAGCTCCCGACCTCTCGTTAATAAAAGTCAAAAGTTCTAACGACAGAAAAATAAGCTATTACCTGCGGATTTAAAATAATAAAACTGTGGAGGTTTTGCATCTGCAATCCTGTTTGATGCTTGTAAGTAGGGATTGCACTTTCCAGACTATCCATAATCTCGCGGATTCAGAATTTCAATGTCTACAAGTTTGACTATTATATTAATATTAATGCTTATAATTTACGAAAGGATTTATTCAATAGGAAAAAACAATTGTCGTCAAATATGTTTGCTTTATTAGTTTCTACAACGAATTCATTGGTGTGATTTATTTCCATTATTTGTAAAGAAAGTCGGGAAAGTTTCCACGTTTTTGGACAGAATCCCGGGATCCTCAATACCGGTTAGAACAGTAGAAGTTTTTTCCAGTTAGAACAGTTAGAACAGTTAGAACAGTTAGAACAGTTAGAACAGTTAGAACGGTTAGAACAGTTAGAAGTTTTTTCCAGGGAAGTTTCATTGAATAACAGGAATCCATAATTCCAAGAATTCGGAATTGCGATGCCAAATGAGAAGTCTATTACTCACTATCAGTACAGAGAGTAAAAAAGAACAAAAATTGTAAGTATGAAATGGAAAAAAAGCAAAAACCAATTGAGAACATTGATCAACAAGCAATAAAAAGCATTGTTTTCTATATCCTACTAACAACTCGAATCCACACAGACATATTGGCACGTAAGAAACTGCAGACTGACCAAAGAAGTCATTTTTCTAAGAAAGGCTTGTTCAGTAACAAAATTTTGACATACTATTATTTTCACGCACTACTTTAAGTAGTTCTATAGAAATATTGCCTATTTTAAATGTATCAGCAAAGCCTACGAAGATTGCACATAAAAAAACTAGCACAAACATTTGGTAGAAGAAAGTAAGAGTTCCGTTATCAGTTTTCAGTTTTATAATTTAAAAGACACTAGAGACAATAAAACTAAGGAAAATAAGGAAACTGGTTTATAGGCCACTAGACTGACTAACTGCAGCACAACAGGCCTACAGCTCCGTCTTAGCTTCAGTCTCGGCAACATTTTCAGTTTCCTCAGCTTTTGATTCCTCAATTGGTGGAGGCGGCACTGGGGCTGCAGCAACAGGCGGATCTTCAAACTTCAAAGCCAGAAGAGACGTGGAGCACACATTGGCGGTGTCTAAGCAGAACTTGCCTTCGAGTTGTTCAACAGTCAGCGGCTGGGGCTGTGTCTGACGCAGCAGAGCTTTCAGCTCATCCTCGTGATCGTCAAGCAAAGATTCGCAACGCATTCTAAGCCAGTTATCAACGGAGGAGCCAGATGTCAGGTGACTGGTGTCAGCCGACTGACCGTCCTTTCTAGTCAGGGATACAAAAGTTCGACTGTCCGGCTGGCTAGGATGAGGCGCGTGACCCCAGCCAGACTGGAGCTGTTCGCAGGCGGACTCCAGAGCGTTTGTCAGGTGAGTGTCAGATCTGACATTGTTCGAGGGTGATTTGTAGTTTAATTGTCATTGTTAAAGGACGCTAAAATGGGTGCCAGAGACACTAAATACAGTAGGTACAAGTAATAAGAATCTCGGACTCACGACTTGAAGGTCAAGGGTTCGACTCCCAACTGCACAAAAAATTGTGTCTTTTAAAAAGACACGTAACTTAACATTGCTTCGGTTCACCCAGCTGTTAAATAAGTGCCAGCATTAGCTGGGGTAATTGAGGGTAGGTTTAGCGCCCTTCCCAGTCAATGGACAGCCGTACGCAGCCTTCCGATGCGCCACGCATTAGCTGCGGCCACAGAATATTACAAAGAATGCTCAATTACGAAAAAACTATCTGGGCGAATTAAAATGCCATGAGCCTACTCTTGGGGAGAAGATTGTAAGTAGTACTAACCATAGGTAACCTAAAGTCAACGAAGACCCGTGCAATAAAAGTATATTTAACTTGTATTACTGGTAACTGCTATCCAACGGCTGTGTGCAGTTATCAGTCTTTGGACTGGGGAGGCGCGTCACCCAAGGCACCTTCGAGCACCCAGTCCGAAAGCTGTTACAACCAAGGCTCCAATATTATCAAGATTGGGTCGATAATACAGCCTCATACAAACACAGTCATTTTAGAAAACAATAAAATGCCTAAGCTAATAATAATTGCAGGAGGGCTGCGGGCAGTGGCACATCATTTAGTGACACTAGACCCGCGGCCAGCGAGGAGGCAATTCTGCCCATTTCGCTGACTCCTGAGCACACACGCACACAGATACTGTACGCAGGCACACGCTCACACAGGTGTGTACATCTGCCCTGACTTTCTCATCGTCTTTGGGGCACTGACAAAGTTGCATAAATTGCACGACAAGCCCCCAAGCCTTCTCTCCGCGGCTGCGCCCCAAATAAATGTGGCCTCGCCGTTGAATCGAACTTAGGGACCCTGGTGCGAGAGGCAAACGCGATAACTGCTCTGCTACCAACCCCCCAATTGCTGACAGAGTAAAAACGGCACCATACCTAGCATAGGGCACCTTGGCAACGCGTTGGTTGCCCTGCGAGTCGACTCTGAAGCTGCCAGTCTCAACAGTGCGGCCCTGAGCAGCTTCATTTTCAACATTTTCATGAAGGTGGCGGACAACAATGCGGCATGCTGAGCAGACTAGATCTTTATCATTAGTAGCTGATGCAGCCAGATCAATGAGCACAACCAGCAACATTAGCTTCATGATCAGATTAGATATTTTACAGTACTTTGATAGCATTTTGAGCATAGCCAGCTCTTACTACTAGGAAGTGAGAAAATTCTGAAAGAAGTCCAAAAATGGCACAATAATATAGTAAAGTATAGTATAGAAATAAAAAACTACAGAAAATATTATAATTTTAAAGAGTCAAATATAAAAAGCTGTTATTGTACGATTTTAACTTTTTTGTCTTGTAATAACTTCTAGCAGGGTTTTACACAGTGTAGCAGTGTGTAGCTTTTAACAATGACTGAATGTAGATAATTTATTTTACTAATATAAAGTTGTCTAGATAACTGTGTTGCTGTAGAATATAAATTTTAAATAAAACAACTTAATAAGATAATCTTTTCTTTTTTGGTTAAATCAGGAATAACAACTCTATAGATTAGAATTTTAATATAACACCGTGTTTTGATTTGTGCTAGCTATAAATATAGCTACTTTAAAATAAGTGTTGCCAAGCTACAGTTTTTTACAACATTTTAATAATTGAATTAAAAACAATGTAGCTTATGTTGATTTAATGATCTAATATGTTGATAATTCAAATATAATTAAACAAAGAAGTTAAGTCCAGCCAAAGTATATTAGACCAAGTATATGGCCTTTAATTTTTTCTTCATTTTTAAGCCAATAAAAAACTACTTAACTAAGGAATGATCGTCTTTAAATTGGTACCTTAAAATATATTATACACACATTAGTAATAATTCTACCTAGTTATAAAGCTTAAAATAGTATATAAGATTGGTCAAATTGTTTACAGTTATGATTTTGTCTTCTTTTTAAAATAAATATATAAATGTAAGCAGATAGCAACATACTGAACAAAAGCCTATAATATACATGATACGAATTTACTATAAAATTACACTTTTACACCTGTTATCCTTACTTTGCTTTGCTTTATAAAAAATCCATTATAAAGTAAAAATTCACACCAGTGAGGCTAAACACATAATTAGGGTAGACTATTTCTAAGTAACACATGCTTTTTTGATTAGGAAATTTGCATTTTTATATTTACCAACTTAATTATAATTTTTTGCTTTTTTCTACAAAAGCAACTCTAGCAAGAGGTTGTATTGCACATGGATGAACTATTGTTAATTAAGTAGGTTAGTAAACAGCCCTTTAAAATAATATATTCTACTTTATGCGTTTTCTATGCCTTAAGAACTATTTCCAACTATAATAAAATTATAGCTGGGCGGACTATTATAATATTATAGTTATTAATACAAGAACCACAGAATTAAAAAGTGACGAACACTTAAGTTTCTACGAAATTTAGTGTTTCAACTTGGAAACTCAAAAAGACGCCTCACGCTTGATTACCGTCTGAGTAATGTAAAACAAAGTAATTACATAAATTTGAGCGTCATAGACTTTTGATTATGACGCAAGTACTGAATTCAGTTTTATGCATTTTTATTCCAGTATTACTGGTTTTATGAGTCTAAACTAGAAGATTGGGGAATCGGACCTACTTGGTCAAATTTTCCACAAGGTCACGAAGTCAAGTCTTGAATTTATCTACATCGCATTCCGTGTAAATTTCCTTATTACTATTTTTTACTTTTTGACAGATGCTTTTTATTTTGCTGATGCCGACAACAATTAGGGACGTCGATATTTGCTGACTGCCCTAGTTCGCAGGAGAAGAGCAGAAAATATCAGTTTCTAACTTCAATATGTCAATGTCGAATCGTCGCATCGTCTCATTGTGGCTAGCATGGAGGCGTCAGCGCTGACAATGTGTGGAACGTCACTGACTATGAGCAGTCGAAGCAAAGTAGTCGATTTTTTTATTAAAAGCAAATCCAGCTTCCATTGACACATTGACAAATTTGAAATCACTTTACAAGACTTAAAAACCAAAAATCAGATATTGACCAAATTTCAAAAATGCAACTGACCCAATAAAAATACGAGTCAGCGGTCATTGGGGCACAAGTTACACGCGCCAATCGATTTTAATGCATTTTTCAGTTAAGTGCTAAATAATCAAAGCATCAAGGCATACTAAACGTATAGTAGTTGACACCACCAGATGGTAATTATTAGGACTATGTTACGAAGGCTTCAGTTTGATGCTGCCAATAGATTCCGTGGTAGTATTCGGCGTTCTGAAATGAGAAAAATATAATTTTATTATACTGTCCATCTCACAAAAACTTTTCTAGAGGATCTATAAGAATTGCTATAACACCTGAACGCTAAAGTGGAATCGGCAATCAACTTAAACATTTATGAGCAATTTACAATCTACCTGAAGAAACTAGGATAAATTTAAAATATGATATTTTTATTACCCTGCCTCAATTGGGCCAGCTGCCAGTGCAGCCGACAGCTCAGCCGAAGCTATTGCTCGGCGCATTTTAAGGCTGAGTACGACTGTTCAGTCCATGGACTGGGGGGATGCCACACCACCCTTGATTACACCAGCTAATGCTGGTACCCGATTAATTGCTGGTTGAACTGAAGCAGTGCAGAGTTAGTGTCCTGCTAATGGAAACAAGTTGTTCCAGTGGAATCGGGAATCGAACCCACGACCCACACGTCATGAGTCCAACCCTGAAACCACTAGGCTACAACCCTTTTGGCTAAAATCTAAGTAAAAAATACGCGTAAATAAGAATTTACCTGAAGAATTAATAATTAGTTCTATAGAAAATTTAATTGAAAATGCGCAAGAATTAGTTATCTACTACTTCAAGTACTACAGGATTCTGAACACAAGTAGCTAAAAGCAGAAAAGTGGCTCTCACCCGCTGCTCTCATTCCGATCGCGAACTGTCGGACTTGCGAAAGATTTCAACCCTATCCACTAGTCCGAGCCCGACGGTGTCAATCCAACTTGCGGCCAGCTTGGTGACGTCATTCGCAGCGCAGTCAGGCCGCAGTAGGACGCCAATGACTCGGCCGCCGTAGCAGTCCGCTAAAAAGTGCGCCTGCCTGCCGTGAGCAGCCGTCAGCTTATGTAGAAGCTGCTCAACCCAATTAAATCCTGGACTTAAACGATTCGAATTGATAAGATCTTCGTCTTCAACGCTAATATCGTCTCCAGCTCGCAGTCGTTCGACGCTGAACTCGACAAACGGCGGCTGTTGCGTCAGATGCAGCAGGGCGTCAAATGTCTCCGGCGCCGGAGTAAAAGTGGCAGCTAGTGAAGCGGCAGAGATGGCAGTGCTACTCCCGCTAGTGAGGCGCAGGTCCAAGGCGTTTAAAGTTGATCTGGCGCACAAACGCAGCCGCGCTAGCAGCTGACTGTCTGGCTTGGCGCTAGTGAAGACAGAATCAGTTCTTTCCTGCGGACAGGCCAGAAACATTGCCGGCAGGTGACGTCGGCGCTTTTGAAAGTCGACCTCAATCTCTGCACGATCCTGTGCGCTGAGCGACTCGTTAAGGTTCACTATTAGTGGCTTCGCCTGCGAAAATAAAGAATAGTAATGAATACTGAAGGTCACATAACAGTTGCCAGAATGACTATTTAGCAACTCCATATACAGCAAGACTATACAGCATGACTATACAGCATGACTATACAGCATGACTATACAGTTGACTATACAGTTGACTATACAGCATGACTATACAGTTGACTATACAGTTGACTATACAGCATGACTATGCAGCATGACTATAAGTTGACTATACAGCATGACTATACAGCATGACTATACAGTTGACTATACAGCATGACTATACAGTTGACTATACAGCATGACTATACAGAATGACTATACAGCATGACTATACAGTTGACTATACAGCATGACTATACAGTTGACTATACAGCATGACTATACAGCATGACTATACAGCATGACTATACAGCATGACTATAAAGCATAACTAAATAGCATGACCAGACCAGTGGCTAGCATGACCACATTGTATGACCAGACCAGACCGGTGGCTAGCATGAGTATATAAAGTATGACCAGACCAGCGGCTAGCATGACCACACAGCATGACCAGACCAGTGGCTAGCATGACCACACAGTATGACCAGACCAGAGGCTAGCATGACCAGACCAGTGGCTAATCATTCCGCTCACCTGGAAGTCGTGCTCAGCCAGTAGTTTGAGAACAAGCAGAAATCCGCGCATAGCCGAACAGTGCATTGAGTTCAGCGCAACCCAAGCACAAAGCAGCTCAGCTGCTAGAGGTTCCACGGCTGTGCCAAGCAGCATGTGACCAGCTAGCCAACGAAGGCACAGTCGGACAGTCTCACTGTGAGTCGGCCGTTGGCTAGTCAGGCCGCGAAGAGCTCCGGCCAGTGTGGGCTGAATCGTCAGGTCGCGCTCCAACTGGCGCGATTCAGCGCAGTCAGCCCTAACCAACTGCTGCCGCTGCTGCTGTTGCTGCCGCTGCGATCGCTGCTCTAAATCGGCTACGGGAGCGTCGGGTAGTCCAGCCTGTCTGGCTAGGACGGCCTCTTTAGGCAGGGCCAGCCGCAGGTAGAACCGATGCTGATAGCGCCAGGTAACCAACACGCCTGATCGGCAGGCTACTATGCTGCTTGCTTCGTTACGAGGCAGACAGGAGCGCATTGTCTGGGTTAGCGGATATGGGAGTGACGTAGCAATATAATATAAAACGAATTATTCTCATAGCAATATAATAAACCAGGCACCATCTATGCTGTTAAAATTTTGACACTAAAGTTGCCTGTATAAGTACATGAAACAAATTAAATGGTCATTGCTTCAATAACCCCCCTGAAGTCATGCTGAATGCCATTGCTGCCAGAACAGGGATTACTGTGGACTCCAGAACACCCTAAGTCATCATGAGTGCCATTGCCGCCTGAAGTCATCCTGAATATTACTTATAGCAGCCACGAAAGCATTCTTACCTGAGCCAATTTCAGACAGAACAGAGTTTTCATAGCTCGAAACGGTGTTAGTAGGGCCGGCCACTTTCCGCTGGTCTCCAATTGCACGTGACATTCAAGCAGCAGCGGAAATAATTTTGTACCCGGCGGTGGCAGAAGGCAGGCGCCGCGAAATGCCGGCGATACAGCCAGCAGGCCGGTGATGCCGAGCGGCATTGTCGAGTTGCAAATCGATGTCAGCCGGCTCGACAACTCGGCCAGGCTGGCGTTGAGGTTGGCGACGGCTGATGACCAAGTTGAATGATGCTGCCTAGACGGCTGCAGTAGCGGCCTCAACTGACAGTGCAGCTGGCGATATTGGCCAATCCGACAGCCGAGCTGTTGGCGCAGCACCCAATCGATGACGCGCTGGGACACGTGACTGCCCCGCCAGACTAGGGTCTCGCGAACTTCGCCGCCAGCGTGACGCAGCTCAGATTTTCCAGACCAGAATTGACGAAAGTCTGCGGACTGCATGAATAATTCATAAGTCCCTGCTTATGTATAGCAAGTGCATCAACAGAATGAAAGCAGTTATGATCAGACCTCAGGTAAAAAAAGTACAAACCTCAGGTGATCCATATTTGGGCCCTTTATCCACCGAGGCAAAGTATGTCAACGGATTAAGATTGATGCCTAGCACGATGCAGCGCTGCGAATAAAAAAACAATATCGTATAGTTTTTTATTGAAAACGTTAAAATAAAATTAAAAAAAATGCGCTCACACTACTAGTGCCAGTAGCAGCGGCGGACTCAATGGTAGTGGCTCTAGTCACTAAGGCCTTACTAAGGTGACTGATAAGCGCGTCAATTAGACTGGCGCGATCAGTTATGGAGAAGCCGCGCTTCCTCAATGAAACTGACAGCTGCTGCAGTGTGTGCTCGCCTTGGATACTGCAATTCAGGTCACGTGACCATCAGGTGGGAATAGACTTCGAGTCCTGATAGACACTATAAATTCTACTCAATAGATAGTAATTAATAATGAAACTTACATTAAAATATGGTCATGCTCAAGAAGAAAGCTTCTAGACATTAGACGCAAGCTTGGGTCCAAGTCAACCCTACTAGCATTCTTCTTAGAAGCAGAGTTAGCTTTTAGAATCTTGCCACACTTCTTAAAACCAGCTTTTGTTACCAAGTGTAACGCACCCTTTTTGCTATTCCCAACTTTGCTGATCTGCTTCTTGTCACTTTTCATTATTTTGCCTGGAAGGTTCAGTGAACTGTTTTAGAATGTGATCCAAAATTATAACATATCTAGACATATTATATAGAATTGTTTTCATTTTGTTTAGAGGTGTATATTTTAGTTTTGCGTGTATTTAAGTGGACAAGAATATCTAATATTTTAATTTATGCCTAAATGACACTGAATCCATGCTAACTGTAATAGCTGTTGGGTAAAGATATAAAATTTCATAATAATTACAGGGTATGTGATCTAATGCAGCCTAAAACAAGAGTATACAAGATTGCTAATGTCATATTTACATACATAGGATAGTCTATATAAATGATTGATGCCAGGAATTACCAGGGATAAAATACTCATCGATTTTAAGGCAGGGCTCAGCAACCAGATATACATTGAGGGCCAAAGAGAGAATTGAAAATATAAAAGCTGGCAACATTGACTATGGAATAAGACATGAAAGAGATTGGACATGTGGGAGATCAGAAACAAGTTAGGTGAGACAGGAAAATAAGATAAAGAGGTGAGACAGGATTGAAAAAGACAAAAAATATGAGACAGGAGGAAGGAGAGGTAGGACAGAGACTAGGAGAAAGATGGGTTAGATAAGACATGGAAATGAAATCACAGTAATGTGAGAAGAAATGAGGGAAAGGATGAGACAAGAAACAGATCTAGAATTAAATGCAAGCAGTCAAGCTAAGAGAGATAAGACCATAATTAGACAGTGAGACATAAGATAAGACATTGAGACAATAAATGTGAGTGTTTCCCTAGTTGGGAAACAAGTAATAAAAGCCTCAGTGCCTACAAAATTTTTTTCATCTTAAATTGTCTTCATATTCTTTATATTAAAGGTGATGGTTCTGACTAGGTTTTTGCCTTGTTGGTTGATAAACTAATGTAGTTGTTGGTCAGTGTTCATCTGGCTTTGGCTGACTTCTTATCCCAGAGTGTTGTGTGTCTGCTATTTCTTCTCCTAAACATTTATTTAATAATACTTACACTTTAGCATTCGCTTGACTTAATCATTTTTTCCCTGTTGCTTCATTTATCATGCCAATTGCCTGTCTTTCTTGCTGGTTTAAGCTAATTAATTTTTTACTTAAATTTAAATGACTGATGCTAATATTTATAGTCTAAACCATAGCCTAGGGCCTATCTTATACAAGTTTTAAGGTGATCTGATGGTCAAAAAAGAAAGTTAGGTTATTCAATATATTAAAACTAAAAAGATAAATATTTCATTTCCTTTTTTACTTGTCACTGACATTATATATTTCCATGTAAAGTTTAAATGGTGTGGCATAAGTTCATAGGCTAATGGATTATATTTTATCTTTTGGTCTTGTCTAGAGTTACTTGAAAAAATCTGTATTTCTTGAAATAAAAAGGGACTAGAACTTGTCTTGATTTTTGTATTGATGAGATTTCAACACACCTCTAAAAGAAAGACAGAGAAGATAATAATTTTATATAAAAACTGTACATGATAATGTTAGGCACTTATTACTTAAATGATAAATTAATTTAATAAAAACTAAAAAACTGGACAATAATTGAATGATCGATGGTTGCAAACTTACAAAGTTAGCTAATAATATATAATGTCATGAGCCCTTTCTTATATTGCTTAGAAGTTAATTATTTCATGAGCTCAGATGAAAAATCTAAATACTAGGCTTAAAGTAGTCCTAGCCATTCCATCTGTTCAAATGTGTCTATCTACGACTGTGTATAGGCTTGTCTTGGATTCTGCCCTAGCCAAATTAAATTAACTTACACCGAATCAGACATAGGAATCCACTCTAGCAAGAGTCAACAACAAATTCAATCACATTAAAAATGCATGCCCGCCACTACAAGTTAGGACATTGTGTAGCAGAAATAAAGATAAAAACATAGTTTATCTGTTTATTCTTCTTGTAAACTAAACTTTTTGACACACTAACTACAGCTACAGACCAATATACTAGGCAAGACCCGAGACCCGTAATCTGAAATTTATGGACAAAACTAAGGCGTCTTAAATTGGCGCATAATGTGTTTTAGCTGAAAACTGTAAAACAAAGGCGGTAAAGGTAAATAGGTTTAAGGAATCTTACCCAGAAATATAAATAAAAGAAAATTTATCATGGATTTTCATGGACTTTCTGTGACGCAGTTCCAAAAATTATCAAGTAAATAAAGTCACCCGTGTTGATAGAGATAGGGTCTAAGAAACGGTAATCGAACATGCGCGACGGTTGCCTAATGGGCAACTCCGAACATGTTCTTTGTTCCGAGAACATGTTCTTTTTAATTTATAAGGCTTCGTAATGTAAAATATATATAGGTAGCTACGTGCTGAATGCGCCGTTGAGAGAAAACTATATTGCTGTTGCTGGCTAATATGTACGTTAAGTTAAGTGCTGGTGAACTAGGATATTACTAGACATAGTGTTGTGAGCTGCGTCTCATAACGACCTTGCCCCGACCCCTGCGTCTCCAGCCCTTCCACCCCAGCCGCCTGCTCAATCCGGTTCTGCCCGGCCCCGGCTTAGGCCACCCTCCGTTGGCGTGTTTGTCGTTTGTCATTCGCCCATTGGCTGTCCCCTGTGCCGTCCTCGCTAGTCCAATCAGGCCTCTCGCCAAGGAGGCTTCTGATTGGCTAGCCGGTCTCCTTCTCTCTCTCTCGGCTTGCAGCCGACCCCAGCCCAGCCCTGTTTGCTACCACCCCAGCCCTGCGTGGCTTAGCCCTACCCCGTCCAGCCCTATGCCCTCGCCCCACCCCACGCTGTTACTTATTTGCGCGCGCTGCCCGTAGCCAGCCCCCGCGCCTCCAGAGTAATAGGGCGAGAACGTTGGCGAAGCTAATACAACATTAGAAAGTAGAATCCATAATAAACGACGCAGCCTGAAGCACAATTTATTGCATGAGTTCCACGTTCAACCCCTCCCGGTAAGAAAAGCATTCACGCTTTATTTATTTCTTTATTATCGAATCTTGTTCCTCTGCCCAACCTCGGCTGTTGCCAAAAACTCACCATCATCCTTCTCCTCCAGAGTCTTCCTCGAGTCTGCGAAGTGTCGGTACGCTTCCAGACCATCATCTACCTCTCTCTTGTGCTGTCGAGTGGCTACCCGCTCGCAGTCAAAACCTTCAGTCAGGGCTTAGCGAGTGTCGGTACGCTCCAAGTCCATCCCGTCTCTCCTCGGAGTGTCTGGACGCCTCGAGGGTCGCTGCTTCCCCCCCCCCTCTACCCCCGGCCAGCTTTGGGCGGTCCGTACCCGAACCCCCACTACCGCGTTGGCGAACTGCCGACAACGAAAGAATTACAACAATAGTATGGTTTAATAATAATTTAATTAATAATAATTGATTACACCTGCCCCAATTGGGTCAGATGTGCAGCCGACAGCACAGCCGCAGCTAATGCGCGGCGCATCTGAAGGCTGCGTACTGCTGTTCAGTCCACGGACTGGGGGGACGCCACACCCACGTACCTTCAATTATCCCAGCTGATGTTGGTACCCATTTAACAGCTGGGTGAACTGAAGCAATGCAGAGTTAAGTGTCTTGCTAAAGGACGCAAATTGTTCCAGTGGAGTCGGGAATCGAACCCCTGACCTTCAAGTCGTGAGTCCGACGCCTTAACCACTAGGCTACAACCTCTCTGGTTTAACTCTGTCTTTTTTGTTGACCTTATGCCAAGGAAGGCATAGTTTTTTCTTCATTTTTTCTTCACCTAGCGGTATTTAATATACATTAAGTAGCCTTATTAATTTAAAAGAACATGTTCTCGGAACAAAGAACATGTTCGGGGTTGCCTATTAGGCGACCGTCGCGCATGTTCGATGTAGCCTAAGAGTCGTCAACACGGCTGATAAAGTGCAAAGTTGAAAGTGTAACTGTTAAGTGTTAAAAGTGTCAATAGACTGTTAATATTCTATTGCAACACCTTTAATTCGATAAATTTCCTTGATTTTACTTAACTAATTTAATTACAAAAAACTATGTTGACTCTCATAGGTACAACCCGGCTGACGTTACCAATGGCTGCATACAGCTATTAATTCAGTCCATGTACTGGATGCCCAATATTCTGAGAGTCACACTGAAGTAGATAGACAATGATAAATCAAATAACCTTTGATCGAATAGTCATTTTTCTATTTAATTCAAAAGCTAAAGTGCTATTTACGCCTGTACATGTGAGCTAGTACAACGTTAACGGGGACCGAAAAATTTAAACTTAACTCCTACAATTCATCAATCCCATAGCACAGTTTCAGGTACAAATACAGCTTAGCGTTGCCTTGAATATTCAGGAAAGTAATTCTAGAGTAAAGCCAGTTTTCACCTCGGACCTGAATAATCCAACAGTAATCGATTCCATCGTTCAATAAGCTGATCTTTTCGAAAATCCAATGAAAACTTAATCTCGCCAGACTAAAATTTTGCGATAATATGAAAATAACTATTCTGCGGATAGCGATGATAGAATCGTTTGCCGATGCAGGTAAGAGTTTTGATTTTGGCTTTCGTTTAGCAGGAATTTGGATTTTGATTGGTAATAAAAAATTGTCAGAGATGTAGGGAAGCCTCTCATAAAGAGTCGCATGGATAACTGCAGATAATGCCCACGAGGGACTACGCTAGCGAAAGCCTGCTTCTTGCTGTCAAGAAAATTTCGCTAGAAAATAACGAAAAGCGTAAAAGCAAAGCCGGCGAGTCGCTCATACGATAGCTGAGAACTCCAACAATGCGACACAGCTCACTGCAATGCGAGCTCTGATGAAATTCACTGAGCCATGTTGAGCCAGGCGGGCCTTATTTTAGGCCGCAGTAATTCGGAAATTATATTCGATTTTTATTTCCACGGCAACGCCATGCTTCCTGCAGTTTCCATTATCCGGCCTGCATTTAACCTACGTCTGACAAGTAAGTCTTTGGGGACTTTTCTAGTCGATATGCAGCACACTAGCTTTAGTTAGCAAAGTTTGGGTAACGTGGCATCCAACAATAATCCTTTATGACTAACGGGTAAGTGGACCGGCTCTATCAATCTTCTTCAGGCCTCGCTCTGCTACTGAGCCTCGCCCAGCTGGCCCGCTGCATTCCTGCAAATCCGAGTGGCGCCGACTGGAGACGCCGCGGTGGCTGCCTGACTCTCTGGCTCTGCAGACGAGACCAACGAGCTCAGCTCCGGAATCCGTGTTCTCAGCTGAGAAATTTAGCGGACTGCTGATGGCCCAGTTCGACTCGGACACTCGCCTGTGCTCGCTGTTCAAGTACGAGTACATTGTCGTGTGCCACCTCATTCATGGACAAGCCAGCAGTGGGATCTGCGCACTGCACAGCTGTGCTGCATTCGCCAATGCCAGAGCCTTCAAGTTCATGACGTTGAGCAAGAAGCTAGGATGAGCAGTGCGGGCTCGAAGCCGCGTGCATCCTAGGTGATGAGTATGAGGAAGCCAGCATGAGCAACTAGGTGTGCGGCGAGACGCAGCTGTGGCATTCAGAGTCAGTCGTGTTCCGCAGTGAAGGAGCCAACTTCGATGGGAGAGCGTCTAAGACGTGGATGAACAATGTTGGCTTCGGGAGGCGCAGCAGGGTCTAACAATTGTGTTTTGTAAGCGCCCACTTCCAGACCGCAGAAATCTAACTATAATATAATAATAATCGTTACTTTACAACCAACTACTTTACAATTACTTTACAACTTTACAAAACACAATTTCCGTCAATATTGTGCCGATTTTACATTTTTTATAAACTAGCAATAAATTTCCAAAAATGATTGTTTTTGAGAATTAAATGTTGTTAATCAAATTTACTTCCTCTCCTGTCTAAATGTCTGCACATCTCTAAAACGTTTTTAGTTTAAAATGGCTTGTCCAGTCTATTTCTTATTCTGTTAGTTCAGGCTCTAAATCTGGTTATCCCGCGATGTCTTGAAACTCCATTTTGAACTTAACACTCGCTTCTTCGAAAGTGCCTTGCTTTAGATCCGTTTGTCAATGACGAAAATATCGTCAGATCGTCAGATCGTCAGATCGTCAGAAATAAATAACTTTCTTAATCTCAAAGCATAATATGCTTCTCAAAAAGTACTACTAATTTACGATTAATAAAAGTGGTCGATAATTTAATATTTTGTTATCATGCCTTTTTTTCCAGACTAGTGTAATAAAAACATCTAAACAATTCGAAATTAAGTATTGCCAATAAAACGTTTTTCCATACGAGATCATAGATGGGGCATAGAAAAAGGGCTTTAAAAATTTCTTAACAACTGGGAATAGATTATTGCCGATAAAAAGTGTATCCGAACTAAATCTTAGACAGAGCAGAAGTAATCGATAATGAAAATACAAGGAGGTGGCACAAATCAGTAAGTACCGGTTAAAGCTTACAGTTTATTGTACCATGACCTTATTACCCGGCAGGCAGAAAGTCTTGCCCGTTAATGGCCATAGATAAATTAATGCTCGGTAATTTTCTTGCGGGCAGTTAATAGCGCCGCCTGCAAAAAGGCCATCGACCAATAGGAATGGCTTACTGAGGCTAAAATGTCTATGGCACCCCCACATCCCCGTCTCTGACTCTGAAAGTATAGCTTGGGCAAAAATGTCTATGGTACAATAAAATTGATACCCAAGCTTTGCGGGCGTCATTGAAAAAGACGCCCTGATTTTCCATTAACGCCCTTAAAGCATGGGTATTAATGGTATATTGTCTACGCGATCTCAGAATTGAAAACATCAACAAGTTATAAACTTCCATTTTGCAAAAGAAAATGTAAAAACTGTAACAGTCTTCGCAACCAATGTACTCGTTGTAAATCAGCAGCCTGATTCATGCAGAGTCCACCTCGTCGAGCTCAATGCTCAGATCGAACCAGTTGTACGAAGATTGTCTAAAAGCAAGGTTAAATTATAAATACTTGTGTTAAAAACCGATTTGGCATGGAAAACTTATCAAGCTCTAGCTCGTATTTTTTTTCGTGCAGATGAGCTCACCATCGCGACCTTGCACCACGTAGGTCATGTTGAATCCGGTTTTCACGAAGCTAGAGTCAGTCTTGAAGCGGACTAGCACGGGACCCTCAAGGCTGATTGACGCAGCGGTCGCACTGCTATTAAACGGACTCGCTTTGAGCTTGCTCTCGACGATACCTTCAGATATTTCATACCGCTCGTACAGGAAAATTTTATCACAGCATTGTTCGATATCCACAACTCCCATTGTGAGGGTCACACTGCCTTTCTCATTGATCAGCCACTGGTAGTCCATGTAGTTCGAGTAACCTTCATTGGCTGAAGAGCCAAAACTTTCAGGACATTTGATTAGGCCGGAGTCCACTGGAAACCAAGGAAGCAATGAATACAAGAATGTTTTCTCATCAGAAAAATTTGAATAGAAAATATCGCCAAAACCTCAGTCTTCCTGGCAAATCACTTATACTCTATTACTTGTGCACTCATAGTGGCTCAGCAGGTATCAGAGCCTCACCAAGCTTTGGTCCAGCAGTGTAGATGAACGCGAAGCCGAGACCGTCAAAGAGCCTGCCAGTTCGGAGCCGAATGAGCACTGGGCCCTTCAGTGTGTAGTTCGAAGGAAAGTCGCTTGAACGGGATAGGCTGAATTTCAGGTTTCGCTTATCAGCTTCACCAGCCTTATCAGACTGCTCGTATACTTGAATCTCGCTACCGTCAGATCCAAGACTTGACGAGATGAATCTTATTAGATAGATGCGATTTTGTGATAGAACCGATCGATAGTCCATCAGCTTTTCCAGTGTAGTGTTTGCTTTCTCTGGGTAGCTGACTATTAGATCACTATACGAATGGATCTTGATTACTATAGAGTTTATAGAAGAGAGTGATGGAGTTACATTTTAGTTCATAATGATCTGCTCAAGAAAACTAGGCGAATCATAAAGAGCGAGCATACCAGAGCGTTCTTCGATCAGGTAGGAAAGGTTGAAGCCAAGACCGACAAACTTTTGGTCGGTAGTGAACCTGATCAGCACTGGACCGATCAGCCTGTACGATGTGGATGTGGCATTCTCCTGAGTCAGCGAGTACTTCAGCTTGCTCTCTTCCGGCTCATCAGTTTCTCCGTCGGTCATCTCGTACAGCTGGATGACGTCATTGCCGTGACCAATGTCCACAGAGGTGATTGTGATGATGACGTAATTCCTTCGGTTGATGGTCCACCTGTACTCCATTTCGTTGGTATAGGCGGTCCCGGGCTCCTCGGGACAGCGAATGCTGCCTGAGTCCTCGGTCAGGGAGCGGTGAACTGAAATATTAGTTGTAGGAATTATATAATATGTCAATTTACTAGCAAGCAACAGCGATTGAGCAGTTAAATGGCTGCTTTAGAGCCATTTCACGAATGAAATGGCATGACCTTACCGTTTCTGGTATCGAAACTAAAGCCCCATTGTCTGCTTTTTCCCACTGAGCTGCTGGTCTCATGAAGGACAGCTAGACTGCCGCTGCTCATCACATGAGTTGAGAAACGAATAAGCCTCGCATCTCTCTGCATCGTGGGGCTGCTCAGAGCCTCCAGATCTCCTGCAAAAATTCTCACTGAAGAAGATAAGCCTGTACTAGATGAGAAAATCAGGTGCGTCAAGAATGCGTGAGTTCCAGTTGGTGCCACGATCCACTTCGTGGTTGAAGGCTGCGAAAGGATGGTGCTTCGTCCATCAGCTATACCAGTTCTTTCGCCCCTATTGCTTCTGATGACCTCGATAGCTGCGTCTGAAATTGGCATTTTAAAGCATAAAAACCAACTTGACGTTTAGTATGGCCTAGCAACTATCTTGTGCAACTCACCATCACTGGATTCATCGTGTGAGTAGATCAGCTGAAAGCTTCTTTCTCCAGCACCCGTTGCGTCGAATCGAATGAGCACTGGGCCGGCTAGTCGGAATTCCGAGTTGACAGAGCTGTCCAGCACGAATCTGACGCTGTCATCAACCTCAGTCTTCGTCCGCTCGTAGATATAGAGCCTGTCTTCAGCTCGCAGGTCTAGGGAGCTGAATCTGATGCGAACCCTGGCAGGTCTGTCAATGACCCATCGGTGACCCATGCTCTGTGCCAAATCCGTCTGGAAACTGATCACTCCGCTTGGTTCAGTCACAGACACTGAAATCGATTAGGACGCTTGGTTTACAGATACTGAACAGTAAGTTATTCTTACCATACACCAACTACGAAACACATTTTAAAAAATTTATATCACCTCCCAGTACGAGTATATGAGGAACTCAAGTTCCTCAAGGTATTTGACATAGCAGTGAGATATTGAACTCTACTCTATTTTAAGAGCTGTCAACGATATATTCCTATTCATCATGCAATTGGATTATACACTTTGCACAGTAAAGTATTGGGAATGCGCAGAGAAAGAAGCGACACTCTCCAACTCTTTAACTCTCCAACTCGCCTACTCGTTAACATACCCAACTCGCTGGCTTGCTCAACTGACCAACTACCAAAGTCTTAGCCCCAGCTTATACGTTAATTTCCATCAGAGATTACTCCTAATAACTCCTAATACAGAGACTTCAGCTTAGACGACCGAAACCCAGATCAACGACTCGGAGCCGATAAGTTCTTACTTATTTTGCTCATTTATGCATATATTAGCGTTTGTTTAACCAACCTAACCGTCTGTCAACACCACCCGTATTGAGAAAATATAAAACCATCCGATAATAGAGGGAATTTCACCAGAGGAAACGAACCCGTATCTAATCTATTCATTGATTTTCTAGACCAGTAACAAAGATAGATCAGAGCCTATAGAAAACAAGAAACATTTCAGCAGGCGATACATGTCACGATCTGCACCTACCATTTCCAACGGAATAAGCGAAGCCGAAGCGGCTCCTTGCCTCGCCAGCGCCAGGTCTCAGCACCACAGTCACGAAGCCGGTTGCTCTGACTGTCCTCCGCTCGCCCAACTGGCCAGTGTGACTGAAGATCGGCGACTCGCTCAGGCCCGGTTCAACTCCCATGTACACACTGACTGTATCGCCATGGGACTGGCTGCCCTCGACATCGAATAGCTGGAGCTCCACAGTCTGCTGAGGGTTCACCGCGAGGGACCATGCTCGCTGAGCACTGCTCAATACGCTGTCCGGTGCTGCACGTCTTTGGCCTTCGATGCTTTTGATGATCTCGGTGGACATTGTCGTTTCTAAAATAAAAATTTTGCAGACTTTGGCTGAAAACACTAGCTTACAAAGTTAGCACTGACGTCCTTGTATCACGCTCGAAATACAATAGTTTTTGTTAGTAAAAGAAGTCAGTTAGGTTTCTAAACCCCCAGCTCATGAGGGCTCAGTCCTTGATAGAATATCTTACCTGAGGTGAAGTTCAGGCGATTGTAAGCCAGCTTGAAAATGTTGCCAGCGATTCGCTTAGTGGTGACTCGCACGAGTACCGGGCCGCGCACTCTAAACTCCACAGTCGTCGCATTGGTTCGGGACTCGTGCTCCGAGTAAAAGACCAACTTTTCCTCGTTAGGAACAGAAGCAAGCTCATACAGCCTCACTGTATCTGCGTGAGTCATCCTTATCCTGAGCATATCTTGTCTGTCAATGAGCCATTTGTAGTCAGTCTCAATTTCGTATTTTTGTTCTTCATCCAATGGGATTTGGTCCCCTTCCGAGCAAACAATGCTGGCGTGTTCATCAGTCAGGTTTCTGATACGCTCTGCAATGATTGTGAATCATTTAAACACTATGGAAGAAACCATTGGACTGGGGGGTCGGGGGCAGAGCGGTTATCGCGTTTGCCTCTCGCACCAAAAGTTCGATTCCACGGCGAAGCCACATTTATTTGGGGCGCAGCCGCAGATAGAAGGCTTCGGGACCTGTCATGCAATTTATGCCCTTGAGGGCCAACCTCCAAGGCACAGTGAAATGTACACTGCCTGACGATGAGAATGTCAGGACAGATGTACACACCTGTGTGAGCGTGTGCCTGCGTACAGTATTTGTGTGCAATTTGTGTGAGGAGCGTGTGTGCTCAGGAGTCAGCGAAATGAGCAGAATTGCCTCCTCGCTGGCTGCGGGTCCAGTGTCATCAAATGATGTGCCATAGCCCCCAGCCCTCCTGCAATTATTTTTATTATTAACCGTTGGACTCTCTATAATTGTAACTGACTAAAACGAATCTTACCTCTTCTGTCATGCACCGTGTACGAAAAATTAAATCCTTGTCGAGTCACAGAGCGATCAGTTTGGAATTTGATAAGAACTGGACCTAATAGCTGATAAGAATCCTTTTCCCTTATATTCAAAAGCGGAAAAGTCTTAGCCATGTTTTCAGACGCAAACAGATCAGTCCTTTCAAAAAAGTACAACAAATCAGATTTCCATTCAATGTTGATGGCTTCAACGCGGATATTAATAATCTTCCGTCCTCCAATCCACCACAAGTATGTTTTGCTGTTTTCGTAGTTCACAAGTCCATAATTCTCGGGACACAGAACTTGTCCACCGTCAGCTAAAATTGGAAATATAATGAATGAGTGCAACAATTGGTGTCTAGTAAAACGACCCGAAAAAACACGATTCCCTTGGCCATTATTATTTAGCAATGGAACTCCGGACTCACCGATGGCTCGATCAATCACATAGTTAAAGGTGAAACCTCTTCCTGAAATCTGTTTATTCGTCCTGAACCTGATGACTACAGGACCGACCAAGCCGTATTGCTCTGAACTCGTATTGCTGGCAGCAAGAACAAACTTCCTTCTGGTCAAGTCAAGATCGCCAGACGCATTCATTCTCTCGTACAGTTCAATGACATCATTTGAGTCCGGAATGTCCATAGAAGTGAATGTAATAAAAACAACATTGCTTGTATTCACAGTCCATCGATAATCTAAGAGGTTCTCGTAATTGTCTCTATCTACGTCGCACTTTACTGAACCCTTTTCCATTGTCAGCTCCTGGGAAACTGAAAAGGCAAATCGTGGTTAAGTTTGCTCATGCAATCTATGCTCAGGAGACCGCAAAAAACTGTTTTAAGCATCATAAATCGGAGTGCCTTTTATGCTTATGCTATAATCTATCTACTAATACGCTACAAGTCGCACACTAGTCAGAAAACTAAACGTCAAGCCAACTGAACTTACAAGAGATGGACCTTGACAAGTATTGTTCAAACAATAATTTTACCTATGCGTTCCTCGATAATATAGTTCAGGCTGAATCCCTGGCCAACACGGCTCTGGTCAGTGGTGAACCTGACCAGCGCTGGACCGATCAGCCTGTACGATGCCGATGTGGCATTCTCCTGAGTCAGCGAGTACTTCAGCTTGCTCTCTTCCGGCTCATCAGTTCCTCCGTCGGTCATCTCGTACAGCTGGATGACGTCATTGCCGTGACCAATGTCCGAAGATGCGATTCTGATGATGACGTAATTTATTCGGTTGATGGTCCACCTGTACTCCATTTCGTTGGCATAGGCGGTCCCGGGCTCCTCGGGACAGCGAATGCTGCCTGAGTCCTCGGTCAGGGAACGGTGCTCTACAGTGGAAGTAAAAAAAAGAGTTTTTTTAGATTTTGGACGATTTGAAAATGTTTCAGTTTTTACAAACTGCAGCTTCGCCTTGTTGATAGGAGATCAACGTATGCACTAATAGTAACTTGGTAGTAAAAATAATAAAAACAATTGTTGGAGGGCTGTGGAAATGGCGCATCATTTGGTGACACTTCTAGACCTGCAGCCAGCGAGGAGGTATTCTGTCTATTTCGCTGACTCCTGAGCACACGCACACAGATACTGTACGCAGGCACACGCTCGTACTGGTATTTACATCTGCCCAAACTTTCTCATCGTCAGGCACTGTACACTTTCACTGTGCCTTGGAGGTTGGCCCCTACGGTCGTAAATTACTTAAGTAAATGTGGCCTCGTCGCCGAATCGAGCTTTGGGATCTAAGTGCGAGAGGCATTAACGGCTCTGCCACTCACCCCCTGGAGATCACCGTAAGTTGAGCCTGGTATTTTACTCAAATATTCACTGAGGCAACCAGTATCAAAAAATGAATACACAGAACATTTTTAACATATAAGCCCTTTGATTTGAGAAAATGCATTAAAAATTAGCCTGAACAACTTACCATTTCTGATTTGATATTCGAATTTGATTGGATACGCAGGCCTCGAGAACGGCATTGGGTACAAAGGTTGCTCGAAAACCACGGAGACAGTTTGGTTGTAAATGGTGTGCAAAGAGTACAGCCTCTTCAATATATCACTTTCGTATGCGCTCGGGCCCCTTTGACTGACATGTGCCAACCAGTTGCCATCGAAAACCCTGAGATTGTTTTTACCGAAATAAGCTGTATCCGGGATCAACAACAGGTGAATAGTAAATTCGTGATCTGGTCTCGGTGAGATGACCCATACAGTCCTGATCTTGCCATCTCCGACAATGATGTCTGAGTCAGGAAAGCTGGCCCTGCTACCCCGGCTGCTTCTTACAATTTCAAATGATTCTCCGGTGTCTGAAAGTTTCAATTGTTAAGGCACTCGGTATCAGACCGAAAAAATCCTGACGAAAGTTTTTAGAAAGTGATGAAGAAATTCAGGACTTACTGTTCAACTCAGCGTCCTTCCGGTACGTCAGCTGAAAGCCTCGTCGGTTGCCGTCTCCGCTAGCAGTGAATCGAACCAGGACGGGACCGGACAGAATGAACTCTGAGTTTAGGGCACTGCCATCCGTTACCGCGAATCTCAGATTGTCTGCTCTCTCCGATATGGTGTTCTGATACAGGTAAACCTTGTCACCCTTTTGCAGATCCACAGAGTCGACTGTGATGCGAACAACGCTGCTGCTGTCAACGATCCAGCGATAGTCCATGTCCTGGCTGAAGTCCGCGCTGTAGGACAAGTTGGACTGCGCCGGCGGAAACCGAATCACGCCAGAAGACTCTCTCAGCGTCACTGCAGAGTTTGAGCAGGATGAGGGCTCTGGCGCTTGGAAGATTATCTACTGATAATCAACAAACTTAAGGTTTTACTTCAACGTTGCTGGTTCAACTCGTAAAAGGTCAGGGTATCCATGAAGGTGTTTTTTGAGGTGTGAAATCGGAGTTTCCTGAATCAGTGACTGATCGCTCACCGTTTCCGATCGAGTAGGTGAAGCCGAAGCCGCGCCTCGAGGAGCTGGCGTCGGTCCTCAGCACAATGGTGACGAATCCATGGATTGTCAGAGTCTGTCGCTTGTCCAGCCGACCTTCTCGGTGAAAATACGGCACTCCTCTCGGCTCCGGCTGCAGTCCGAGGTACACACTAACCGAGTCCTTACTGGACTGGCCTCCTTCGGCATCGAACAGCTGCAGCTCCACAATCTGCTGCGGATTCACAGCAATGGCCCAAGCTCTTACCAGATTGGCCTGGCAGTTGCTGACTCCGCCCGCCTCCACGCAGCCGCGCTCACCGCTGATGCACTGCAGGAACTCCGTCGACATCGCAATGGCTAGTTCGTTAAGTTAGGGTGAGCGGATTTTCAATCCAAGTACTTTGATTAATGCTTTTCAGCGCTGTATCTCTCACCCGATTTTAAAGTCCTGAAGGACGCCCTGAACGGCACCATCATGGGTGTCATCCGTGGCGATGTGGCTCGAATCACCGCCGGACCTCTGATCTTGAACTCCGATGACATCACGCTGCTGAGCGGGACGTTTGTCAGGACGAACGCGCGGCTTCTCTCAGTTGGATCCTTTGTCATCTCGTGTAGTTCGACAGTGTCGCAGTCTTGCTGCCATTGAGCGATTGGGAATCGAATGCTCACCGCATCGGTTGTGTCAATCACCCAACTGTAGTCCACCTCCATTTCGTATCCGTCCGTGTCGCAGTATCGTATTTTATAAAATGTTTTATTTTCTATGTCCCATTCAGTCAAACCTGGCGACTCGAGAGTTTTTGACTTCACTGAAATAGTTTTGATAATTTTCATTTTGATTGGTTTGTACATCGCTTTTGATAAGAACAAATAGGACAATTATTCCAATTGTTTTATTATTTTTGTTCAATTATTTTCCAATAATCAATCATTACACTCTCAAATTGCCCACAACACAACTTACCTATTTGGCTTTCTACTGCGTAAGAAAAGTTCAGAGCTATCGGAGCTGGCTTTCTATTTCTCAACTTTATCACAACTGGTCCGATTAACCGATAAGCGGTTGAAGTGGCGTTTTCCTTCGTCAGGGTGACCTCGGCATCTCGAAGTGAAGCCTGCTGATCTGGAGTCCACTTCTCAAAAAGCTGGATTTGATCGCAGCAACCTGGCAGCTCCGCGCCACTGATTGTGATGGCGATGGCAGCCTTTCGATCGATTATCCAGACGTAGTCCACGGGAATGCGTCGCTGGGCTGCTGTGGTGTCCTCAAATGTAACACTTCCAGAGTCGTCGGAGATTCCTAAAAACGGACAGAAATGATAATTTATTTGAATGCGTTATGGAGTCTCATATGAGATCATTTTATTTCATAGAAAATCGCGGAGACAAACATTTGCGGGTTGTCTTGGGGGAACCATTACCCGGGGGGCGCCACTACTGGGGGGCCACTAGAAGGGGGCGCCACTACTGGGGGGCCACTAGAAGGGGGCGCCACTATCGTGGGTAACACCCACGAGGGTGTTAGAGAAGGCCCCTTCGAGAGGGTCCCACCACCATGGGGCGCGCCACTTCCAGGGGGGAGCCACTACCAGGGAGGGCTCAGTCCTGGGGGGCGTCAGTACTTGGGGTGGCGTCAGTGCTGTGTGGCGTCAGCACTGGGGGGGCTTCAGCACTGGGGGGGCGTCAGCACTGGGGGGCGTCAGCACTGGGGGGCGTCAGTAATGGGGGGCATCAGCACTGGGGGGGGCTTCAGCACTGGGGGGGCGTCAGCACTGGGGGGCGTCAGCACTGGGGGGCGTCAGCACTGGGGGGGCGTCAGCACTGGGGGGGGCGTCAGCACTGGGGGGGCGTCAGTACTGGGGGGGCGTCAGCACTGGGGGGGCGTCAGTACTGGGTGGCGTCAGTACTGGGGGGCGTCAGCACTGGGTGGCGTCAGTACTGGGGGGCGTCAGCACTGGGGGGGCGTCAGTACTGGGGGGGGCGTCAGTACTGGGGTGGCGTCAGTACTGGGGGGCGTCAGTACTGGGGGGCGTCAGCACTGGGGGGCGTCAGCAGTGGGGGGGTGTCAGTACTGGGTGGGCGTCAGGACTGGGGCTGCTAGTACTCGGGAGGCGCTTCTACAGGGGAGGCACCACTACTGGGCTGCCACTACCAGGGGTGTCACTACCAGAGGGCGCCACTACCAGGGGGTGCCACGTAGATTTTTCAGCTGATTAGGGGGGCCGCGGCCACCCCTTGCCCCCCTGGCTACGACCCTGGACAGATGCAATAAGAAATACTTACTTGTCTGCTCTTCTATTTCGAAAGACATAATAAAACCTTCCGATTGGTAACTACTATCTGTCTTAAATCGAATAAGCACTGGTCCTTCAAGTCTGTACTGCTTCTGTGTTCCAGAACCAGAGATTGTTGTCGTATAGTTGTAGTCGCTTGGCTTCTCAAAAGGTCCCATTCTTTCGTACAGGTAGATTTTGTCATTTCCTGCTTCCGTCTTATACTGATGAACCGTAATGACCATTGTTTTCGCTTCCGGAATGCTCCACACGTAATCTATGTTGTTTTCATACATGTCATATCCGAATCTTTCAGGATAGCTAAAGTTTCCAGAACTCACTGAAACGATGGAAAAAAATTACGAGTCAAAATTAGAATCTGTTGAATTGATCACGTGAATTTGCCAGAGTTCAGCTTATATAGCGGCTGATAATAAAGATGATTTTTATTATAAAGTTCCAATCGTAAGAAGCACCACAGCGTCCGACTCTGGTACCGAGGAAGGTCCTGAGCTTGAAACCGTGGCAACAGCACATAAATTTGAGACGCAGCTGCATATCAAAGGCTTATCGTGCAATTTGCGCCCATGAGGGCCAGACCCTAATGCAGGGGTTGGCAAACTTATTAGCTATCAGAGAACCTAAAAGACGACAGCGGGCCGCATGGACTGCAAAAATATGAGATAGGGGAGAGATGACCCAGGGGAGGGATAAGACACGGGATAGAAGAGACTGGGGAGAGATGACCCAGGGGAGGGATAAGACACGGGATAGAAGAGACTGGGGAGAGATGACCCAGGGGAGGGATAAGACACGGGATAGAAGAGACTGGGGAGAGATGACCCAGGGGAGGGATAAGACACGGGATAGAAGAGACTGGAAAGAGATGACCCAGGGGAGAGATGAGACAGAGAGATGAGACAGGGGAGAGATGAGACAGAGAGATGAGACAGGGGAGAGATGAGACAGGGGAGAGATGAGACAGGGAAGAGATGAGACAGGGGAGAGATGAGACAGGGGAGAGATGAGACAGGGGAGAGATGAGACAGGGGAGAGATGAGACAGGGGAGAGATGAGACAGGGGAGAGATGAGACAGGGGAGAGATGAGACAGGGGAGAGATGAGACAGGGTAGAGATGAGACAGGGGAGAGATGAGACAGGGGAGAGATGAGACCGGGGAGGGATGAGACAGGGGAGAGATGAGACAGGGGAGAGATGAGACAGGGGAGAGATGAGACAGGGGAGAGATGAGACAGGGTAGAGATGAGACAGGGGAGGGATGAGACAGGGGAGAGATGAGACAGAGAGATGAGACAGGGGAAGATGAGACAGGGGAGAGATGAGACAGGGGAGAGATGAGACAGGGGAGAGATGAGAATTTAGGTGTGAAAGAGGATACGATAAGTTTCCCAAGGGGAACGGGCCGGATTTGGGAGCTTCTAGGGCCGCATCTGGCCCACGGGCCGGAGTTTGCCGACCTCTGCTCTGAAGCGTAGTGAGAGTGCAGACTGCCTAGCGATGAGAAAGTCAGGGCAGATGTATACACATGTGTTTGTCTTAAATATCATCGCAATAGGCACGTGTTATTGCCTTCTCGCCAGCGGAAGATTGACTGTCACCAAGATGCGTCAGTGCCCAATTCCTCCAATGTGAATATTTTTTTTAGCGTATTTACTTTTCAACAGATAATATGCTCATGGAAGTGATGCATAAATTGTTCTTACAAACTTTCGCTCCAGTCTGATAAAACATCCGAAATCCTCGACCAGCCACGATGGAATTAGTTCTTAGCCGGATCATCACGGGACCAATCAGACTGTAGTTGGAGGACTGGGCGCTCTCTTGAGTGAGTGTGAGCTTCAGCTTCTCCGAAATGACCTCGCCGCTGTCGTCGATGTTCTCGAAGATCTCGATGGTGTCTCGGATATCAACAAAGTCGAAACGAAGTAGCAGCGCATTAGTTCGGTTGAGTGTCCAGCGGAAGTCCATCGACTTCTCATAATTCACGTTGGACTCCTCGGGGAAAAATATATTTCCGGAATCGTGACCCAGAACTCTGTGCACTGAAATACGCAGGCAATGTTGCATCAATTCAAAATGGCACTCTGACAATGTGCCAATCCAGATGTTTCAAGTTGCTCAAAACCAAGGTCCCTGAGCTCGATTTCGTGGCGAGGCCAATAGGCGTGGCGAGAAGGCTTGTGGGATTATTGTGCAATTTACATCCTTCATGGGCCAACCTCCAAGGAGCAGTGAAATTTGCACTGCCTGATGATGAGAAAGTCAGGGCAGATGTTCACACCTGCGTGAGCGTGTGCCTGCGTACGGTATCTGTGTACATGTGTGCTCAGGAGTCAGCGAAATGGGCAGAATTGCCTCCTTGCTGGCCTCGAGTCTAGTGTCACCAAATGTTTGGCCCATTGCCGGCAACTATAGTTACAGTAATTATAATCTTTATAGCAAGTATGGCACTGCTCTAGATTGATCGCACAGAGGGTTTAGGGCCCAGTTTCATCGGCAAACGGAGGGGTGCGTATTGGCTCGTACTTTGCTACTAATTATTTTACTTCTATTTTACTACTAACAAAATATAATCCGTTGGTACTAACAGACTCGCTCCTCGGTGGTGTAGGAGAGGCTGAAGCCGCTGCCCACAAGCGCTTTGTCCGTGACAAAGCGGACCAGAACAGGGCCTTTCAGCTTGAAAGCCTTTTGAGTAGCATTTTGCTGGGTCAGGGTGAACCTCAGCTTGTTCGGCTGTGGTTCGTCGGCCTCCCAAGTCTCTTCATAAAGCTGAACAATGTCGTTGCCGTGCCCAATGTCCACAGATGTGAATCTGACGACAACAAAGTTGAGCCGTTTGATTGTCCACCTGTACTCCATGTCGCTCTCGTAGGTCTGGCCGGCCTCCTCAGGGCAGCTAATTGTGCCCGAGTCCCCGTTTATAGACGTCAGAGCTGAAACAAATTTAATTGGATCAATCGTTAGCAACTAAGCTAGCAAAAAATATCTGTTTTTCACTGCGTCTTGAAAGCAAAAAATACGAACACAAATGGGTTACAAGTGCAAAAATATTCATCAACGCAAGTAATGCACGATAACTCAGAGATTCGAACTACAAACCTATTTTTTATAGAATGATCGGTTGAATCTCAACCCCTGCGGAACTCTTTGCATCTAATTAGGTGAGATATTTTTCGAACCTCGTTGTTCTTACCATTTCCGACTTGAAAAGTGAAGTTGAATAATTCACGAAGGATCTGAGGCGAATTCTTGCGATAGACCACCGTCAGAGGTCCATCATTTTTTACGATGCTGGCGTACTGGACCTGCTGGAGCGATCTGGAATCTGACAGACTAGTCGCTGCTCCTTTGAAGACAGCAACTGAGACTCCTGCTGTGCTGTATAGCTCCGGCAGGTAGAGTCGCACCGAGCGACCAGGACTGGCGGAAATGATCCAAGCAGCGGCCGCGCCGTCCGATTCGGTGAAGTTACCAGCGTTGAGCCACCTCAGTCCTCGGTAGCTCTTGATTACTTCAACGGCGACGCTGGAATCTGCGCAATGGACCAAGTTGTGCGATTGTTTGATTTTACAAATCGAAATGCAGCAAATTGGGTAGACTGCTAAGCCGTGGCAGGGCCAAGCTAAGGTTAGTTGCCTCCCGAGAACATAAGTGATTCTGCGAATTCTGTGATTGTCTCTTGACTCATTTGTTTTCGTTTCCGCTTGACTTCCTTCTCAAGCCGGGATTCATGTAGTTTAAATATATTTGTAACTGTAATAGAGGTCACTCAGCGAATTAGCTTGCACTTTAAGGTTTTGCAGTTTTAAAAGCCATCCGCCTGGACGGTGAGAGGCAGGGCGGTCTAACCAAGGTCCCTGAGCTCGATTCCAAGGCGAGGCTATACATTCATTTGGGATGCAGCAGCGGATGCTTGTAGTGCATTTACTCTCTCGAGGGCCAACCTCCAAGGCACATTTAAAGTACACAGCCTGACGATCAGAAAGTCAAGACAGATGTACGAGCGTGGGCCTGCGTATGTGCATGCATGTGTGCTCCTCAGGAGTCAGCGGAATTGGCAGAATTGCCTCCTCGCTCACAGGCTGCAGATCTAGTGTCACCAAATGGTGCCTTTACATGCAGCCTTCCTGGAATTATTATTATTAAATTAATTTGTGATGATGGCATGTAGCAAAGGCTTGGTGCCTGTCACATAATTAGCGCCTATGAGGCTTAACACCAGGGCTCTGTGAGAGTGTACACTGCGTAACGTGAGTGAAAGCGTAGGTGTATACACGCTGTTGAAGAAGTAGTGCACTAGCACCGAAAAAATATACAGTTTACAATCAAGAAGCCTACTTTGTCACGGAATGCGTCACTCAAATCATTCAGCTCACCCGGCGATTGGTCAGCGGTGTACGTCAGCCGGAAGCCGCACTGCAGCCTGCTCTCCCCCCTGCCCGTCAGCCGAATGATTGCTGGACCCGACAACCGAAACTCAGACCCGATGGCGCTTGTGTCAGTGACGAGGAACCTCACAGCTGCCTCCGTCTCCAGTGTAGTGTTCTCGTACACTAGCAGCTTGTCATCGGAACGGAGACTCAGAGAAAGAAATCGGATGCTGAGCCTGTTGTGTCTGCTGATGTACCACCGGTAGTCGATGCCTCCGCCAGGCGCGGCAGCTGAGAACTCGATCTCGCCGCTGGGTTCCGAGCGGGACACTGTCGAAATAAATAGGAAATGATTTCTTTGAAATTTGGTTTGGGCAAATGAGATGAAAGTGAGATGAAAATCATCTGTGAACATTTTAATACCCACAAAATATGTTTTGCAACAACCTTCTAAAACATTCAACCAATCGGCATGAAAATCCAGAAATGTTCCGCTGTATCCGATAAAACAACTTCCAGAATAATAAAACATGGCATCGTCGAGATATTGAACGAGTCTCGTCGGAGTGTCTTGTGGAAAAATCTACAAAAATTGACAAAAAATAACTGCTCACAAAATGTTATCATGTAACTACGTCGCCTATTATTGTTTAGTATATTGAATTGATTATATTGTTTATCTTGTTACACTTTTGAACCGATATCGATTCGCCAAATAGGTTTATACAGAGCAATGTTATTTGCTTGTCACCAGGGTCTTCGACAAGAATCGCTGAACATCTGGACGATGCTGGCTCGTACGGCTTTGAAAGTTAGTACATGGTAAAGGGCGTAAAATTTAGATTCAGATGGTGGACGATAGTTTGGGAGCTATCGTGAAGTTGGCAGTCCTGTGGTTCTTCCCCAGTGGAACAGTAGCGTTTTTTTCTACTGTTAATCCCTCGATTTGGTCCAATTAATTTTAGAGGTACAAAGAAGCTCACCGTTCGACAATGTGTACGTGAACCTCAATCCTCTTGAAGCTGAAATTGAGCCGGACCGAAGCAGCACAGTGACAAGACCTGTTGCTCGCACCGTCCTCCTTTTGCCCAGTTGGCCAGTTTGACTGAAGATCGGCAGTTCGCTCAGACCGGGTTCGACTCCTGTGTACACACTGACTGTATCTCCATGGGGTTGGCTGCCCTCGCCATCGAACAATTGCAGCTCCATTGTCTGCTGTGGGTTCACTTGAAACGACCAAGCTCTCGAGGAGTTGGCTGCGCTCGAGCTTTGATTGCAGACTCGCTCGCCTGTTGCACTTCTGACAAATTCTGTCGGAATCGAGTATTCTAAAATAGGAATATCGTTTTCATTAGCTTTCAATTACAAGTTGTGTATGCGTAATTTATACTACGAGCGTAATTCTGAGGTCTTTGTTTTACCTCCATCATCCATTCGGTACTCTATGCTGAAGAGCTTTTTCATTGGCCTTGAAGTGACTCGCAGCAGCACCGGACCGAATAGTCCGAACTCCGACATTGACTCTCCTTGCTTCGGTTCGTCAGTGAATACGGGCTCTCTGTCTACCTTTGTTGTCATTTGATAGACTCGAATTTGTTCAGTATAGTGCAACTTCACATAGATTTTGCCAGGTCTATCGATCGACCATTGGTAGTCAACCTCAAACTCGGATCTACTATTGTTGGTTTCGTCGGATGAGCAGATCGCCATATCACTTGGAGCAGAGAAGGACCTCATCTGAACTGAAAATTAAAGTGTAAGGCTTTCATATCAGAACACTGACTCTTCGTAAATACGAGTACCTGTAACCAAATCAGATTAGCACTGGCGCACTCAGATTGTCCACAAACGTGTAGGTCAAGTTGAATCCTTTAAATGTGACACTGCCATCGGTTGTAAACTTGATCAGTACCGGAGCCCACAGTCCAAACGCTATTGACGAAGCATTGTGAGATTCTATGCGAAACTTTGCAGCTCTCGAAAACGACTCGTTGACACTCTCCGTCATCTCAAACAGCTCCAAACGATCAAACGTTGCCTCTACTTCCACAAAGTGGAATTTAATCATGACGGCTTGCGGACCTCGGATTGTCCAGTTGTACACCCGCGAGCTGGCGTACGAGGCGTCCGGCTGGCCGAAATTCTCGGGGCATTGAATTTCTCCCGAGCTATCTGAAATATCCAATCGATTTTTTGAGGACCACCGTCCAACATTGCCCTTTTTATCCCCGTGAATAGCATTGTAAATGTGGCATTCCCTTTTCGACCCATCCCACTACAACAAGAGGTAACCAAGTGTTTCGACACTAAGACGCAAATAAAATCAACCCAACAAGATCAACGACAATTAAGCATACAGAAGTGGTTTGTTCAGGATTTTACACGACTTCGTTGCTTGACATTTCCTTAAATGTACGAGCTACTAAAGCAATCGTTGCAAAACCAATTGGAAGCTATGCAACACGTGCTGAACCATGATCGGTATCGCTTTAAACTTGCAGCTTCCTTAGATTCGTAGCGCTGTACTGTACGTTTACCCTAAACATTTATTCGCATTTCATGATGTCTAATACGAATCCACCAAGCAACCTTAACAACATTATCGATTGAATTTATGGAGTCCAAAGATACGTTTTTAGAATGAGGACATAAAGACTGCTGAACACAGAGTTTAAGAATCACAATTAGCGGTTTTTGGGACACATAAGCACAGCTACGTAGCAATGAAGATTTTTTCTCTCTAGAAATGACACCTTTAAAGAGCCATCATTTTCGTTTAGGCCAACTTCTAGCTAGGCCTAGCTAGCCTAAATACTTTGCGCAGCTCAACCACAGTACACCATCGCCTACTCTGAAAACCAATCAGTCACCACCAACCAACGCTGTTAGCATTCAGGCGCTGTTTAAAAATTTCAGGTGGCCCCTCTTGGTAAATGTCGTGCATTTAATAGTCCTGCTTTTTTGCTAATGTAATTTTGTTGATCCCGAAACTGCTCAAGAAAAACTCACCCGCGGCCCGGACGGTGGCAGCTGCAAAGCAGAATATTAGGACAAGAGGCAGCGAACCCATTGCTGGCTGCTGCTTTCAGTTGGCTAGAGAATTTCTTGAAGTTTTTATGGTACATTTATACTCGATTAGCCGCTGGATCGCTCCGGAAAATTCCTGCTGTTTGTTTATAAATTTACAATCCAGGCCTGAGTTTTCTAAGCAAAAGTGTTTTCACCAACTTGCTTGATAAAGAGCCATCGGAGATGGTCTATTGAGATTTCTGGTGCCACCAAGGCCGATACTCCCTTCTATCAAAAGATCTAAAAGTGTCTTAAAAGGAAGATATTTTATCTGCGATAAGAGTTTGTTATGCAGCGAGCCACTGCCTATGGGTCTATTGGTGTCTCACTAGCTGTCAGTGTCCCACCTGCTAGGTAGCTTCTCTCCCGCTGCCAGGGATGAGTCATCAACTCTTTGTCCTCCCTGCCCCCTTTCTTGTCTCAGTCATCACGTGTTTCTGTTTGGTCTACTTTCTAAGTTTCTGACTTAGCTATCTTAGGTGCTATCGGTGTTCGAGTTCCCTGCATCTGTCTCGGTGAGAGTGACTGCTCGCAAGCTCCGTTCTGGCTAAGTCCCGAAATTAACTTCGCCTTCCATTTCCCCGCGAGAGGTACGCAGGACTCTGACACTGACTATCTGCGCCTGGAAATCTGCATGGTGTGCGACTCTCGAGACTTCGTGACCTCATCCTTCCTTCAAGAGGCCAAGGACTCTTTACCTCATCGAAGGCAGAAGACCTGATGCCCTGGTGGCAGCACTACTACGCTACATTCGAATTATAAGACTTCACATTGGAGTCTATAAGACTTAGAAATCTGAAAGGAACTCGAGAGAGCTCCAGGTCAAACTGGGGTAAACTTGGCAACAGTCGAGAGGCCAAGCACGTGAAAGCAGCAAGCGCCGGAAAAACAGAGAGGTCACATGAAGATATGCCTATAGGACCCCCATTAATTACAGCGCAAACTTGAACTGGACCGACAGCAACCTCGGAACCGGCCCGCTGAGGAGACCGAAACGGAGCCGGCCTGTACCACACCTGGAGACGAGGACTGGAGAAGACCTGGACCGCACACAATGACCCGATCGAGGAGAGGGAGAGGAGTTGGTGTGCCTACCAACTAAACATTTGGCGCTGTGCTAGGCTCGGGGCTGTGACCTCAATCTTCACAAAACGTCTTACGTAACGTTGCCAATAATTTTACACCAGCCCGGAAAGGAGGGGTTCGATATGAAAATATAAGGCAGAGCAAGGCGCGAATGCTCCGACTGTACCTCGATTCTTAGAGAGCTGGTTTTTGAGCTCCATTAGGTTAGCTAATTAGACAATATACTGTGTTTTTGTTCTTTCTTGGTCTGATCTCCGATCACCGAGGTTAAAGATCCAAAGAGATAGCAACTATCAGTCGTGATACTGAGGATCGATAGTCGTTAGTAGTTATAGCCTTTAAGTCATCGAGACTGCCACAAAACCGCTAGACTACATATAGGAAGACACAAAGCTGAAGACAAAACTTGAAGAGCTTTAGAGTCTACCGGATCCCGCAGTGTTCAGCAGCACAGCCAGTACAACAGTTACAAAGTTAAAAAAAACTGCACTCATTAACACGAATTTATTTGAACTCTGCTTTTTCTGAGTCGTTTTCTGAGCAACCGCGTCTTTTATAAAGGAGGAGTGCAGTAGGTCGTCGGCGAGGCGTCATAAGCCTGGGGCGCAGAAGTGGACAGAAAACTTAAAGGGGCTTGTATTCATGGTGCCATTTGCGTCCATGAGGGCCAACCCCCAAGGTACGAGCGAGAGTGTACTTATACAACACTGCTTGATGTATAATATGAGACATTCATTAGGTACAATCGCAATAAACCGCTGTTTAGCTTTTCTTCTGTCTCTTTGTTTACACTCACCTTAAATAAACTTAAATAACGAAAATAGCTGTCTAACAAGAATAAATTGGTTGGCAGCGTGGTGTCTTTCTAATTAAACTGCCACTCAATTAAGGCCTGGATCTTTGCCAGTTCGTGAGAGTTTTCTGCTGCGAGAATTGGCTCGACCCTTTGATGATACCGCACGCTCTTGTTGTATAGATCTCAGACCATCTGGTCGAAACGTGTCTTTGCCATTGAAAACCTGAGACTCAGTGACAAATCTTATATTTACAAAGATGGTTACAAAGATTATTTGCATGTATAGCTACCTCAGTCACATTTTAGACAGTCCTTGTTCAAACTTTGTACCAGAATAATAATTTGCATAGATGGCCAATCTAACTCGATGGAACTGGCGTAGCCTAGTCTGCGATAGCAGCGGGTGTCACTAGGTAAATGTCATCCAGTGCAGATTCTTTCCTGATTAAAGATGCTTAGATTTGCAAAGATTTTGCCATTTTATTTACCTTTTAAACATCAAAACCACTTAACTTATAGCTGCACGCTTTGTTTCGTTGTCAATGATTTAGAGTTTGTTCTGCTGGGGGTGTTTTACGAACCAAAGTTCAATCTTAAGATCAAACTTAGGATTGAGTTTAGGATCGACGTGTTCTATGAAGATAGAAGTCGATCTTAGCTGGGATCCAACTTAAGTCTGACCCACAGATACTATAATAACACAGTTATTATAGTATAACACAGTTATTATAGTATCTGTGGTCTGACCTAAGGGAAGATAAGATCGAACTTACGACTGGTGCGTTTTATCAAGAGAGACTGTCTATGACCAAAACTGTCATGGTCGATCTTAACTTTAGGACACATCTAGAGTTGTCATAAGTTTCAAGTCGCCATCTGAACAGCGGGAGCCGATCTTTTGGAATAAAATGTTTGCCGTACGACCGAGAGGCAAAGGATTCCTCGGGTTACAGGTTAGTGATAATGATATTTTATTCTTTCAATATATCATGAAATGATATTGTAAACTTCAATGCCATTTGTCAACTTTAGTAGCGATACGTTGGCCCTTGACGATGGTGAACTACTGAAGCGCTACAGCAGGGGTCGGCAAACTTATTAGCGTGCGGGCCACGGACAGAACCTAAAAGACGACAGCGGGCCGCATTAACTGTAGGAATATGAGAAATGGGAGAAATGAGACACAGGATAAATGAGACAAGGGAGCTAGGGATAAGACAGAAAAAATAAGACAGGGGAGAGATGAGACAGGGGTGAGATGAGACAGAGAATAGAAAAGACAGGGGAGAGACGAGATAGAGAAGGGATAACACAGGGGAGATATGAGACAGGGGCGAGATGACACAGCGAAGAGATGACACAAGGAAGAGATAAGACAGGGGAGAGATTGACAGGGGAGAGACGAGACAGGGAAGAGATGAGACACAGGAGAGATGAGACACAGGAGAGATGAGTCAGGGGAGCGATGAGACACAAGAGAGATAAGACACAGGAAAGATAAGACAGGGGAGAGATCAGATAGGATACTATAGGTGTTGGAAGGGGCAAGGGGCCGGATTTGGGAGCTTCGAGGGCCGCATCTGGCCCGCGGGCCGGAGTTTGCCGACCCCTGCGCTACAGGTTCCCCAGAGTTGTCATTGTGGATCTATTGAACCAAATGATACCTGCACTGGAGTCTAAGACAAAGAGAAGTCATGCCATACCCACACTCCTGAAGATCTGTCTACTATTACACCAGAAATCCTAGCGATGATTTTTCTTATCCTAATGCATTGACAGAGCTCTAAGAAAGCTTCAATGGCCGGGAGTTAATCGAGTCTTAACCCAAAGGGAGATTCAATTAACGCCCTAGTGCTTGATTTACGAATTATATTGACGAAGGTTTTATAATCCACAAAGACGATAACAAACAATCAGCATCAGTGTTAAGCTCTTTAAAGTCTTGCTATAAGGCTCATCACCATATTTGTATACATGTTGACAGTAAAAATGAGTCTTTGAAAAATTGATTAAGTCGTCAGCTACCTCACTTAATGATATAATGTTTTAGTACACTCAGGTCAATGAGGCAGGTAGGCTATATTTTTTGTCGTCTTCAGCCTAATTATCAGTGAAGTCAAAACAGCTTTCTGGTATTGTACTACGTACTGTTTTATCTGAGAAATTATACATTCAAATTACAAATTTAATTTGTATGCATATAAAAAGTGCACACAAAAACGACGCACTAGATAATTTTTCAGCCCGTTTTTAAACATAAATTTGCTTGTCTTGTTATACCACTTTACAACGTGTTCGTAATTTAAAATAGTTGCAAAACTTAAATTGCCGGTCCTAGAAATCGAAATATAGCAAACTTTTATATCGAAGCTTTAGATTAATTTGATCGGTAATAATGCGTTATTCGCTATTTGATGAAATGTAAGAATGCATTGATTGTTGAATATTGCAGGATTTAAAAAAACTATGCTGAGAGCTCAAGAGTGATTTTTTAGAATTAAGTTTAAAAAAATTCTTAAAGTTATAGTCAACAGTAATTAATTGTACAACAGTACTACTGTACTGGTAAAGTTGTGGCCGCTAAGCCTGCAATGGGCAGGCCTACCCTCTACTCTAAGTCGACGTGTGCTGCTACTACTTCATTTTTTATAAATAGCTGTAGCCTTAAAATCAAATCGAATCAGATTTTAATGACTAAATCTAATCTCTGCACCCAAGGACTAGGACTACCCAGGTTTTTTAGCTACTATCGGCATCAGGAAAAAGGCTATCCATTATCACCAATCTCATTATTGGTGTAGTGGTTGGTTATTAACTATTGTCAGGGGCCTACTATTAGTTTATTTTTCCTCTACCATTATACTATAGTTTTTTTTCTAATCCGTTTTTAGATACTATTATACTGTATATGGTCATATGGAATGGCTGGGATGGGGCCAAAATGTTTGTTCTATTATTGCATTCCATCCTATTGTATGTCAAGGTGCTGCATGATACACTCTGATGTTAGCTACATAGTCAGGATATGTTCAGTATGTAACGTATGTAAGGGTATGTTCCATATTTTTTCCTTGGCTTGGTAACCTTGTTTGTGCCATGTGCAAAATTATTTTCCTCTGTAGTATGTGCTTGCATTAAAGTATAATATAAAAAAGATGTGGAGCTCATAAAAATATTCTGGTATACATGATTTAACCTTCTATGTTTCAATTCTCAGAATATAAGGTCTACTACATTTAGCCAATCATAAAATTCTAAATATTAAAGCTTAGCAGCTTTTTTTGTAATTTTGAAATGAAAATAAATTTTCTGCTTTTAAGCTAGCTAACTAGCTGGTTTAGCAAAAGCCAAAAATTGAAGTAATTATTGTAAATATTTCATTTATATATTAGTTTATAATACTTAAAGATAATTACATTACTAGTAGTTATAGCCTTTTGATTTTACTTTTACTTTTGCTCATTCTTTAAACATTTCAGATGGAAGCTGAAATTGATCATCTGGAGCACGAAGTTGAAAAGCTCTATCAGCAGCTGGACCTTAGCGATGACCCTGAATTAGAGGCACTAGTTGATGAGAACCTTAAGTGCCGATATAGAATCCAACACTTGAAAATGGTAAGGCTTTAGACTAGAAATGAATTATAAAAAGATTGTTTGACCCTTGTCCAAGTAGATTCACAAGAGACCCTGTCCTAGTAGATTCAGGACAGATCCTTTCATAGTAGATTCAGGACAGACCCTGTCCGAGTAGATTCAGGAAAGACCCTGTCCTAGTACATGCTGGATACACAGTCCATTTAGATTCAGGACAGACCCTTGTTGTAGTAGCTCAGGACAGACCCTTGTTGTAGTAGCTCAGGACAGACCCTTGTTGTAGTAGCTCAGGACAAACCCTTGTAGTAGTAGCTCAGGACAGACCCTTGTTGTAGTTGCTCAGGACAGACCCTTGTAGTTGTAGCTCAGGACAGACCCTTGTTGTAGTTGCTCAGGACAGACCCTTGTTGTAGTAGCTCAGGACAGACCCTTGTAGTTGTAGCTCAGGACAGACCCTTGTTGTAGTTGCTCAGGACAGACCCTTGTTGTAGTTGCTCAGGACAGACCCTTGTAGTTGTAGCTCAGGACAGACTGTAGTGCAAGCACTCTCGTGATCAAAATTGTCTCCCACCGCAGAGCATAGCCAAGGAGGAAGCCAAGCCATTGGAGCGGATGATTAGCGTGCAGGCGGCTCTCAGCGCGCACCTGCAGGCCGCTATTTGTGCCGCCTATCCCGAAGCCGGAGCCAAGGCCAAAATTCAACTGACCTCCAGCACCAAAGAGGAATTTGGCGACTATCAGTGCAGCAACGCCATGTCGCTGGCTAAAGCTGTGAAACAGCAGCCTCGCGATGTTGCAGCCGCCATTGTCGGCAAGTTAAACGCCAGCGATTTCATTGAGAAGGCTGAGATTGCCGGTCCTGGTTTCATCAACATTTCGCTTCGCAGGCAGCCAGTCATTGAAGAGTTAAATCGCCTGCTGGTCTATGGCGTTCGACCGCCGCCTGTTGATCGCAAGCGTCGTGTTGTTGTGGATTATTCTTCGCCAAATATTGCCAAACAGATGCACGTCGGCCATCTGAGATCCACTATCATTGGCGACAGTGTTGCTAGGCTGTGCAGATTTCTGGGTCACGATGTGCTGGCCTTGAATCACGTCGGCGACTGGGGCACCCAGTTTGGCATGTTGATTGCTCACCTCAGAGATCGCTTCCCGGATTATGCCACCAAATGTCCACCGATTGGCGATCTGCAGGTGAGCTCATGCCTAACTAGTCATGAGAAATAAATTGACACACTGTTTAATCCTCAAAATTCCACATCCTTAATTCTAAAAATTTCACATACTGGTTAATCCTCAATCTCACATCCTGGTTAATCCTTGAAGTTTTATATCTTAAGAATCCATAAATAAACAAATTATTACATTTTCCAAGCTTCGTTTTTCAGTCATTCTACAAGGAATCAAAGTTGCGCTTCGATTCTGACGAACAGTTCAAACAGCGTGCCTATGCCGCCGTTGTCTCGCTGCAAAAACGAGATCCCGACTCCACGGCAGCTTGGAATCTTATCTGCGACGTTAGCAGGAAGGACTTTCAGGTTGGTTAGGTTGTCCTACAGAATTTACAGCTTTTTATCCCAAATCTTGGGGTTTCTGTCCAAAATATAACTATTCTTATCCTAGGTTTAGGGATTCTTATCCCTAATCACGAAGGCATAATCCAGATTCATAATTCTAGTGAATTTCATACCTTATGTTGGGATTATTATCCCAATGTAGGGATTATTATATCGAATGCAGGGATTCTTATCCCATATGTATATTTTTTTATCTCGAATGTAGGGATTCTTACCCCGAATGTAGGGATTCTTACCCCGAATGTAGGGATTCTTACCCCGAATGTAGGGATTCTTACCCCGAATGTAGGGATTCTTACCCCGAATGTAGGGATTCTTACCCCGAATGTAGGGATTCTTACCCCGAATGTAGGGATTCTTACCCCGAAATCTGAATCCAGAAGTCTATTTTAACATGAATCCAAATTTTAATCATTGCTTCACTCTACATTTTCTAGAAACTTTACGACAGACTCAGCATCGGAAATCTAATTGAACGCGGCGAGTCCTTCTACCAGGACCTTATGATTGAGGTTGTAGACGAGTTAAAAAGCTCCGGCCATCTCGTTGAAGACGAAGGACGCCTAATTATGTGGCCACCGGGCTGCGAAATCCCCCTGACTGTTGTGAAATCTGACGGCGGCTTCACCTACGACACTTCTGACTTGGCCGCTATAAGGCAGAGATTGTTTGCTGAGTCCGCCGATTGGATTGTCTACGTTGTGGATATTGGACAGGGCCTGCACTTTAAGGTTTGTGAGGAATGAGATAGGTGGCTGCGGAGTGGATGGGAAATACTGATCGTTTGAGAGGAAGGAATAAGGGATAATGAGATAATGAGAGCTTAGCAGGTCAGAAGATGTGGATTAGCAAGTGAGAAGATGAGGGATTAGCAGGTAAGAAGATTAGCAGTTAAGAATGATAAGGGATTGGCAGGCTAGAGGACGATGAATTAGAAGGTGAGAGGATGAAGGATTAGCAGCAGACAGGATAAGGGATTAGCAGATGAGAAGATAAAGGATTAGCAGGTGAGAGAACGAAGGATTAGAAGATGAGATAATGAAAGATTAGCAAGTGAGAGAACGAAGGATTAGCAGGCGAGAGAATGAAGGATTAGCAGGTGATTAGAGTAGCAGGTGAAAGTACATTTAAGGAAAGGAATCTATAAACGGAGAATTCACTTCCGCAGGGCATTTTCTCAGCGGCCGAGAAGGCGGGCTGGCTAAATCCGGCCGTGGCTCGAGTCGATCACGTCGGCTTCGGCGTTGTGCTTGGCGAAGATCGCAAAAAGTTCAAGACACGCAGCGGCGATACGGTTCGCCTGATGGACCTCCTTGACGAAGGCCTGGAGCGCGCCGGATCTAAGCTGGCTGAGAAGGGCCGTGACAAGGAGCTGACGCCTGAGGAGTTGACCGCGGCAAAGGAGGCCATCGCCTACGGCTGCATCAAGTATGCCGATTTGGCGCACAATCGCAACAACGACTACGTGTTCTCCTTCGACAAGATGCTGGACGATCGCGGCAATACGGCCGTCTATCTCTTGTACGCTTACACTAGGATCAGCTCAATCGCCCGCACTGCCAATCTGAGCCAAGAGGATCTGCTCAAACTGGCCAAGAATCCCGGCATCACTGAACTGCAGCATCCCAAAGAGTGGAAACTGGCTAAACAGTTGCTCCGCTTTGCCGATGTTGTTGACAAACTGGCCCAGGATCTGCTGTTTCACGCTCTGTGCGACTTCTTGTACGAGACTGCCTGCGTCTTCACCGAATTCTACGATGCTTGTTATTGCATTGAGAAGAATCGCGACACTGGTGCGTTTACCGAATCTATTTTAGCCTGTCTGCTTGTCTGTCTGTCTGTCTGTCATGGCTGTCCGTCTTTCTGTCTGTCTGTCTGTCTGTCTGTCTGTCTGTCTGTCTGTCTGTCATGGCTGTCTGTCTGTCTGTCTGTCTGTCTGTCTGTCTGTCTGTCTGTCTGTCTCTCTGTCTGCCTGTCTCTCTGTCTGTCTGCCTGTCTCTCTGTCTGTCTGTCTGTCTGTCTGTTTTGTCTGTCCGTCTGTCTGTTGTGCTGCCTGTCTGTCTGTCTGTCTGTCTGTCTGTCTGTCTCTCTGTCTGCCTGTCTCTCTGTCTGTCTGTCTGTCTGTCTGTCTGTCTGTTTTGTCTGTCCGTCTGTCTGTTGTGCTGCCTGTCTGTCTGTCTGTCTGTTGTGCTGCCTGTCTGCCTGTCTGTTGTGCTGTCTGTCTGTCTGTCTTATCTGTATGTTTGTTGTGCTGTCTGTCTGTCTGCCTTATCTGTCTGCCTGTAATGTATCTGTTTTTTATATCTGTCCGCATGCATGTCTGTCTTTTTTGTGTATTTTTGGCTCTGTCTGTCTGCCTGCCTTTGTTTCTGTCCGTCTGTCTCTCTGCTTTTCTCCGCACCTGTGCCTGTCATGTCTGTGAGTATTTCTGCATTTCGGCCTACTTGCCCTATCTGTGAATTCTGAGAACACAGTCACTCCTAACCCTTCCATCCGCAGGCGAAGTAGTCCGCGTTAACCACTGGCGCATTCTGCTATGCGACGCCACAGCCAAGATTATGAAGGCTGGCCTGGACATACTGGGCATCCGCACTGTTGGGAGAATGTAAAATCGACAGTGTTCTTGTTCTTGTTTTCGAAAAGAATTAAGTGATCTTTGCTGATATGACAATTGAACATTATTTATTATTGTAATCAAATATTTACACTTTATTTGGTAACGTGTTTTGTTTAGTTTCAATTTTTACTTAAGGTTTTTGTGTGTTCTTTAAACTATTTATATACACTATTATTAACATGTTTCAGTGACTTATCCTTGATTGATTTATGGATTCAGTTAAAAAGCAAATCAATACAGTTTCCTCGGATAAGGCATTGCAGTTTTTTAGTAGTTAAAATTTTTCAAATCAAATCGATCGAGAGATCAAATATACCTAAGGTATATTAGTGCTTAAATTGCCATTTGAAAAGTTCTGCTTTTTTAGTAGGACATCGATAACTGTTTGGACCTAACCATCTGTTACTGAGCTGCTGTTATTGTATCGATTTCCTTTACTACTTACTACTATCCGGTAAGCATTATTGTTCCTCCATGTTCGGGTGCTTAACCTGAAATGTTATAATTCAAGAAAAGTCAAATATATATTAGCAGAATCTGCCTAATCCACTGTAACAGAATCCACCCCGTCCCTAATCCGCTGGAGCAGAATCCACCCCGTCCCTAATCCGCTGGAACAGAATCCGCCCTGTCCCTAATCCGCTGCAACAGAATCCGCCCCTGTCCCTAATCCGCTGCAGCAGAATCCACCCCGTCCCTAATCCGCTGCAGCAGAATCCACCCCGTCCCTAATCCGCTGCAGCAGAATCCACCCCGTCCCTAATCCGCTGCAGCAGAATCCACCCCGTCCCTAATCCGCTGCAGCAGAATCCACCCCGTCCGTAATCCGCTGCAGCAGAATCCACCCCGTCCCTAATCCGCTGCAGCAGAATCCACCCCGTCCCTAATCCGCTGCAGCAGAATCCACCCCGTCCCTAATCCGCTGCAGCAGAATCCACCCCGTCCCTAATCCGCTTGAACAGAATCCGACCCTCTCCCTAGTCCACTGTAACAGAATCCGCCCCTCTCCCTAATCCGCTGTAACAGAATCCGCCCCTCTCCCTAATCCGCTGTAACAGAATCCGCCCCTCTCCCTAATCCGCTGTAACAGAATCCGCCCCTCTCCCTAATCCGCTGTAACAGAATCCGCTGCAACAGAATCCGCGCCTTAGTCCTAATCCATTATTTTTATAGTTTCTTTTTGTTAGCCTTCAAATTTTTTGACAAATATTTTGGTTTTTTCTAACCCAGGTTTGTCATTGCCAGCTAGAAATTTTTGTTTGAACTTAACCAACCAATTTTTATGCGTGTTCTGTTTTGTCAAACTTGTGTGTACGGACCAGTTTGAGTTTTCATCTAAGGAATAAAATAAAACGATTGATTAGTGTTTAAAAATCTATATTGCTGGCTTCTTTGACAGCAATGATGGTGTATTTAAAATTGAAAATAATTTTGCAGTCTTGTTGCCATTTAGTCTATATATTAATACTAGCTTTTTTTGCCCGTTGTTTTTGGGGCAGAAATTTAAAGCAAAGCAGTAAGCAATTCACGTCTCTGTATTAACTTTATAGTGAAGGTCACCATTTATTTATTTACTGCATTAATGAAAAGTAAAGAGTTTGTTTAAGGGCATTTTAAGTAAAAAATAAGTGAAAAGTTTGTCCAAACAGCCCCCTCTTGATTACTTCTTTAGAAACATGTCTCTTAGCCACTCCTCTATACAGTCAGTGGCAGATCCAGGAATTTTGTTTTGGGGCGGTCTGTCAGGGGAGCGCCATGAGAATCACAGAGGGGGTGCAAGCGGCCGAAAAAGGGCGCCAGGAGCCAAGAAAGGGCGCCAGCGGCTGAAAAACGGGAGCCAGCGGCTGAAAAAGGGGCGCCGACGGCCGAAAAGGGGCGCCAGTGCTGCGACTGGCGCCCCTGGTGGGGGCATCTTATTCCCATGATTAAAATTTAGGGGGGCGACTGCCCCCCCGCCCCCCCCTAAATCTGCCTCTGTATACAGTATGCATGTACACGCGTATACATAAGGAAAATAGCCATGGCATAACAATAACAATGTCAAAGAAACAAAATTAAACTGTTTCAGAGTTCAGAGTTAGACAGGTCAAGGTCGATTCGTGACTACTTTTCTATTAATTGCTTGTGAGTCACCTCAAGGCCTGGGGATACACCACATTCTTCGTTCTTCCCCTTGGTGCGAAAATGAATAGGCCAGCTGGAGTTCCAACACGGGAGCAGGCGACATAAAGCTGCCCATGCGAGAAGCAAGGAGTCTCCAGGTTGATGCCAGCCACCTTCAGCGACTGTCCCTGAGCCTTGTTAATAGTCATCGCAAAGCACACTCTCACAGGGAACTGCAGTCGCTTGAACTGAAATGGCAGGTCCGTGGGGATAATTGGAATCCGGGGAACGAACACAGACTCTCCTCTGCCAGATCCAGTCATTATCGTGGCCTCAATCACGTGTGGGAAGTGCCGCCTGATAGCACGGGATACTCCACAGCGGTGTCATCAGTCAACGTTGTATCAATTGACTTGTAGGTGAAAACTGCACCTGGCAACTCGTGAAGCAGTTGGTAGTTAATTTCGTTGGCGGCATCATTTCTAGGACACAGAATTGCCCTCTCTGACAGCCCGGGCTTCGGCGCCCGGGGAAGGGAGGGGGTGGCTGTAATAAAATTTGGCCCGCAGAGTGGCGGAGGGGAGTTGGGGTGGCTGTCCTCGGAAAACAAAAAGTGACTCACTTTGAGATGATGCGGCTTTGCTCTGGATTGAGTAGAGATGTTCAAAATTGACAGCATTGTTGGAAAACATGTAAAGTGTAAGTGGATCAAATTTGGAGAAAATCTGACAAAGTGGGGCGACGATATGTCGAATTGAGTGATTTTTTGACGATTTTTGAGCAGTTTTTTGCACTTTTGAGCAGGAAGGAAATGATTTTTCGGGAATTTGAGTAGCCTATTGCACTCAGCGTAGGTGGTTTTAGGTATGTGCAAAGTTTGGTGCAATTTGGTTGAGCGGTTTCGGCGTCTATAAAGACAAAAGGTTGCACACACACACACACACACACAGACAGACAGAGTTTTCACTTTTATATATATAGATGTTTCTACCTAAGGTGTGTTTAAACAGGCTTACTAGTACAGTTTTACTCTTTAAAACTGCTCATATAGTCGGTAGTATCTGGGGAAAAATATTTTGGCCATCTGGACAATATGCATACTATACAAATTTATATCGATTTTCTTTCACTCACTCTGACTAAAGAATTGAACTTGGGATTTCATGTAGTAACATTCAATTCTATTGAGCAACTGCTCAACATGAAGATCTAGCTTGGATTCTTTGCGTTTGTACTGTTCAATTATACATTATCATTAGTTGTGACCATATGATAGCCATATGATAGCCATAAAATAGCCAATTTATGCTATCCACCACTTGCAGAATGAGCCCCCCCCTAATCCGCCCCTCCTAATCCACCCCTCCTGATCCGCCCCTTGCAGAATCCGCCCCTTTCAGAATCCACCCCTCCTGATCCGCCCCTTGCAGAATCCGCCCCTTTCAGAATCCACCCCTCCTGATCCGCCCCTTGCAGAATCCGCCCCTCCTGATCCGCCCCTCTTGATCCGCCCCTCCTGATCCGCCCCTCCTTTAGATCACAGGATTACAGGAGCTGGAGGAAACGACCTGGTCCGAAAAAAATGACCTCTGGAATCTTCGGCAAAAATCGAGGTAACCTGAAGCGGAGAAAATTACCTGACTGAACTTACACGGAGTGCTAAACAGGATTTATTTATATGCTCACGTAAATTAAAAATTAATTTTCTTACAAACTACTTTCAGAAGATAATGAAAAGCAAAGGATTTGTTTTTTATATTGGCTTCATTCCACTGAAAAGTCTGCACACACTCGTCAGCCGGACCACTATTAGCAAGTCTTACTTGCAAATATGCATTGTGTGGAATACTCGTATCTAAATCAATGAACGCAAAATTCATAAATTCATTCATAAATCAATGAATGAAAAATATATGCGGTCATTCTTTCCTCTGTGCCTCCAGTATATGCGGTCATTCTGTCCTCTGTGCCTCCAGTATATGCGGTCATTCCTTCCTCTGTGCCTCCAGTATATGCGGTCATTCTTTCCTCTGTGCCTCCAGTATATGCGGTCATTCTTTCCTCTGTGCCTCCAGTATATGCGGTCATTCTGTCCTCTGTGCCTCCAGTATATGCGGTCATTCTTTCCTCTGTGCCTCCAGTATATGCGGTCATTCTTTCCTCTGTGCCTCCAGTATATGCGGTCATTCCTTCCTTTGTGCCTCCAGTATATGCGGTCATTCCTTCCTTTGTGCCTCCAGTATATGCGGTCATTCCTTCCTCTGTGCCTCCAGTATATGCGGTCATTCTTTCCTCTGTGCCTCCAGTATATGCGGTCATTCTTTCCTCTGTGCCTCCAGTATATGCGGTCATTCTTTCCTCTTTCCTCTGTGCCTCCAGTATATGCGGTCATTCCTTCCTCTGTGCCTCCAGTATATGCGGTCATTCCTTCCTTTGTGCCTTCCAGAATCCGCCCCTTTCAGAATCCACCCCTCCTGATCCGCCCCTTGCAGAATCCGCCCCTCCTGATCCGCCCCTCTTGATCCGCCCCTCCTGATCCGCCCCTCCTTTAGATCACAGGATTACAGGAGCTGGAGGAAACGACCTGGTCCGAAAAAAATGACCTCTGGAATCTTCGGCAAAAATCGAGGTAACCTGAAGCGGAGAAAATTACCTGACTGAACTTACACGGAGTGCTAAACAGGATTTATTTATATGCTCACGTAAATTAAAAATTAATTTTCTTACAAACTACTTTCAGAAGATAATGAAAAGCAAAGGATTTGTTTTTTATATTGGCTTCATTCCACTGAAAAGTCTGCACACACTCGTCAGCCGGACCACTATTAGCAAGTCTTACTTGCAAATATGCATTGTGTGGAATACTCGTATCTAAATCAATGAACGCTTTAAAAAGATAACTGGAGGACCATGGACAAAAGAGTACTGGAGGACTATGGACAAAAGAGTACTGGAAGACCATGGACAAAAGAGTACTGGAAGACCAAGGACAAAAGAGTACTGGAAGACCATGGACAAAAGAGTACTGGAGGACCATGGACAAAAGAGTACTGGAGGACCATGGACAAAAGAGTACTGGAGGACCATGGACAAAAGAGTACTGGAAGACCAAGGACAAAAGAGTACTGGAGGACCAAGGACAAGAGAGTACTGGAAGACCAAGGACAAAAGAGTACTGGAAGACCATGGACAAAAGAGTACTGGAGGACCATGGACAAAAGAGTACTAGAACACCATGGACAAAAGAGTACTGGAAGACCAAGGACAAAAGAGTACTGGAAGACCATGGACAAAAGAGTACTGGAGGACCATGGACAAAAGAGTACTGGAAGACCAAGGACAAAAGAGTACTGGAGGACCAAGGACAAGAGAGTACTGGAAGACCAAGGACAAAAGAGTACTGGAAGACCATGGACAAAAGAGTACTGGAGGACCATGGACAAAAGAGTACTAGAAGACCATGGACAAAAGAGTACTGGAGGACCATGGACAAAAGAGTACTGGAGGACCATGGACAAAAGAGTACTGGAAGACCATGGACAAAAGAGTACTGGAGGACCATGGACAAAAGAGTACTGGAAGACCAAGGACAAAAGAGTACTGGAGGACCAAGGACAAGAGAGTACTGGAAGACCAAGGACAAAAGAGTACTGGAAGACCAAGGACAAAAGATAACTAGAGGACCATGGACAAAAGAGTACTGGAAGACCAAGGACAAAAGAGTACTGGAGGACCATGGACAAAAGAGTACTGGAAGACCATGGACAAAAGAGTACTGGAGGACCATGGACAAAAGAGTACTGGAAGACCAAGGACAAAAGAGTACTGGAGGACCAAGGACAAGAGAGTACTGGAAGACCAAGGACAAAAGAGTACTGGAAGACCAAGGACAAAAGATAACTAGAGGACCATGGACAAAAGAGTACTGGAAGACCATGGACAAAAGAGTACTGGAGGACCATGGACAAAAGAGTACTGGAAGACCAAGGACAAAAGAGTACTGGAGGACCAAGGACAAGAGAGTACTGGAAGACCAAGGACAAAAGAGTACTGGAAGACCAAGGACAAAAGATAACTAGAGGACCATGGACAAAAGAGTACTAGAAGACCCTGGACAAAAGATAACTAGAAGACCATGGACAAAAGATAACTAGAGGACCATGGACAAAAGAGTACTAGAAGACCATGGACAAAAGAGTACTAGAAGACCATGGACAAAAGAGTACTGGAAGACCCTGGACAAAAGATAACTAGAGGACCATGGACAAAAGATAACTAGAGGACCATGGACAAAAGATAACTAGAGGACCATGGACAAAAGATAACTAGAGGACCATGGACAAAAGAGTACTAGAGAACTATGGACAGCTAAACACTGAAAATGTACTGAGTCAGGAAGGAATGACCGCATATACTGGAGGCACAGAGGAAGGAATGACCGCATATACTGGGAGGGGCGGATTCTGCAAGGGGCGGATCAGGAGGGGTGGATTCTGCAAGGGGCGGATAAGAAAGGGTGGATTAGGAGGGGCTTATTAAGAGGATATCTACTTCAAAATGTACTTCAAGTCTACTTCAAAATTAAGCGAAACTTTTTATTAGCCATGTGGCCACCCCAAAGCCGGCCAAGGCCGGCCCTTTGTGCATAAACGCTGTGCGTTGACTGGCTGCCCAGTGTACACCGCGGGCCTATATAACCTTATCCTATTATCTCGTGCGCCTTACCCTTCTTCTGCCAAATAAACTTTACGTGCGCCACATTGGTGAGCTACGCAACGCGGTGCAATCTTTTCGGTCGCCTCCAACCTCCCGACACGGCCGCCTCGCTGCCTCCGTGCCTGATGCCCTGGAGTCCTGCACGCAAGTCTTCATCCGCCGCGATGGCCACCGGCCATCTCTGCAGCGGCCGTACTTCAGGCCATTCAAGGTCCTTGAGCGCGGAGCCAGAACCTTCCGCCTCGACCTGAGCACGCAGCAGGATCACGTTGCAGTGGACAGACTCAAGCCTGCGGCGCTCGATCCCTGCGAGGCAATTCCGGCTCCGGCGCTGCGGCCACAAGGCCGCCCCCGCTGTGACGGCCGGCCACAACTGCCACGGGATGGAGACCCTCCGATCGCAGCTGCGCAACCGCCACTGCTGTCAGTTCACTGTCACTGCTCTCAGTTCACTGTCACTGCTCTCAGTTCACTGTCACTGCTCTCAGTTCACTGTCACTGCTCTCAGGTCACTGTCACTGCTCTCAGGTCACTGTCACTGCTCTCAGGTCACTGTCACTGCTCTCAGGTCACTGTCACTGCTCTCAGTTCACTGTCACTGCTCTCAGTTCACTGTCACTGCTCTCAGTTCACTGTCACTGCTCTCAGTTCACTGTCACTGCTCTCAGGTCACTGTCACTGCTCTCAGGTCACTGTCACTGCTCTCAGGTCACTGTCACTGCTCTCAGGTCACTGTCACTGCTCTCAGTTCACCGTCACTGCTCTCAGTTCACTGTTACTGCTCTCAGGTCACTGTCACTACTCTCAGTTCACTGTCACTGCCGACGATATTTGCAATTAATAAATGGTTACCAACCAACCGAATTGAAACAACAGATTCTTTAGTAGCCATGCTAACTTGACGAATTTTTTTTCTTTAATTACCTCAAAAACCTGTGCCTTTTAGGACAAGAAGCTAAGCCAGCTCCTCACTGACCAGCAAGTGGCGGCACTTATGGCCATAAAGGCAAATGTGCACCCTGAAGCTGAATCCGAGGCTATCATCGGCAACAAGGAAATGCTAGCCTTCGGGATGACTGTCTGCTTCGGCAGTGGCAATGCCAACAGACAAGATGTTGCCTGCAATGCGTCTGTTGGAGAAGTGGGCAGAGGACCCGGACAAAGAACTATGGGTGAGCTTTTCAAATTAAATAAATTATTTTTAGCTACGACTAATTACATCTCCTAACTTAATCTCCAGTGAATCCGGTCATACTATTCTGTCTCAGAACATTGTTCAGTGTTGAGCTGGTGATCCAAATCTCACTTCAGTAGGTAATTCTTTGCTCTTTGCGTCCAGTATATGCGGTCATTCCTTCCTCTGTGCCTCCAGTATATGCGGTCATTCTGTCCTCTGTGCCTCCAGTATATGCGGTCATTCTGTCCTCTGTGCCTCCAGTATATGCGGTCATTCTGTCCTCTGTGCCTCCAGTATATGCGGTCATTCTGTCCTCTGTGCCTCCAGTATATGCGGTCATTCTGTCCTCTGTGCCTCCAGTATATGCGGTCATTCTGTCCTCTGTGCCTCCAGTATATGCGGTCATTCTGTCTTCTGTGCCTCCAGTATATGCGGTCATTCCTTCCTCTGTGCCTCCAGTATATGCGGTCATTCTGTCTTCTGTGCCTCCAGTATATGCGGTCATTCTGTCTTCTGTGCCTCCAGTATATGCGGTCATTCTTTCCTCTGTGCCTCCAGTATATGCGGTCATTCTTTCCTCTGTGCCTCCAGTATATGCGGTCATTCTGTCCTCTGTGCCTCCAGTATATGCGGTCATTCCTTCCTCTGTGCCTCCAGTATATGCGGTCATTCTTTCCTCTGTGCCTCCAGTATATGCGGTCATTCTTTCCTCTGTGCCTCCAGTATATGCGGTCATTCTGTCCTCTGTGCCTCCAGTATATGCGGTCATTCTTTCCTCTGTGCCTCCAGTATATGCGGTCATTCTTTCCTCTGTGCCTCCAGTATATGCGGTCATTCCTTCCTTTGTGCCTCCAGTATATGCGGTCATTCCTTCCTTTGTGCCTCCAGTATATGCGGTCATTCCTTCCTCTGTGCCTCCAGTATATGCGGTCATTCTTTCCTCTGTGCCTCCAGTATATGCGGTCATTCTTTCCTCTGTGCCTCCAGTATATGCGGTCATTCTTTCCTCTTTCCTCTGTGCCTCCAGTATATGCGGTCATTCCTTCCTCTGTGCCTCCAGTATATGCGGTCATTCCTTCCTTTGTGCCTCCAGTATATGCGGTCATTCTGTCTTCTGTGCCTCCAGTATATGCGGTCATTCTTTCCTCTGTGCCTCCAGTATATGCGGTCATTCCTTCCTCTGTGCCTCCAGTATATGCGGTCATTCCTTCCTCTGTGCCTCCAGTATATGCGGTCATTCTTTCCTCTGTGCCTCCAGTATATGCGGTCATTCTTTCCTCTGTGCCTCCAGTATATGCGGTCATTCTTTCCTCTTTCCTCTGTGCCTCCAGTATATGCGGTCATTCTTTCCTCTTTCCTCTGTGCCTCCAGTATATGCGGTCATTCTTTCCTCTGTGCCTCCATTATATGCGGTCATTCTTTCCTCTGTGCCTCCATTATATGCGGTCATTCTTTCCTCTGTGCCTCCAGTATATGCGGTCATTCTTTCCTCTTTCCTCTGTGCCTCCAGTATATGCGGTCATTCTTTCCTCTTTCCTCTGTGCCTCCATTATATGCGGTCATTCTTTCCTCTGTGCCTCCAGTATCGTCTTGAAAGTACACTAAAACGTTTACATTACAAGTCATATATTAACTTACGTTTCCGGCAGCTGTGATATAAAACATATATATTTATGGCATATATTCAGGTCAAGAAGCAGAAAACTTCCGGATACTTTGGTGTGCGGGAGTGCCGCGACCTGCTTCTGCGTATGCTGCAGCACCGGTTAGAGACCAGCGGCACAGTAAACGACTGTGAGCCGTTCGTCAAATTTAAGTAAGGCGGCTTTGAGGGAATGTTGCGTGAACACCGTGAGCGCTTCGATCCGCTCCTGGCTACTGTCACCTGCACAAGTTTTCGAATTTTTGTGGAGACAAAAGTGAGTAGTACATTCACTCGTATGTACTGTTCTCTGCTATACATAGTCTATTTTGTTTAGCACGCAGCGCTTCGTGAGAACTTTTATTAAAATATCCTAATGTTAAATTATTTTCAGGCGCTCCTCGCTGGCGAAAATCCACAGCTGGTCTTATGTACTGAATGTACTGAAGTACTGATGTACTGAAGTACTGATGTACTGAAGTACTGATGTACTGATGTACTGAAGTACTGATGTACTGATGTACTGAAGTACTGATGTACTGAAGTACTGAAGTACTGATGTACTGAAGTACTGATGTACTGAAGTACTGATGTACTGAAGTACTGATGTACTGAAGTACTGATGTACTGAAGTACTGATGTACTGATGTACTGAAGTACTGAAGTACTGATGTACTGAAGTACTGATGTACTGAAGTACTGATGTACTGAAGTACTGAAGTACTGATGTACTGATGTACTGATGTACTGAAGTACTGATGTACTGAAGTACTGATTTACTGAAGTACTGAAGTACTGAAGTACTGATGTACTGAATCTGCCATCGTTTGCTACCCACCGAATAGCAAGGCGGCCATTCGTGGCAATCGTATCCACGTACAGTTTCTCGACCAGCCGCCAACACGCGGCCGCCAATGCAGACTTTCAAGTTGCAATTCACGCCGTGAAGGCAGCAGGCCAAATGGCGGCAACACAGAGACTTTCAAAATATTTATGCACTTAATTTTAATTGAACTTGCTTGCAATAATTTCATTTGCTACTTTTTTATTAAGCACGTGTCGCAATATAAAACAAAATAACGTTATATTTAAAAACAATTTAGTTCGTAATTTACTGTTCCTCTCCTAGCATAATCTCCAGTGAATCCGGTCATTCTATCCTGTCTCAGAACATTGTGCAGTGTTGAGCTTGTGATCCGATTCTCACTTCAGTAGGTCATTCCTTCCTCTGTGCCTCTTATCCGCCCAATTCCTTATCCGCCCCATGCAGAATCCGCCCCTGAAGGAACAATTTCCATTTCTAATCCCATGCAGTTTTCGCAGATTGCAGATAAAAAATCTAGTCAATCTACTGTAAGTAGTCGGCTACTGAGCCAGTGCTGGAATGATATTAGAACTTATTCCGAAATGAACATTTAAATAATTAGAGAAGAAATTTATTATCTAGTTAATTGCTAGTTCATGTATTCTGATCATTATTGAAGTTCTTATAGTATAGTAAGCTAAATGTACTTTTAAGTCATTCTTAAATGACGCTGAGGCATGCACTTTTAACTCGCATAGTTTAACTTTAGTCTCGGAAAAAAATGGAATTTAGAATTTAGACACTTGCTGTTCAATTGAGTCATTTTGGTATGCAGCAGTTTTGCAATAGTTTATTGTAATTAAAAGTTTATGTCATTGTTGACAGCTTTCCAATATTACGAGTAGTTTAATCCCCATTCATTCGGGTAGGCTAGTGATAGGCAGTTGAGTTTCTGTCTAATTGCTCATTGAATCAGCTGTCTCTCTGGCCTGTCTCTTCTATTGCTGTTCTGTCTCTCCGTCTCTCTTCCTTCTTTAGAAGATTGATAGTTTAAATAGCTCCCAATTATATATACTATACTATTAAATACATATTATGTTAAGGGAACTTAAGTTTTTTATATAATAAAACATTTTAATAGACGGCTGGGCAGTTGAAGTACTGCAATTTGGTCTAAGCCACAAGCATGAAGATATTGTGCTGCTTTTAGTTGTCAAGGCAGGCCTTATAAATGATCCCCTTATAATAGGACCACCTGATCTCGGACGCAACATTCTCAATAGACAGATAATTGGCCAGATTAATTTAACCAATTTATACAATGTTCTTAGCTCTTCAATTGATCGAGTTCAACTGAAAGATTGACAAGTGGCCTTAGAGCTTGCACAACCCTCCAAATAAATCCCTGTTTGAGGAGAAATCTGTGTCTCTAGGACCTATATTGACAATCAGATAACATCCACATGCTGTGGTGGTATTGTGTGTGTGTGAGTGAGTTAGTGTTTCGCAATCCCATTGTCGAGTGAAGTATCTCGATTGGCCTTTTTATTCTAGTATTAGATTTTTCAACTATACACCCTAGCAACTAAATTAGCCAGCTGGTTTATTGATGCAGTATATATTAAAGTTTGATCGATTTTTAAAAGAGGCTGGTCAGAACATCCCATTTAAATTGATCCACCATTTGCCTTTGAGCTGTGTTCTGTGGGCCTACTAAATAAACCCAACTTTAAGCTAAACTTATACAGATTTTGACATTCTCTGACACAATTTGACATTCTTTCTGACACAATTTGACATTCTCTCTGACACAATTTGACATGCTTCCTGACACAACATTTGACGTTCTTACTGACACAATTTGACATTCTTTCTGACACAATTTGACATTCTCTCTGACACAATTTGACATGCTTCCTGACACAACATTTGACGTTCTTACTGACACAATTTGACATCTCTGACACACTTTGACATGCTTCCTGACACAACTTGAAATTCTTCCCGACTCAATGGGACATTCTTCCTGACACAATTGGACATTCTTCCTGACACAATTGGACATTCTTCCTGACACAATTGGACATTCTTCCAACCAGACAGTTTTACTCGAAATTCTTTCACAAGCAAACTAGACGTCAATCAAGCATCATAAAGTTAATTGATTGAGTTGTAAAGCTTTTTCAATCGCGTCTTTTTTTCATTCCTTCTGCATGTTGCCAACCTCGGATCGCTCAGCCAATGATGAGACGAACAAACCCCCCTAGTCTGATCAGTGCGGGCCAATGAGAGCCCGGAGGGAGGTGGCTGTCAGCAATGCGGGAGGCAGATGCTTTTGCCCTGCCTAAAATAGTCGGAACCAGAAATTTAACAGCTCAGACTTTCTAACTTCAAACCGGAGGACGTTAGTGTTGAATTGTCGGAATTAATTTTCTATTAAGTCATTTGCGGATCATGATAGAGACTAGACTGTTAATGATTCGCAGTCAGGATCAGCAGCAACAGCAGCAGCAGCAGCCAGTAGCTCTGGAGAGGCAGTCGTCTGGCACGAACTTTTCTATAGCCGGAATTCTGGCGAATCCGAACAAGAGGCGAGCTAATAATAATAAGCAGCAGCAGCAGCAGCAGCAACTGTCTCGCTTGGATAATTACTTTGGTGAGCTGTAAATGATAGTCACTTTGAAGGGCTGATATCTAGACAGGATCAGAATATTCTATGGCAGGGGATCTGAACGTTTTTTTAAACTAGAATGGGACATCTGAACCCTTCAATTTAGAACACAATAGGGGGGGCATCTGACCACCTATTTAAAACTCACGAGGGGGCATCTGACCCCCTATGTATAACCCATTAGGGGGCATCTGGAGACTTCAACGTTAAGCTTCGGAGAGGGGACATCTGATTCATCCGCCCCAACGCAACCCTATATGCCTCGACATCGCAGTGCCATCTTCAGCGCATTATGTTGACGAGGACCAGCCGGTCCATAGGCGGTTTCTAGCCGGCTCTATTGAAGCCGAAATTGGCGACAAACTAGAAGTTTCAGCGACAACCGCCGAGCAACTCGATAGCAACGAAGAGGACCTGCTTGATGATGAGGACGAAGCGAACTATAATTACGGCGGACGCGGAGGCGGCGTGGTTGGCATCGACGATCAGGACGACCTGCGGGACGATTCGGCTGATGACAAAGACGAAGCGCCTAGAAAGATTCGCCGATCCAGAACTACGTTTACCACCTTCCAGCTGCACCAGTTGGAGCAGGCCTTTGAGAAGTCCCAGTACCCGGATGTGTTCACCAGAGAGGAGCTGGCGCAGAGGCTGCAGCTGAGCGAGGCTCGCGTACAAGTGAGCTGCCGTCTCAAACTGTTCTTGCTTGGTTTTACAGGGAGAGAGATGAGACAGGGGAGATGAGACGGGGGAGATGAGACAGGGCAGAGATGAGACAGGGAAGAGATGAAACAGGGGGGAGATAAGACAGAGGGAGATGAGACGGGGGAGAGATGAGACAGGGGGAGATGAGACAGGGAGAGATGAGACAGGGGAGAGATGAGACAGGGGAGAGATGAGACAGGGGAGAGATGAGACAGGGGAGAGATGAGACAGGGGAGAGATGAGACAGGGGGAGATAAGACAGAGGGAGATGAGACGGGGGAGAGATGAGACAGGGGGAGATGAGACAGGGAGAGATGAGACAGGGGAGAGATGAGACAGGGGAGAGATGAGACAGGGGAGAGAGATTAGACAGGGGAGAGAGATGAGACAGGGGAGAGATAAGACAGGGGAGAGATGAGACAGGGGAGAGAGATGAGACACGGGAGAGAGATGAGACAGGGGAGAGAGATGAGACAGGGGAGGGAGATGAGACAGGGGAGAGATGAGACAGGGGAGAGAGATGAGACAGGGGAGAGATGAGACAGGGGAGAGATGAGACAGGGAGAGATGAGACAGGGGAGAGATGAGACAGGGGAGGGAGATGAGACAGGGGAGAGATGAGACAGGGGAGAGAGATGAGACAGGGGAGGGAGATGAGACAGGGGAGAGATGAGACGGGGGAGAAACGAGTCAAATCAGTTTTGAAACACGGGAGAAGTCATATTTATAGGAAAAGATAAGAGAGATTGTATGGATAAGACTCAGAAAGGTAAGATAGGCATCGAGTGTAAAAAGCAGAAATTTTTTTTCCTTAAATTTGTCTGCAACAGCTATTGCAAGATTTATTTTATCATTTAATCATTTGAGTTGGATAAAAGACACATTTAGAGCAAGAAAAACACTAATAATGTTCACTAGGACTGGCATTCTGTGAGTCACATTTTTCATATCTAATAAAATTTTGAGAAGCATGAGGATATATACTAATACTAATGCTGAAATCCACATTTATTAGCTATTTGGCTAGCTGTGTAATATTGTATAATCCTGTTTAATGGACAGGAAATGATACGACAGATGTCAGAATTTGACAAACACGCGTTCGATAATGCGCCGGACTTGTTTGGGGCCTGTTTGTCTATTAAAATTCGAATTCAATTTCAGGGCAGAGATTATCTAGGTTTCAGATTGGCCAAGAATTTCTCTCTGAGTGCAGTAATGTGTGTGCTCATCCAACCCATACAATGCCCACACATTTCTGGCATTTCCGATTTCGGCAAATTTGTCTCGTTGGTTATTTTCATAGGACCAGTTCTCTCATCCATCCATGCTCATCTCACCCTGCTCACAGTCAATTAGGCAATTTATTACGACTAGTTAGATTCAAGTCCCGATAAACAATAAAGTGATCAACGAAGCAGCCATTGATGCAATTACTGACTCGAAGTGGGCGACAATGACCGCTTCATCGGGTGGAAGTTTGCAGACATGGAAAATCACGGACAGGGGAGATCAGACGAGGGAGATTAGACGAGGGAGACTAGACGAGGGAGATTAGACCAGTGAGATTAGACGAGGGAGATTAGACGAGGGAGATTAGAGGAGGGAGATTAGACGAGGGAGATTAGACGTGGGAGATTAGACAAGGGAGATTAGACAAGGGAGATTAGACGAGTGAGATTAGACGAGGACATTAGACGAGGGAGATTAGACGAGTGAGATTAGACGAGGGAGATTAGACGAGGGAGATTAGACGAGTGAGATTAGACGAGGACATTAGACGAGGGAGATTAGACGAGGGAGATTAGACGAGGGAGGTTTGACGAGGGAGATTAGACGAGTGAGATTAGACGAGGGAGATTAGACGAGTGAGATTAGACGAGTGAGATTAGACGAGTGAGATTAGACGAGTGAGATTAGACGAGTGAGATTAGACGAGGGAGATTAGACGAGGGAGAGATAAGATACAAGAGAAATGAGATTGGAGAGATAAGACAAGGGAGAGATTATGCACGGGTGAGATGAGAAGACAGGGGAGAGATGAGACCCAGGAGAGATTAGAGGAGTGAGGACAGACTGTGGAAGATAAGACTTATATAGAAACATGAGTTGAATCATCAGTATAAGAACAGTGGCTATAAGTCAGGGTCACAAAGACATTCTAAAGACTAGCAATGCACATGCGCTTGGATCACGCGAACAATCGCTAACAGTTTTTTCGTCACAGATTTCGGCATTTAATCAGTATAGGCTGTCGATTAGATTGCTATAATTGCGCAATCCTGATCAGAACAATGCCGTTCTAATTAAGGCTTGTCGGTGTCATATAGTATAGATGCCTATAACAGAATCCTAAGCAATCCGGCATTTTTGGAACAAAGACTGATTGTCTGTCAGAAAATGGCATTTTGAAAAATCATTCAAGCTTAGCAAAATAAATTACATTTATGAATTCGTTTTTAATTGTCTTTTTAAATAGCGCTCGTTGATAAGAAAAACTATTTGATGTAAATTGTATCACTTTTCTGCTTACTCCTGCCGCTCCATGCTTTCTTGCAACTACCCATTCATTCTCCTTCTCACTCTCCATCTCACTCTCACTCTCCCTCTCACTCTCCCTCTCATTCTCCCTCTCACTCTCCATCTCACTCTCCCTCTCACTCTCACTCTCCCTCTCACCCTCACTCTCCCTCTCACTCTCCCTCTCATTCTCCCTCTCACTCTCCCTCTCATTCTCCCTCTCACTCTCACTCTCCCTCTCACCCTCACTCTCCCTCTCACTCCTCACTCTCCCTCTCCCTCTCACTCTCCCTCTCATTCTCCCTCTCACTCTCCTTCTCATTCTCCCTCTCACTCTCCCTCTCACTCTCCCTCTCCCTCTCATTCTCCCTCTCACTCTCCTTCTCATTCTCCCTCTCACTCTCCCTCTCACTCTCCCTCTCCCTCTCCCTCTCACTCTCCCTCTCACTCTCCCTCTCACTCTCCCTCTCCCTCTCATTCTCCCTCTCACTCTCCCTCTCATTCTCGCTCTCACTCTCACTCTCCCTCTCACCCTCACTCTCCCTCTCACTCTCACTCTCCCTCTCATTCTCCCTCTCACTCTCCCTCTCACTCTCCCTCTCATTATCCCTCTCACTCTCCCTCTCACTCTCCTCTCACTCTCACTCTCCCCCTCACTCTCCCTCTCACTCTCCCTCTCACTCTCCTCTCACTCTCACTCTCCCCCTCACTCTCCCTCTCACTCTCCCTCTCACTCTCCCCTCTCATAGCCTTCTCTCCGCGACTGCGTCCCAAATGAATGTGGCCTCGCCGCGGAATCGAGCTCAGGGACCTTGACGCGAGAGGCAAACTTGTTAACCGCTCTGCCACTCACCCCTGCGCCTATAGATAGATAGATTTATCCCATTAAGGAAGGTTAGGAAATTTGCAGAAATCTAATTACCGAACATTAGCCTATCAATCAAGCTATTTATTACATTTGAATTAGGCCTTAACGAGATCACACACAGGAGCCCGCATGCACACACTCTAACAGTGTAAGCTCCGCTTGATAATGTACTCTCAATTGGCAGAGATTTAGCTACAAGGTCGAATCCCGTGGGGGGGGGTATTTTCGAGTCAGTAGGCGGCTGTCTATGTGTGCTGGCTGCCTCATTTTTTAATGATGAGAAAAATGCTTTTCTAGCACCTCAGACTGCATGACCAGTCGATTGTTGTGTAAACCAATAACGCCTCAAGAAATTTGATTACTCATTTTATTAGTTGTTATTTACTCGGTCATCCCATATTTCTGTCGGGAATTTTCCCCCCAACACCGGCCTAAACTAACTTGGCCGATCTCATTAAGTTCGCTTGAATTGCTAGTTTAGTGTCTGGACCAATTCTGCTCGAATTCCTTCAACTATATACTAAATTTGCTTGGCGTGCGATGGCTTTGTGAGTGCGCGTGTTGTCTCGGATTGGGATTTAGCGGATATTAGTCCCTGATGGTAGACAAAATGACAAGCTCCGGTCAGATTTTTTATTAATTTCCTCATCACTTTATCTAAATTAATTTCTCCTAGTCTGCCTTTTATAGAGCTTCTTGACGGTAAAATCTATTCTGGTATACCCGGTGCTTGATTTGGAAGACATCAGCATTCACTGTTTGTATAGGGCCTCTGTCGCATGTTTGTTCTGCTCCTTACAGCCCTAAGTATTTCAGGTCTTTATTTATTTGAGTGGATTCAAGTTCCATAGACTATACAGCTCAATCTAGTTCCATAGACTATACAGCTCAATCTAGTACCATAGACTATACAGCTCAATCTAGTACCATAGACTATACAACTCAATCTAGTTCCATAGACTATACAGCTCAATCTAGTTCCATAGACTACAGCTCAATCTAGTTCCATAGACTACAGCTCAATCTAGTTCCATAGACTACAGCTCAATCTAGTACCATAGAGTATACAGCTCAATCTAGTACCATAGACTATACAGCTCAATCTAGTACCATAGACTATACAACTCAATCTAGTACCATAGACTATACAGCTCAATCTAGTACCATAGACTATACAGCTCAATCTAGTACCATAGACTATACAGCTCAATCTAGTACCATAGACTATACAGCTCAATCTAGTACCATAGACGACTACGAGCATAATCCAGTCCCTCATCCTCTGTCGCAGGTTTGGTTTCAAAATCGTCGAGCAAAGTGGCGCAAACGCGAGAAGCAGATGAGTAGCGAGTCGGGCAGTTGTCTCGACACGTGGCGACTGACAGCCAGCCTGTCACATCATCATCATCCGCATCACCTGCTCGAGCCGTTCTTTGCACCGCCACCGTTTCCTCCGCCGCCGCCGCCGCCACCGCCACCGCCGCCACCACCGTCTCATCAGCCGTCCTCGTCTTCGGCGTCTCCGGCCACATCGGCAGCTTCCTCGCATTTTCTGTCACGATGCGCTGCCGCGGCGGCTGCCGCAGCAGCCGCGTCAGCTGCAGCCAACTCGAATTGTGTCGGCAGCTGCCCGCCGGAGCTTCTGTGGTTCGCTGCAGCTGCCGCGGCCGCTCAGCAGGGCGGACGAGGAGGCGTCGCCAATGGCGCAACGTCGTTTCCTTTTCTTACTCCGCCACAGTCACTGCCGCCGCCTCCTCTGATGCTACCTGGACATCAGCAGCAGCAGCAGCAGCAGCAGCAGCAGTCGGCAGCATTCAGGTTGCCATCAGCAGCTGGTAGTAATAATTCCTGTCCAAAGTTGCCGTTTGGCGGTTTGAATTTTCATCAGGTTGCTATGGACGCCGCGTCGGCGGACATCAAGCCAGAGCCGGAGTTGGAGAATAGCGCCTGCGAGCAGTGATGAATTATCGATCTAATCGATTAATTATCGATCTAATCGATGAATTATCGACCTAATCGATTAATTATCGATCTAATCGATTAATTATGGATCTAATCGATTAATTATCGATCTAATCGATTAATTATGGATCTAATCGATTAATTATCGATCAAATCGATTAATTATCGATCTAATCGATTGGTTATTGATCTAATCGATTGGTTATTGATTTAATCAATTAATTATCGATCTAATCGATTGGTTATTGATCTAATCGATCGGTTATTGATCTAATCGATTAATTATCGATCTAATCGATTGGTTATTGATCTAATCGATTTGCTATTTACCAAATTAGTTAATTGTTGGATATCAGATTATTGTTTAATTAAAAAAAAAAATTTGTCGATTTTTTTTCATTTTTTCTCTTTTCATTATGCAACATTAGTTTCATGAGTTAATATTATTCATTTATATTCTCTGTTTTGTTATGTGTAGTTAAACATCGATTTAGTACATTTTTTCCTTTGAAGACAAATGTCATGTAACTGTTTCTTCTAATTACGAGAATTTGGACAAAATTCATTAAAAATAGATCCCTTCTCAAGTCCTGTTGAAGATTTTGGTCCGCTGAAGTCTTATTGCTATTATAAGTATTAATCATAATTAATTTTTGGGCCCCTCAGTGCAGCCACTCCATGCCACAAGAAAATGCCTATTTGTATTTCTAAATTTATGTTATTCACTGGTAATTGATATCAATAATTGTTCTGTCTTAAAATGTGTTTCATTTTCTCGAACAATTGGTTGTGTGCTTAGGTTGCAAAACTAGTCTGACTTTAGTGCTTGCGCTGTATCATGCTTCTTTTTGTCATGAACTATTCCCCATACCCATCATCTATCTCTATGAATCTCACCCTAAATCTCACCATCTATTTCTGAATCTATCCCTAATTCTCACTATCTATCTCTCTGAATCTCTCCCTATATCTCACCATCTATCTCTTTGAATCTCTCCCTAAATCTCACCATCTATTTCTGAATCTATCCCTATATCTCGCTATCTATCTCTCTGAATCTCTCCCTAAATCTCACCATCTATTTCTGAATCTATCCCTATATCTCACTATCTATCTCTCTGAATCTCTCCCTAAATCTCACCATCTATCTCTCTGAATCTCACCCTAAATCTCACCATCTATTTCTGAATCTATCCCTATATCTCACTATCTATCTCTCTGAATCTCACCCTAAATCTCACCATCTATCTCTCTGAATCTATCCCTATATCTCACTATCGTTCTCTCTGAATCTCTCCCTAAATCTCACCATCTATTTCTGAATCTATCCCTATATCTCGCTATCTATCTCTCTGAATCTCACCCTAAATCTCACCATCTATTTCTGAATCTATCCCTATATCTCACTATCTATCTCTCTGAATCTCTCCCTAAATCTCACCATCTATCTCTCTGAATCTCTCCCTATATCTCACCATCTATCTCTCTGAATCTCTCTCTATATCTCACCATCCATCTCTCTGAATCTCTCCCTAAATCTCACCATCTATTTCTGAATCTATCCCTATATCTCGCTATCTATCTCTCTGAATCTCACCCTAAATCTCACCATCTATCTCTCTGAATCTATCCCTATATCTCACTATCGTTCTCTCTGAATCTCTCCCTAAATCTCACCATCTATTTCTGAATCTATCCCTATATCTCGCTATCTATCTCTCTGAATCTCTCCCTAAATCTCACCATCTATCTCTCTGAATCTCTCCCTATATCTCACCATCTATCTCTCTGAATCTCTCTCTATATCTCACCATCCATCTCTCTGAATCTCTCCCCAAATCTCACCATCTATTTCTGAATCTATCCCTATATCTCGCTATCTATCTCTCTGAATCTCACCCTAAATCTCACCATCTATTTCTGAATCTATCCCTATATCTCACCATCTATCTCTCTGAATCTCTCCCTATATCTCACCATCTATCTCTCTGAATCTCTCTCTATATCTCACCATCCATCTCTCTGAATCTCTCCCCAAATCTCACCATCTATTTCTGAATCTATCCCTATATCTCGCTATCTATCTCTCTGAATCTCACCCTAAATCTCACCATCTATTTCTGAATCTATCCCTATATCTCACTTTCTATTTCTCTGAATCTCTTCCTATTTCTCACCATCTATCTCTCTCTATCATATTGAATTTCTTGATCTATGCCACACTAATTTCCTTATGTCATCGTGTTGTCCGAATTGATTTATCTCTCATTAATTTTGTTTCATTTTACCCGCGGTGTATAGATAAAAAAATTGCACTTTGTTAAAACGAAAATTATTTTCGCCCTGGTTGAAAATGGCTTGAAGACAGAGTGTCTCGTTTGTGTTAGTATTTTGTGTTCCTGTTTCCTACTAATTTGCCTACGCTTCGCTGTTAAATGCGTCATTTTTATTGTTCCATGTAAAGACATAATTGATCATATATAAAATACATAATTCATAAACAAAGTTGGTCGATTGAATTTGAATTCATCTGTTAAATGATTTTTCTTAAATCGTTTATGTTAGCGACAGTTTACAGAGCAGGTAGTAACATTTTACAGACAGGCAGTTACAGTTTACAGACAGTTAGTGACGGGTTACAGACAGTTAGTGACAGTTTACAGACAGTTAGTGACAGTTTACAGACAGTTAGTGACGGGTTACAGACAGTTAGTGACAGTTTACAGGCAGTTAGTGACAGTTTACAGACAGTTAGTGACGGGTTACAGAGCAGGTAGTAACATTTTACAGACAGGCAGTTACAGTTTACAGACAGTTAGTGACGGGTTACAGACAGGTAGTGACAGTTTACAGGCAGTTAGTGACAGTTTACAGACAGTTAGTGACAGTTTACAGAGCAGGTAGTAACATTTTACAGACAGGCAGTTACAGTTTACAGACAGTTAGTGACAGTTTACAGACAGTTAGTGACAGTTTACAGGCAGTTAGTGACAGTTTACAGACAGTTAGTGACAGTTTACAGACAGTTAGTGACAGTTTACAGGCAGTTAGTGACAGTTTACAGACAGGTAGTGATAGTTTACAGACAGGTAGTGACAGTTTACAGACAGTTAGTGACAGTTTACAGACAGTTAGTGACAGTTTACAGACAGGTAGTGACAGTTTACAGACAGTTAGTGACGGGTTACAGACAGCCAGTTACAGTTTACAGACAGGTAGTGATAGTTTACAGACAGTTAGTGACAGTTTACAGACAGGTAGTGACAGTTTACAGACAGGTAATGCCAGTTTAAAGGCAGGTGGACAGTTTACAGTTAATTAGATTGTCTGTTTATTTACAGAAATGGTAGAGGCAGTTTATCCACAGGGGAGTTGAGGATTTGAAGGCAGGTTGGGACAGAGACAGAGTATTGGCAATTATTTGATGGTAATATTATTCCTACAGTATTACAGTATGTAAAGTTCTTATGAGCGCAGATTTAACTATCCATGTCTCGAAATTCACTAAACAGTTAACTAAATGGTTTAGCTAGTGGCTCGGGAAAAAAGGAAAACGGTTAATTTAGAAATTTAGCCCCCAATTATTAGTCTAATCTAGCCCAAATAATGTGCCCCTAATCAACTTCATTTAGGCTAATATATCCCTAGAATTGGGTTTCGCAGTCGACTAATTCTTCCCAATTTCCCAATCATGCCAAACCCGAGAGTTGTAGCAACGAGGGCGGAATACCTGCAGTACAATGATCTAATTACGGCTATAAGTGTGCGTTTGAGAAGGATTCGACTGCAGTATACTGCTCAACTTTACTTTAATCGGTGCTCAATTTCGGAGGCTCAGCTATTTTGGATGGGGAGATAATTTGCCACTTTGCAAAGATTTTTTAGAATTTTCATTTGCAGGGGAGATAGGGAGCTAAGGGGGGCATAATTTCCCATATAGGAAATACTTTGCCAACAAATTTTAGTGATTATTTACCAACTGGGTAGATAATTTACCAGCTGGGTAGATACTTTACCAGCTGGGTAGATAATTTACCAACTGGGTAGATAATTTACCAGCTGGGTAGATACTTTACCAGCTGGGTAGATACTTTAACAACTGGGTAGATAATTTACCAACTGGGTAGATACTTTAACAACTGGGTAGATACTTTAACAACTGGGTAGATAATTTACCAGCTGGGTAGATACTTTACCAACTGGGTAGATACTTTACCAACTGGGTAGATACTTTACCAGCTGGGTAGATACTTTACCAACTGGGTAGATAATTTACCAACTGAGTAGATAATTTACCAACTGGGTAGATACTTTACCAACTGGGTAGATAATTTACCAACTGGGTAGATACCTTACCAGCTGGGTAGATAATTTACCAACTGGGTAGATAATTTACTAACTGGGTAGATAATTTACCAACTGGGTAGATAATTTACCAGCTGGGTAGATAATTTACCAGCTGGGTAGATACTTTACCAACTGGGTAGATAATTTACCAGCTGGGTAGATAATTTACCAGCTGGGTAGATAATTTACCAACTGGGTAGATAATTTACCGACAGGGAGGATAATTTACCAACTGGAAGGATAAGTTACCAACAGGAAGGATACCAATTTTACCTGTAATCAGCCACATAGTATTTCATGGCAGCTTGAACGGCAGAGTCCAGAGTTTTCAACTTATTTTTATCGCACCCCACTACGCTAAGGCTGTTATTTTGTTTTGTAAAAATCTGGAAGGTTTAATGCTATAGCCACTGTCTCTAATTTAGATTTAATTAATTGACTTAATTAACCACATCATAGTTGAATAAATATACAAAAGAAATTATCCGTTTAAGTAAGAGTGTTTGGCGAGTATATTCATTGAGTTGGGTACCATTCTCTATAGTCTTTCATAACACTAAGAAGTCTTCTTCAACTTTAATTAGCTGCTTGCAGGTGAGGGCTAGTGGCGATGGCACTTAGTCACGACTTTTGGCCGTCAAAAATAATTTGCCATAATGCTTAACTCAAACCCAATGCAATTAAGAGACAAACAAAATATTCTCATGGTTTGAGTCATGTTTGAGTGCAAGATAAAAACTATTCTGGAGAGAAAGGAGGGAAATATTCTACTTAAATAATTAGCCTATAATTTGTGTGCTGGTATTAAGAAAAAGAATCAGTTATGCAGGGTGTCTAGGGTAAATAGGGGAGACTGAGATACAGGGTAGAGAGTAGAGAGACTGAGATTTAGGGTAGAGAGTAGAGACTGAGATGTAGGGTAGAGAGTAGAGACTGAGATGTAGGGTAGAGAGTAGAGACTGAGATGTAGGGCAGAGAGTAGAGAGACTGAGATGTAGGGTAGAGAGTAGAGATACTGAGATGTAGGGTAGAGAGTAGAGAGACTGAGATTTAGGGTAGAGAGTAGAGAGACTGGGGTGTAGGGTAGAGAGTAGAGACTGAGATGTAGGGTAGAGAGTAGAGAGACTGGGGTGTAGGGTAGAGAGTAGAGACTGAGATGTAGGGTAGAGAGTAGAGAGCCTGAGATGTAGGGTAGAGAGTAGAGACTGAGATGTAGGGTAGAGAGTAGAGACTGAGATGTAGGGCAGAGAGTAGAGAGACTGAGATGTAGGGTAGAGAGTAGAGACTGAGATGTAGGGTAGAGAGTAGAGAGACTGAGATGTAGGGCAGAGAGTAGAGAGACTGAGATGTAGGGTAGAGAGTAGAGAGACTGAGATGTAGGGTAGAGAGTAGAGAGACTGAGATGTAGGGTAGAGAGTAGAGAGACTGAGATGTAGGGTAGAGAGTAGAGTTAAGAGACTGAACTCTGTGCTCTAGACAAGTGAGTTGTGATATGAGGATATATGGGGTAGTTGTTTAATTCAAATTTCAGTGCCCTAGTCCATGAGCACATTGATCTCAATTTAGAGCCACTCATGGTGCAACTGTTTTACGCTGCAGACACAATTACAACTATATTTAAAATAATTAGAGCCCAATTCAGATAGCAAGTATTCAATGACAATGCAATTATTGACCAATCCAATTATCTTGAAAATGTTTTGACTTTCTGAAATGCTCCGAACGCATTAAAAATGATCGATTGCGGTTTGAGATTTTTCTTAATCAAAAAATTGCCCCACTCCCGTCTAGCAACTGGTGAATTTTGATCAAACAAAATTAACTGTGCCTAGTTTTATCCCATTTATCTGTACTCTACATAGTCAACAGCTGGAGTTATTTGCCATTTGAGAAATTATAGAGTTAAAATGCACAGCCAATTGAAATGTTTGACCATATAGCTCTTGATCAAATATATCGAGAATTGACATTGAGCTGTCCTGAGTGTGCAATATAGCTCTGACATTAACACTGGTCTGATATAGCCAATTATGATGTCCATTACCAGAGCCATATAGTGTGTCGTCTCGGTTTAAAATAAGTAGTTTTATTCATTTTTGTTAATCTACGATTCTATACAAACGACTGTCGTTTTGGTTTTTAAGGCTATATAAGGGGAGAGACCCATTTTACACATTTCAGTGTTCTCATTATACTCACACAGGGTGGCCTTTTAAGACTGGTTTGAGTCTGCTCAACTTTTTTGGACGCCTCCAAAATTATGAAATTATGTTCGATTGTCTGTCAACCTTTTGCAATCCTGACCCCTACCACAGGGAAGAGCTATTGGGATTAGAAACACTGGGAGTGAAAAACGAGAGAAGAAAAGCAGAAGAAGAAAAAATAGAAGAACGAGGGGTAAAGAGATCAGAAAAAGGGCAGAAAGAGGGCAGAAAGAGGGTAGAAAGAGGGGAGAAAGGGTGGAAGCTAGAGGGGAAAGGGTGGAAGCTAGAGGGGAAAGGGTGGAAGCTAGAGGGGAAAGGGTGGAAGCTAGAGGGGAAAGGGTGGAAGCCAGAGAGGAGAAAGGGTGGAAGCCAGAGGGGAGAAAGGGTGGAAGCCAGAGGGGAGAAAGGGTGGAAGCTAGAGGGGAGAAAGGGTGGAAGCCAGAGGGGAGAAAGGCTGGAAGCCAGAGGGGAGAAAGGCTGGAAGCCAGAGGGGAGAAAGGCTGGAAGCCAGAGGGGAGAAAGGGTGGAAGCCAGAGGGGAGAAAGGGTGGAAGCCTGAGGGGAGAAAGGGTGGAAGCCTGAGGGGAAAGGGTGGAAGCCAGAGGGGAGAAAGGGTGGAAGTCTGAGGGGAGAAAGGGTGGAAGCCTGAGGGGAAAGGGTGGAAGCCAGAGGGGAGAAAGGGTGGAAGCCAGAGGGGAGAAAGGGTGGAAGCCTGAGGGGAGAAAGGGTGGAAGCCTGAGGGGAAAGGGTGGAAGCCAGAGGGGAGAAAGGGTGGAAGTCTGAGGGGAGAAAGGGTGGAAGCCAGAGGGGAAAGGGTGGAAGCTAGAGGGGAGAAAGCAGAGAAGAAAGGAGAGAAAGAGCGGGAGAATATGGTAAAGAATAGAAGTGTGAAACGGTGAGAGAAATAGGGGAGAAGAACGGAGGGAGAAATAAAAAATCCTAGAGAGAAAGAGAAAAAGATTTTCCTTCAAACAACGCGAAAGGCTGCAAGTTTTTAAATTACAAAGAAATTCAGGAAATAGGGTAAGGTAATGAGCGCCAAAGAAGCCAGGTATTATTCTAAGAAACAGACCCAATAGCCAGCGGTGTGTTTGATTTGCTAAGAAAAACAATAATTATATATATGAGTCGTCAGTCAATCAGATCTGAAGAATCGCAAGTGTGAGCACAAAAAAGCGGTTTGATTTGATCCTTAGAAGTAAAGTGGGTGATTTGTTAATGAAGACCGAAAATCTCATTTCGCATTTCGGTCAAATTCTTTAATGCTACACAATCTATTGGTGTTTTTCTATTCTCAGAAATTAATTTTCCTTCATTCCACTTGCTCTTGTGCCGACAAAGGCATGACTTGCTGTTGAGACGACTCAATATTTTCTTATTGGATTTTTGCGATCTTTAAGTAAGAATCTACAATTCAATCTGATAATAGTTAAACCGAATTTATGAGTTGAAAATGTAAACATACGCATAGATATGATTAGCGGAATAAAAATGTCATTTTTATTTAGTCATTCACGCATGAAAATCCGTAAGAAATGTCAACAGGAGTTTGCACCAGAATATCACTATGTTTATCTGTTACTTATCTATTCTACATTTATATGTATATAGTCTTCCGCTATAACTTTTGTGACCTTTATTGGTCACTTATAAGACAGTATTCAGATTGCTCATCTCAATTCACATTATAGATATTGATGGCTGTCAGTGTAAATATTCAATTGGCTGCTTTTATCATGACGATTAACAAATACAAGGTCTTTGATTCATCGATAAAGTGAGATGATTAAAATGTCAGAACGCCTATTGAAGGACCCTCTACCTCTACTATCCGCTCTCCGCCTCTTAAATCCGCTATCTACCTTAACTATCCGCTCTCCGCCTCTTAAATCCGCTATCTACCCCTCATATCCGCTCTCTAACTCTCCTATCCGCTCTCTAACTCTCCTATCCGCTCTCTAACTCTCATATCCGCTCTCTAACTCTCCTATCTGCTTTCTACCTCTCATATCCGCTCTCTACCCCTCCTGTTTGCTCTCTACCTCTACTATTCGCTCTCTACCTCTACTATCCGCTCTCTACCCCTCCTATTCGCTCTCTACCTCTCCTATCCGCTCTCTACCCCTCCTATTTGCTCTCGACCTCTCCTATCCGCTATCTACCTCTCCTATACGCTATCTACCTCTCCTATCCGCCCTCTACCTCTCTTATCCGCTTTCCGCCTTTTAAATCCGCTATCTAACTCTCCTATCCACTCCCTAACTCTCCTATCCGCTATCTACCTCTTTATCCGCTCTCTACCTCTGACAGGCACAGTGAGAGTGTACACTGCCTGAAAATGAGAAAGTCAGGGCAGATGTGCAAACCATGGTGTGTGTGTGTGTGCCCATACAGAATGAACTGAGTCGCCTCACTTGAGCATATTAAGAAGCGTATATATTACCTATAATTTTTTTCTGTTGATTCAATTTTAGCCCCCCAAACAGTTCTTATCTCAGCTCGTTTGCTTTTAAGTGGGGCTAAATGGCTTTTTATATTATTTTAAGAAATCTGACTGTTACTTAGATATATCTATATATAAATTGGCAATATCGGCTGCAAAATTATCGCTGGCTCCATTAGCCCCTTCTTATCGGTGAACTTCTGTGCTGTAGTTATTTTTTTTTTCTATTCCGAGACCTAGGGAGTTGATCCCCCGAGTTAAGATTTTTTAATCTGATTGAAAATCAAATCTTCCAGAGCAAATAGAATCCAAGTGTGGCAGATTTGGCTATTATCCATGGCAGTGGCGCGCGGGCCAGTGATAACAGACCAGTCATCGGATCCGCTGTTTTGAGTTTTAGGTTAAAATTCTAACAATTACGAGATTTTATGTTGAAATCTAATTTGACTTATAAGAATTGCCACATATATACGTCCATGGACTGTAGGATTGCAAAACTTATTCTGCTTTCGGATGTCCATTTGACTACAGGATTCAAATTCTTTTCTGAGATTCCTGATGTCCATGTACTGTAGGATTGAATTCCCTCCTGAGATTCCTGATGTCCATGGACTGTAGGATTGAATTCCCTCCTGAGATTCCTGATGTCCATGGACTGTAGGATTGAATTCCCTCCTGAGATTCCTGATGTCCATGGACTGTAGGATTGAATTCTCTCCTGATATTCTTCATGTGCATGGACTGTAGAATTGAATTCTCTCCTGAGATTCCTGATGTCCATGGACTGTAGGATTGAATTCCCTCCTGAGATTCCTGATGTCCATGGACTGTAGGATTGAATTCTCTCTTGATATTACTTATGTCCATGGACTGTAGGGTTGAATTCTCTTCTGAGATTCCTGATGTCCATGGACTGTAGGATTGAATTCTCTGGTGATATTACTGATGTCCATGGACTGTAGGATTGAATTCTCTGGTGATATTAATTATGTCCATGGACTGTAGGGTTGAATTCTCTCCTGAGATTCTTGATGTCCATGGACTGTAGGATTGGATTCTCTCATTAGGTTACTAATTTCCATGGACTGTAGGATTGAATTCTCTCTCCTGACATTACTGATGTCCATGGACTGAAGCATTGAACCCCACGTAAGAATTAAGATGTCTATGGACTGCAAAGTTGATGTTTAATGCGATTCAACAGTTCCATGGATTGTATGTTTGAACTCGCCTATTGGGTTTTCAGTGAAATGTTTTTTGAGAATTCTAAGAAAACTAGCTTCTAAAAAGCTTTCATGAAACCCAATCATTGATCGTTACAGAATTGAACTGGCTGAGAACCAGCTTAGTAAAATAATATTCGGGTACTTGTTCTCATAAATTAGAAATTAGAAAATCTGTGATTTGAGTAGGTGTAATCTACTCTCAGCCGTCTTTGATGTTTAGTTAATGCTGATGCAATTTTTTTACCTTGTTATGTTTCTCTTCTTTTCAAATCAATTTCCAGCCAACTTAACACCCTGACCGGGAACTGAACAAAGAAGATTAATAGCGGCTTATAGGTCGAGAAACCAGTATTTTGTGTTTCAGATTTGAGGCATTTATCGAGTTCATCTTCATCTTTCAAGTGCCAACAGTGAAACAGCTGCCGCCCCATTATTGGGAGATGAAATTTAACACGGCGGTCTGCCTTAACTCAATGCGGTTTAATTTGTTTTTGTTCAACCACCTGGACACTGAGAGGGCTTTGTACAAAAAAATTGATTTCCTCAATCGGTTCGGTGTGTTTTTGATGGAAAGTTATCAAATATTTATTGGATTGCTTGTGCCAGTGCAGTGAATTGAGATTCATGATTTTTCTTGAGACTAAAAGCCAATGAAACAAGCAATATTATTGTAGATTGCTTTTATGTTTTTTATAAAACCTGCCTATTTTGTCCGTAAATAAGAAAGCAAAAAAGTATATAGTGATTTCTACTTTCGGAGTGACCTACAAAACGATTTCTACTTTCGGAGTGACCTACAAAATGATTTCTACTTTCGGAGTGACCTACAAAATGATTTCTACTTTCGGAGTGACCTACAAAATGATTTCTACTTTCGGAGTGACCTACAAAATGATTTCTACTTTCGGAGTGACCTACAAAATGATTTCTACTTTCGGAGTGACCTACAAAATGATTACTACTTTCGGAGTGACCTACAAAATGATTTCTACTTTCGGAGTGACCTACAAAATGATTTCTACTTTCGGAGTGACCTACAAAATGATTTCTACTTTCGGAGTGACCTACAAAATGATTTCTACTTTCGGAGTGACCTACAAAATAATTTCTTCAAGCTACTTTCGGTGTGAGCTACGGAGTTTTTTTCTACTTTTAGAGTGAACTACAGAGTGCTTTTTCGGAGTGAACTACAGAGTGCTTTTTCGAAGTGAACTACAGAGTGCTTTTTCGGAGTGAACTACAGAGTGATTTTCGGAGTGAACTACAAAGTGATTTTCGGAGTGAACTACAAAATGATTTTCGGAGTGAACTACAGAGTGATTTTCGGAGTGAACTACAAAGTGATTTTCGGAGTGAACTACAAAATGATTTTCGGAGTGAACCACAGAGTGATTTTCGGAGTGAACTAAAGAGTGATTTTCGGAGTGAACTACAGAGTGATTTTCGGAGTGAACTACAGAGTGATTTTCGGAGTGAACTACAGAGTGATTTTCGGAGTGAACTACAGAGTGATTTTCGGAGTGAACTAAAGAGTGATTTTCGGAGTGAACTACAGAGTGATTTTCGGAGTGAACTACAGAGTGATTTTCGGAGTGAACTAAAGAGTGATTTTCGGAGTGAACTACAGAGTGATTTTCGGAGTGAACTACAGAGTGATTTTCGGAGTGAACTACAGAGTGATTTTCGGAGTGAACTACAGAGTGATTTTCGGAGTGAACTAAAGAGTGATTTTCGGAGTGAACTACAGAGTGATTTTCGGAGTGAACTACAGAGTGATTTTCGGAGTGAACTAAAGAGTGATTTTCGGAGTGAACTACAGAGTGATTTTCGGAGTGAACTACAGAGTGATTTTCGGAGTGAACTACAGAGTGATTTTCGGAGTGAACTAAAGAGTGATTTTCGGAGTGAACTACAGAGTGATTTTCGGAGTGAACTACAGAGTGATTTTCGGAGTGAACTACAGAGTGATTTTCGGAGTGAACCACAGAGTGATTTTCGGAGTGAACTGCAGAGTGATTTTCGGAGTGAACTACAGAGTGATTTTCGGAGTGAACTACAGAGTGATTTTCGGAGTGAACTTCAGAGTGATTGCTCCTTTCATCGAGAAGTCCAAAAACTAAATACCATTTTAAATCGATAAAATAAAGTACATTTAAAACACTTAATTCGCTCTGATTCGATCGGAAGCACAGCCAATCAAAATTCACTCGGGCAAGTCAACAAGGCAGAAAATAAATAATTCAAGACTTAAAAAATTCCTGCTTCTAAGCTGTGCGGTCCTTGCACAGGGCTAGAATTAAAGAATTGAGTGATTTAACGCTAAGCGGAATTCGCATTGATTAGCGCCAAATTATTAAATTATCAGTCGAGTTTCAGGACTCGGGGTTGGGGTGGGTGGGGGTCAGTCACGCGATTCGCGCAAAAGTGGCGCCGGATTCGTTAAGTTAATTTCTCGCCCTACGGGTTTTTGGGGTGGGCGGCTCTGGGGTTGGTCGCCAGTGCTAAGTCACGGCGAGTTGGGGGGTGTTAATTGAAATAGCCGCAATCAGGGGAGCCCAGTCTGGGCTGGCTTTAGAAATCAATGATGAAAGAAAGCTAAGGTTTTGCTGGCCCATATTTCGCTTTAATTGCGGGCCGAACCCCCTTAGGGGTGGCAGCCATCATCCCCTACCCCCGGTTTCCTAGAAAATTCGACAACTCTTTAATCACTTAATCCTTGATCGATTTAGACGACAAATTCGACTGAGCTCTGCGAACTGACTTGAAGAATTGGAAAATTAGCCTAACTCGTTTGAGTAGGCCTAGGGACAGCGGAGTTGGGGTGGGTGTCCAAGGCGCATTGGGGCGAGAGAAGTGACGCCATTTGGGGTGGGGAAATTTCTGCAGATTATAAACCAGGCATTGGCGGTCTATATTAAGGGGAAAGTTTCATTTCGAGCACAAAATTTCCCACTATCTCTGGGAAGATTTCGCAGATTTGCTGCCTTTTTATATAAGGCTTTTAACTCCACTTCAATCGAACTGCTTAAGGACCAAGATTAAATCAGAAATCTGCCAATAATCTGGAATAGATTAAACTGGTTAGGGATTGATTGAATACTGGGGGGAATTGGGATCCCTTGTCAAGTGGATTTGGTCACTTAATGAGATACTTTGCAGTCGTTCAAATGTAATACAGCCTACTTTTTATTGGCATCGATTTTTTGGGAGCAGGTCGAGAAATTGAGCAGTTGATCGCAAACGGCACGGGGTGATCATGGTGATGCAAACTCTAAAACATGATGGCCCTGTGCCCTATGAGTCCTCTCTTCTCTTTATTAGCATCCTCCATCACTGTCTACTCACTCTCCTTCACTGTCTACTCACTCTACTCCACCGTCTACTCACTCTCATTCACTGTCTATTTACTCTCTTCTACTGTCTACTCACTCTCCTCTACTGTCTACTCACTCTCATTGTCTACTCACTCTCCTTCAATGTCTACTCACTCTCCTTCACTGTCTACTCACTCTACTCCACCGTCTACTCACTCTCCTCCACTGTCTTCTCACTCTCCTCTACTGTCTACTTACTCTCCTCTACTGTCTACTTACTCTCCTCTACTGTCTACTCACTCTCCTCTACTGTCTACTCACTCTCCTCCACTGTCTACTCACTCTCCTCCACTGTCTTCTCACTCTCCTCTACTGTCTACTCACTCTCCTCTACTGTCTACTTACTCTCCTCTACTGTCTACTTACTCTCCTCTACTGTCTACTCACTCTCCTCTACTGTCTACTTACTCTCCTCTACTGTCTACTCACTCTCATTGTCTACTCACACTCCTCCACTGTCTACTCACTCTCCTCTACTGTCTACTCACTCTCCTCCACTGTCTACTCACTCTCCTCTACTGTCTACTCACTCTCCTCTACTGTCTACTTACTCTCCTCTACTGTCTACTCACTCTCCTCTACTGTCTACTCACTCTCCTCCACTGTCTACTCACTCTCCTCTACTGTCTACTCACTCTCCTCCACTGTCTACTTACTCTCCTCCACTGTCTTCTCACTCACTCTCCTCTACTGTCTACTCACTCTCCTCTACTGTCTACTCACTCTCCTCTACTGTCTACTCACTCTCATTCACTGTCTACTCACTCTCCTCTACTGTCTACTCACTCTCCTCTACTGTCTTCTCACTCTCCTCTACTGTCTACTCACTCTCCTCTACTGTCTACTCACTCTCCTCTACTGTCTACTCACTCTCCTCTACTGTCTACTCACTCTCATTCATTGTCTACTCACTCTCCTCTACTGTCTACTCACTCTCATTCACTGTCTACCCACTCTCCTCTACTGTCTACTCACTCTCATTCACTGTCTACTCACTCTCCTCTACTGTCTACTCACTCTCATTCACTGTCTACCCACTCTCCTCTACTGTCTACTCACTCTCATTCACTATCTACTCACTCTCCTCTACTGTCTACTCACTCTCATTCACTGTCTACCCACTCTCCTCTACTGTCTACTCACTCTCATTCACTGTCTACCCACTCTCCTCTACTGTCTACTCACTCTCATTCACTGTCTACCCACTCTCCTCTACTGTCTACTCACTCTCATTCACTATCTACTCACTCTCCTCTACTGTCTACTCACTCTCATTCACTGTCTACCCACTCTCCTCTACTGTCTACTCACTCTCATTCACTATCTACTCACTCTCCTCTACTGTCTACTCACTCTCATTCACTATCTACTCACTCTCCTCTACTGTCTACTCACTCTCATTCACTGTTTACCCACTCTCCTCTACTGTCTACTCACTCTCCTCCCCCTGTCTACTGATTTTCTTTACTGTCTACTTATATACCATTTTCCTACTTTCTGTCTTCAATATTCCAAAGCCCTTCATTACTGTACTTCACTGTCAAACATTAGAATATTTTTTTCAATTTAATTTTGACTCTCTAGTTGATTCAATTCGATTAATTACGAATTCTAGACTATTTCTGCGGGCGGCACGCATCTGTGACTCTGATTCAAGTCAAGTTAATCACAGTCGGATATTTAATTGACTTTGCTCTCTCTGTGTGTTTGACTCACTGGCAGACATGACTGGGTTTGTTGAATATTGTGCAATAGGCGACATTGAAGGCTTTGTTGCGCAATTACACAATGGGTCCACTGGTGTTGCATCGAGTAAATTCGTCCAATAGGTCCAATAAGAGGGCCTAATTTTAGTCACTGGCCGACGAGTGGCGGCCAGTCTAGTAGTTGCTATGGGGAACAAGGAACACTCCAAAGTGACCATCTGAACCTGTTCATATCCCTCCTCTGAACTCGACTGAGCTTATCATCTGATTGTGTTTTCCTCTATACTAGCCTAGTCTTTGATTTCATTTTGAGATCTAGCGCTCATTACATGAGTATAGTCTCAATCCAATGACGAATGGGACAAATTTTCGCTGATTTCTGCTTTCCAATTCAATAAACCCGCATTGATTTCAATGTTGACTATAAGCTATCATTGACAGATTGCATTGATGGTAATGCCAACTCAATTCACAAAGTTAGAATGGGTGACACATGCTGGCTGAATGCTGGAGAATCGATCATTTTTTTCTCGAAAGCATGTGTTTTAATTTGGTTGCCAAGCTGAACAATTGGTCAAAGGTCGGTATCAATAGACTATTCCCAATTGTAACTAAGTTTTTGTTTTTCAGTCTCTTCAAGTATGATTTCATATTTTTTCACTTTCCAAATTAATTTCAAGAGAGCTAGACTTTTGGTCCTACTAGCAGTAATATAATCGTACATCATTATCATTTTAAATTTTTAGCTCCGTAGCCTGACACTATGAAGGGGTATTTCAAATACCCACTGCCTACACCAGGGTCGGCAAACTCCGGCCCGCGGGCCAGATGCGGCCCTCGAAGCTCCCAAATCCGGCCCGTTGCCCCTTCTGATATCTACAGTGTCCTGTCTCATCGCTCTCGTATCTAAACTCTCCCGTGTCTAATCTCTCCCGTGTCTAATCTCTCCCATGTCTAATCTCTCCCATGTCTAATCTCTCCCGTGTCTAATCTCTCCCGTGTCTAATCTCTCCCGTGTCTCATCTCTCCCGTGTCAAATCTCTCCCGTGTCTAATCTCCCCCGTGTCTAATCTCTCCCGTGTCTAATCTCTCCCGTGTCTAATCTCTCCCGCGTCTAATCTCTCCCGTGTCTAATCTCTCCCGTGTCTAATCTCTCCCGTGTCTAATCTCTCCCGTGTCTAATCTCTCCCGTGTCTCATCTCTCCCTTATCTCATATTTATACAGTCAATGCGGCCCGCTGTCGTCTTTTAGGCTCTCTCTTTGGCCCGCCAGTAAATAAGTTTGCCTACCCCTGGCCTACACGATAGCTCCCTCATCGTCAGATGTCAGAACCTATCGTGAAATGACCGATTTTTCGTGAAAGTCCACCATATGGATCAACATTTTCCACCCTTTACGATGAACTAACTTTCAAAGCTGTCCGAGTCAGTTTCATCGAGATATTCAGCCATTTTTGTCGACGACTTTGGAGACAAGAACAATTTAATCAACAATACTTTTAATACAATATAATCACTAATAATAGCCGAAATGGTTGATATTTTGTGAGCAGAAAATTTATGCCTATCTTTGTGGTTTAGTTATAGTTATAGTTATCGATTGCCGAAATGCAAACTGTTTTTTACATCTAATAATTACGTAGGGAAGAAATTTCTGCTAATATTTCATATACTGCTCGTATTTAAGGCAGGTTTTTACGTTGTATTAAAAACTGTATTCAAATAATATTTTATTTTTGTTCTGAAAATACGCAAGAAATAAATGTTTCTTTTCTGCGTGGATATACGATTAAAGTACATTTTAGTCTCATAAACGAAAAAGCACAGAAATGTTTATTTTGCTGTTCAAATCAGGCACAAATAGTTGCATGACAGTCATCGGTCTGAGCTCTTCTCTCCGGTGTAAAGTTGCTTGGTTGCATTCCTCAGCTTCCTGATGTCCTTGGCGAATTCCTGTTCCTTCAGCAGCTCCTCGTGCTGAATTTCCAGCCTCCTTTTGTGCTCCTGAAGCAGTCGAGTCTGCTGGATCATGTAGAGCAGATCTTTGCGCAGCTTTCTATTCTGCAGTTTGACGGTGTTGGAATGATCAATTAGGGATGTGATGGCCTCCTTGTAGGCTTCCTTGGATAGCTGCTGGACCTTCTGCTCCGATTCCTCTTGAAATTCTCGTTTCTCGCGCATAAACTTTGCCTTGAGTAGCTGCAGCTGCTCGGAGTGCTGGATTCTTAAATTCTGAGCCTCCTTCTCCAAGTGCTTGATCATGTCGGCCTGCTCGTCCTTTAGCTTCTTGAACTCTGACAGCTCGTCCAGCTCATCGCGCGCCTTCGAAAGCTCGTTTTGCTTCGAAAGAAGCGTCTGCTTTAGTTCTTCCTTCTGGGAATTGTATGCTTCCAGCATTTCTTCTCGCTGCTGAAGCAGAACTTTGATCTCATGCTCGTTGTAGTCACTGAGTGTGATCAATGCTTTTTGTCGCTTGTCTGAACGCTTTTCCATGTAGCCCATGTATTCATGACTTTCAACTCTGATTCTTTGCGACTCCTCTTGAAGCCATTCGTTTTCACTTTTCAATTCTGACAGCTTCTTCTTGGCGTCCTCCACATCTTTAATGACTTTCGCCAATTCTTCTTTTAGTTGCTGCTCTTTATCAATGACCTCTTCCTGGGGCGGTTCTCCTTCTGGTGCAACAGACTCCTCTGCTTTCTTAGAAGCTTTATCTTTGCCTTTGCTCTTGCCTTTCTTTTTCCCCTTCTTAGGCATCTTGCAGATGTTTGAACGATAAAGCAAAAACTGTAAACAAGCTATAGTTGACTAACTAAGCATTAAAAAATAAAACAAAATATTCTAGTTAAAAATATATAGTGATACTACATAGCAAATGTTTTTTGCATTCACGGGGCTATAATTAGCTTTAGAAAAAGATTTTTCAAAGCGTTTTTGGAGTATAAAAATTTCGATTATTTAAGTAAAGAGAGTTAAATTAGTTTGTTATAGTTTACAACAAGCGCGCGAATTTTTAAAATGGCTATTTCCTTTAAAGGACTTCCCCAAATGACTGTCCTTCCGCTTCAATGAGTAGTCGAAAGAATGAATTTGCGAGTGCGACGCACCTGTAGTTACAAGAAGCTAATACTTATGTAGCAAACGCAGAAATTAGTTTGTTTATTATGAATAGCATTCATTTTGCTGTCTTCCTCTATAACTATATAAGAACGACTACTCAGGGCAAATAAATATTTTAAGTTCTTACTTTTTGAGGCAACTGTTTGGCACCTCTAGGAATAAGACAGCCACACTCAAAGAGCGAAAGAGGGTAGGGGTCGGGGGGCGTGACTGGTGATAATTATTGGATAGCCTGGGTAGATTTAGATTAGAGGTTAGGTTCGCAGGTGTCCATGACAAACTTGACGTTAGTTTAAAAAAGAGATTTTTTTTGTGGATGGCATGTAAACTAGTATCTATACTTTTTAATTAGAATTTTTGTTTACTTTGTTAGAAAAGGATTTTTGTCTTATCTCTAAGTGTTATTTATATGGTGACTAGTTTCTGGGTACAGATAAGAAAATAGCTATTCATACACGATACACTATGATAAAAAGCAGAATAGTGCTTATGAATTATGTAGTTCATTTTTTAATTCGTTTTTTAATTCCTAAAATTTAAGCTGAGGGGTAGTGGCAGAATTAATTGATGGTCTGATTCTTCTATATTGCCAGCTATCTGTCAGCCCAACTGCTTAATTTTTTTCTCATGCCCTAGTCAACCCCCTTGGCCAGATGTATGGCTTTGAAAGTAAACTGGTTTGCTTTCTATGTGACACATTTTGTATGCAACAGTTGTTTTGGCAATAGGAATTCTGGTTGGTTTGGTCACAAGCAATTTGGGCCATAACCATTTTGACCCAAAACCATTTCAGCCAAGATCATTTTGGCTTAGGCCTATACAATTTATGATAACAAATAAAGTCAAAGTAAACTTGTTGGACTCTAACAGAGAAATGGAACTTGTCAGCACCCAAACACAGTGTGGACATTTCTACAAACAAATAACTTAGTACTTTAAACAATAAATTCTCTGTGTCACTGTTTGTAGTAAGTTAAAAAACAAAATATTTATCCAGATAACATAGGCCTATTAAATCATTTTACAATTTGGCCTAACTGGCTTGAGGCCAAAAAGATTATTGCCAAAATGACTGGTTACCTCCATTAGGTGTGGTATAGTGTGCAATAACAAATAATGTACAATGATTACCTTATGAAGTCAAATTGTGAATATATTGCAAATCACATCACAACAATAGTTAGGCCTAATGTGACAACAGTTTTGGCAATAATGTTTAAGCCATCTATCATTTTCATTGTATGAATAACCATTCTGTTATTTGTTCATTCACTGAATGAGTAATCATTTTGTTATTTATATTGTATGATTAATAATAATAGATGAGTAACTTTTATTATAATTTGTATCATACATGTGCAACACCTGGCCGGGTGAAATGAGTGCCAAGCAAGGTAAGTCGCAAAAACCAATCGACCAAGCGCAAAAAAATCAAAGGGGGGACCAAGGGACAAAAAAGGAAGACATAAAGAAAAGGAAAAAGGGGAGAGAAAAAGAGATCAAATGAGAGCAAACTAAGTCGTAAATAGAGCAATGAAAGGAACTAAGTCACAAATGAGAGCAAACTAAGTCGTAAATAGAGCAAAAACTAAGTCGCACGGCCGGCTAAGATTTGGGAGGTTGTGCATGTATGACTTGTATGGTCACCATTAAGAGGCTAATGCCTTTTTACACCACAAATTGTTAGTAAAAAGCAATACTAGCTGAAATCCTATGTAATTGCTAATTTTTTTTTATATTTTATTTAATTTATTATATTTTTTTTAATATTTAATTTTAATAAATTAAATTAGTATATCATGTTTTTTGTCTAGCTATAAATAATAGTTTAAGTTAAATTTTAATTCAATTTTTTAAATAGCTACTTTACTGTTTGTTAAGTATGACACACATTTAAATCTGAATATTACTAAGCAAACCAGAGCAAAACATTGCCAAGAAAATTGCTTCTGATTAATAATTTAACATAACAATCAATTTTCCTTTTTTAAAAATCAGCTTTAGCCAAAATAACTTAGAAACCCTAATTTTATATCTGCATTGTTAAGGGTTTAGTACAAGGCTATTTCTAAAATAACCCTTTATTTAAAAGCATAAAAATCTTAAAAGTAGTACTTGTTATGTTAAAAAAAAATTTGCCTTCATTTATTTATTAGGTCTTATATATGTAGCTACATGATTTAATAGCAACTGTGAGCATATAATTATATTCACAGTTGCCTTAATAGCACTGAGTTTACCCTTTTACTAGTTAACTCTGACAAATGTGTTCTATCTGTCACATGAGAGACCAAATAGCTTCCTTGGTAAATAAATATCTGAGGCTCCCTGTATGTTTATCTATATTATATTTATTTGGTATGCTAGTAAATATACACAAATATAACTAAATCACAGTGGCCTGGAGCATCTGGTTGGGAAGGGGCAGCAGTTGTTTGGTCTCATGCTGGCTTCAATCATAATTAAATTGAAAACATCTAAAGAGAAAACAAGACAAGACAGATGTGTTGTTTATTTCTAGCTAACTATAGATAGTTTGTTATTTTTCACTTGTTTTTTTCCATCATCAATAGCCTAAAATAATTGCATTCATAAGTTAATATTTGCTAGACAGCACTTGAACATGCTTACTATGTCATAATGTTTTATTAGGTTTTGTAGCTAAGAAATCATAGAACTGAATCATAGTATTCATAGAAATCAATACTTTATATGAGGCACTTTAAAATCTCACTCTAAATTAGAGAAAATTATTTTTTGTAGTCCTCTAAAATGCTTATGCTGTGCCTTAAATCGATTTAATATTTCAATGGGTTCAAGCTTGTCAAATAGTTTTTTAATTCTTTTTTTTTGCCTGTTAACATCAGTTTAGTTAACATATTTTCTAATTTACTCTTCAGTTTTAGCTAAATTTAATGTTTATTCAACTAGCTTTTCTAAAACTTGAGGCATACATACTTAAATATGATGCCACTGAATATATGATGCTTACATTTAAGATACCATTGCCTAAATATTGTGAAATCCTTTAAATTGCCTTTCTGGTTATGGTACTTATTTTTTGTGCAAAAATCTATCAGTAATTAAATGAATTTATTTTATAATATGATATGATCAATCAATGGTTAAAATACTTCAGAAAACTTTAAAAAGCAGTTTTAAGACTTGCATAATTGTATGGCTTTTACTCTGTCGCATAATTATTTGTGTTTCATAATAATAAGTCCACATCAACTACTTAGGAAGCTAAGAGCAAGTAGTATACTAAGAGAAGAAAACCTTTTTTTTTGTCCTGCATTATGCACCAATAAAAAAATGATCGAAAACCACTTTTCCAGTCGCGTTTACGATGTTCTGCTTTGCAGACAGTAAAAAACGATTTTATGGAATTTTAGATCCCACGATTTTAGTGACGATAGGATAAGAAAAAATTGCATTGGTAAAAAAGTACTACGATTCCAGATCCCAGATTAATAGCCAGCAGTTCCGCCTAATGCAGCTGGTTGATTAATCATCAAACTTGTGGCTGAGGGCCAAATGTTGCGTGAAGAAATTGGGATTATAACGGACGGACGGTTAGGTTAGGTTTCGATTCGTTAAGATCTGCCGGGGTTTAGGAATGAATGATGAAAAGTTTTCAGCAGCTCTCCTCAGAATTTCGTCTTGCACTAGGCAGGCAATTTAAAAGATTCGGAAATGCAGATTTGTTGATTTTCTTTTTTCTTCTTTCATCAATCTTTTTTGGATGAAACCTGTTTGGCTGTTTGTTTATAAGAGTTACATTTTGGCGCCTTAGTTAGTTCCGACATGGTTGCAAGAAATCTTTGATTGCTGCGTTTGTCTGGTCTGTAAGAAATCGCGAATTCATACATTTTAGTTGCAGTTGATACTGCGCTAGTGGATCTACAAGTGTAGCAGTGTTCAGATGTGATGCATTTTCATTGGTTCTTTTCGCTTTGCCTCTAAATGTGTACCCGCATTTTTCCTCTCCTTCTTTCTCTATCTCTCTCTCTCTTCTGTGTTGATTTTCATCTTTCACCGTAGCGCCAAGCACAGATTCTAGTTGCTACCCGTGTCAGTTGGTGGTTGGTCACGGATGGCTTGGGTTGTTGGTTTGTGTGCGCTTAGCCGGTTGAACGAATAGTCAGTCCATCTGTTCCACTCCTACCCTCGCTAACTTCCTTATCGCTGAACTAAAGTACCGTTCATTTTGCTATTTTTCCTTTTATTGCCCAGCTCTTCCCTTCAATAAAAAATTAGATCTAGGTGTGTCAATTGAAATTGAACAATGAATTTATCGACGCATCAACAACAGCTATCTAATCAGCAGAATTCAAATGCTGCTACTACTACTAGTCATAGTTCTATTCGCAGCCAGCTAGCTAGTTTATTGAGACCACGCTTATCCGCTGCCACATCCGGCTCGGCTGGAACTAGAAATAGACGATATTCGTCAACTTATGAGAGACTAGACGATCGCGACACTTCTCCTGATCAACCGCCGTTGATGCTAATCTATCACCAGGGTCCCTATCTGTTGCAGCAGCAGCAGCAGCAGCAGCAGCAGTTGCAATTGCAGCAGCTAGTCGAACGCAAGTACGAATATTTTATGAATTTCTTGCCTCTCTTCTCGTTCTCTCTTCTTTTTTTTCTGCCATGTCGGATTAATTTCTTACCAGACATCATTAAATTACAGATTTAGATTAGTGAAATTCTTATTTCTACATGTAGTACGAGTAGAAAGCTAGCTATATCTAGTAACTCCGTCTGTGTCGTGTCTGCTGAGTTGAATTGAAATTTCGAGTTGTCTAAAAATCTATTCAAACTAACTGGGTCCTCTTGGGAATCTGTTGTGGGATTTTAATAGGTGATGGGAAAAGTGTAAGTGTTGGATTTTTTTCTTACCTTCTTCTTGTCGGTGCTTTTTCACTTGAACTTTTTCGTTAAGAAAGTCTTATTTAACCCGAGTAAAAGAAGACAGACCACATTAAAAGACTTTTGAAAAAAAAACCCACGAAAAAATTTGTTTTACGAAAGAAGTATGCTATTTTCTACTTCGTCTTTTAGTAGCCTATCAAAATATTTTGTGCTATCTAGCCTAATCTAGGTATATTTTTAGCTACGTTGATTAAACGTCTAAAAAGATTTATAATTTCGCATTCCTTTAATTAAATGAGAGAATAATGAGTGTAGAATATTAATCAATGCAGGTAAATTACGGGCTATAAGGTTAGCTAACTAACTTTCTCACACCACTGACAGGTAGCTTATAAAGAGAGTTTTTAATTATCATTTTTAATTAAACGAGATAATAATTTTATAGTCAAAGTTGAGTTCTTACATCAGTGACACAGCCCAATAGTTATAACCGAGTAGATAGATAAGACAAGACATGGGAAGGGAAGACAAGGGAGAGATAAGTCGGGTAGAGATAAGACAGGATAGAGATAAGACGGGGTAGAGATATAGATGAGACAGGGTAGAGATGAGACAGGGTAGAGATGAGACAGGGTAGAGATAAGTCGGGTAGAGATGAGACAGGATAGATATCAGTCGGGGTAGAGATGAGACAGGGTAGAGATGAGACAGGATAGAGATAAGACAGGGTAGAGATAAGTCGGGGTAGAGATGAGACAGGGTAGAGATGAGACAGGATAGAGATAAGACAGGGTAGAGATAAGTCGGGGTAGAGATGAGACAGGGTAGAGATGAGACAGGGTAGATAAGAGACGGTAGATATGAGACAGGATAGAGATGAGACATGATAGAGATAAGATAGGGGTGAGATTATGAAACAGCAGAGAGATTAGACATTATGCAGGAGAAAGATAAGGACACGAGGGAGACGAGACATAGGATAGGATAGGATAGATGACATAGGAAAGAGATAGATAGGGGAGAGGTGATACATAAAAGAAATAGGAGATGACACGCAGTAAATATGAAAGAAGTGATTATCGAATCAGTTTTATTAATATTTGACATGAATAATTTCAGCCAAAAATTCATTTTGCCATGTCGCCGCTAAAGAGCAGCAGAAACAGTTTGATAAATCTGCTTCTAGTAGGGGCTCTGCTATTGCCACTGCTGGCTCCGGCAACTGTTTCAGCAATGGAATGCTACGTTTGCAATCAACAGGAGGGTAATAGGGACAAATGCGTCAAGACTAGCAGGCAGTGTCTGCCGCATGAGAACGCATGCTTTGCACGCATTGAATACCGCCTGCCAACCCAGTATTGGCAGCAGAATGGTATCCGAACACATTTCATTGATAAGAATTGCACTACTTTGGATAAGTGTCGTGATGAAAGTGATAATATGGCCATCCGATGCAACAGAGAGTGGTATAACGATTGGACCTGTTTGGAGTGCTGCTCCGGAGAATTGTGCAACTTCTATGTCACTATGGGCGCTCACAGGGTGACGAAATCTACAGCCGGAGCTCTGCTATTGTCTATGGTATCTATCGGTTCAGTTTGGCTGTCGCGTCTCCTTTAAATTGACCTTTTTTCTTTTGACTAGTAAGAGCATCATCCGTTTGAAAAATGTGCTACTTTATTCAATTAGGAACTTAAATATGTTCTGATTTTTTCCGCAAATGCTGCTATTTTGCTTTTTTGTGAGTTTTCATTCGTTTTTTTTTAAATCTGACAAAAGATACTGTCAATAGAAAATTGTTTAGAAATAGTTAGAAGTGTAAAGTGCTAGGTCCTTGATTTACCTGTTGCTAGGTCCTCAATTTACTTGTTGCTAGGTCCTCAATTTACTTGTTGCTAGGTCCTCAATTTACTTGTTGCTAGGTCCTTTAGTTACCTGTTGCTAGGTCCTTGTGTTACCTGTTGCTAGGTCCTTGAGTTACCTGTTGCTAGGTAATTGAGTCACCTGTTGCTAGGTCCTTGAGTTACCTGTTGCTGGGTCCTTGAGTTACCTGTTGCTAGGTCCTTGAGTTACCTGTTGCTAGGTCCTTGAGTCACCTGTTGCTAGGTCCTCAATTTACTTGTTGCTAGGTCCTTGAGTTACCTGTTGCCAGATCCTTGAGTTACCTGTTGCTAGGTCCTTAAGTTACCTGTTGCTAGGTCCTTGAGTTACCTGTTGCTAGGTCCTTGAGTCACCTGTTGCTAGGTCCTCAATTTACTTGTTGCCAGATCCTTGAGTTACCTGTTGCCAGATCCTTGAGTTACCTGTTGCTAGGTCCTTAAGTTACCTGTTGCTAGGTAATTGAGTCACCTGTTGCAAGGTCCTTGAGTTACCTGTTGCTAGGTAATTGAGTCACCTGTTGCTAGGTCCTTGAGTTACCTGTTGCTGGGTCCTTGAGTTACCTGTTGCTAGGTCCTTGAGTCACCTGTTGCTAGGTCCTCAATTTACTTGTTGCTAGGTCCTTGAGTTACCTGTTGCTGGGTCCTTAAGTTACCTGTTGCTAGGTCCTTGAGTTACCTGTTGCTGGGTCCTTGAGTTACCTGTTGCCAGATCCTTGAGTTACCTGTTGCTAGGTCCTCAATTTACTTGTTGCTAGGTCCTCAATTTACTTGTTGCTAGGTCCTTAATTTAACTGTTGCTAGGTCCTCAATGTACCTGTTGCTAGGTGCTCAATATACCTGTTGCTAGGTCCTAAATGAGGCTTCAGTGAGGCCCGGGGGGTGGTACAGATCGAAGAAAACCATAAAATCGTAAGTATGATTGAATGAAATAATAACCCTATTGTTTAATTAACTGCCTAACCTTGATACCAATTCTATATTTTTGCTTAAATTTCCAGGACTGGAAATATTGTTTCAATAATTTGTAACTAAACACTGGCACTTGTCCGTTTGTTGTTTAAATTGCGACCAAACGTATTGGTAGTTATTTATTTTGTTTAATTAATAGTGCATATGTCATTTTTTCCCTTTTTTAGAAACTTAATTGACTAGCGACTACCCCCCGTTTTTTTAAGTAAAAACTTCTTTGTAATTATAAATTCAGTAACATTCCATTCCATTCCATTTTTCTCTGTGCCTGAAGTAATGTTTTATTGTAACATTTTTACTATTGTTCTTTGTTACCTAAACTTATGTGTAATTAAAGTGAGTTTTAACAAGATTAATGTAAACGTTTTTACCGTTCTACTAGTATTTTTTAACTACTGTGAATTATCCTCAATAATTATTATAGAAATATACATTGCATGCTTCTACATCTGTTATCTTAAACTGGTTTATTTAGTTGAACACAAGTCGACATATACATGAAGTTCATATTTTGACCTAATGCGTTTGGGTTAAAATCAAGTGCACTGATTGCTTTTTTTGTTGTTGTTATTTTATTCATTAATTTTCTACTAGGAAAATTGCTAGTTATTTCCGGTCAAGTTGGCCTTTAGATAATCCTGTGTAGGGTTAGTAGTAATTAAGTATTTTTTTAAATATGTTTCATTGACTTAGCTATTACATTTCTGCTTAGTTAGCTTTTTCATTTAGATTAGGGTAATTTTAGTAGTACTTTTATAGATTACTATATATATGCTACCAATATTACTCGTATTTTTCTGTGATAAACATGTTTCTCGGCCTGAATAATGAAGTCAAGTATTAATGATTCCATGCGGTGTGATACAGTCAGTATGAAGTGACAGATTCTGGTTAGAGTGACAGATTCTGGTTAGAGTGACAGAGTCAGGCTAGAGTGGCAGAGTCAGGCTAGAGTGACAGGAATCAGGCTAGAGTGACAGATTTTCAGGCTAAAGTGGCAGTCAGGCTAGAGTGGCAGATTCGGGCTAGAGTGACAAGAGTCAGGTTAGAGTGACAGTTTTTCATCCTAGAGTGACAGATTCGGGCTAGAGTGGCAGAGTCAGGCTAGAGTAATGGATTAAGGCTAGAGTGACATATTTAGGCTAGAGTGGCAAAGTCATGCTAGAGTGACATATTCAGGCTAGAGTGACAGATTCAGGCTAGATTGACAGATTCAGGCTAGATTGACAGATTCAGGCTAGAGTGACAGATTCAAGCTAGAGTGACAGATTCAGGCTAGATTGACAGATTCAGGCTAGAGTGACAGATTAAGGCTAGAGTGACAGATTAAGGCTAGAGTGACAGATTAAGGCTAGAGTGACAGATTCAGGCTAGAGTGACAGATTCAGGCTAGAGTGACAGATTTTCATGCTAGAGTGACAGATTCAGGCTAGAGTGACAAGATTCAGGCTAGAGTGACAGATTCAGGCTAGATTGACAGGTTCAGGCTAGAGTGATAGATTCAGGCTAGAGTGACAGATTCAGGCTAGAGTGACAGATTCAGGCTAGAGTGACAGGTTCAGGCTAGAGTGACAGGTTCAGGCTAGAGTGATAGATTCAGGCTAGAGTGACAGATTCAGGCTAGAGTGACAGATTCAGGCTAGATTGACAGGTTCAGGCTAGAGTGACAGATTCAGGCTAGAGTAACAGATTCAGGCTAGAGTGACAGATTTAAGCTAGAGTGACAGATTCAGGCTAGAGTGACAAGATTCAGGCTAGAGTGACAGATTCAGGCTAGAGTGACAGATTCAGGCTAGAGTGACAGATTCAGGCTAGAGTGACAGATTCAGGCTAGAGTGACAGATTCAGGCTAGAGTGACAGATTTAAGCTAGAGTGACAGATTCAGGCTAGAGTGACAAGATTCAGGCTAGAGTGACAGATTCAGGCTAGATTGACAGATTCAGGTTAGAGTGACATATTCAGGCTAGAGTGACATATTCAGGCTAGAGTGACAAGATTCAGGCTAGAGTGACAGATTCAGGCTAGAGTGACAGATTCAGGCTAGAGTGACAGATTTAAGCTAGAGTGACAGATTCAGGCTAGAGTGACAAGATTCAGGCTAGAGTGACAGATTCAGGCTAGAGTGACAGATTCAGGCTAGAGTGACAGATTCAGGCTAGAGTGACAGATTCAGGCTAGAGTGACAGATTAAGGCTAGAGTGACAGATTCAGGCTAGAGTGACAGATTCAGGCTAGAGTGACAGATTTTCATGCTAGAGTGACAGATTCAGGCTAGAGTGACAAGATTCAGGCTAGAGTGACAGATTCAGGCTAGATTGACAGGTTCAGGCTAGAGTGATAGATTCAGGCTAGAGTGACAGATTCAGGCTAGAGTGACAGATTCAGGCTAGAGTGACAGATTCAGGCTAGAGTGACAGGTTCAGGCTAGAGTGACAGGTTCAGGCTAGAGTGATAGATTCAGGCTAGAGTGACAGATTCAGGCTAGAGTGACAGATTCAGGCTAGATTGACAGGTTCAGGCTAGAGTGACAGATTCAGGCTAGAGTAACAGATTCAGGCTAGAGTGACAGATTTAAGCTAGAGTGACAGATTCAGGCTAGAGTGACAAGATTCAGGCTAGAGTGACAGATTCAGGCTAGAGTGACAGATTCAGGCTAGAGTGACAGATTCAGGCTAGAGTGATAGATTCAGGCTAGAGTGACAGATTCAGGCTAGAGTGACAGATTTAAGCTAGAGTGACAGATTCAGGCTAGAGTGACAAGATTCAGGCTAGAGTGACAGATTCAGGCTAGATTGACAGATTCAGGTTAGAGTGACATATTCAGGCTAGAGTGACATATTCAGGCTAGAGTGACAAGATTCAGGCTAGAGTGACAGATTCAGGCTAGAGTGACAGATTCAGGCTAGAGTGACAGATTTAAGCTAGAGTGACAGATTCAGGCTAGAGTGACAAGATTCAGGCTAGAGTGACAGATTCAGGCTAGAGTGACAGATTCAGGCTAGAGTGACAGATTCAGGCTAGAGTGACAGATTCAGGCTAGAGTGACAGATTCAGGCTAGAGTGACAGATTTAAGCTAGAGTGACAGATTCAGGCTAGAGTGACAAGATTCAGGCTAGAGTGACAGATTCAGGCTAGATTGACAGATTCAGGTTAGAGTGACATATTTAGGCTAGAGTGACATATTCAGGCTAGAGTGACAAGATTCAGGCTAGAGTGACATATTTAGGCTAGAGTGGCAGAGTCAGGCTAGAGTGACAGATTCAGGCTAGAGTGACATATTCAGGCTAGAGTGACAGATTCAGGCTAGATTGACAGATTCAAGCTAGAGTGACATATTCAGGCTAGAGTGACATATTCAGGCTAGAGTGACAAGATTCAGGCTAGAGTGACAGAGTCAGGCTAGAGTGGCAGAGTCAGGCTAGAGTGACAGATTCAGGCTAGAGTGACAGATTCAAGCTAGAGTGGCAGAGTCAGGCTAGAGTGGCAGAGTCAGGCTAGAGTGGCAGAGTCAGGCTAGAGTGACAGAGTCAGGCTAGAGTGGCAGAGTCAGGCTAGAGTGGCAGAGTCAGGCTAGAGTGGCAGAGTCAGGCTAGAGTGACATATTCAGGCTAGAGTGACAGATTCAGGCTAGAGTGACAGATTAAGGCTAGAGTGACAGATTAAGGCTAGAGTGACAGATTAAGGCTAGAGTGACAGATTCAGGCTAGAGTGACAGATTCAGGCTAGAGTGACAGATTCAGGCTAGAGTGACAGATTAAGGCTAGAGTGACAGATTAAGGCTAGAGTGGCAGAGTCAGGCTAGAGTGACATATTCAGGCTAGAGTGGCAGAGTCAGGCTAGAGTGGCAGAGTCAGGCTAGAGTGGCAGAGTCAGGCTAGAGTGGCAGAGTCAGGCTAGAGTGACAGATTCAGGCTAGAGTGACATATTCAGGCTAGAGTGACATATTCAGGCTAGAGTGGCAGATTCAGTCTAGAGTGACATATTTAGAGTGATAGAGTAATAATATATTCAGAGTGCAATGCGGTTTAGTTTTTTGAGTCAAACTGAAGGGATTTCAAACCGCGTCCAGCAATTCTAGAATATCAGAGGCTAATTGTCAAGGACGCACAATCAGTGACTCCTGGCGCATAGTTTAACAAACCAACTATAATAATGCAGCAAACCTATGAACGATAGTTAAACAGCTTAGTGAAAGTTAGTTGTGCAGCTAGAGTGGAGTCAACCAGCTAGTATTTTGCACTGTGCATGGAAAGTGCTAATATTTATGGCATAACACTATCTATCTGGACAAGAGCCTATATAGATGAGCTCTCTTTGTGTTAAAAATCTACTGGCTTTTGTTTCAAGTCAGTTTTTCTCTTCTCTCTCTTCCCGCCTAAATTGCGTTTTCCCTTTTGTTTTATTCATTGCAGCGCCTATACGTTAATGACTCTAGCGTTCGTGACTATTTAGACTATGTTAGATAGACTGGTTTTTAAGGACAAACAGCTAACCATGTAGACATAAGATTGATGATGCATTTTAGCCATTATACTAAAATAAAAATTATCGGAGGAATGAACATTTTCTCTCTCTGTAAAGCTTTGATGTAGAAAGTGAGAGAAGGAGAGATAGAATGACAGTACAGGGGCATACAGGGGCGATTCTAGCTGTGCTCCGTTTTTTAAATTGATTAGACCCTCTAGGAGATTTGCGTCTGTGTTTGAGTCTCTGTGCCTCTGTGTGTGTGGACTAGCGATAATCCAATGGATTTGAAATATCGTACCTCTCTCTTTTCTCTCCATCTCCTGTCTGTATCTGTCCGTTGACGGGATTAAAATTCTTCGGCGCGTCCCTAAATCTCGAAATTTCAAATCCTAACACAAAAAACTGATAGAATCTTTCTCAAGGTCGAAAAAACAGTGTCTCTCATAGGACGCGCATTTCACAGCTGTAACTAAGCAGAAAATATAGTTATTTATTTAGGTTTGTGCAAGTTATATTTTCCTCCGAAGGCGGAGTTCAGCTGGCAGTTTTCTTGGAAAAATGCTTTGTCATGCTAATGTTTCGCATATGTTTTATCTTAGTGTCGTAGTTAGGCAGTGTGGGTGCATGCGTATTGTAATAAAATATATTTTACACTCGCATAGCTGAATGCAATATGAGATGAGAGTTGACTCAATCTGCCATGATAAGATGCAGAAAGCAAAAATAAGCATCTATGTGTGATGGAAGATAAGGTTTGTTTTGCTCTCTCAGTCTTATCATATTCCCCACTCTTAGCTGGCCTCTCCAACTCTACTCTACTATGCAATGCCTTCTATACAACCGAACCAGAATATACCCCTCTCATTTATTCTGTACAGTCGCTGGTTGTGTGGACAAATAGATTTCGATTACGAGGGAAAAATAGTTAGTAATTTATTTAGTCTTGCGGTCATGTTTCCCTCTGGCTGGTGGAGTTCCGGTGGAAGTACTAGCGTACAGCCCGATGGCACAACTATTGAATGATGGTAATAAATAATAATAGTTGTTGGAGAGTTGCGGGCAATGGCACATCATTTGGTGACACTAGACCTGCCCATCATTTCGCTGACTCCTGAGCACACACGCACACAGATACCGTACGCAGGCACACGCTCACACAGGTGTCTACATCTTCCCTGACATTCTCATCGTCAGGCAGCGTACACTCTCACTGTGCCTTGCTGGTTGGCCCTCAAGGGCGTAAATTGCATGACAAGTCCCCAAGCCTTCTCTCCGTGGCTGCGCCCAAAATGAATGTGGCCTCGCCGAGGAATCGAACTCATGGAATTTGGTGCAAGAGGCAACCGTGTTAAGACCGCTCTGCCACTCACCCCTGTGTACAGCTCCTAAGTCCATGGACTGGAAAGGTCGCACGCTAGTACACATTACATTATGAGGACCTGCAGTGACATTGGAGAGGAAAAAGAGCAAAGAAGAAGTCAAACCCAAACCGGATCAACAGAAGAACAGTTGGACAGAAGTCGAAGAAATGGGTCGGCTTTTTTTACATCCCCTCCACTCCCACTGTCTTTCTCCCTGTAACATCCCATCCCTTCTCAAATCCCTAATCCCCAAGGCCTCCTCCGCCCGCGTCGCGCATCCTCACCCCTGCGCCCTCTCGTCTCCAACTCGTCTATCTGTCCTGTCGGGATTGTGTGTAGATGGTTACTGCTACTTTAGGCCTATAAGCCTGTCTTGTTCAATTCGGCCAACCAGTGTTGCCACCTTGGCTTCCCTTTGCATGCTTCGACCTTAATCCCTTTGAAAAGCTTGGGCTGAAATCTGTTTCTTATTCTTAATCAGTTCTAATCATTTGTATTGCTTCTTTATAATAAAAAGAGAAATCATGTCGAAAACCTATTTGCAACTTGTTGGGTAAGTTAGATTCATGTGCGCATGTATTAACATGTATTAGAAGTTAGCTCGTCATTTGCACCTTTGGCTAGCCTGTGTGTCGCGTGTGTGTTTATGTATGCGTTGGGAGCATTTCCTTGCCGCGTGCTCAAATTTCCATTAGGCTGACTGTTTAGCTAACACACTCGGCAACCATGTCTCTCTCTGTGTGTGTGCTATGCGGGGCTAGATTGAAAGGAAATCAAAGGAGACAATCCGTCAGTGTTTGGACCTTGATTAGCATTAACTTGACTGAGTATTAAGATTATAAGAATTATGGTAGTTATTGAGTGACGGAGGGTAGAGTGGTAGAGTTTGTGAGGGTAGAGTGGTAGAGTTTATGGGGGTAGGGGTAGAGTTTATGAGGGGTAGGGTGGTAGAGTTTATGAGGGGTAGGGTGGTAGAGTTTATGAGGGGTAGGGTGGTAGAGTTTATGAGGGGTAGGGTGGTAGAGTTTATGAGGGGTAGGGTGGTAGAGTTTATGAGGGGTAGGGTGGTAGAGTTTATGAGGGGTAGGGTGGTAGAGTTTATGAGGGGTAGGGTGGTAGAGTTTATGAGGGGTAGGGTGGTAGAGTTTATGAGGGGTAGGGTGGTAGAGTTTATGAGGGGTAGGGTGGTAGAGTTTATGAGGGGTAGGGTGGTAGAGTTTATGAGGGGTAGGGTGGTAGAGTTTATGAGGGGTAGGGTGGTAGAGTTTATGAGGGGTAGGGTGGTAGAGTTTATGAGGGGTAGGGTGGTAGAGTTTATGAGGGGTAGGGTGGTAGAGTTTATGAGGGGTAGGGTGGTAGAGTTTATGAGGGGTAGGGTGGTAGAGTTTATGAGGGGTAGGGTGGTAGAGTTTATGAGGGGTAGGGTGGTAGAGTTTATGAGGGGTAGGGTGGTAGAGTTTATGAGGGGTAGGGTGGTAGAGTTTATGAGGGGTAGGGTGGTAGAGTTTATGAGGGGTAGGGTGGTAGAGTTTATGAGGGGTAGGGTGGTAGAGTTTATGAGGCCAAGAGTGGTAGAGTTTAATGAGGGGTAGATTAGTCTAGTTTTTTCGGGCAGGCGTGGAGTGGTAGTGTTTAGCATGGTTGATTGCACAGATATGTCAGATTTTGTATACCAAAGTCACTAGCCAACTGCCAAATAAGGCTTATTAAGAAAGTGACCAACAAGTTGGTTTCGTTTATAAATGCATGGCCTCTCTAAATTTTCCTGTCGCAGCTACCTGTCACTGGCTGCCAACCATTCGGCTAGCCGCAGTTTACCAGCTAGCAATGCAACAGCAGCAGCAGCAGTCGTTGTGGAAAGCCAGCGCTCTTTGCCTCAGCCTCTACAGTTAAGAGCAGCAGCAGCAGCAGCAGCAGCAGCAGCAGCAGTGCCAGCCAGTGTGTCGATTCCTTCAGCTGATCACCAACAGCCGCCAATCGGGCGGCCAGAAATGCTTGACAGCGGCCAAACTGATCGAGTACTGACCGCGACTAATCAAGGATCAGATAGCGACTGTGGGTCGGCTATTGTCGATTTAGTGACCGATGTTGATCATCCGGATCGATTGTTGAGGTAAATAAGACTGAGTGATTCTGCTTATGCTCTTTGTTAATGCCAATTTCGATTACCTGACTTCACTGTAGGTTCATCCCTGACCCACTGTGACCCACGTAGATTCACCCCTGACCCACTGTAACCCAGGCAGGTTTACACTGACCTATTGTGACCCAGGTAGGTTTACACTGACCTATTGTGACCCAGGTAGGTTTAGCCTGACCCATTGTGACCCAGGTAGGTTTAGCCTGACCCATTGTGACCCGGGTAGGTTCATCCCTGACCCGTTGGGACCCGGGTAGGTTCATCCCTGACCCATTGTGACCAAGGTAAGTTTATTCCTGACCCATTCGGACCCAAATTGTAAATTTGCAGTACCCTGACCAAAGTTGCATCACCCTGACCAAAGTTGCATCACCCTGACCAAAGTTGCATCACCCTGACCAAAGTTGCATCACCCTGACCAAAGTTGCATCACCCTGACTAAAGTTGCATCACCCTGACCAAAGTTGCATCACCCTGACCAAAGTTGCATCACCCTGACCAAAGTTGCATCACCCTGACCAAAGTTGCATCACCCTGACCAAAGTTGCATCACCCTGACCAAAGTTGCATCACCCTGACCAAAGTTGCATCACCCTGACCAAAGTTGCATCACCCTGACCAAAGTTGCATCACCCTGACCAAAGTTGCATCACCCTGACCAAAGTTGCATCACCCTGACCAAAGTTGCATCACCCTGACCAAAGTTCCATCACCCTGACCAAAGTTGCATCACCCTGATCACTAACACTGTGCAGACAAATGGCCGCCTGCTGGTCAGAAGAAGCCCTCACTGACGTCACTCTGATCGCATTCGCCTCTGGCGACAATAGCATCGGCGAAGTGGCGACCTCCGCCCAGGCCGATGGCAGCAGCTGCGGCGGCGGTGGCGACTGCCTTCGCATTCCGGCTCACAAGCTGGTGCTAAGCGCAGGTTCGGACTATTTCCGGGCCATGTTCCAGGGCCGCATGAGCGAAGCCGCCGCCTCTGAGGTGGCCCTGCACGATGTCGAACCAGAGGCTCTGCGACAGTGCGTCAGCTTCCTCTATACGGGTGCGCTTCCGATACTGCTGGCTATCTACCTGTCCTCACTAGCTATCTACCTGTCCTCTCTTGCTGTCTGCCTGTCCTCTATTGTTATCTACCTGTCCTCTATTGTTATCTACCTGTCCTCACTAGCTATCTACCTGTCCTCTCTTGCTGTCTGCCTGTCCTCTATTGTTATCTACCTGTCCTCTATTGCTATCTACCTGTCCTCACTAGCTATCTACCTGTCCTCTCTTGCTGTCTGCCTGTCCTCTATTGTTATCTACCTGTCCTCTATTGTTATCTACCTGTCCTCACTAGCTATCTACCTGTCCTCTCTTGCTGTCTGCCTGTCCTCTATTGTTATCTACCTGTCCTCACTAGCTATCTACCTGTCCTCTCTTGCTGTCTGCCTGTCCTCTATTGTTATCTACCTGTCCTCTATTGTTATCTACCTGTCCTCACTAGCTATCTACCTGTCCTCTCTTGCTGTCTGCCTGTCCTCTATTGTTATCTACCTGTCCTCACTAGTTATCTACCTGTCCTCTCTATCTACCTGTCCTTTCTTGCTATCTACCTGTCCTCTGTTGCCATCTACCTGTCCTCTATTGCTATCTACCTGTCCTCTGTTGCTATCTACCTGTCCTCTCTTGCTATCTACCTGTCCTCTCTAGCTATCTATCTGTCCTTTCTAGCTATCTACCTGTCCTCTCTAGCTATCTATCTGTCCTCTCTAGCTATCTACCTGTCCTCTATCTTTCTACCTGTTTTCATTATTTTCGAAACTGTCTTCTTTATGTCTCTATCTATCTTATCTGTCCATATGCCTGTCCTATCTATGTCTGTCTGTCTCTCTGGCAGTATTTTTATCACTTGCATCTTTTATACATATAGGAGCTAATTTTCTATCCACAGTCACTAACAGTTTTTTGCCATGCTGAATCTAAAGCACCATATACAGTCGATACATTCCGTATCAGCCTTCCATAAACTTTTTCAGGCAGTCTTCAGCTAGGCCAGGACAATGTGGAATCGCTACTGTCAGCGGCTTGCCTACTGCAGATCAAACCAATCATTGATGCCGCTTCTCACTATTTGGCTAAACAGTTGCACTCTTCAAACTGTTTAGGCATTGGACAATTTGCTAGCCTTAGAAATTGTGCCAAACTACACGCCGACGCAATGAACTACGCATTGGCTAATTTTCAATCGGTATTAATGCATCAAGAATTCTTAGCTTTATCACCCGATGAACTATTATCATTGATCAGTTCCGATCAACTCAGAGTATCAAATGAGTCCATTGTATTCGAAGCCATTGTCAAATGGTCGGAATCAGATGTATTGCAGAGGCGACAAGAATTTCCTAGAATATTATCAGCTGTTCGCCTGTGCCAACTGAAAGCAGACTATCTGGCTAGCAGGGTGGAATGTCACCCTCTTGTTGGCGACAGTGCTAATTGTCTTCGCCAAATTCTGCAAGCCTATAGGCATAGAAATCTGCCGGGAACTGAACTGCAGTTGAGACACGTCTGTCCTAGACCAAGATTATCTACAGTGGGGAGGTTCTTGCTGCTTGGCGGTGTGGCCGAGGCACCGATGACTGAAATCTTGGCCTACGATCCGTACACTGACGAATGGCGGCCTTGCGGGCATCTAGATAGTCCCCGGCTGCAATTTGGTGTAGCCTGCCTGCCGGACAATCGCATTGTTGTTGTCGGCGGTCGGGACGGTTTGAAGACTAGCAGTTCGGTGATTTGCGCCGATCTAAGCGGCATTGACGGCAACGGACCGCCTGTAGCTTGGACTAGTCTGCAGAGCATGAACACTCACAGACACGGCCTTGGAGTTGGCATCCTGTCAGGTGTTGTATACGCTGTCGGCGGTCACGACGGTTGGTCCTATTTGAACACGGTTGAACGATGGGATATTGGGGCTAAATCTTGGTCCTATGTTAGCCCAATGTCGCTGCCTAGATCCACAGTTGGTGTTGCCGCATTGCACGGTAGATTATATGCTGTTGGCGGACGAGACGGGTCTTCGTGTTTGAAAACTGTGAGTTGGATTTTTAGTTTTGGGATCATTTTTTTATCATTATTCATTTTTTTTAGTTCTAGAAATCCCATTAGTTCTAGAAGTCACATTAGTTCTAGAAATCCCATTAGTTCTAGAAATCCCATTAGTTCTAGAAATCCCATTAGTTCTAGAAGTCACATTAGTTCTAGAAATCCCATTAGTTCTAGAAATCCCAGAAATCCCATCGATTCTGGAAAGCTAAATTTTTTTCATTCAAAAAAATCCAAAATAGCATAAATTCTAAAAATCCCAATCATTTATGGGATTTCTAAAATGCTAAAATTTGGTTTATCCCTTGCAAAAAATCCCATTATCTGTCTTCCCCAAAGGTTGAGAGCTTCGACCCGCACAGCCAGCGCTGGTCCCTCTGCGCTCCCCTACTCAAGCGTCGAGGCGGCGCCGGCGTCGCCACTCTAGGCGATCACATCTACGCCGCCGGCGGACACGACGCCCCGAGTTCGAATCCCAACGCCAGGCGATTCGCCTGCGTCGAGCGCTACGACCCCCTGACAGACCAGTGGACTCTGCTGGCCTCGCTGAGCTCGCCAAGAGAAGCTGCCGCCGTAGGCGCTCTCGGCAGCCTGCTGGTTGTCTGCGGCGGCTACGACGGCTCGAACCATTGCGACAGCGTCGATCTGTACGACCCGACAACTGATCGATGGAGTCGCGGCGCTCGCCTGCCTAACGGCCGGGCCGGAGCTGCCGCTGTGGCTTTCTTGTCGGCGTCTAACCAGTAACTGGACTTCAGCTGGTGTGCCTCACTCTTGTACAGTAGTTACTTATCGCCTGACACTCTGATTAATCATCTGACACAAGTTTTCTATTAGTCTGACAAATTATAGTCGTCTGACACAATAATTAATCGTCTGACACAAAAATTATAATCGTCTGACACAATAATTATTCGTCTGACACAAAAATAATAATCGTCTGACACACTAATTATTCGTCTGACACAGAAATAATAATCGTCTGACACAATAATTATTCGTCTGACACAGAAATAATAATCGTCTGACACAATAATTATTCGTCTGACACAATAATTATAATAGTCTGTCTGACACAAGAGTTTTATTAGTCTGACATAAATTATAGTCGTCTGACACATAAATTATAATAGTCTGACACACGATTTCTAATCATCTGACACAAGATTTCTAATCATCTGACACACAATTTCTAATCATCTGACACACAATTTCTAATCATCTGACACACAATTTCTAATCATCTGACACACAATTTCTAATCATCTGACACAAGATTTCTAATCATCTGACACACAATTTCTAATCATCTGACACACAATTTCTAATCATCTGACACACGATTTCTAACATCTGTCTCTAACTGTTATATTATCCGTCATGCAGTTGATTGGTTATTTGGATCAAATCCTTAAAAGGCACAAAATTGCAAGATTCTGTCTAGTTTTTCTAGTTTAGTCTGTTTGTGTGTTTAGTCATATTTATTCTGCAGCTGAAGTTGGTTGTAAATAGTTTTAGCTGACGTAAAATATTTATTTTTTTTAATCTTAGCTGCATCTCATATTCAGAAACTCATAACTCACAAAGTTTCGTTATTTTATTATTTTTTAACAACAGAAGTTGATTTAATGTTTGTAAATTATTTCATTATCTTAAAATGGACCTAAACTGTAGATCTTTGTTTTTTTACTTGAGTGTTTAATGTGCTCCCAGCTCTTTGTACTCATACCCTGCTGTTTTATTTATAATCCTTTAAATATTTCAATTTAAAAAATCTAAATTAATTGTTTTCATTTTAATTTTTTTTCCACTATCTAGTTGGTTTCACTTTAGTTTCATAGCGATATTGAAATTAGAGATTTATATGAACAGAACAATTAATGATTCTAATAAAAAATTATAACTATTTATCTTGACTTAAATTTATTTTTTCTTGCATTACTGTAAGCCTAGTGTTTTCCTAATCTCTAATTGATACAATTAACTTCTCAAATTATCCTTATCCCTATCTTTATGAGATCTCCCGCATATCTCCATGAGATCTCTCCTTTATCTCCATGAGATCTCTCCTTTATTCTCCATGAGATCTCTCCTTTATCCTCCATGAGATTTCTCCTTTATCCTCCATGAGATTTCTCCTTTATTCTCCATGAGATCTCTCCTTTATCCTCCATGAGATCTCTCCTTTATTCTCCATGAGATCTCTCCTTTATCCTCCATGAGATCTCTCCTTTATCCTCCATGAGATCTCTCCTTTATTGTCCATGTGGAATTTCTTTCTTCATTGTGTATTTTTAGGACATTTTAGCCTACAAATGAAAGTGTCGGTAAAAATTTTAAATTATATTAACTCAATTCATCAATCAGCAATTCAACTAAGATATAACTAACTATATAATTGCGTATTTGTTCTCATAGTGATTAAGGAGGCTGCATATAGCTGTATGTTTGTAACCTAAAAAATATTTTCTTGCCTTTTTCTGTGTGGTGTGGATGTGGCAGCTGTGGTACTTGTTATACTTGAGAGCCGAGGCTTAGAGAGAAATCATGGAGAGAGTGATAAAAAATGGATCATTGAATTGCATAGTTACGCAAAATCTTTTTCTAAGTAAGCTTTTACTTGACTGTATTATAAATTATTTATTTCCTTTCCAATAGTAGCTCTGATCGGCCAACTCTCTCACCCCTCTCACTCACCATTCTACTCCTTCCTCTCTTTTGATTGGCCAACTCTCTCACCCCTCTCACTCACCATTCTACTCCTTCCTCTCTTTTGATTGGCCAACTCTCTCACCCCTCTCACTTACCATTCTACTCCTTCCTCTCTTTTGATTGGCCAACTCTCTAACCCCTCTCACTCACCATTCTACTCCTTCCTCTCTTTTGATTGGCCAACTCTCTCACCCCTCTCACTCACCATTCTACTCCTTCCTCTCTTTTGATTGGCCAACTCTCTCACCCCTCTCACTTACCATTCTACTCCTTCCTCTCTTTTGATTGGCCAACTCTCTAACCCCTCTCACTCACCATTCTACTCCTTCCTCTCTTTTGATTGGCCAACTCTCTCACCCCTCTCACTCACCATTCTACTCCTTCCTCTCTTTTAATTGGCCAACTCTCTCACCCCTCTCACTCACCATTCTACTCCTTCCTCTCTTTTGATTGGCCCGCCTATCAACCACTATAGCAGGGGTCGACAAGCTTTTTAGCAAACGGGCCACGGAGAGAACCTAAAGGACGACAGCGGGCCGCATTAACTGTAGGAATTTGAGACAGGGGATAGTTGAGACACAGGATAGATGAGACAGGGGAGAAATGAGAAACTGGATAGACGAGACTGAGAGAGATAGATGAGACGGGAGAGATGAGAAAGGGAAGAGATGAGACATGGGATAGACGAGATAGGGGAGGGATGAGACAGAGATGAGAAGAGATAATATGGGAGCCACGGGAGTGATGAGACAGGGGAGAGATAAGACACAGGACAGATGAGATACGGGAGAGATGAGTCAAGGGAGCAGTAGCTGGGTTAATTTAGGGTGGGTGTGGCGTCCCCACAGTCCATGGACTGAACTATATCTGCAGTTTTGCTTTCGGCAGCACATCTGACCCAATCGGGACTGGTGTAGTTAAATACTAATAATAAAAATTTTAATTATCGTTAGTAGTACGACTAGTACTTTAAGTAGTCCGCATAGTTTATTATAAAAATTTTAATTATCGTTAGTAGTACGACTAGTACTTTAAGTAGTCCGCATAGTTTATTATAAAATATTTTCCAGATTATTCCAATCCGCGCGCCTGGCTCTCCGAACCGATGCTGCGCGCGGAGAGTTTCATCGATGTCTGCGATTCGGCTTCGTCGAAATCGGCAGACAATGAGCCGTCTAGCATGGCTAGCCGATTACCTGCGCGTAGGGTGCCGTTTGTTAGAATGGTCAGTCGCAGCTGCGAAGATGTGACCATTGATAGCGGCGTCAATGTCGGAGGAAACACCGCAATTTCGTCAGCATCCGCTACCACTGCTGCTGCTGCTTCTGCTGCTGCTGCTGCTGCTGCTACGACTTCAACGGCCGTAGATGCCGATGAACGCAAACGGCGAATCGCTCGGGGACTGCGTCGGCATCCGTCTGTTCCCAAGGCAACATCCGGGCCGAGGGTAAACAATTGACAGCTTTGGTTTGACTGTTTAAAAAACAATCATTTCATAACACCTATTTAGGATCTCGAGCAGTATTATGAAATCTCACCGAAATCTTAGATGGTCTAACCAAAATCTTATCAAATCTCGTCAAGATCTCATCAAGATCTCACCAAGATCTCACCAAATCTCACCAAGATCTCGCCAAATCTCATTAAGATCCAATCAAATCTCACCAAATCTCATTAAGATCCAATCAAATCTCATCAAATCTTACCAAGATCTCACCAAATCTCTTTAAGATCTCATCAAATCTCACCAAATCTCACCATGATCTTATCAAATCTCGGCAAGATCTCACCAAATCTCACCAAGATCTCACCAAATCTCACCAAGATCTCACCAAATTTCACCAATATCTCATCAAGATCTCATCAAGATCTCACCAAGATCTCACCAAATCTCACCAAGATCTCATCAAATCTCATCAAGATCTCATCAAATCTCATCCAGATCTCATCCAGATCTCACTAAAATCTAGCCAAATCTCACCAAGATCTCATCAAATCTCACCAAATCTCACCAAGATCTCACCAAGATCTCATCAAATCTCATCAAGATCTCACCAAGATCTAGCCAAATCTCACCAAGATCTCATCAAATCTCACCAATATCTCATCAAGATCTCATCAAGATCTCACCAAGATCTCGCCAAATCTCACTAATATCTCATCAAATCTCATTAAGATGCAATCAAATCTCATTAAATCTCATCAAATATCATCAAATCTCATCAAATCTCATCAAGATCTCATCAAATCTCATGAAATATAAGCAAGATCTCATCAAGATCTCACCAAGATCTCGTGAAATCTCACCCCAACCAACTCAAACCCGCACGGCCTATCTTGCAGGTGGTCATCACCAACGCGGCTCTCTACGAAGACGACGGTCGCGACTACACAGATCCGGCCCAGCTGAATGTACTTTACCCCGCTGAACGAGTCGACCCTGCCATGGCGCCCTACCTGGACATGTCCCGACCAGCAGAATCACTTCTACTCATGACCTCCTCAATGATGGCGTCTTCGGTTGGTCAAATCTACGGCGATTTGCCGTCAGCACCTTCTGGAACCTCTTGGCAGCTGGCTAACCAATGGCAGTACGCCATGACTAGGCCAATGCTATTCCCTGAATTGCACAGCTTCCAATTCCTTGACTGTCCTATAAAACCTCTAGACGACAATCTTATCGATTTAATTACCGATTTATTGGCTAATCAGACTGCTCAGGATTTAGCTGTGCACCTGTTCTACTACGATTATGTGTACCTGTTGGAGAACTACGACTGCCAAATATTGCCTGGACTGTATTGCCGATTGCAGACTATTGTGTTTGATGAGGCTGGCGAATTAAAAAGATTTCTATTCTTCAGGTGGGTAAAAAATTGCCTATCTGCGTCTATTCATCGGATATGAATGTCTTTTCATAGAATTCTGGTGTCTTTTCATAGGATATGGGTGTCTTTTTATAGGATATGGGTGTCTTTTTATAGGATATGGGTGTCTTTTTATAGGATATGGGTGTCTTTTTATAGAATATGGGTGTCTTTTTATAGGATATGGGTGTCTTTTTATAGGATGTGGGTGTCTTTTTATAGGATATGGGTGTCTTTTTATAGGATATGGGTGTCTTTTTATAGGATGTGGGTGTCTTTTTATAGGATATGGGTGTCTTTTCATAGGATATGGGTGTCTTTTTATAGGATATGGGTGTCTTTTTATAGGATATGGGTGTCTTTTCATAGGGTATGGGTGTCTTTTCATAGGATATGGGTGTCTTTTCATAGGGTATGGGTGTCTTTTCATAGGGTATGGGTGTCTTTTCATAGGGTATGGGTGTCTTTCTCATGAATAATTTGTGTCGTTTTCTTGGAATGTGATTCATGTTTTTCGAACGTGTTAGTATTCTCTAATCATATAATTTGGCATGTGGAAATTAAAAGTTCTACAATTATAAAAGAAAATATAATCGAAACTAATTTTCCAGGCACAACCTGTTGCGCTGTCTCGTTGCCCTAACAATTTTGTCACGTCGTACAACTAGAGAACGCGTTAAACTGCTCGGCCTCTGGATTGAGGTGCTGTTCCTGTTGCGCAACGAATTCAAGGACCTTTTCGCTTATCGATCAGTTATGATGGCCTTGTTGTCTGATCAGGTTAGTGATCATACTCAATCAACATGTGATTTCACTGAATCACTCACTCAATCCAACAGGTGATCTCACTGAATCACTCACTCAATCCAACAGGTGATCTCACTGAATCACTCACTCAATCCAACAGGTGATCTCACTGAATCACTCACTCAATCCAACAGGTGATCTCACTGAATCACTCACTCAATCCAACAGGTGATCTCACTGAATCACTCACTCACTCACTCACTCAATCCAACAGGTGATCTCACTGAATCACTCACTCTATCCAACAGGTGATCTCACTGAATCACTCACTCACTCACTCAATCCAACAGGTGATCTCACTGGATCACTCACTCACTCACTCACTCAAGGCAACAGGTGATCTCACTGAATCACTCACTCAATGCAACAGGTGATCTCACTGAATCACTCACTCAATGCAACAGGTGATCTCACTGAATCACTCACTCAATCCAACAGGTTATCTCACTGAATCACTCACTCAATCCAACAGGTGATCTCACTGAATCACACGTGGCGCTTGTTGGAGTCGCGAGACAAGACATTGTTTGCAGTCTTCCAGAAGCAGATGCTCACGTTTCGCAGATTTCGATGCGTGGTCGATACCAGCGATAAGCGAGTCATCTACGATCTAATTCCGCTAGTGAAGTTTCCAGCTCATCTGTACACATTCAGCTTTGAAGGCCACGACAGACAAATCGAGGACACAACAATGGACGAGTTGGTGAACCTGGAACTAATGCTGCAGCGGTACAGTTTCGATGGAAACACGCTGCAGACGGTGATGGAACACTGTCGCACGCTAATGAAAATGCAGTCTCTGATACCAATGTTAAAGGAAATTTTCTCGTCCGAGACCCTGCTCAAACTGTTGATGGATCCGGCCATGACTGAAGTGCCCACTGTTGAAAGGTTCTCGGAGCTCTGCCAGTCTCTTGAAGTGTCGCTGAGTTCGCTCGCCGCTCGCGCCGGCTTCGCGTCGTAATTTTGGCTGGCTTTAGAAAGTTTTTTATGAGTTTCAACCGTATAGCTAGCCATAGTTTTTTGCTGATAGTGCATTAAGTGCATGCTTTTATGGTGTGACTCGCGGCGTGAGGTGGGTGTCAGTTTTAATGCGCGGCGTGAGGTGGATGTCTATTTGAATACGCGGCGTGAGGTGTGTGTTTATTTTAATATACGGCGTGAGGTCGGTGTCTAATGAACTTCGCGGCGTGAGGTGGGTGTCTAATGAAATTCGTGGCGTGAGGTGGTAGTCTATTGAAATTCGCGGCGTGAGGTGGGTGTCTAATGGAATTCGTGGCGTGAGGTGGTAGTCTATTGAAATTCGTGGCGTGAGGTGGTAGTCTAATGAAATTCGTGGCGTGAGGTGGTAGTCTATTGAAATTCGCGGCGTGAGGTGAGTGTCTAAGGCAATTCGTGGCGTGAGGTGGTGTCTATTGAAATTCGCGGCGTGAGGTGGGTGTCTAATGAAATTCGCGGCGTGAGGTGTCAGATGGCGGTGTGACGGGGTGTCAGACTGGAGTGAGGTGGACGCTAGGTAGTTTTTTGACAAATGCAAGAATACTTCACTGCAATAATTGATAGCAGCTAAATTCATTAAATATTATGTATTTTTACAAATAGGTGTGTATTGACTTTCTGCAATAAAAATATTTTCTATAAGTGTGATATAATTTTGTTACTTCAGGTATTTACAGCTGAACTGAACTGCTGATTTATTTAGCAATCCTTTCCGTAGGCTTTTTTGATCATATCCCCTGAAGCATGTGATATTGAATTTGTGTATCTTTTCAATAGTAATAGTTCATAGTGATGCAATCCAAATGGTATACCTATGGCTTTGATTTTTCGTTCTACAAACATAATATTTTTGTCACATATTGTTTTACTTTTATTGAAGCAATGACTTAAATTCTTGTCTGTGTTGTTTTTGTGATTGCTTGCGATATTTTTGTGAATTCTAGATACTAGTAATTTAATATTTAATTTAATATGCTTATAGTCTACTATAAGTAGCTTTGCTTAGAGTAGCTTTTTTGTTCTAGACCCAATTATAAATGACTGGCAGTATTTAATTACACAGCTATTCAAATGCGAGCTAGATTATACGAGAATCATTTGCAATAGAATCTATTTTTATTAAATACATTTCGAAGAATCTCTATTGATTTCTTATTGATGCTTTTCTATTTTACCACTTTCGGCAACTCAGAAGCGACTATTCGATTAAGCGCTAATAGACTTTGAATTGTTTTTTTATTTTAAGTTTTTTAATACTCGAAAGTAAAATAGGTCAGGGGTTCCATAGCTTCATTTGTTTATTGCAGAAAAAATATTGTCAGAAAATCCAATTTCTAGTATTAAAAGTTGTCTTGTAGAAGTAAAATTTTGAATGAAAATATTAGGAGACCATTTTTCAGAAAACAAAACATTATTTAGAAACGTGCGTAGTTTGTGAAGCCACTACTTTGAACACGAAAGGGTAAAAACTGGGAGAGAAAAAGGTGAGAATTAGAGGTAGAAAAAGGTGAGAATTAGAGGTAGAAAAAAGTGAGAATTGGGAAGAGAAAAAAGGTGAGATTCGGAGGAACGAGAAAGAGTGAGTATCGGAGGACGAAGAGGGTGAGAATTGGTAAAGGAAGAGGGTAAGAATTGAGAGAGGAAGAGGGTAAGAATTGAGGGAGGAAGAGGGTAAGAATTGAGAGAGGAAGAGGGTAAGAATTGAGGGAGGAAGAGGGTGAGAATTGAGAGAGGAAAAGGGTGAGAATTGAGAGAGGAAGAATGCTAGAATTGAGGGAGGAAGAGGGTGAGAATTGGGGAGGAAGAGGGTGAGAATTGGGGAGGAAGAGGGTGAGAATTGGGGAGGAAGAGGGTGAGAATTGGGGGAGGGAGAGAGTGGGAATTGGGGGAGGAAGAGGGTGAGAATTGGGGGAGGGAGAGAGTGAGAATTAGGGACGAAAGAGAGTATTTATCGAGGCAGGAAGAGGGTGAGAAGTTTTGCCATCGATAATTTTAGTTATTGTCATGAGATTAGTGTCATCGTTTATTTAGTCGATAACGGTAGCATTAGTTCCAATCACAATGGGTCATGTACTGCCGACTTTTGCTACGAAATCTGACCACATCACTGTCTGTCATTGGCTCGCCGCTGACATTTGAAGCAGCGGCAGCCAGGCGAATTTCTGGCAGAATAGGATTGGCCAACTCCTTGGCTAGGACCTGTCTGGCGCTGTTCCAAGGTCGCTGGTGATACAGATCCGGCAGCGGCTGGCGCTTCTCCAACGGATTCGAGTCTCGCACCTCCGCCGGATTGTTGACGTACCATGGAGAGTTGTGCTTCACCTTTGCGAGTTATTTTATTTCATTAGGCGTGTAAAAATTAGGTACTTCCAAGAACCTCTTGTACGTAGTAGGGTCCCTAAGATCTTTCCGCGGCGAGGCCACATTCATTTGGGGCGCAGCCGCGGAGAGAAGGCTTGGTGGCTTGTCGTGCAATTTACGCCATTGAGGGCCAACCTACAAGGCGCAGTGAGAGTGTACACTGCCTGACGATGAGAATGTCAGGGCAGATGTACACACATGTGTGAGTTTGAGCTCAGGAGTCTAGTGTCATTGCCCGCAGCCCTCATGCAATTATTATTATTATTATTATTGTTCGTACTGGTCCTTTGTAGCTCGTATTTGTAGTCAATAGGCTATCTAGATCGATACAGAACAACCTTATCGATGGCTTCGCTCTAGAACAGGGGTCGGCAAACTCCGGCCCGCGGGCCAGATGCGGCCCTCGAAGCTCCCAAATCCGGCCCGTTGCCCATTCTGACATCTACAGTGTCCTGTTTCATCTCTCTCGTGTCTAATCTCTCCCGTGTCTCATCGCTCTCGTGTCTAATCTCTCCCGTGTCTCATCGCTCTCGTGTCTAATCTCTCCCGTGTCTAATCTATCCCGTGTCTAATCTCTCCCGTGTCTAATCTCTCCCGTGTCTAATCTCTCCCGTGTCTCATCTCTCCCCTATCTCATATTTATAGTCAATGCGGCCCGCTGTCGTCTTTTAGGTTCTCTCTTTGGCCCGCCAGCAAATAAGTTTGCCTACCCCTGCTCTAGAAGGTATAGAGGCGGTATTTCAGTGTCTAACAATGGCCCAACCTGATAGTTCGGATCCTCGTGCAGTCGTTTCACCCGGTCCTCGGCTTGCATATCTCGCAGCACCCTATTGCGCAACTGGGTCCGCTTGTTGGGATAAAACAACTCCCGAGCCCTGGGATGCTCCCAAAGCCAGGGTCGTCTAATTAGACGCTCGTCTAGCGGCGCCTGTGGTGGCACGTAGGTGGCGCTGACGGCCTCAGACGTCCAGTCCGGATGGATGACGTAGAAGTCGCGAGGATTGCGATTCGACTGGGCGAATGGGAAGAAAAGAGGAAGAATTAGTGAGGATATGGATTCGAAATGGGAAGAGGGATTGAAAAGAAAATGGGAAGAAAGTTGGAGAAGGAAATGGGAAGAGAGATTTGATGGGAAATGGGAAGAGGGATTGAAAAGAAAATGGGAAGAAAGTTGGAGAAGGAAATGGGAAGAGAGATTTGATGGGAAATGGGAAGAGAGATTTGATGGGAAATGGGAAGAGAGATTTGATGGGAAATGGGAAGAGAGATTTGATGGGAAATGGGAAGAGAGATTTGATGGGAAATGGGAAGAGAGATTTGATGGGAAATGGGAAGAGAGATTTGATGAAAAATGGGAAGAGAGATTTGATGGGAAATGGGAAGAGAGATTTGATGGGAAATGGGAAGAGAGATTTGATGGGAAATGGGAAGAGGGATTATATAGGAAATGGGAAGAGAGATTCTATAGGAAATTGGAAGAGAGATTTGATGGGAAATGGGAAGAGAGATTTGTTGGGAAATGGGAAGAGAGATTTGATGGGAAATGGGAAGAGAGATTCTATAGGAAATGGGAAGAGAGATTTGATAGGAAATGGGAAGAGAGATTCTATAGGAAATGGGAAGAGAGATTTGGTAGGAAATGGGAAGAGAGATTTGATGGGAAATGGGAAGAGAGATTTGATAGGAAATGGGAAGAGAGATTTGATGGGAAATGGGAAGAGAGATTTGATAGGAAATGGGAAGAGAGATTTGATAGGAAATGGAAAGAGAGATTTGATAGGAAATGGGAAGATAGATTTTGGGAAGAGGGATGGGAAATTGAATATTAAGCAGTACTTTTACCTGTACTTTAGTTACTATATACAGGTAAACTTACAGAGAAAGGCGAAGCTGTATGCACGCCATCTCGCTTGTCGTTTCTCGGCCAGATACTGCAATGAAATCGTGATGAAAAAAAACTGAAACAATGTAGATTGTTTCTAAAAAGAAACGGTAATATAATTTTTAAACTCACACTTCGCACGACTCAATGTACGGTCGAGTTGTTACATCATACTGGTAGTCAGTTACAGACCAGGTGGCGGCCATGTTGTTTTATAATTTAGGAAAGCTTCTTTTTTAAAGTTGATAGGCAAATAGGCAAGTGCCCGTATGTTCGTATGTACACAGTTTTTTGCTCTTTTTAAACTGAGCCACAGCAGCCTCGTTTTAAAATTATATTCATCGGAGAAGAAAGGGAAGAACAGTCTGAGAAGAGAGAAGGCCAGTTGAAGAGTCCCTTTTTTAATGAATTATTAATTACCCCTCTTCATCTCTGCAGAGTACTATAGACGCAAGTATTATCCATCCATAATATCTCGGCGATATCGACTTCACTTCACTTTGGAATTTTCCATCTGGGCAGACAAGGCAGAGCAGACAGACGGTCAAATGTGAGGTGTGAGGGGTGAGGTAAAGGGTCAGGGGTGGATATTGGCAATGTACACTGGCCGGTGGGGGGAAGGAATGTACACTCCTGAATGTACGCACAAAACCTCACCCCACAAATTTCAGCACCCGCACAAGTTGGATGGCGGGTTCGTCTCTTCGCTGACTCTCTTATTAATTTCACTCCCGAATCTCTTTATTTACTCTGGTTGTCAATAGCAACGAGTGTACAAACCTCCGCACCCACGCCCTACCCTCCTCTGCGACCCCAGGCTGTAAAGCCAACCTCAGCTCCAATTTTACATTCCAATCTTTTCCTGTGAATTCTTAACGAGTAATAATACTGTTCTTTTTATTTGACTATTGATTTGGCTGTTAATCCAACTCGCCGCAATGCCGTTAATCCTTCGCGCAAAAGTGATCGTCGTGGGCGATTCTACTGTTGGCAAGAGCTCCCTAGTGCAAATGTTTCACAGCGATGGACAGCATTTTCCTAAGAACTACTCAATGACCACCGGAGTTGAACTAGTCGTGAAATCCTGCATGCTGCCGCAAAGTCAAGGCGACCAAGTGGAAATGTACTTATACGATTGCGCCGGCAAGGAGGCCTACAGCGACGTTGTTGAGAAGTATGCTCAACGGCCCGACCTGTGTGTCCTAGTCTACGACGTGACCAGCGAGTCCTCGTTCAGCAAGTGCGCGCAATGGCTAGCCAAACTGCCTAAGCTATCTCGCAATGGCGCATTGCCAATCACAGCTCTGGTTGCGCACAAATCTGATTTGGATAGTAGGCGCATTGTGACAACTAACCAGGGCCAGGAAATGGCTCACAACAATGGCCTCTTGTACTTTGAAGCCTCGGCCAAGGAGGCTCACGGCGTTGAGGCGCCGTTTGTTGAATTGGCAAAGAAATTCACCGAGTTGTACACGGAGCGGTGTGCTCAAATAGCCGAGTATTGCAATAATGCACGGCGTTGAGCTCTGACTATTTCATGACTGAATTATTTAATTAGGTTTTTACTTAGTTTCGTCCTTGGTAGGAAAATTTAAGTTTTTTTTTTCATCCGAATGTACCATATCAAATTATCAGGATGTGTCGTGAATGTGCTGTGATATAAATATAACCAAATTATTGAATAATAGAAGCCTGTCAAAATAATTTTTACTCAATTTTGAGTCATAATATTATGCTTATTAACCGCTAGTGTTCATGACCATGCTCATTATCAGCTAGCTAGTGTTCATGACAATGCTCATTATCAGCTAGCTAGTGTTCATGACCATGCTCATTATCAGCTAGCTAGTGTTCATGACCATGCTCATTAGCAGCTAGTGTTTATGACCATGCTCATGAGCAGCTAGCTAGTGTTCATAACCATGCTCATTATCAGCTAGCTAGTGTTCATGACCATGCTCATTATCAGCTAGCTAGTGTTCATGACCATGCTCATTAGCAGCTAGTGTTCATGATCATGCTCATTATCAGCTAGTGTTCATGATCATGCTCAATATCAGCTAGTGTTTATGATCATGCTCATTATCAGCTAGTGTTCATTAGTGGTAAGTGATATGACTGAGATCAGTAAATGCACTAATAACAGTGTTAATTGTCACGATTATAACAAACTACTAAATAGTGACCTTATAAGAAAGTATCAATCATAAACAATTTATTGATAACATATTGTATTTTAATTATAAAGAAGTTTAAATTATCCGTCCATTTTTCCTCTATTGCGTCACTTAACTTTTTGCATACAAAATTTTTTATGGCATCAAAATATAGTGTCACAAAAAAACTTATAATTGAACGACTACCAATGCACTACCCATAAAAACTTAATGTCTCGTATTTAAAGTTTTTTAATTCAGCTAAAAACTCACAATAGCCTACTATGAGTAGAGAACTGTGAGTTTCTAAATCGAATATTATTGCTATATGTAAAAGGCTCGTAGATTGTCCATCCACCGATGCCTAAAGCTTAATTCCCAAGTTGATCGTAAAAGCTGCGTTGTGTCGACGATATCTCAAACGGAAAGGAAGCTGTTGTGACAGTCTTCCTTCCTTCATCGGAGCTGCAACGCCTGTTAAAGGAATTGGAAAGAAATCCACGATCGACTTCAATAAGCAATTCCTTCACAATATTATTGATTTCGTGTGCTTCGATATTCATGAATAATTTTGCTCACCAGAAAAAGAAACATAAATTTCCTGCTTCCCTAGTCGCGCCGCTTTTGTGTCATATGTTAACGGAAATTGAAGCGAACCGTTAATTTCTGCTTTCCGCGAATAGCTCTTTCGACATCAAGCAAGAATTTCAACACTTGTTTGCAACTGCTTTCCCAAATGATAGAAGACAGTTTTTCTTGAGTAAAAAGCCGGGTTTCTTCTTTTGTGATAAAGCATACGGCTTTTTTGTATATTTTTTACTGAGTATGTGATGTGTTTCAGCCCAGTGGTATAAGCTCAAAGATCAGGAGTTCGATTCCCAATTGCACTGAAACTATTTGTGTCCTTTTATACGAGTAGCAACATGCTTTACTCTGGTTAAATTGTTACCAGCATTAGCTGGGTTTATTGAGGGTGGGTGTGGCGTTCCCCCAGTCCATGGACAGATAAACAGATAAATATTTTGAAAATTAAATGTTGTAAACGAAGAAAAATCTATTAAATCGAAACAAGTTGTTTCGCTATTAAAGTATATTTGCACTGATTTCTCGGCATGCAGAAATAACAAAATTTCAAAGAAAAAAGAAATCTTATTGAAAGTGTTTCATTTTGGACAGTTTAAAGCAATTTTTAGTCAGTGAAGCAAAGTGATTGGTCAAGCACAGAACTGGGCAAAATACACGAACAGCTGTGGAGCGCTCAAGTAAAAAAACAAAGCGAAGAAATGGATTGTGTACATGATATTCATGTGTGCTCAAAACTAATTGAGATACGAAAAATGGATGTTTTGTGTACAAGTTTATTTTTTCTTGGAGCTTTTGCATGGTATCTATATGACAGACTTATTTCATCTGAAACCCATTAACATAAGTTTCGCCACTTTAGTCTCCGTTTTCTGCCCTTCTTTCCGTTTTTTCTCTCTCATTCTCTTTCCCTTCCTCGTTTCTGATTGGTCGCCACCTCACACCAACTGCTGAACATTCTTATTCCATAACCCTCTGTCTGTTCAAATTCAGAGATAGCATTCATTTCTCTCTCCCTCTCGCGTCTCTGATTGGCTCACTGTTCGCTTCTCTTAGCCTCCAACCCCCCTCCATAGTTCTTGTTATCTATAAATATACTTTTTTAACTTCAAGTCGTAAATGAGGTCTCTTACTGCGAAGACATATTTTTTGCTTAATAATTTTTTATGGTGCCAGAATGATTTGATTAAGCAGACATCAAAGCTCATAAATCCCTATTTTTTACTTTGTAAAAACATGAAAATCAGAGAAAGTTGGGAATTTTTCGTAAAGAAAACTATTTTTTTTGTTCACTTGCCCTCACGAAGACAGCCTCGTAGAACTGATCGCCAGGGCAGCCGCCGCCAGTGACGTCAGCACTGACAGTTTCGCGGAGCCACCAGCCGAATTACAACCGTCAGTTTTGCAGGTGAGAATACAGCCGTACATCATGACGCCCTGCCATTTAATCTTCTGCAATGGCCCGCAATGATTACTGCGACCAATCTCGGTGTTGTCAGAGTTGCCACCGTTGTCAACTACGCAGGTGCGAATCACGGTCCGGCTTTGATCGTTGGCTGCGATGCGGTTTGTTTAAAATGGAAATATTCATTATTTGTGCATCATATAGTGAGAATTTCTGCTCGAAAAAACGTACTCACGATTTTGCAGTTTGATTTTGATGCATTCGGTGGCTGGAAAAAGCCCGGTCCTGCTCATTCGCGCCGCCTGACAGTTGGAATTGAAGAAGCCGCCAACGTTGCCAAACGTGTCCTCGCACAACGGCGTCGAGTTGTTGATCGACGTACAGACGAAGCAGCCGAGACTGTTTACTGTGTGTTTATTACAAATTTCGAGCATTTTTGTGAACAGAGAAAAGACCTTTTTGGCCTTGAGCTTGTAACCTTAAAGGAAGATACCTTAAGAAGTCTTTGTTTGTGTGATTTTTTTCTCTTTATGACCTTGAATTTATCCATTAAATTTGGTGTGCTATATAATCGTAGTATGAGAGCGACCTTGGGAATCACCCCATATTCTATTGGCTAAGCAAAGCGCGTGGCTATTGGCCCACAGCCTATCACGTGAGTATCGCTTCGTCACATAATGTAATTGATGTACGAGCCGTAGATTTTGTGCGTAGACTATTTTTAGCATTTGACCTTGAACCAAAACACACTAAAGAAACACGCCGACAGTTCGTGTCATTCAACAGTGACCTAGAAAGTAGAAAACCTAATAATAAAGAATCCGATTATTCTACGAGCTAACTGCAGAACATATTTTCCTCTTTCAGGTCTGACTCTCTAGTTTCCAAGACTGCTTCTTGACGACTGTCTAAGCGGCCTACAGAAAGCTCTATTTCCATCAATAGCCATCAATTGGTATTCAGATTTGCAGCTGGACTAGTGGACTAGTGCTGAAGCAGGCTTCAATCTCCCCTCTAGGACATATTTTTTTGCAAGTGCTTCAATTCCTACTTGACTTTTTTGCAACTCGTGGTTGAATTCAGATTTTAATTGGCCAATTAAGGTCCGACCATCTGCTGTGTTATTACAGAAGGAAAATCTATTTTGTCTTTTCTGTCAAGCAGTTGTCACGCTTCTCTGAAATCTTAGCAATCCTTCCTAATCTAAGCCCTAGTCATTTATTACTTTTTTTAAAGTCGTTTCAATCGAAAGAAAAAATCTCTTACCACTTCCTTCCCGTTTCACACAGCAGACTTAAAAATCCTAGATGCTAAAAATACACTGAGGACACTGAAGTATAGAAGACTCTGTAGACACTGAAGACACTGAAGACACTGAAGACACTGAAGATAATGAAGACACTGAAGACACTGAAGACACTAGCTGAAGACACTAAAGACCCTGAAGACACTGAAGACACTGAAGACACTGAAGACACTAAAGACCCTGAAGACACTGAAGACACTGAAGACACTGAAGACACTGAAGACCCTGAAGACACTGACGACACAGAGATAATGAAGGGAGACACTAAAGACACTGAAGACACTGAAGACACTAAAGACCCTGAAGACACTGACGACACAGAGATAATGAAGGGAGACACTAAAGACACTGAGGATATTTAGGCAATTTAGTGCTAAAGAGTGTTAATGGTCAAAGTACATCGTCGCCTAACTTAACTAAGTTGGGTTCACTTTCGTGCAAACTTGTAGACTAATTTCAAAAGCGTGCGTTAGTCGCGTTAGGATTATACAGTGTAACAAATCTATATAGGGGACACATCTTGTATTGGGGATTTGGTTTCTATTAGGACCCCTCAGCCTTTACCTCGCTCCTTTTTGTTTCCTTCTGCTAATCACTCTCTGCTGCTTTATCTAGTCCTAAGCATCAGCAACAGTCACAGACTTGGTACAGGTTGGTGGAGTTTCGTATCTGCCTACGTACAAAGGTTAGAGGTTTCTTAAGAGGTTAAGGAAGGAAGCTCGTGTCTTTTCGTTTACTGTTTCTTAAGGAGAAGTTTTTTCAACGCCTTGTAAAAAATTATCTTTTTTCTGTGAAGACAAAACGAATCTGAATCTCATACTGAATCTCATACTGAATCTCAAACTGAATCTCATACTGAATCTCATACTGAATCTCATACTGAACCTCATACTGAATCTCATACTGAATCTTAAACTGAATTTCATACTGAATCTCATACTGAATCTCATACTGAATCTCATACTGTATCTCATACTGAATCTCATACTGAATCTCATACAGAATCTCATACTGAATCTCATACTGAATTTCATACTGAATCTTAAACTGAATCTCATACTGAATCTCATACTGAATTTCATACTGAATCTTAAACTGAATCTCATACTGAATCTCATACTAAATCTCACACTGAATTTCATACTGAATGTCATACTGAATCTCATACTGAATCTCATACTGAATCTCATACTGAATCTCATATTAAATCTCATACTGAATCTTAAAATGAATCTCATACAGAATCTCATACTGAATCTCATACTGAATTTCATACTGAATTTCATACTGAATCTCATACTGAATCTCATACTGAATCTCATACTGAATCTCATACTGAATCTCATACTGAATCTCATACTGAATCTCATACTGAATCTCATACTGAATCTTAAACTGAATTTCATACTGAATCTCATACTGAATCTCATACTGAATCTCATACTGAATCTGATATTGAATCTTAAAATGAATCTCATACTGAATCTCATACTGTCTCTCTGTTGTCTCAGTCTGATTCTCATACTGTCAATAGAAGTGCAAAGTTGTATTTCATGCCAGAAAGGTTTAAATGCAAAGCAACTTATAGTTTTTCTAATCAAATTAACAACCAAACTAACAAATATTGATTATTCTTACTCAGTGTGTGTGTCCGCACTGCTTCTAACTGTCTTCTGATCTAAGCTAATTGCATGAGTATAGTTCTTAGTTTAGGTCTATGTCTTTGAGCTCTTTAATACAGTAGGAGGGGATTGCACATGTGCTGAATGATTACGAAATTCCCACACTTTATTTTCCCATTACACTATAATCTGGGTAACTAAAATCTCACTGTAATAAATAGATCTGTTCATCTGTCAATCAATCTGCCAGTTTTGGAGAAAGGTGAGATAGAAGGAGGGAAAGAGAGGGAGGGTGAGAGAGGGAGGTGAGAGAGGGAGGTGAGAGAGGGAGGGTGAGAGAGGGAGGTGAGAGAGGGAGGTGAGAGAGGGAGGGTGAGAGAGGGAGGTGAGAGAGGGAGGTGAGAGAGGGAGGGTGAGAGAGGGAGGTGAGAGAGGGAGGTGAGAGAGGGAGGGTGAGAGAGGGAGGTGAGAGAGGGAGGTGAGAGAGGGAGGGGGAGAGAGGGAATTGGAGAGAGAGGGAGGGTGGGGGGAGGGTGAGATAGAGTCAGGGTGAGAGAGGGAGGGTGAGAAAGGGAGGGTGAGAGAGGGAGGGTGAGAGAGAGGGAGGGTGAGAGAGGGAGGTGAGAGAAGGATTGTGAGAGAGGGTGGGTGAGAGAGAGGGAGGGTGAGATAGAAGGAGGGAAAGAGAGGGAGGGTGAGAGAGGGAGGTGAGAGAGGGAGGTGAGAGAGGGAGGGTGAGAGAGGGAGGTGAGAGAGGGAGGTGAGAGAGGGAGGGGGAGAGAGGGAATTGGAGAGAGAGGGAGGGTGGGGGGAGGGTGAGATAGAGTCAGGGTGAGAGAGGGAGGGTGAGAAAGGGAGGGTGAGAGAGGGAGGGTGAGAGAGAGGGAGGGTGAGAGAGGGAGGTGAGAGAAGGATTGTGAGAGAGGGTGGGTGAGAGAGAGGGAGGGTGAGATAGAAGGAGGGAAAGAGAGGGAGGGTGAGAGAGGGAGGTGAGAGAGGGAGGTGAGAGAGGGAGGGTGAGAGAGGGAGGTGAGAGAGGGAGGTGAGAGAGGGAGGGTGAGAGAGGGAGGTGAGAGAGGGAGGAGAGAGAGGGAGGGTGAGAGAGGGAGGGTGAGAGAGGGAGGTGAGAGAGGGAGGGTGAGAGAGGGAGGTGAGAGAGGGAGGTGAGAGAGGGAGGGTGAGAGAGGGAGGTGAGAGAGGGAGGTGAGAGAGGGAGGGTGAGAGAGGGAGGTGAGAGAGGGAGGTGAGAGAGGGAGGGGGAGAGAGGGAATTGGAGAGAGAGGGAGGGTGGGGGGAGGGTGAGATAGAGTCAGGGTGAGAGAGGGAGGGTGAGAGAGGGAGGGTGAGAGAGAGGGAGGGTGAGAGAGGGAGGTGAGAGAAGGATTGTGAGAGAGGGTGGGTGAGAGAGAGGGAGGGTGAGATAGAAGGAGGGAAAGAGAGGGAGGGTGAGAGAGGGAGGTGAGAGAGAGGGAGGGTGAGAGAGGGTGGGTGAGAGAGAGGGAGGGTGAGATAGAAGGAGGGAAAGAGAGGGAGGGTGAGAGAGGGAGGGTGAGAGAGGGAGGGTGAGAGAGGGAGGGTGAGATAGAGGGAGGGTAATAGAGAGAAGGATTGTGAGAGAAGGATCTATCCATCTATTCCCATCATTAGCTCTAAAAATAGATTTAGAATCGATTTACTTGCAGTTCAGACATCCCTGAGTAAGTTTCACTTCCTGCTCAACCTGGCCCTTAACGCAGGCCTGACAAACATGCCCCAGTTCTCATGTTTCGTGTGCTCAAGTACCGGATCCTCCGAGCGTCCACACCCAACCTAAAATTTCTTTCAAGCATCGCAGGGCCAATAAATATCCCGGAATCTCAACCAAAAAAATCCTTACAGACAAGCTGCTTGCAGAAGTGGTTAGGGTTTCAGCGAACAATTAAATGTAGACTGACTTCACACTGATGGACTCGGAGATGAAGGGGGTAGAGTATCGATTTTCAAACAAGCTTCGATGGCGTCGCTGAACGTGAAGGGCCTTCCCGATGTTGGTATTTAAGAATGACGTCTGACTAAAGCTGGAACATTATTTATTGACTATCTGCTTATAGAAGCAGATGGGCTGATAGTGTACTTCCATTTTATAATATATTTAGATTGAAAGTCGGTTCATTTAGTAAATTGAAGTGTTGAGAAACTTGAATTATTCATAATCTGACTAGAAAGCAAATACAGTGTCTTCAATTTTAAAAGTTTATAGAAAATATTCTGTTGTCAGCGACAGTAACTGTGCGTGCGTGAGTGTGTGTGTCTTCTTTTTAATTTCCTGTGTTTTTTCGCTTCTGAGTTAACAGGTCAATAGAAAAGTCTATCAGTATCTACCAGTAGTTAGCAGCCAATGTACCAAAAGAACTAGTACAAGGACCACTGGTGAATGGCAGAGAGAATGGCAGACAGAATGGCAGACAGAATGGCAGAGAGAATGGCAGAGAGAATGGCAGACAGAATGGCAGAGAGAATGGCAGAGAGAATGGCAGAGAGAATGGCAGACAGAATGGCAGAGAGAATGGCAGAGAGAATGGCAGACAGAATGGCAGAGAGAATGGCAGAGAGAATGGCAGAGAGAATGGCAGACAGAATGACAAACAGAATGGCAGAGAGAATGGCAGAGAGAATGGCAGAGAGAATGGCAGACAGAATGGCAGACAGAATGGCAGAGAGAATGGCAGAGAGAATGGCAGTCAGAATGGCAGACAGAATGGCAGAGAGAATGGCAGACAGAATGGCAGAGAGAATGGCAGACAGAATGGCAGAGAGAATGGCAGAGAGAATGGCAGACAGAATGGCAGAGAGAATGGCAGAGAGAATGGCAGACAGAATGGCAGACAGAATGGCAGAGAGAATGGCAGACAGAATGGCAGAGAGAATGGCAGACAGAATGGCAGAGAGAATGGCAGAGAGAATGGCAGACAGAATGGCAGAGAGAATGGCAGAGAGAATGGCAGACAGAATGGCAGACAGAATGGCAGAGAGAATGGCAGACAGAATGGCAGAGAGAATGGCAGACAGAATGGCAGAGAGAATGGCAGAGAGAATGACAGAGAGAATGGCAGAGAGAATGGCAGACAGAATGGCAGAGAGTGGCAGACGGAACGGCAAAGAATGCTTCGCTAGTTAGATTTAAACAAAAGCTCAGACTTACCATTCGTAAGCATTGAAAATAATAGTAATACTGTACCTACAAGCGATGTGCCCTGTAGGAAATTAAATTTCATACTAAATGTTTTAAAACAAGTCGTTCTTCAAGTTAAAACGTTTCGAAATAAAAAAAAATGCTTGATAGCTTATGTGCAATCTGTATAATATACATATATAGAAGTTTAAAATCTAGCCATTTGTCCTACTCGATTCTGATTGGCTAGCTCAGTGCCGAATTAAGCGTCGAGTTTGAGGTTCCCTAAGTCAGCGCGTTTTTGTCAGCACGTGAGTAGGAACACTTGGGAAGAAAGGACGATATTATAAAAGACGAGATTCCTAAAAAATTCCCCATGTTACATTTCACTTGCTTTAGTTACATATTTTCAATATTCCCTTGAGCTGTGTTTGATAGCTAACTGTGTACTTTCACAACTCACTTGAAGTAATTGGCATTGTTGACTCTAAGCTATAGTCAGGCACCAACTGACGACCAGGGAAAACCAGAGGGACGAGAATCAAGCAGAGAAAAAAAAGAAAAAATGCTTATAATTCCTTTAGAAATCGTCCTGCTGGACTCGCACACTGTGCAATAGTTGAGCAATGTACTCTTTAGTTCTTGTTAATTCTTGTTGAGTGAATTAACATTTTTGCGATCCCAAAATTACCTCTGATTATAAGAGTCTTTGCCCAGCTGACGTAATTAAGACACTGTTTCAGAGAAAATAGAACAACTTTGCCCATTATCTTATATCATGGAAGCTTCTGAGAAAATGGAGAGACGGAGGGAGGGTGAGAGGGGCAGGGTGAGAGAGAGGGAGGTGAGCGATGGAGGGTGAGAGATGGAGGGTGAGAGATGGAGGGTGAGAGAGGGAGGGTGAGATAGATAGAGGGTGAGAGAGGGAGGGTGAGATAGATAGAGGGTGAGAGAGGGAGGGTGAGATATAGGGAGGGTGAGAGAGGGAGGGTGAGATATAGGGAGGGTGAGAGAGGGAGGGTGAGAGGGAGGTTGAGATAGAGGGAGGGTGAGAGAGGGAGGGTGAGAGGGAGGTTGATAGAGGGTGAGAGAGGGAGGGTGAGAGATAGAGGGTGAGAGAGGGAGGGTGAGAGAGGGAGGGTGAGAGAGGGAGGGTGATAGAAGGATTGTGAGAGAGGGAGGGTGAGAGATACAGGGTGAGAGAGGGAGGGTGAGAGAGGAAGGGTGATAGAGAGAAGGATTGTGAGAGAGGGAGGGTGAGAGAGGGAGGGTGAGATAGATAAGGGGTGAGAGAGGGAGGGTGAGATAGATAGAGGGTGAGAGAGGGAGGGTGATAGAAGGATTGTGAGAGAGGGAGGGTGAGAGATACAGGGTGAGAGAGGGAGGGTGAGAGAGGAAGGGTGATAGAGAGAAGGATTGTGAGAGAGGGAGGGTGAGAGAGAGGGAGGGTGAGATAGATAAGGGGTGAGAGAGGGAGGGTGAGATAGATAGTGGGTGAGAGAGGGAGGATGAGATAGAGGGAGGGTGAGAGAGGGAGGGTGAGAGAGGGAGGGTGAGATAGATAGTGGGTGAGAGAGGGAGGGTGAGAGAGAGGGAGGGTGAGAGAGGGAGGGTGAGAGAGGGAGGGTGAGAGAGAGGGAGGGTGAGAGAGAGGGTGAGAGAGGCTGAGAGGGGGAGAAGTTTTTTCCAGATAAATATGCCAAAGGTTTGTTATGATTACGCTGAGTTAAGAGAGTAAACACTGAGTCAAACTGTCGAGTGTTTTCTCCGAGTCCACCAGACGCACTTCATATAAGAAAAGTAATTAGTCAGGAAGTTAGTTAAAGCACTTTGGAACGTGAACTGAATATTAATCAATTAATATAAGGGCTGGAAACAATATCAGGATTGTCACTTTGCAGCCTACTTGTGAGTAGGGAGGTGTGATTCTGCTTTAAAGAAATGAATGACTAAACATAAGATAAATATTTACAATTTACCGTGTGCCAAAGATTGACTGAAGTGTTTGTTAATATGAAGTAAAAAAATTCAATATCAATATAGAAATTATCTTCACAAAACCGGTTTTAAAAAGGAGTGTGATGAAATCAATGGATCGCCTTATGTAGATACTCGTATTTATGTACAAAGATTGCTTCATCAGTGAGGTAAAGACCAATTGTACTTTTTGTCGTTATCGAACAACCCGTCGAACCTTCTTAGTGGACTCCAGCGCGCTCTGATCAATGCCGAACGCAGCGGCCAATTTTTTGTGCCAACCCTCCGGCGCAAATGTGAGGAAAAATGCTACTACTATAAGTAGCACACCGGCCATCACCATTGCTGAGAAGTCGCCAAATTGGCCGCCACCGTCTAGAGCGCCGAATCGTTGAGTTTTGAGCCAGACAACCTGAACAACTGGAGGATTCGGTTGCGGGTTGGCTTATCTCTAAATGTATTTTTGCCCTTGAATTTACATAGGTTTGAATGCACATTGGATTGAATGTACATTGGTTTGAATGTACATTGGTTTGAATGTACATTGGTTTGAATGTACATCGGTTTGAATATATGTTTTTTTATACGAGTACGAGCATACATTAGCTCGACTTAAAAAAGTTGCATGCACATTTGATAATTATATTAGTTAAATCAGCTTTTTGCCGGAAGTCGCAAAGCCTTACCGAAATCCAAAACGACAGCGGTGAGCAGACCAAGGCTCACAAACATCTGATTGGTTAGAAAATTGCCCAGATTAAGCAGCAGGAAGGTCAGCGAGTTACAGACAGCCGCGCCGAACACAAACGGCCAAGGCGTTGAGGCGTTGATGCTGGGCTCAACATTAAAGAACACCGACAGCAATAAAACAAATGGCCACAATGTGAGGAGGGTGCTCACGCCTATGGGATTGGGAGCAGTTGCCAAGTGTATAAAATTTGCAGACAATTATGAATCCCTAGTTATACAAAAACTCGCTCTAAAATCCGAATAGTATTAGACGTTATACGAATCCTTTTTATCAAGTAGAATCTAGTGAATCTCATGAAATCACATGCCACTAATCACTTCAAAGAGCACTCCATGGAATCCATCGAAAGTACAGTCCCGGGAATCCATAGAAAGTACACTTCCGGAAATCCATCGAAAGTACAGTCCCGGGAATCCATAGAAAGTACACTTCCGGAAATCCATCGAAAGTACAGTCCCGGGAATCCATAGAAAGTACACTCCCGGAAATCCATAGAAAGTACACTCCCGAGGATCCATCAAGAGTACATTGCTGGAAATCCCGGAATAGTACACTCCACTGTCTGCATCGGAAAATCCTTGTTTGATAAACATTAGTGGAATCCAAAATTTATTTAAAACTCCACAGCAAAGTTTACAGGAATAAACTAAAAAGACATGCCGTCTCGGTTCTTCAAAACGAAAAATTCAAACTCACCAACAACAGACAGAACTAGCAGTACTTGGCCGAGATGTGGAATGTAGTTGACAAGGTTTCGATCCATGACGGTCTGAAAATTAATTTCACACAGGAACAATAAATTCCTAACGTTTCTACTGAAGTTAGTAGTTAAGTGCGAAAATATATACTTTCTTTTAACTTTACCCGAAAAACAGCGAATCCACCGCCAGAAACAGCGCCTAAAACTTTCAGCCACATGCTACTCCGGTTTGAGTAGATCTGCAGAATGAGACCGCTGCTGCCTAGTAGGAATGCGACAATCTGTGAAATGTGAGATTAAGACAGACGATATGTATTGAAAACAGTAACAATATGTCAACATGTTACTTAAATTCTAAATTTCTGTTTGTTTCTAACAGCAGATTACCGTGTCTAACAGAAGATTAGCGTGTCTAACAGAAGATTAGCGTGTCTAACAGAAGATTAGCGTGTCTAACAGAAGATTAGCGTCTCTAACAGAAGATTAGCGTGTCTTCCAGAAGATTAGCGTGTCTAACAGAAGATTATTGTGTCTAACAGAAGATTAGCGTGTCTAACAGAAGATTAGCGTGTCTTCCAGAAGATTAGCGTGTCTAACAGAAGATTAGCGTGTCTAACAGAAGATTAGCGTGTCTAACAGAATATTAGCGTGTCTAACAGAAGATTATCGTGTCTAACATAAGATTATTGTGTCTAACAGAATAATATCGAGTCTAAAAGAAGATTATCGCGATTAGCAGATAACATATAATAATAAATTTTAGTTTTGGCCTTCAATAACTATAAGAGGCTTATGTATAATAAGTTTCAATAAATCCTTATAGCCAAAAGCAGCAAATTTTAAATAAGGTTAGCCGGAAAGACGTAATCAATATTCCCCCACTACAAATTTAGTTTGCCACACGCGCAAGCACTGAAAAGTTAAATCGATAGTCAAACTTGTTGACATTAGCAACATAAGCAGCTTTATAGCGCGCGTATCAAAATGGTTGCTGTGTGTTTAGGCAATCACCTGGAAACACAGCACTTTATTAAATGCTGCTTCATCTACTCCATAGAGTCACATTGGGATGTAGAAAGAGACTATATGACAGTGAGACAGTGAGACAGTGAGACAGTGAGACAGTGAGACTGTGAGACATTGAGACATTGAGACAGTGAGACAGTGAGACAGTGAGACAGTGAGACAGTGAGACAGTGAGACTGTGAGACATTGAGACATTGAGACAGTGAGACAGTGAGACAGTGAGACAGTGAGACAGTGAGACAGTGAGACAGTGAGACAGTGAGACAGTGAGACAGTGAGACTTGTGAGACTGTGAGACTGTGAGACAGTGAGACAGTGAGACAGTGAGACAGTGAGACTGTGAGACAGTGAGACAGTGAGACAGTAAAACAGTGAGACAGTGAGACTTGTGAGACTGTGAGACAGTGAGACTTGTGAGACTGTGAGACAGTGAGACAGTGAGACTGTGAGACAGTGAGACAGTGAGACAGTGAGACAGTGAGACAGTGAGACAGTGAGACAGTGAGACAGTGAGACAGTGAGACAGTGAGACAGTGAGACAGTGAGACTGTGAGACAGTGAGACAGTGAGACAGTGAGACAGTGAGACAGTGAGACAGTGAGACAGTGAGACAGTGAGACAGTGAGACAGTGAGACAGTGAGACAGTGAGACAGTGAGACAGTGAGACAGTGAGACAGTGAGACAGTGAGACAGTGAGACAGTGAGACAGTAAGACAGTGAGACAGTGAGACAGTGAGACAGTGAGACAGTGAGACAGTGAGACAGTGAGACAGTGAGACAGTGAGACTGTGAGACAGTGAGACAGTGAGACAGTGAGACAGTGAGACAGTGTGACGGTAGGCATGGAACGTATTTTGACAACCAAAAAAAGTACAAATGAAGTAAATCATGCGAGCACAAGTCGTTACCTACAAAGGAACTAGACAACTAAAACATCTGAGGCTTATTAACCATGTCTCATTCTCATACTCCTAACTCATACTCGTGCTTTCATTGTTTCGCTAATATTTTCACATTCATTCATTGCCTGAGTAGAGAGGCATTGCCTGAAGGCACAATTAATTATTGACTATGCCAGCAATGAAGGCAAGCCTTGTTGACCTATATAGCCACTGTTGCTGAGTTTTATGACTGTACTGACAAATCTGTATGATATAACAGATAAATAGCGAGGGATACAACGAAAGACAGACTCACTGACTGAGAAAGGAGAATTGTAAGAGTTAGATATGACGCTGCAAAGGTTAAACAGGAGAGACGTAGATAAAAGAGACTGGAGAGAGGTAGATAAGGGAGACTGGAGAGAGGTAGATAAATGGGACTGGAGAGAGGTAGATAAATGGGACTGGAGAGAGGTAGATAAATGGGACTGGAGAGAGGTAGATAAGGGAGACTGGAGAGAGGTAGATAAATGGGACTGGAGAGAGGTAGATAAATGGGACTGGAGAGAGGTAGATATGGGAGACTGAAGAGAGGTAGATAAGGGAGACTGGAGAGAGGTAGATAAATGGGACTGGAGAGAGGTAGATAAATGGGACTGGAGAGAGGTAGATATGAGGGAGACTGGAGAGAGGTAGATAAATGGGACTGGAGAGAGGTAGATAAGGGAGACTGGAGAGAGGTAGATATGAGGGAGACTGGAGAGAGGTAGATAAATGGGACTGGAGAGAGGTAGATAAATGGGACTGGAGAGAGGTAGATATGAGGGAGACTGGAGAGAGGTAGATAAATGGGACTGGAGAGAGGTAGATATGAGGGAGACTGGAGAGAGGTAGATAAATGGGACTGGAGAGAGGTAGATAAGGGAGACTGGAGAGAGGTAGATAAGGGAGACTGGAGAGAGGTAGATAAGGGAGACTGGAGAGAGGTAGATAAGGGAGACTGGAGAGAGGTAGATAAGGGAGACTGAAGAGAGGTAGATAATGGAGACTGGAGAGAGGTAGATAAGGGAGACAGGAGAGAGGTAGATAAATGGGACTGAAGAGAGGTAGATAAGGGAGACTGGAGAGAGGTAGATATGAGGGAGACTGGAGAGAGGTAGATAAGGGAGACTGGAGAGGGGTAGATATGAGGGAGACTGGAGAGAGGTAGATATGAGGGAGACTGGAGAGAGGTAGATAAGGGAGACTGAAGAGAGGTAGATAATGGAGACTGGAGAGAGGTAGATAAGGGAGACAGGAGAGAGGTAGATAAATGGGACTGAAGAGAGGTAGATAAGGGAGACTGGAGAGAGGTAGATATGAGGGAGACTGGAGAGAGGTAGATATGAGGGAGACTGGAGAGAGGTAGATAAGGGAGACTGGAGAGGGGTAGATATGAGGGAGACTGGAGAGAGGTAGATAAAGGAGACTGGAGAGAGGTAGATATGAGGGAGACTGGAGAGAGGTAGATATGAGGGAGACTGGAGAGAGGTAGATATGAGGAACAAGAGAAGGGTAGATAGGAGAGACTAGGAGAGGTAGATAGAGTAAATAACTTCCCTCAAAAAACAAGCGACAGGGCAAAGCAGTAGTGTTTCGTGTTTAAAAGATTTGATTGCAGCTTTGAGGGTGCGCAAAAGAGAGGCGTGACTGAAATTTTTCTGTCCAGCTGCAGAAGCAAGTAATTAACTTTTCCTCAGTTCTAGCCGAACGCAGCCCTGGGGAAAATGTCCGTGAATAGCAGCAGCAGCAGCAATAGTGAGTTGAGCAGAAAATGGCGTGCACTTGCTCACTAGATTGTTGTGAGCAAGAGGTAGAGTAAAAAATATATATATATTTCGCTGACGAAAAGAAGACACGATCCGGCAAGCCCTAATCCTCTAATTAGCGATGTTCATCGATTTAGGAGAAGCTAGAATGTACCTAATGATTTTCGTGTTTTGCTTGAATTATATCAATTCATTATTGGCCTGAGACATTGGAAGGGATTGTCATAAACGTAAAGAAATTTCCAATTGAAATATTACAAATTTGAAAGCTTCAACAAGAATTCTTTCTTATAGCTTGAGGAAATCTGTCTTGTTTTATTGCTGGACTACCCTCCCGTCTACTTATCGACCTGTCTCCACTCTCCCTTATCTACCTCTGTTCAGTCTCCCTTGTCTACCTCTCTCCAGTCTCCCTTATCTACCTCTCTCCAGTCCCATTTATCTACCTCTCTCCAGTCTCCCTTATCTACCACTCTCCAGTCCCATTTATCTACCTCTCTCCAGTCTCCCTTATCTACCTCTCTCCACTCTCCCTTATCTACCTCTCTCCAGTCCCATTTATCTACCTCTCTCCAGTCTCCCTTATCTACCTCTCTCCAGTCCCATTTATCTACCTCTCTCCAGTCTCCCTTATCTACCTCTCTCCAGTCTCCCTTATCTACCTCTCTCCAGTCTCCCTTATCTACCTCTCTCCACTCTCCCTTATCTACCTCTCTTCAGTCTTCATTGTCCACCTCTCACCAGTCTCCCTTATCTACCTCTCTTCAGTCTCCCATATCTACCTCTCTCCAGTCTCCCTTATCTACCTCTCTCCAGTCTCCATTGTCTACCACTCTCCAGTCTCCCTTATCTACCTCTCTTCAGTCCCATTTATCTACCTCTCTCCAGTCTCCCTTATCTACCTCTCTTCAGTCTTCATTGTCCACCTCTCACCAGTCTCCCTTATCTACCTCTCTTCAGTCTCCCTTATCTACCTCTCTCCAGTCTCCCTTATCTACCTCTCTCCAGTCTCCCTTATCTACCTCTCTCCAGTCCCATTTATCTACCACTCTCCAGTCTCCCTTATCTACCTCTCTTCAGTCCCATTTATCTACCTCTCTCCAGTCTCCCTTATCTACCTCTCTTCAGTCTTCATTGTCCACCTCTCACCAGTCTCCCTTATCTACCTCTCTTCAGTCTCCCTTATCTACCTCTCTCCAGTCTCCCTTATCTACCTCTCTCCAGTCCCATTTATCTACCACTCTCCAGTCTCCCTTATCTACCTCTCTTCAGTCCCATTTATCTACCTCTCTCCAGTCTCCCTTATCTACCTCTCTTCAGTCTTCATTGTCCACCTCTCACCAGTCTCCCTTATCTACCTCTCTTCAGTCTCCCTTATCTACCTCTCTCCAGTCTCCCTTATCTACATCTCTCCAGTCTCCATTGTCTACCACTCTCCAGTCTCCCTTATCTACCTCTCTTCAGTCCCATTTATCTACCTCTCTCCAGTCTCCCTTATCTACCTCTCTTCAGTCTTCATTGTCCACCTCTCACCAGTCTCCCTTATCTACCTCTCTTCAGTCTCCCTTATCTACCTCTCTCCAGTCTCCCTTATCTACCTCTCTCCAGTCCCATTTATCTACCTCTCTCCAGTCTCCCTTATCTACCTCTCTCCAGTCTCCCTTATCTACCTCTCTCCAGTCCCATTTATCTACCACTCTCCAGTCTCCCTTATCTACCTCTCTTCAGTCCCATTTATCTACCTCTCTCCAGTCTCCCTTATCTACCTCTCTTCAGTCTTCATTGTCCACCTCTCACCAGTCTCCCTTATCTACCTCTCTTCAGTCTCCCTTGTCTACCTCTCTCCAGTCTCCCTTATCTACCTCTCTCCAGTCCCATTTATCTACCTCTCTCCAGTCTCCCTTATCTACCTCTCTCCAGTCTCCCTTATCTACCTCTCTCCACTCTCCCTTATCTACCTCTCTTCAGTCTTCATTGTCCACCTCTCACCAGTCTCCCTTATCTACCTCTCTTCAGTCTCCCATATCTACCTGTCTCCAGTCTCCCTTATCTACCTCTCTCCAGTCTCCATTGTCTACCACTCTCCAGTCTCCCTTATCTACCTCTCTTCAGTCCCATTTATCTACCTCTCTCCAGTCTCCCTTATCTACCTCTCTTCAGTCTTCATTGTCCACCTCTCACCAGTCTCCCTTATCTACCTCTCTTCAGTCTCCCTTATCTACCTCTCTCCAGTCTCCCTTATCTACCTCTCTCCAGTCTCCCTTATCTACCTCTCTCCAGTCCCATTTATCTACCACTCTCCAGTCTCCCTTATCTACCTCTCTTCAGTCCCATTTATCTACCTCTCTCCAGTCTCCCTTATCTACCTCTCTTCAGTCTTCATTGTCCACCTCTCACCAGTCTCCCTTATCTACCTCTCTTCAGTCTCCCTTATCTACCTCTCTCCAGTCTCCCTTATCTACATCTCTCCAGTCTCCATTGTCTACCACTCTCCAGTCTCCCTTATCTACCTCTCTTCAGTCCCATTTATCTACCTCTCTCCAGTCTCCCTTATCTACCTCTCTCCAGTCTCCCTTATCTACCTCTCTCCAGTCCCATTTATCTACCACTCTCCAGTCTCCCTTATCTACCTCTCTTCAGTCCCATTTATCTACCTCTCTCCAGTCTCCCTTATCTACCTCTCTTCAGTCTTCATTGTCCACCTCTCACCAGTCTCCCTTATCTACCTCTCTTCAGTCCCATTTATCTACCTCTCTCCAGTCTCCCTTATCTACCTCTCTCCAGTCCCATTTATCTACCTCTCTCCAGTCTCCCTTATCTACCTCTCTTCAGTCTTCATTGTCCACCTCTCACCAGTCTCCCTTATCTACCTCTCTTCAGTCTCCCTTATCTACCTCTCTTCAGTCTCCCATATCTACCTCTCTCCAGTCTCCCTTTTCTACCTCTCTCCAGTCCCATTTATCTACCTTTCTCCAGTCTCCTTTATCTACCTCTCTTCAGTCTCCCTTATCTACCACTCTCCAGTCTCTCTTATCTACCTCTCTCCAGTCTCCCTTATCTACCTCTCTCCAGTCTTCTTTATCTACCTCTCTCCAGTCTCCCTTATCTACCTCTCTCCAGTCCCCCTTATCTACCTCTCTCCAGTCTCCCTTATCTACCTCTCTCCAGTCTCCATTGTCTACCACTCTCCAGTCTCCCTTATCTACCTCTCTCCAGTCTCCATTGTCTACCACTCTCCATTCTCCCTTATCTACCTCTCTCCAGTCTTCCTTATCTACCTCTCTTCAGTCTCCCTTATCTACCTCTCTTCAGTCTCCCATATCTACCTCTCTCCAGTCTCCATTGTCTACCACTCTCCATTCTCCCTTATCTACCTCTCTCCAGTCTTCCTTATCTACCTCTCTTCAGTCTCCCTTATCTACCTCTCTTCAGTCTCCCATATCTACCTCTCTCCAGTCTCCATTGTCTACCACTCTCCATTCTCCCTTATCTACCTCTCTCCAGTCTTCCTTATCTACCTCTCTTCAGTCTCCCTTATCTACCTCTCTTCAGTCTCCCATATCTACCTCTCTCCAGTCTCCATTGTCTACCACTCTCCATTCTCCCTTATCTACCTCTCTCCAGTCTCCCTTATCTACTTCTATCCAGTTTCCCTTATCTACCTCTATCCAGTTTCCCTTATCTACCTCTATCCAGTTTCCCTTATCTACCTCTATCCAGTTTCCCTTATCTACCTCTATCCAGTTTCCCTTATCTACCTCTATCCAGTTTCCCTTATCTACGTCTGTCCTGTGGCCTTCATCTAGCATTCAATCTAGCTGTCTCCAATGTCCCCAAACGCGCAGCCCAGCTTACCCGAATGCCCAGGAATTTGCGATGCAGAATGACCCAGCCGAGCAGGTAGGTGAATGAAGGCGTCATTGCGAACATGGCCACAAATTCAATTGACGGCACTGTGGTCAGGGCTCTGTAGAGACAGTAGAGCATCAGCATCCAGACGCTGGTGAAGATTGTAGCTCGCAATGCGAATACTGTCGGTTTGTTCAATTCTCCAGATAGAATCACCATGTTTAGGCTGCGTAAGTTTATCAAGGAACATTTATTTATAACGAGTTTTGTTAGATCGTTACTTTCAAATTAAGCCATAAATAAATACTTTTATTTTTATCGAAAAGTAACGAGCTTTACATCATAAAGTTACTTATTCGTCACTTTCGTTACTTATTCGCTACTTATAAATCGATGTTACTTCACAAGTACCCAGCGTTACTAATAAATATTCGTTACTCCACAAGTACCCAGCGTTACTAATAAATATTCGTTACTGTACAAGTACCCAGCGTTACTAATAAATATACGTCACTCTACAAGTACCCAGCGTTACTAATAAATATTCGTTACTCTACAAGTACCCAGCGTTACTAATAAATATTCGTTACTCTACAAGTACCCAGCGTTACTAATAAATATTCGTTACTCTACAAGTACCCAGCGTTACTAATAAATATACGTTACTCTACAAGTACCCAGCGTTACTAATAAATATTCGTTACTCTACAAGTACCCAGCGTTACTAATAAATATACGTTACTTTACAAGTACCCAGCGTTACTAATAAATATACGTTACTCTACAAGTACCCAGCGTTACTAATAAATATAAGTTACTCTACAAGTACCCAGCGTTACTAATAAATTTTCGTTACTTCACAATAATTTTACGTTACTTTTAAATCTAACGGTTACTTATAGTACTAACCGTTACTTGTGGATGTAAGTTACAAAAATAAGTTCATTGCGGTACTTCTCAATCACCGTTACTTTCAATTTTTTGAAGCCTTGTTTCTACGTTACTCGACTAAACCAAAATCTTTCCCCTAGCAACGACACTGTCCTACTGAATCTTATAAAAGTACATTTAATAAATGATCACACAATTTTCCCTAGACTTTACCTGGATCATTAATCTTGAAGTATTCAGCAATATTCGATATTCTCCGAAACATCATATTTCTTATTACAGCAGCTTCTTACAGCACAGCAAATAAAAGCTGTCGTTTGTTTGGCGAATCTAACTTCCTTTCATAATCTCCAAAAAATGTTTTGGACCAAATAATCAATCTTGTCCTATGCTACTTAACAGTTTGCCATCATATATTTCTAGGGATTAGTCAAGATACAAACGATTTCTACCTGGTTTAATTATTGTTTCTTTTCATACTTCCGAGCCATCTGTCATTAAACAACTGCTTTCTCACAGATTTTGCGACAATATTTTTTGTTATTTTTCTTGAATTTGTATCCTGTTCACCTTCTTCAATACACTTCTTTAGAATAAGTCTATTATCTACCCGTCTCTACTTAAATATTTCCTGTCTCCCAATCTACCCCTTGTCTACATCTCTCTAGTCTCCCTTATCTACCTCTCACGTATCTCCATTATCTATCGTCAGCTAACTCTCATATCTAACCCTCACCTATCTCTCTTATCTACCCCCTCCTATCTACCTCTCAATTATCTCCCTTATCTATCCTCACCTATCAATAATATCAACCTCTCACTCATCTCTCTTATCTACCTCTCAACAATCCCTTTTATCTATCCTCACCTGTTTCCCTTATCTACATCTCACTTACCACTCTAATCTACCTCTCACCTTTCTCTCTAATCTTCCTCTCTCCTATTTCCCTTCTCTACCTCTCACCTGTCTCTCTTATCTACCTCTCACTTATCTCCCTAATCTATCCTCACCTATCTCTCTAATCTACTTATCTCTCTTATCTCAAGCGCAGTCTCTTAGCTGACCGATGCAAATCCTTCAGCTGGTTGAGATCAGCCGACAGCCAAATTGAGCAGCTAGCCATGTAGATGGGATAGAACAAAGCCATGAGACCGGCAGAAACGTAGGCCAAAAAGAATGGCACGGCGGCAGATTTCTGAGTTACTGCTACACCGGCTGCGGCGGTAGTTGCTAGGCTAGTTGTAGTACTAGTTGCTTCCGCAGAAGTCGACGCTGTTGGCCATAGACTATTGGAACTATTCGATAAGCTGGCAGGCCCAGTAGCTGTAGAATTGCTAATCGCATTAGCGGCTAACACGGCTTCATGCCGCAATCCGTACACTTCTCTGGCGCAGTTGACGCAGGTCACCCATAGACATGCTACAGCGACCGTCAGGACCGCCCCGGCGGCTATCCTCCGACTAGCCGGCCTTCGAGGACCAACAGCGCCTGCCACCGGTGGCGGAGGCTGCGGTTGTTGACCGTCGTCTAGCATGATTAAGCCGCCGCCGATGCTGCCGCGTGCCCCAGATCGAGTCTGCGGACGGCTGTGCTGCTGCTGCTGCTGCTGGGCTATGACGCTGGCTCGCCTGAGACTGGCATAACTGGACGCCAGCGTCTCAGATAAGTTTGTGCTGTCTGCAATTAGTAAGGCGCAGATTCCGTGAGTCTACCCCTCTGAATCTACCCCTTTTGAATCTACCCCTCTGAATCTACCCCTTTTTGAATCTACCCCTCTGAATTTACCCCTTTGAATCTACCCCTTTTTGAATCTACCCCTCTGAATCTACCCCTTTGAATCTACCCCTCTGAATCTACCCCTTTTGAATCAACCCTTTTTGAATCTACCCCTCTGAATCTACCCCTTTGAATCTACCCCTTTGAATCTACCCCTTTGAATCTACTACCCCTCTGAATCTACCCCTTTTTGAATCTACCCCTCTGAATTTACCCCTTTGAATCTACCCCTTTTTGAATCTACCCCTCTGAATCTACCCCTCTGAATCTACCCCTTTGAATCTACTACCCCTCTGAATCTACCCCTCTGAATCTACCCCTCTGAATCTACCCCTTTGAATCTACTACCCCTCTGAATCTACCCCTCTGAATCTACCCCTCTGAATTTACCCCTTTGAATCTACCCCTTTTTGAATCTACCCCTCTGAATCTACCCCTTTGAATCTACTACCCCTCTGAATCTACCCCTCTGAATCTACCCCTCTGAATCTACCCCTCTGAATCTACCCCTTTGAATCTACTACCCCTCTGAATCTACCCCTTTTGAATCTACCCATCTGAATCTACCCCTCTGAATCTACCCCTCTGAATCTACCCCTTTTGAATCTACCCCTCTGAATCTACCCCTTTTGAATCAACCATTTTTGAATCTACCCCTTTGAATCTACCCCTCTGAATCTACCCCTTTTGAATCAACCATTTTTGAATCTACCCCTTTTGAATCTACCCCTCTGAATCTACCCCTTTTGAATCAACCCTTTTTGAATCTACCCCTCTGAATCTACCCCTTTGAATCTACCCCTTTTGAATCTACCCCTTTTGAATCTACCCCTTTTGAATCTACCCCTTTTGAATCAACCCTTTTTGAATCTACCCCTTTGAATCTACCCCTCGGGATCTACCTCGCCGAATCCTGCTTCTCTGACTCATTCTAAGTCATATATTTCTCCTCCGATGACGTTCGATCGGTTTCTGTACTTCTCCTCATTTCAGTTTTTCCATCAGTTCCTGCATGGGCCCGTCACTATAGATCGAACTTGGAACTGTCGGTTTAGTTTAGCATCTTACGCTCGACCCTGACTGATTCTCAATGCCTTACAGTCTAGAGTTACAAAAATGGATTCGCTACATTACTATGGCTACAAACGTGCTTAAATTAGATGTCACAATATTTGCAATTTTCGCATTCTGTTTACTAACGTGAGTATTGGATAAAAATCACTTTCTTGATAAACAGTAAAGTTATATGTTCACCAATTGTTACTTTCGTAAATAATAAAAGTGCATAAAAGTACATTTGGTCCTTCTACCGGTTTAAATGTTAGTTTTTTCGAATGAAACCTATAAGAACAATAGTTTTAGCGATTCCATTTTTCACCTGTAGGCTTGGTTTACTTATTCACGTGATCAACTAGGTTTGTGTTATACTGGGCTAATTTTTTTCAACTATATTGAATAGGAAAATGTTCCCGGGAAGTTAACAGAGCTCTGAAAAAAAACACGAATTTCAAGACTGCCCAGTTGCTACTGTCGGAATCTGCGAGACGTGGCGCTCACTATCGATGGAGAATGAAACTGTTGCGCCAGAAAAGGAAAGGAAATTGGATTCCGCATTGCTTCCCCACTGCTGCTGCTGCTGCTGCTGCTCGGTTTTTTCCCTGCCTTCACTCTGGACTGGAGTAGCTGTAAGCTCAATTGTCATGCGGTTCGCATCTTCACTCTCTCTCTCTCTTTCTCACCCACACTCTCTCTCGTTTCTCTATTTCCCTCTCTTTTTCATTTCTTTCGGTAAAGAACAGCAAGTAGCATTGAGCTACGGCCATTGCTGACTTCATCGATGATTCACTGAATAGTTAAATTGTTCTTGTTACTCACAATTCAACTTAGGTTGAACTTTATAATATTTGAAATCTCATCCTCATCTAAAATGTCACCATGATCTAAAATTTCACCATGATCTAAAATGTCACCATGATCTAAAATGTCGCCATGATCTAAAATGTCACCATCATCTAAAATGTCACCATCATCTCAAATCTCATCCTCATCTCTCCCCTGTCTCATCTCTCCCCTGTCTCATCTCTCCCCTGTCTCATTTCTCCCCCGTCTCATCTCTTCCCTGTCTCATCTCTCCCCTGTCTCATTTCTCCCCCGTCTCATCTCTCCCCTGTCTCATCTCTTCCCTGTCTCATCCCTCCCCTGTCTCATCTCTCCCCTGTCTCATCTCTCTTCATCTCAAATCTCATTCTTAACTCATATCTCACCCTCATCTCATATCTCACCCTTATCTCAAATCTCAATTTTATCGCAAATCTCAGCTTAATCCAAAATCTCAACAGTATTTCATATCTCAACCTGGTTTCAAATCTCATCTATCAGCAGTATGTCATTTTCTATATTTAATGTACACTCATATTTTTAAGTAGCAAAGCTGATACAAAGTACGAACATTCACTTAAAACGAATCCTCAATGTGGCAGTTATGCTAGAAAAGCCTTTAAATGCGAAGGTACCCCTTCGCGCACGCGCTTGTTATAATCTAAAGCTTTCAGTTGACACAAAGATAAGCTGAGTTCCGTCTCTGTCATTTCTCGCTCACAAAAGAGGCTTTTGTCCGAGTGTTTTAACTCTAAACTTGACGACATTATAACTACGAGCTGAATTTTTAAACAAAATTTAGTTTTTAAGCAAATGCTGAGTTGACACTAGCAGTCTACTATCTTACTTGTTTAAGTGTACTGTTAATTTGTTTCAGTCTTGATTATACCCAATTCACCTTCTATATCAAAATCTTTATCTTCTTCTTTATCCATCTCTCTCATCTTTCCCCTGTCTCATCTCTCCCCTGTCTCATCTCTCCCCTGTCTCATCTCTCCCCTGTTTCATCTTTCCCCCGTCTCATCTCTCCCCTGTCTCATCTCTCCCCTGTCTCATCTTTCCCCTGTCTCATCTCTCCCCTGTCTCATCTCTCCCCTGTCTCATCATTCCCCTGTTTCATCTTTCCCCCGTCTCATCTCTCCCCTGTCTCATCTCTCCCCTGTCTCATCTCTCCCCTGTCTCATCTTTCCCCTGTCTCATCTCTCGCCTGTCTCATCTTTCCCCTGTCTCATCTCTCCCCTGTCTCATCTCTCCCCTGTCTCATCTCTCCCCTGTCTCATCTCTCCCCTGTCTCATTTCTCCCCTGTCTCATTTCTCCCCTGTCTCATCTCTCCCCTGTCTCATCTCTCCCGTGTCTCATCTCCCCCTGTCTCATCTCTCCCGTATCTCATCTCTTCCCTGTCTCATCTCTCCCGTGTCTCATCTCTCCCCTGTCTCATCTCTTCCCTGTCTCATCTCTCCCCCGTCTCATCTCTCCCTTTTCTCATATTCCTACAGTCAATGCGGCCCGCTGTCGTACTTTAGGTTCTCTCCGTGGCCCGCTCGCTAAAAAGTTTTCCGACCCGTGCATTTAAGTCTTTATCCACCTCTCTATCCAACTCTCTGTTTATTTTTAAAAAGCCATTTCTGTATCGCATTGTACTGTTTTACGTGCCTGTAATTAACAAGCAATTATTGTCTTGGGCCCAGAAGACAATAATTGATCTCGAAGATCAGAAAGTTGGATCAACTAAAGCGTTACCAAGGACAACAAGTTGACTAAGCCTGCTATTTCATGTTTTTACATGTCATCAGATGCCTAAGCTTCAAGGGTATCAAATTTTCGACGGAGTCCAAAAAACACTTCCCTGTGAAACTTGATCGCTGTAAGAAAACTAAATCGATCCCCGAGTTGTCTTCACATTTCTGTCAAGCAGTCAACACTTAGTCGAAAGATTTGAAATGCTCACTCAATAACTACAGAAATGGAGTGCTCACTCAATAACTACAGAAACGGAGTGCTCACTCAATAACTACAGAAATGGAGTGCTCACTCAATAACTACAGAAATGGAGTGCTCACTCAATAACTACAGAAATGGAGTGCTCACTCAATAACTACAGAAATGGAGTGCTCACTCAATAACTACAGAAATGGAGTGCTCACTCAATAACTACAGAAATGGAGTGCTCACTCAATAACTACAGAAATGGAGTGCTCACTCAATAACTACAGAAATGGAGTGCTCACTCAATAACTACAGAAATGGAGTGCTCACTCAATAACTACAGAAATGGAGTGCTCACTCAATAACTACTGAAATGGAGTGCTCACTCAATAACTACAGAAATGGAGTGCTCACTCAATAACTACAGAAATGGAGTGCTCACAGAACTAAGATTAGGATTCCCGTGAACTGGGATTTCGAAGAATGGGATTCCCGTAAACTGGGGATTTCGAAGAAAGGGATTCCCGTAAACTGGGGATTTCGAAGAAAGGGATTCCGATGAACTGGGGATTTCGAAGAATGGGATTCCCATGAACTGGGGGATTTCGAAGAATGGGATTCCCATAAACTAGGGATTTTGAAGAAAGGGATTCCCGTGAACTTGAGATTTCGAAGAAAGGGATTCCCGTTAACTGCAGATTTCGAAGAATGGGATTCCCATGGACTAGGGATTTCGAAGAAAGGGATTCCTGAGAACTTGGGATTTTGAAGAAAGGGATTCCCGTGAACTGGGGATTTCAAAGAATGGGATTCCCATGAACTGAGGATTTCGAAGAATGGGATTCCCATGAACTGGGGAATTCGAAGAAAGGGATTCCCGTGAACTGGGGATTTCAAAGAAAGGGATTCCCGTGAACTGGGGGATTTCGAAGAATGGGATTCCCGTTAACTGCAGATTTCGAAGAATGGGATTTCCATGAACTGAGGATTTCGAAGAATGGGATTTCCATGAACTGGGGATTTCGAAGAATGGGATTACCGTGAACTGGGGATTTCAAAGAATGGGATTCCCGTGAACTGGAGATTTCAAAGAATTCGATTACCGTGAACTGGGTATTTCAAAGAATGGGATTCCCGTGAACTGGGGATTTCAAAGAATTCGATTACCGTGAACTGGGTATTTCAAAGAATGGGATTCCCGTGAACTGGGGATTTCGAAGAATGGGATTCCCATGAACTGGGGATTTTAAATAATGGGATTTCTGTAAACTGAAGATTTCGAAGAATGGGATTCCCATGAACTGAGGATTTCGAAGAATTCGATTACCGTGAACTAGGGATTTCAAAGAATGGGATTTCCATGAACTGAGGATTTCGAAGAATGGGATTACCGTGAACTGGGGATTTCAAAGAATGGGATTCCCGTGAACTGAGGATTTCGAAGAATGGGATTACCGTGAACTGGGGATTTCAAAGAATGGGATTTCCATGAACTGAGGATTTCGAAGAATGGGATTACCGTGAACTGGGGATTTCAAAGAATTCGATTACCGTGAACTGGGTATTTCAAAGAATGGGATTACCGTGAACTGGGGATTTCAAAGAATGGGATTCCCGTGAACTGGGGATTTCGAAGAATGGGATTACCGTGAACTGGGGATTTCAAAGAATTCGATTACCGTGAACTGGGTATTTCAAAGAATGGGATTACCGTGAACTGGGGATTTCAAAGAATGGGATTCCCGTGAACTGGGGATTTCGAAGAATGGGATTCCCGTGAACTGGGGATTTCGAAGAATGGGATTCCCATGAACTGGGGATTTTAAATAATGGGATTTCTGTAAACTGAAGATTTCGAAGAATGGGATTCCCATGAACTGAGGATTTCGAAGAATGGGATTCCCGTGAACTGGGGAACGAGGTGTTTAAAACGAGGTGTTTGAATCGAATACTCACCGTCTTGCATTCCCACGGCGAAGCTGGACCGTCTCCTTGATAGTTCCCTAATTGACGCTCCCATCTCAATGTCGAAAGCTGAGCTCATGGTTGGGCCTTTTTAAAGAATCCCAAGCGGCTCAAATAGGCCTCCAACTTGATCCGATTATTTAATCTTTTTTGTCCCTAATCCTTCTTTTGTTCTGTATTGCAGCTACTGAAATTATTTTCAAAGTTTTTCTCTCTATTACAAAGAGAATCCAGATGAGCAAGGCTATAGGATTTCGCTTGCACAAGCCTAAAAGAAGCAGATCAATAACGATGACTCTGCATGGTCTGCGATTCGATGGAAAAATTTCTAACCAATAGCAGATTAGCAATTCAGAGTACATTGCTGGTCATGATCTTCAAGTTGTCTATCTTACTTTAATAATAGTAATACTATACTCGTATTATTATTAGGGTTATTCTGTATTCACAGCAGGATAGAAATTTTAAACAAAGGCGTTTCATTTTACTCGTTTTAGTCTCCTAAACGAGGAAGAGGTATTGTGGTGGAAGCAGAAGTCCTATCATCTAAACTAATTTCTAGATGATAGCTAGTTCATTCCTTAAAATAACAGCAAGATTTTTTCTTAGAATCGTGTCTTAGACGATTTCTTAGAAACGAAGCTAGATAATCTCTAAGAATCGTGTCACTTTCTTAAAATCTCAGCATGATCATTTTTTAGAATCTCAGCTAGAACATTTCTAAGAAACTTAGCTTTATCGCTTCTTAGAATCTCGGCTAGACCATTTCTTAGAATCGCAGCGATATTAATTTTAGAATTTCAGCGAGAACATTTCTTAAAACCACAGCTAAATCGTTTCTTTGAATCTCAGCGACAACATTTCTTAGAATCTCATCTAGACCATTTCTTAGAATCTCATCTAGACCGTTTCTTAGAATCTTAGCTTGATCGTTTCTTAGAATCTCGGCTAAACCATCTCTTAGAATCACAGCAAGATTTTTTTTAATCTTAAGCTAGATCATTTCTTAGAATCACAGCAAGATTAAGTTTTTTAATCTTAAGCTAGATCATTTCTTAGAATCACAGCAAGATTATTTTTTAAATCTTAAACTAGATCATTTCTTAGAATCACAGCAAGATTATTTTTTAAATCTTAAACTAGATCATTTCTTAGAATCACAGCAAGATTATTTTTCAAATCTTAAACTAGATCATTTCTTAGAATCACAGCAAGATTTTTTAATCATAAGCTAGATCATTTCTTAGAATCACAGCAAGATTATTTTTTAAATCTTAAACTAGATCATTTCTTAGAATCACAGCAAGATTATTTTTTTAATCATAAGCTAGATCATTTCTTAGAATCACAGCAAGATTATTTTTTAAATCTTAAGCTAGATCATTTATTAGAAGCGCAGGAGAAACCCTAGTTGCACAAGGCTAATAAAACTTTTAAGTCACGTTTTCTAAAGCTTTCTTTATTTTCGAAACAACTTTTTCAAATTTCTCTTCTTTTCCTACTTTTTAACCGTTACTTTCGAGCTAAATATTTTAACTTTTAATATTTTAGTTTGTGATTAAATCTAGATCGGATAGATCGGTAGCATTTTCTTTTCTCAAAACTTATTTTATGCTCGGGCTATTAATGAGGTAGAAGCTTTTTTCTACTCCTATTCGGAGATGAGATTTAATCCAAAGCATTTCATTCTAACAAATAATATATCAATATGGTAGATCGAGGTTGAGCGAGGTTGAGGATAAATAGATTGAATAGGCGAACACACAAAATGGGATTTACAATCTTGTATGACTGAATGGAACAGATGGAAGTGATCATTATAATATGCTACTGGCTGCAACGTGACCTTCACATACATTTAAACGGAATGCATTAAGAAAATGTAAAATTTAAATATATTTCACTGAAGGGCATTTTTAGACATTTAATGGTAGCGACAAAACAAAACAGGTATTAGGTGCTGTAAAAAGTAACACTTCTGTCTAACAGGTAACACTTCTGTCTGACAGGTAACACTTCTGTCTGACAGGTAACACTTCTGTCTGACAGGTAACACTTCTGTCTAACAGGTAACACTTCTTTCTGACAGGTAACACTTCTGTCTGACAGGTAACACTTCTGTCTAACAGGTAACACTTCTGTCTAACGGGTAACACTTCTGTCTTACAGGTAACACTTCTGTCTAACAGGTAACACTTCTGTCTAACAGGTAACAATATTGTCTAACAGGTAACACTTCTGTCTAACGGGTAACGCTATAGTCTAACAGGTAACACTTTTGTCTAACACTGAATAATACACACCTTACACCTACTTTAACAGAAGATATGCTTCATTCGGTTCCCTTTCTCGTCCAAATTTGTACTTTTATGTCCCTTCTTAAAGAATTTAAAACTGCCCGTAAAACTTGGTCGGCAAGGCAAGTTGGAGCATAAAAAATACATGAGCAAATATGGAAACTTAAAGAACCCACTTCGTCAGAAGAACTATAGCAGTAGAAAAACAAAGCATCTTCGTTAGCAAAAACTGGGAGTCCTACAAAAGCCGAAAAAGTGCACATTTTCTAAGAAAATGTCATGGATACTGAGCTCAGTTAGCGGATGGGAAAATGAGACTTTCTTAAGTGCAGATGACAAACAGGCACTGCAGGCATGTATAGCCATGGTAGCTCAGAAAATAGAATCTAGAGAAACAAACCAAAGTTAGAGCCTTGTGGTTTAGATAGTCGGATTCACAACTTGACAATCGGGGGTTCGATTCCAGACTCCAATGAAGCAATTTGTGTCCTTTAGCGATATACGACTACGATACGAACAGCCAATTAGGGCCAGATGTGCATTGAAGGATGTGTACAGCTGTTTTGTCCATGGACTGGACAGGCCGCCAAACATACAAAATTCCTACCTAAATAATACAGCTTGGCTGTATATAGTTTACTTTGGTCTAAGATTCGAACTTCGGACCTCTTGGTCAGATATTCAAACTCCTGACCGCTTAATTTGAGATTCGAACTCCGGACCTCCTGATCTGAGATTCAAACTCCTGATATGAGAATCGAACTCCAGACCACCTGATTTAAGATTCGAACTCCTGACCTCCTGATCTGAGAATCGGACTCCAGACCTCCTGATCTGAGATTCGAACTCTGGACCTCTTTGTCGGAGTTACGAACTACGGACCTCTTGATTCTGAACATATAAGTTTTGCACTATAGAAATAAAAAAAATAAAATTTGATAAATTGTTTAAACGAAGTGGGGCATATATCGGTGTTAGTCTCCAGTTAATTTATCATAATTGCCTATCTATACCGAGGGTTATTAGTGTGGGACTGAACTGGACAAGTCAGGCCTACACCTGCTCAGGATAATATGGGCTTTGGCGTTAAGTTTGTCTCTCCAGGCTTTATAGATACCAGGTTAAGTCGACCTTCTAATCTTGCAGCAGAAGGGCCCATGCATTATATGTGAAACCCGATCGAAGCGATAAGCAGGGCAAGACTTTCTTGCGACTTACTAAGAGTTGGAAAAGATCAGTAAGTCACGTCTCTCGTGCCACTATCTCGCTCACCTCACCTCACCTGATCATATTTTATTAGCTCAATCGGCACTATAGGGGCATGCTCAAATTTCCGTTCTAGCCAACTATAGACAAGAGAAAAAAGCTATTAACTCTGGAATATTGCTGAGAGATGCTGCCTCAACTGCCAATACCGTATCATGCGGCTCTGCAACTGTACAGCTATCCTGTCGGCTTGTACTTCTTGGACTATTTCACTAGCGACAAGGAAGACAGCAATAGTTGTACATTGCAGAGCATCTTTGTTAAAGTGCTGCCAATCTGGACTCTGGTGTTTATCATAACAAAGCGGCACCAGGCGGGTAGTACCAAGTACGCCGAACGTATCCGCAAGGCTCTACTATGGTCTGTTCTGGGCGATGCTCTGCTGGTGAACGTCCGAAACGACCTGTGCGCCATACTAGGAGCCGCTAGCTTCATAGCCGCTCACGTGCAGTACAAGAGAGCATTTCAACAGGCTGAGATGAAATCTGGAGAGAGTCCGTTGAGCAGTGTATTAGTACTACTGAGCGTGCCCGTGTTGCTAGTCCTGGGCTCCGGTCACAGCTTCATCCTGGGTGTACTAGCCAAATGCTACCTGATCTTCCTATTCTACGTAATGTCTAAGGCCTACAATAGGTTCTGGCACGTTCAGCAGGCCAAAACCTACGCCGCAGTGTTTGGTCTGATTGGAGCAATCAGTTTCATAATCAGCGACATCCTGCTGCTAGCTAAGGAGTTGTCACCGCAGCGTGAGGGCGGCACCTTTCTGATTATGCTGACCTATTATGCGGCTCAATTCGGTCTGGCTGCTAGCACCCTTGAGTAGACTCAAGTTATTAAATAATAATAAGGTCAACAAGTATTATACTGAACTTTATTACGAATGGTTACTAAGGGTTCAGTCATTTAGTGTTAAAATAATTTTTTTTAAATTAAACTATAATAGGTATGCGATGCTATTTTTGTTTTCAACCGTGTGGCTTTGTTTTTTAGTACTTTTCGTTGGCGAGGCTGTGCTTACAAGCTAGATAACTCCGAGTCAGAAAAACGGGTAGAGTCAGGAAAATATGGAAAAAGTCAGACAGATAGTGAGAGACACAGAAAGATGGGGAGAGAGTCAGAAAGATGGGGAGAGAGTCCGAAAGATGGGGAGAGAGTCAGAAAGATGGTGAGAGAGCCAGAAAGATAGGGAGAGAGTCAGAAAGATGGGGAGAGAGTCAGAAAGATAGGGAGAGAGTCAGAAAGATGGTGAGAGAGTCAGAAAGATTGGGAGAGAGTCAGAAAGATGGGGAGAGAGTCAGAAAGATGGGGAGAGAGTCAGAAAGATGGGGAGAGAGTCAGAAAGATGGGGAGAGAGTCAGAAAGATGGGGAGAGAGTCAGAAAGATTGGGAGAGAGTCCGAAAAATGGGGAGAGAGTCGGAAAGATGGGGAGAGAGCCAGATAGATGGGAAGAGAGTCAGACAGATCGGAAGAGAGTCGGAAAGAAGGCGAGAGAGTCAGAAAGATGGGGAGAGAGTCAGAAAGATGGGAAGAAAGTCGGAAAGATAGGGAGAGAGTCAGAAAGATGGGGAGAGAGTCAGAAAGATGGGGAGAGAGTCAGAAAGATGGGGAGAGAGTCGAAATTATGGGGAGAGAGTCAGAAAGATGGGAAAAGAGTCAGAAAGATGGGGAGAGAGTCAGAAAGATGGGGAGAGAGTCGGAAAGATGGGGAGAGAGTCGGAAAGAAGGCGAGAGAGTCAGAAAGATGGGGAGAGAGTCAGAAAGATGGGGAGAGAGTCAGAAAGATGGTGAGAGAGTCAGAAAGATAGGGAGAGAGTCAGAAAGATGGGGAGAGAGTCAGAAAGATGGGGAGAGAGTCGGAAAGATGGGGAGAGAGTCAGAAAGATGGGGAGAGAGTCAGAAAGATGGGGAGAGAGTCAGAAAGATGGGAAGAGAGTCAGAAAGATGGGGAGAGAGTCAGAAAGATGGGAAGAGATTCAGAAATGTGCATAAATGTCGTGAAAAATTTTCTGATAAAACTAGTAAGTCGTAGCATAGAATCCCTGTACAGAGCTGAAATGTGTTTCATCAAAATTATTAATAATACGCACAATATGGTTGTTTCAGTTGTCTCTGGTTAAATCTATATCGCTTAGGACGGAATGTTGCAGTAAAAAAGCTAAGACAGGTAGAAATGTTTATTTTATTTATGCATTACTTTAAGACACATGATTATTTTAAAAAGCGAATTACCTAATTAAGTACTAATTTTAGAGGCACTTAATGGCTCAATAGAATGTGCAAAAACTAACAACAGACCCATTTTTGGACGGAATAAAGTTAACACAGTCAGGTATTTACACAGCCGCTTTTCAAAATAATTTTTTAACAGAAAAGAATGTTCACGCTGACAGGGAAATGGGATATCTCTGTGGTGTGAAGAAATCATATTATTTGTTAGGTAGCTGGCTAACTTCTGCTTTTCGTACAAGCCCCGACGGTTTTCTGAGACCTTTCAGGTCGGACTGAGACCCGTCTAGCCTTCTACCCCTTATGTCTCAGTAGCCTTCTAGCCCATTGTCTCAGTAGCCTTCTCCCCCGTGTCTCAGTAGCCTTCTCCCCCTCTGTCTCAGTAGCCTTCTCCCCCTCTGTCTCAGTAGCCTTCTACCCCCTGTCTCAGTAGCCTTCTACCCCCTGTCTCAGTAGCCTTCTACCCCCTGTCTCAGTAGCCTTCTCCCCCTTATATCTCAGTAGCCTTCTCCCCCTTATGTCTCAGTAGCCTTCTCCCCCTTATGTCTCAGTAGCCTTCTACCCCACTGTCTCAGTAGCCTTCTACCCCACTGTCTTAGTAGCCTTCTACCCCACTGTCTTAGTAGCCTTCTACCACACTGTCTCAGTAGCCTTCTACCCCTCTGGACTCGCTTTCTCACCCTAAGATGACTCGACTTCTCACCTTCAAATGCTTCGCTGTCTCACCGAATTCCTTTGAAATCTAAGATAATGCCATTTTATTAAAAGTGCAAGGCTACTTGCCAAATTAAACTCGTGTTTAAAAATTAAAAAAACACGAAAGCGAAAAAAAATCTGCACTGTTGATTTCGGTAATGCAGCAGGAAATGAGAATAGAATCGCTTCTCGATTTTTCGTTCCAAAAAAGCAAAATTCAAACAAAAACCTCAATACAGTTTTGTTAATCTTTAGCCGTGCTCTCATTGGCACCCAATTCCACTGAGCCAGTAGAACTAGTGGCCAAACTGAAATCAAAATCTGGCAACAAATCGCGGACCTTGAAGCGCAACTGCTCCAATCTTTGGCGCTTAGCATTTTCCTCTTTTCGCGCCTCGGGCAATCGGCGCCAGGCGGAGAAGTGGCGCCGAATTAGCGCCAGGCGCCGATGCGCATCGGCCAGTAGGTCGTGCTGTCGCTCCTCTAGCCGACAATCGATTGTCCAATTGTGCCAGGCGTAGAATACGCGACATTGCAGTTTTAATTGACGAAATTGGTCAGCCCGCGTCTCCATTAGTTCAGATTGGAAACGAATCTAAAATAGTTTGGGGGAAGGAATGGGGGCTAGCTAACTGCTCGTAACAATGTTATACCTCTCTCATCTATGCCTTATTCACATGACTCCTTAATTCAATGACTCATTTATTAAACGACTCATTCCGAAATGGATTTTTTTTAATGACTGATTTCCGCATGACTCTTTTATTCAATGACTCATTCCGAAATGACTCTTTTATTCAATGACTCATTCCGAAATGACTCTTTTATTCAATGACTCATTCCGAAATGACTCTTTTATTCAATGACTCTTTTATTCAATGACTCATTTCCGAATGGCTTTTTTATTCAATGACTCATTCCCGAATGGCTTTTTATTCAATGACTCATTCCCGAATGGCTTTTTTATTCAATGACTCAATCCCGCATGACTCTTTTTTCAATGACTCATTCCCGAATGGATTTTTTATTCAATGAATCAATTCCACATGACTTATTCAATGACTCATTCCGAAATGACTATTTTATTCAATGACTCATTCCGAAATGACTCTTTTATTCAATGACTCATTCCCGAATGGCTTTTTATTCAATGACTCATTTCCGAATGGCTTTTTATTCAATGACTCATTTCCGCATGACTCTTTTATTCAATGACTCATTCCGAAATGACTCTTTTATTCAATGACTCATTCCGAAATGACTCTTTTATTCAATGACTCATTCCCGAATGGCTTTTTTATTTAATGACTCATTCCCGAATGACTCTTTTATCCAATGACTCATTCCGAAATGACTCTTTTATTCAATGACTCATTCCGAAATGACTCTTTTTTTCAATGACTCATTCCCGAATGGCTTTTTATTCAATGACTCATTCCCGAATGGCTTTTTATTCAATGACTCATTCCCGAATGGCTTTTTTATTCAATGACTCATTCCGAAATGACTCTTTTATTCAATGACTCATTCGTATTTGATTCCATTATTCAATGACGCATTCCCATTTGAATCCTTGATTCAATGACACATTAAATCTGACTCATTCCCAAATGACTCCTTTATTTGATGAAAAATTCCCATGTGAAATTGTGAATCCTTATTAAATGACTCATTTCTATATGATCACTTTATTCAATGATTATTACCATGGCTCCTTACATCTGACTCTATCTAATATTACACCATACATCAACTACTAAGCCCCCATAACCCCTTTTGTGACTAATACTTCACACGACTCCTCATATATATGATCCCACAATGAATCTCACGTACATTACTCATTTCTCTAAGGACTCTTTACATTAATAAGTCATTCCCACGTGACTACTTAAATTGATGACTTATTATTCCTAATACAAACATTTACCACCGCCCTTAAAAAACAAGCCGACAATCTACCAGGGTCCAGCGACAGAAGTGCCTCCTAGTTAGCGCAGATCTGTAGCACTGATCAGCCAATTCGGCATTGAGTCGCCCAGTTTCAGAAACTTGAATATGCCATGCCAGTAGGCAGCGTTTAGTCAGCCGAATCTGCCAGTGTAGTTTGGCGGCCGTCAAGTTGTCGGCCGATTGTCGCATCAGCTTAAGCCAAGGCGCCAGACCGTAGTGACGCAGTAGACGCACACGATTGGCTTCAACAACACGCAACTCCAACTGGCGCCGCTCAGCATTGGCAGCCAGACGGGCGGCTTCTCGTTGAGCCCGTTCAACAGCCTGACGCTTCTTAGCCTCGCGTTCGGCTTCAGCGGCGCGAGCTAATTCAGCTTCGACGAGGCGAATTCGTTCGGCCTCGGCAGCCTGACGGCGAGCTTCGCGATCGGCTTTGGCTCTGGCTCGCTCTTCCGCCCTAGCCCGCATTCGGTCGAGAAATTTCGAATCTCCCTGTTGCCCCTGCTGCTCCTGCTGCTGCTGCTTAGGATTTGCTAATTGATATTCGTCGGGTTGTACAGTTCGATCAGTTAATTCCTGCCCTTCCGATGGCTCTTTGATGATTGACGCCGGCGCAACACAATCAGCAACAGCAGCTGATGCTGGCTTGTTCTGAAATGGTCAAATGGAATAAAAATAATCATACTGCCACTTTATCAGTAGGACTGCCAAGCCATTTTGCCGCCAGTTCTTATAGCAATGAACCCCTTAAATTTGTTTGGCAGCGCCTGAATGCTAACAGCGTTGGCTGGTGACTGCTTGGTTGAAGGACTAGGCGATGGTGCACTGTGTTCTCAGTGAAATAGGAGAAATTCGCGTCAGGGTGTCCGTAGTGACTTAGTTCCACCTGTTGTAGCCCTTAAAGGTCAACCAGTCCGTCTAGATAAAGCTAGGTGACGACCGAAGACGGAGATGATGCAGGCACATTCGGGTGACTTGCTGACAAAATTTGCACAAAAGATTGTCAGCGCAAATTCATCCCTTGGTAGTTCTACTGTTAGGTAGTATATATAGGACAGCATCACTAAATTTTAGTAAATACATATTTAACTAGTATTTCCCGATTACTGCCACTCTTGGTAGAGTAGGCTGGACATGGAATATTATTTCCTTATTTTACAAGAGTATCTACTATAGGTAAAAATTAGGTTATGTTAGGTGTGTATAGCGACCTAGCCTGTCCATGGACTGAATAGTTGTACACAACCTTCAGTTAATCTCCTGAAAGAGCAGAATGGAACCCACCTGCACATCGGCCGGCCTGTCAGTCAGCGCCTGTTGATTCCTAACCAGAATCTTTTCCATGCGCAATTCTTCGATAAGACGTTTCTGCTCCTTCAATTGGTTAGCCTGTTCTTTTAGTATGGCCTGTTGAGCCTTAAATCTGTGCTCAAAGCGACCACCGTAGGTAGCAGCAGCAGCAGCAGCAGCAGCAGCAGCAGCAGAATTCGTGGTAGCAGTTTTTGCGGAAGTCGCAGTTGTTGCCGTGGTAACCATGGCAACAGGCGTTGCCACCGAAGGCTGCACAATTCGATTGGAATTGGCAGATGAGGTTCTACCCGTAGTTCGATTAGTTTGCACTTTTAAACCGGATAAATCTAGTTTCAATGCACCGTCCTGCGACTCAGGCTGCTGCTGCTGCTGCATCTCTACCAACTTTCTCTTCTGCTCTCTTTCTTTCTCTTCGGCTGTTAATCTTTCTAGAAATTTTCCAGTTCGCCTCTGTAGCTCCAATTTTTCGGCTTCCGCTGCCCGTTCCAGTTTGGCCAATCGAACAGCTTCGCGCCAGGCGTCGAAAGCCCGACCCAGCAGCCGTTGGCGATGCCTCCTAGCAGCCCAATCCATTCGTCTCTGAGCCTCGCGCAGCGCATTCTGAGCCGCCAGAGCTTCTCGTTCAGCCGCTTGACTTCTAGCGTGCCAACGCCAGGCGGAAAAGCTGCGCCGAATTAGACGAAAATCGCGAAAAGCCGCCGCTTTACCGGAAGCCAATCGACTACTGGCGAGAATTTCTCGCCAATTAGCGAAGCATCGACTTAGTAGGGCTAGATTGTTCAACAGGATGCGTCGTTGAACACGCGCCTCCAAGGCTTGACGCCTGAGCTGTCGAAGGCTTCGCTTCTCGTCAGACGCGGCCGCTGCGCGTCGCTCAGCTAGAATTGCAGCTTCCGTCTGGCGACGTTCCCGCTCGGCTTGTTCGCGTTCCTCCTTCAATAGCGCAGCCTCCTGACGCCGGCGCTCCTCGAGTTCCCGACGCTGGCGTTGAGCTTCGGCTTCGACTAGGCGAGCCTCTTCGCGTCGACGCAGAGCCGCGGCGCGCTCCTCTTCGGCTACAAGTCGGCGAGCTTCCTGGGCCAGGCGACGAGCTTCAGCGGATCTTTCGCGCTGCTCAGCCTCGGCCAGGCGACGACGTTCGCGAGCTTCGCGAGCCTGCTGCTGACGCAGCTCCATGCGGATGCGGGGATCGACGCGAACCTAAGGGTTTGACAGCAACATTTAATTGCTGAGTGAAAGATCTGTGTCACTCTGCAGAGAAATCTAAATGTCACTCTGTGTCACCACTCTGTGTCACGACAAATCTGTGTGCCACTCTCTAGACAAATCTGTGTGTCACTCTCTAGACAAATCTGTGTGTCACTCTCTAGACAAATCAGTGTGCCACTCTCTAGACAAATCAGTGTGCCACTCTCTAGACAAATCTGTGTGTCACTCTCTAGACAAATCTGTGTGTCACTCTCTAGACAAATCTGTGTCACTCTATTGACAAATCTGTGTGTCACTCTCTAGAAAAATCTGTGTCACTCTCTAGACAAATCTGTGTGTCACTCTCTAGAAAAATCTGTGTGCCACTCTCTAGACAAATGTGTGTCACTCTAGACGAATCTGTGTGTAACTTAGATTGTTTGGTAACTCTGCAAAACGAGCACAATATCACCTTAGCCTCATCGTCCAACACTTTAGCCGGAACATAATCTTTGTTTAATAATCTTTGTATGATTTTTTCGGCATCGGAAAGTTCAGAATCAGCTGTGGCTCCAGTAGCTTCGCTGTCATCATTATCGCCAGCCAGATGTGGCCATTCTAACAATGAACGCGATCTAGTTGACTCACTGTGATTGGCATGTACATAACTGTCAGAATTGACTTCGCTTAACAATGCCTCGTCTGACAGCAACTTGCTGGTCATCCATTCTCGAATTAGACTTCTAGCTTCATCTTCAACGCTGCCACCGGCTGATTGCTGCTTTGAAGTCTTACCGGCTAGTGCGCTGTCGGTAGCAGATTCCACTTTCTGTTGGAAAAATGTGGTTGAATTTCTTGTTGCCTACTTTTTAAATGATCATTTATGCTACTTACTAATAAGTGACAGTTTCTTAACTATTCTAGTCCGATAATTAAGACTTTGGAATCAAAAGTGTGAGGTCGAAAAGTTGCACCCCACTTAAATTTTTTGCAGCACGTGAATGCTAACAGCGTTGGGTTGTGACTGGTTGGTTGAAAGACTAGGCGATTGTGTCCTGTTGTTGAGCTTCGCCTAATATTTTGGCTTGATCAGTGACATTGGAGAAAATCAGCGGCCTAGTTCCACCTGTTGTGGCCCTTGAAGGTCCAGCAGCCCTTCTAGATAAAGGTAGGTGACCACCGAAGACCGAAATGATGCAGGCACATTCGGGTGACATGCTGATCAATTTTGAAGGCCTGGCAAGACCGCACTGAGGCGCAGTGCTAATTTGTGTATAGGGGGTGTATGAAATACACAAGAGCTTTTGGGAGAAATCTGACATTCGGCCAGAACCATTGATTATCTCGACGGTCGGAAGAGCTGGCGACTTGATTCTTGTTTCAGAAGATGCGCAACAAAAAATTGGCCCGCGCACTCGAGTTTTGTGCGCTTGCGTTGTTCCGTTCGGGTGCAGCACAAAAAATTGTCAGGGAGGCAAAGCCCCTCTATTTCTAATATACTAGGTATCACATCTATAGAAGTGATAACTTTACTTCTATAGTGAATCACTTTGAAGTGATTCAAAAGTGAAGAATCAGAATTTAAAAATCAGATTTGAAGTGGAAATTTGGGGTAGAGTTATGTGAATAAAACACCGGACATCTACCTTTAACCAACTTTTCATATCATAATCCGATGATGGTACATTGCTGGCATTCGTTAAACCAGGCTTGCTTTTAGCAGCAGAAGCAGACGAAGCAGTAGCTTTGTAACGAAACAGGCCTGGATTGCTGCGGTCAGTCATGCGTCAATTTTAGGCCGTCAATGTTTCTGCAAGGGTTTTCTATTAATAAATTTTTGCGCTTATATTTGAAAATAAATATATTTGCGCTACTCTTAGTAGTGGTTCGTAAATTCCTATTTTGTTTTAAGTCATTCTCTTCTGGCGAATGTTGGTCACTCTCTACTGGAGATTGTTTGTCACTCTCTACTGGAGATTGTTTGTCACTCTCTACTGGAGATTGTTTGTCACTCTCTACTGGAGATTGTTTGTCACTCTCTACTGGAGATTGTTTGTCACTCTCTACTGGAGATTGTTTGTCACTCTCTACTGGAGATTGTTCGTCACTCTCTACTGGTGATTGTTTGTCACTTTTTACTGGAGATTGTTTGTCACTTTTTACTGGAGATTGTTTGTCACGCTTTACTGGATATTGTTTGTCACTTTCTACTGGAGATTGTTTGTCACTTTTTACTGGAGATTGTTTGTCACACTCTACTGGAGATTGTTTGTCACACTCTACTGGAGATTGTTTGTCACTCTCTACTGGAGATTGTTTGTCACACTCTACTGGAGATTGTTTGTCACACTCTACTGGAGATTGTTTGTCACACTCTACTGGAGATTGTTTGTCACACTCTACTGGAGATTGTTCGTCACTCTCTACTGGAGATTGTTTGTCACTCTCTACTGGAGATTGTTCGTCACTCTCTACTGGAGATTGTTTGTCACTTTTTACTGGAGATTGTTTGTCACGCTTTACTGGATATTGTTTGTCACTTTCTACTGGAGATTGTTTGTCACTTTTTACTGGAGATTGTTTGTCACACTCTACTGGAGATTGTTTGTCACTCTCTACTGGAGATTGTTTGTCACACTCTACTGGAGATTGTTTGTCACTCTCTACTGGAGATTGTTTGTCACTTTCTACTGGAGATTGTTTGTCACTTTTTACTGGAGATTGTTTGTCACACTCTACTGGAGATTGTTTGTCACTCTCTACTGGAGATTGTTTGTCACACTCTACTGGAGATTGTTTGTCACACTCTACTGGAGATTGTTTGTCACACTCTACTGGAGATTGTTCGTCACTCTCTACTGGAGATTGTTTGTCACTTTTTACTGGAGATTGTTTGTCACTCTCTACTGGAGATTGTTTGTCACTTTCTACTGGAGATTGTTTGTCACTTTTTACTGGAGATTGTTTGTCACACTCTACTGGAGATTGTTTGTCACTCTCTACTGGAGATTGTTTGTCACACTCTACTGGAGATTGTTTGTCACACTCTACTGGAGATTGTTTGTCACACTCTACTGGAGATTGTTTGTCACTTTCTACTGGAGATTGTTTGTCACTTTTTACTGGAGATTGTTTGTCACGCTTTACTGGATATTGTTTGTCACTTTCTACTGGAGATTGTTTGTCACTTTTTACTGGAGATTGTTTGTCACACTCTACTGGAGATTGTTTGTCACTCTCTACTGGAGATTGTTTGTCACACTCTACTGGAGATTGTTTGTCACACTCTACTGGAGATTGTTTGTCACACTCTACTGGAGATTGTTTGTCACACTCTACTGGAGATTGTTCGTCACTCTCTACTGGAGATTGTTTGTCACTCTCTACTGGAGATTGTTCGTCACTCTCTACTGGAGATTGTTTGTCACTTTTTACTGGAGATTGTTTGTCACGCTTTACTGGATATTGTTTGTCACTTTCTACTGGAGATTGTTTGTCACTTTTTACTGGAGATTGTTTGTCACACTCTACTGGAGATTGTTTGTCACTCTCTACTGGAGATTGTTTGTCACACTCTACTGGAGATTGTTTGTCACTCTCTACTGGAGATTGTTTGTCACTTTCTACTGGAGATTGTTTGTCACTTTTTACTGGAGATTGTTTGTCACACTCTACTGGAGATTGTTTGTCACTCTCTACTGGAGATTGTTTGTCACACTCTACTGGAGATTGTTTGTCACACTCTACTGGAGATTGTTTGTCACACTCTACTGGAGATTGTTTGTCACACTCTACTGGAGATTGTTCGTCACTCTCTACTGGAGATTGTTTGTCACTCTCTACTGGAGATTGTTCGTCACTCTCTACTGGAGATTGTTTGTCACTTTTTACTGGAGATTGTTTGTCACGCTTTACTGGATATTGTTTGTCACTTTCTACTGGAGATTGTTTGTCACTTTTTACTGGAGATTGTTTGTCACACTCTACTGGAGATTGTTTGTCACTCTCTACTGGAGATTGTTTGTCACACTCTACTGGAGATTGTTTGTCACTCTCTACTGGAGATTGTTTGTCACTTTCTACTGGAGATTGTTTGTCACTTTTTACTGGAGATTGTTTGTCACACTCTACTGGAGATTGTTTGTCACTCTCTACTGGAGATTGTTTGTCACACTCTACTGGAGATTGTTTGTCACACTCTACTGGAGATTGTTTGTCACACTCTACTGGAGATTGTTCGTCACTCTCTACTGGAGATTGTTTGTCACTTTTTACTGGAGATTGTTTGTCACTCTCTACTGGAGATTGTTTGTCACTTTCTACTGGAGATTGTTTGTCACTTTTTACTGGAGATTGTTTGTCACACTCTACTGGAGATTGTTTGTCACTCTCTACTGGAGATTGTTTGTCACACTCTACTGGAGATTGTTTGTCACACTCTACTGGAGATTGTTTGTCACACTCTACTGGAGATTGTTTGTCACTTTCTACTGGAGATTGTTTGTCACACTCTACTGGAGATTGTTTGTCACTCTCTACTGGAGATTGTTCGTCACTCTCTACTGGAGATTGTTTGTCACTCTCTACTGGAGATTGTTTGTCACACTCTACTGGAGATTGTTTGTCACACTTTACTGGAGATTGTTTGTCACACTCTACTGGAGATTGTTTGTCACTTTCTACTGGAGATTGTTTGTCACTTTCTACTGGAGATTGTTTGTCACTTTCTACTGGAGATTGTTTGTCACTTTTTACTGGAGATTGTTTGTCACACTCTACTGGAGATTGTTTGTCACTCTCTACTGGAGATTGTTTGTCACACTCTACTGGAGATTGTTTGTCACACTCTACTGGAGATTGTTTGTCACTCTCTACTGGAGATTGTTTGTCACACTCTACTGGAGATTGTTTGTCACTCTCTACTGAAGATTGTTTGTCACTCTCTACTGGAGATTGTTTGTCACTCTCTACTGGAGATTGTTTGTCACACTCTACTGGAGATTGTTTGTCACTCTCTACTGGAGATTGTTTGTCACTCTCTACTGGAGATTGTTTGTCACTCTCTACTGGAGATTGTTTGTCACACTCTACTGGAGATTGTTTGTCACTCTCTACTGGAGATTGTTTGTCACTCTCTACTGGAGATTGTTTGTCACTCTCTACTGGAGATTGTTTGTCACTCTCTACTGGAGATCTTTATCACTCTCTACTGGAGATTGTCACTCTCTACTGAAGATTGTTTGTCACACTCTACTGGAGATTGTTTGTCACACTCTACTGGAGATGGTTTGTCACACTCTACTGGAGATTGTTTGTCACTCTCTACTGGAGATTGTTTGTCACTCTCTACTGGAGATTGTTTGTCACTCTCTACTGGAGATCTTTATCACTCTCTACTGGAGATTGTCACTCTCTACTGAAGATTGTTTGTCACACTCTACTGGAGATTGTTTGTAACACTTTACTGGAGATTGTTTGTCACTTTCTACTGGAGATTGTTTGTCACTCTCTACTGGAGATTGTTTGTCACTCTCTACTGGAGATGGTTTGTCACACTCTACTGGAGATTGTTTGTCACTTTTTACTGGAGATTGTTTGTCACTCTCTACTGGAGATGGTTTGTCACACTCTACTGGAGATTGTTTGTCACTTTTTACTGGAGATTGTTTGTCACGCTTTACTGGATATTGTTTGTCACTCTCTACTGTAGATTGTTGGTCACTCTCTACTTAAGATAAAAGTTATTGTAAAATTAAATAATAAGTAAAGACAAGTCAGAAAAACTGATAGCGAAAAAATATAAATGTTTTACTTCACCGCAGAATTTCAATTTCAAGTCTGACCAAAAGGGCTTCCATAAATGATTTAAAGGCAAACAAAAAACAAGCAAAAAGCTGAACTAAAAAAAACCAAGAATAAAATAAAATAAATAGAAACTGATTGTTTCTAATATAGTAACAACTATCAAAATGGAAATATCACTTTAAAGAGTAAATTTAATTTTCATCTAACAGTGTCCTCAATGATAGTCTCAAACTATCAATTTAAAACAACTTAAATAACTGTTATAATGATTGTCTGAATAATGCTAATTAATGATCAGAAGTAGTCATATGAATCAGAATACAACAACTTAAGATTATTTCCATTATATAATCAATACTAATGGCAAAAGCACAAGCTATTTTTTTAGAAATTACAGCTTGAGACACTATTTACCTCAGACCAAAGACCACAATTAAAAAATCTAGGTTTTTAAAACAAATCTGTTTTAATTGCAACACCACCAACAATTAAAAAAGTAAAGGACAGCAAATAATATGAGACACACTGGGTTAGAATTAACAAAGTTGGTATCAGCATAATATTGTCTAGAGTCCAACACACAAAAGTTCAATGTTGGTGGACTTGTTGGTTATGCACTGGATCACTTCCTAGGTTGGTGAATATTGTGGGTTGGCGGCGCATGCGGCTTCTCGTGCTTTGGCGCCGGCTTATCATGAAAAGACTTCACTGCCTCTGCTGTGAAGGCCTTGTCCTCTTTGACTAGAGTTCCAGCAACCACTTGACCCTGTTTAGCATCCTGCACCTCAGTGCCATATTCCGCCTCCTGCTTTCGCAGCTCCTCAGCAGAAAGCTTCTCGCCAGAGCCTGAGCTGCTAGTTCGTGTGCGGTGACTGGTCACTCGCATGTTGCCCACCTTGGCTGTGAGTAGGGTTTATGTAGGAGAATGATCTGCCTTGGTAGTAATATTCATGGTAATATTTTTAGGTTTACTTTGCTGTTATTCCCCATCTTGACATCTCCGAGCTGAGCTGCTATGTAGTGACCACTCGGGTGTCTTTTTTGCTGCTATTATTTTGCAATTTAGCCTCTAGAGGTAGAACAACCAAATTCTGGTTGCCTGCTTACACTTGTTTTAGGGGCCAGTCTATGCCGCTTGCTGGCTGGTCATGAATGTTTTTAGTGAAAGTTAAAGCAGAATAACCAATAATGTAGGTACAACATGCTCACAGGTGCTGTGCTTTTAGTTTTAGAAAGATCATAGAATAGAAAGGTCTGTCGATTGTCAACTTTTTCTCAAAGAGAATGAGAGAAATGTTAGCACAGGCCTCAATAAGCCCCAAAGCTATAGTCCAGATCATACTAGGTACACACCAGAACAAAATCATAGTTTTTCTTTTGTATGCTAATGCCAAGCAAATGTGCACCAAGAGATATTGCAATGACTTTTTGGACCAAAAAGTCACCAAACCAAAAAGTTTTAACATATTTTAACATAGTTTTAACATTTTTAACTTTAACCCATTCAGGATTTAAGCCAAAGTAGAAATAGCATATATTATATTGACTATTGAAATCTAAAAGTGAAATTAAAAAAGTTTATCTATGCAAATAATATATTCCATGATGCATTGCTTAATGTATTTAACAGATACATTTCTTTGAACTGATTATAAGTCAGTATTTTTAGCATATTCTGTATATCATTATGAATGAGTTAAATTAATGTGCACCCCATAGCACTACATAGCAGACTTAGGCATTGCTATGCACACAATTGCCAACCCTCCTGCACTTGTATTTCCGCACCTGTACCTGCATATTTCTATCCTGCACCTGCACTTATTTTGCACAATTCATTTCACTATGTTTAGACCAGCCCACCCAGCTCATGCCACGCAATTGCTAAAACTAAAAGAACTATTCTTACACAACTTGCACAAGATATCTTGTAAAGTGAAGATTGATGCTTCTTTCAGATACACTTGTGTGACAATGATAATAAATACTAGGCTTGTAGCATCATGCCATTGCATTACACTATAGGCATAAGTATGGTTTTGTTCGTTAAACTCAAATTCGCGCGAAAATTGAAATCTAAGACCATAATGATACACAATTTGAAATTTAAGTACTGATGTGGCAGTGTCTATGGCCAAAATATACCCCATGGTTGGTGGCGCTGACATGGCAGTTGCGCTGGTGAGGAGCACAATTTCAAATTCAAATCAGATACTTATCGATATGGCTGGCGGATGCCCATCAGCACCAATTGTCATCCCTGCAAACGAGGTGGAGAACCCGGCCATGCTGGATCACCTCCTATGCGACCTACAATCCATGCATGCTGTCACAGCGGCTGGCGATGAAGGTGCAATGGCCACGATGTGCTTCCTTGCAAAGTACCACCTAATTACAAATAGTCACCAGCTATTTGAAATGTATCTGCAGGAATTTCTGTGGCGCAAGAAGTTCCCGCGTCCCCACTTCTGGCACTTCCTACGCTGTATCACGGAGCAGTACCCGCTGTAGCCCATAGTCCGGATCATGTCGTTTACGCCGGAGATCTCCGGCGTAAATCTGGTTTGGGATCGGAGGCTGGCGTAAGTGGTTGGCGTAAGTATAGGCCAAAATGTGCCTTGGCGTAAGTGCTTGGCGTAAGTACATGGCATAAATCAAGTGGCGTAAATGTTAGCACAAATGAGATCATTCACGATCAAATGTATCACTATAGAACATAACACATTTGCGTAAATTATGATGTTTGCGTTAATTTGGAGCAGCATTAAAACAAAGTTCATAAAAATATTGCAGTTCGTATAAATGAGATAGCAGAATATCTATTGTAGGATAGCAAAAGTTTTTTTAGCTCTAAGATGCTTACTTTGATACTTGATTCAGAATTTGCAACTTGTGAGATTTTTAAACAGTTGCAACTTCTGAATTTAATTAATCACCGATTAGCATGATTTGTGAAGGACCTTTTTTTGGGTGGCGTAAGTCAGAGGGACCTTTTTTTGGTTGGCGTAAGTCTGGCGTAAGTGCCAAAAAATGTTGGATTTTTCCTCCGGCGTAAGTCCAGCATGATCCGGACTATGGGCTGTAGCTTCTGCTGTAGCTTCTACAGGAAGATATCCTGTACCCAATCTATACAGCTATCGTCTACCCAAAGGACATTATTCTGACATTTCTCAATGTTACCCGTTATCCTTGTTATGCCAGTTATCGTTTTTTGCGTGAATTTGAGTTTAACAAATGAAACCATTCTTATGCCATACTATAAATATAATAAATATTGTGACTTTATTATCAAATAACAGACCCATTGGCATTGATACATGAACCTGGTCTAATTTCCTTACGTTATAAATTCATAAAGATTATTTGTTATAAATTTTAGATATAGCTAGCTATACATAGAATAATTGACACATAGTAGCAGTCAGCAAGTCAGTCAGCTAGACTCTAGTTTAGAGCAGACCTACCAGCTGGGGCGTGTCCTGCTTTCAATTCAGAAGTGTCTTCCATGGTTAATTTTGAAAATGAAAATAGTTAAACTGGCTGATGAGTTTTTATGAATAGATAACCAAGTAAAGATTAACGTTCTGAAGTATCGTTGATATACAATTCATATGTATAAATCAAGAGTTTGTTGGTTGGTTTCGAGGAAAATGTGAAGCTTAAGTCTACTTAAACAAAATGCTAAACAAAAAGCAAACAAATATATTTAAAGTGCCACTACAAGTCTGAAGCCTTTCAGTGGTCTATAAAATTCTATTCACTGCTACAATTGCTTTCCATAAGCACTCTGAGGGTCTGCTTTGAAAGTCGAGGCCGAGGACCACAAGCATATACTCGTATATTTTTTATCGAGTAAACAATTACACGACAATGCTTCATTTATCGTGAAGCACAATTCAAAAGCAATCTAGTGGCTAACTCAATTTTACAGTCACTTTCTAATCAAGTATAAGTATATTTCGAGAATGAGGTAGTTTTTTTCATTCAAATATCAGTACGCAAAGGTACCGTACTGGTTATAAAGGTATTCAAATATAGACTAATTTTATGTCTGATTAGCTGCTATTGAGCTTCATTATAAATTAACGAATATAAAATGAAAATAAATTATTAATTATTGAAGCTTTCTAAAATTCGTTGAAGCAACATTGCTTGGCAAGTTTATATCATAATAACAGCATTAATTTCTTAATTAATTAAAGCAGATTTATCAACATTTCAATGTGAAAAGCGCAAAAAGTTCCTTTCTCGCTAGTGTAATATTTTTACTTGACCTATACAAATACAGCCCTAGACAAACCTACTTGGAGCATCAAGAGGATTTAAAGCTAGGTACTAATTGTCTACTTACCGTGGTCGATGTCCAACAAATCAGTTCATTAGTAGCAGCGTTGATGGATGTTGATGATGGGTTGAGGAGTTAATGTAGACGCTCGCGACAACCTTACAGAGAAAATAAACAACGATTTAGAACACAAAGATCAGTATATTTAATTTGGATAGCAGTTTATTGTTCTGCTCGATTTACCTTCACAGCTTTTCTATAGACTCTTACTCGGATGATTCAAAACACGGTAACACGAGACTGACAGATTAATGCTCAGAATTGATTGATGATTTTTGCGTAGTTAAATAGAAGTAGCGAGGCTCAGAATGGGTAAGATATGAGAAATTATAGTTTTACCTAACTGGCCTAATTCCCACGCCCTACTCTGCGGACGAGGCCCTGCTATCTCCGCTTTCGGCGCTGCTCCAACAGGATCCTATCGGTTAGCACTCCTTCTGCAAGACGGCGCGGAGTCTCCGAAGAGAGCACTTATACTGACATTGACAACAATTAAGCACCTATCTAGACCACTCTTGACCAGCGGCGCACTCTCAAGACGCGGAACGCCGAGAGCTACCTCGCGGAGTCACTCTCTCCATCGTTGTAATGACCAGTTCGTATTGTTAATTTTCGTATCGAACACTCAGAAATCAGAAATTCTGGAGCTGGACGCTAACATTTTTGAATTGAATGCAAAAAGTAGAGGAATTCGCCATTTTTGGTCGAATGGAAAGTTATTTTGACACGATTTCGCTGGCACTAATCTATAGGTACTATAATGACGAATCCTATACACACACAGCTTAAGCACACACCTTTAATTAAAGGTTTAAAATGTACGAAAAGCACCCATGCAAGCCAATTCTCTCCGCCGATGCGCCCGACACGGAATCGAGCTCAGGCACCTTGGCGCGAGAGGCAAAACGCGTTGGAACACTCTGTACAAAGCCGATCAAATGTCTTTGTTAGGCTATATTTTTTCTATAGAAATTCACAGACCTGGCAGTCTGTGTGGATCTGCAGAAGCAAGTGTCATAGGGCATCGACCTGAAAAAGCGGCTTTTATGAAAGCCTTCACTTTCACTTCCAAACTTATTTTATTACTTTCGAATTGAGAGGAAGCTTGCAGTATGTAATTTTACATTTGACTTTCCATATTTCGCAGAAAGTGCCGACCATCAAGCAGCTGATCCCATCATTCTACTGCATTATTCTGGTGGTGTCGAGAACCACTTCACATCCATTTTAGATACATTGAAAAGTTTCATCAGATCTCTCTGTCCAAACAATGTTTCACCTTGGAATCATCGCTTTCCATTCGAATGCAGTAAAACTATAGTATTTGAAGATAAAGTTCCTTCACTCAACGCATTTCTCGACCGCATTCAGAAAGAATCTATACATCGTGCTACTGGCCGACGCCTTCTGGATGCTGGAGTCTGTGTCAGGTTTCAAAGAACAGCTACGTGAAGATAGACCTGTGCCTCAAAGATTTGGGAGTGTCACACATAACGTCCTCTCTGACGGCAAGCTGAGCACCCCAATCTTCGCCAAGCTCCAAGATGTCTATCCCCACGAGGGAGGATGCCGAAAACGAGGCCCAGCCGATCACTCTCCAGCGTCTTCCAGAACGAGATCCTTGCTATCAGCTCCTGCGCTTCTGATCTGCCTGGCAAGATAATCAGTGGAAGACATGTCGTCCACGACGATTGTGCGGCCTTCAACAGAGACCGGCTCTGCTACCTCAGTCCAAAGCCATCTATCAATGATTCATGCGGGCAACCAGGCGACCTGATTTCTTCCCAGGAGAAGAACGCGCTATAGAGAGGACCGGCTGACCTCCCTGACCGGCCCCGCGCGCCTTAGCCTAAGCGGGTCTTTCAGGGATTAGCGATATGGGACCGTCAAGTACGTCAATAGTCGAACCAAAAAAAAGACAAAAAACGACAGACTATTAATACCGATAATTTTTTAAGATTTTTTTTCAAACACAAAAATAGTCGACAGCTCTTTTATTTGATATAGAAAAAAAGCACTGAGAGATCAGTCTCAGTTCGACTGTAAAAAGGTGGTAGATCAAAACAGCCTTGACACTCACTCCAGGATAGAACCCTCTCAATAGACACTTCGAGTGTCTAACAACTGCGCCTGAAAAAATGGATAGCAGCAAAATCGGGTGCTAGGAAAAAATGCTAAACAGCAGTATGTACGAAGGCCATGGTAGTACGAGCTATCGTAGTTAACGTTCAACTTTGATTGTGAGAAAACACTTCGATTGAGCAATACTACTACAGCTTAGTAATAAAGTAGTACATTCCTACTACCAACTTTTTAAGCGGTAAAACACAGAAAATAATTTTAAGAAAATAAAAAATCGTTGTTCACATGCAGCACATCAAGTTATTTTTTTTAGAAAATGCTTCTTTGTTACATTACAACCCGCAAATAAGGTTTGACACAACGACTGTTTTGGATAAAAGGTCAGTATAATTATAGACAACAAAAATAGATAAAAAATTAGTACATCGAAACACACAAAAAATACCTGAAGTTAAAACCAAGAAACTTAGGACAAAGCATTGGTTGGCCAGCATTGAACTTGATCAACTAGATAAAATATAAAGCTAAAAAAAAACAATAAATTACGCACAAAAGAAGCTGCTTAGTATGATAAAAAAGCAACAGTGCAACATTCGCAAACCATTGAGATTTCAAGTACAGGACATTGGTCACGATATGAGATCAGAGCTTTATTGCTAGATAAACATACTGCTTAAACTAATTAAAAGGACAAAATAAAAAAATCGCAAAAATAATTTTTTGTGCATTCATCTTCAACTATTGCCCGTTTAGGAAATGAATATTGATTTACAAAACAACCATTGTTGGCTCTGTAAAAGTTTAATTTACAGAAATTACAGTCCATTACAGCATTTGTCATTTTATTTAAGAATCCGGACATTCGCTACAAGACACTGACTATCATATTTAAACAAAGTTAAGACCTTCGGCAATTGTCCAAACACCATCAAGAACCACCCAGAGCTTTCAATCAATGCACCTTAATTGATGATTTTTGGTTATTGCCTCTGAATCAAACATTTAACTGCTCTACGTTTTTAATTTACTGCTCTCTTCCTGCACCGTTTTTTTCATAGACAGCTGTCACAATATTGAAAATATATAAAAGGTAGCAAAACATATAAAAACTCACCTCACACAGTTTTGGCCATAGACAGTGGTCCAAGCATGGATAGAATATGATTGGCCAAGTCTTACACTAATTGCTCTCCTAACCCTGTAAAAAATTCGGCTGCTTTTTCGGCGGGTTTTTTGTGCAAAATAGGAGTGGAATCTACCAAAATCCCCCCTATCTCGCAAGAGTTAAAGAAACCACCCAAGAAGCAGCCGATGTAACCGTAAATTGTGCGGAAACCGCCGAAGAATCACCCGAACCAGTGGCCCATGGGACAACCAGAGAATCATTTACGGGCGATTCCTCGGCGGTTTCTGAGCATGGAATCTTCCAAACTGGAGGATTCTTTGGGTGATTCCATTTCGCCACCAAGAAGCACCGAGAAAACGCCCAGTTGGGTAGATTCTAAGCATGGAATCATCCGATTGGTATGCTTCCAGCGTTTGGCTGTTTCTTTTTTTGGAAACACCGCAGATTCCAACTGGAATCACCCAAAGAAACATCCCTATTTTTAGCGGGAATACACGGTTTTGGCCATAGACAGTGGTCCAAGCATGGATAGAATATGATTGGCAAAGTCTTACACTAATTGCTCTCTTAATACACGGTTTTGGCCATAGACAGTGGTCCAAGCATGGATAGAATATAATTGGTCAAGTCTTCTTAAATAAAACTAAAAATGCTACAATAACATTATCTTTGACTGGTGCATCAGTGAAGAAGAAAGTCCCAGCATTGTGTTAGAATATTAGACTACGAGAAGAACGCGCCACTAAGAAACCAGCCGCATAGGATGCCAGAAAAAACGCCGAGCACTAGAAAGAATGCGGCCAGCATAGCAGCCAAGCCGGCATGTTTCTCGGCATCGGCAACACTCCTTGGCGCGTACATCATACATAGAGACGACAAATAGCCCGAACTAAATGAGAACACAATCATGCCGCAGATGAACGCTGCGTCGCTGTTAATCAGGACTGGTATGAAGCTGCGCTTGTCCGGAAAACAGTTGCAGAACAGGAAGAATGGCACAAAGATAATTAGGCGCGGCCAAACGAGCAAGGCAAGCCAACGCGGCGACGGGAACTGCCAGAAAGTTGACACCAAGCTGCCGAGCATGGCAAACAAATTAAAGAACAGGAATACAAAGATGTCAACAAACCAGTCCTTCATGCCAATTAGGGTCAATGGCGTCACAGTCGATTGTAGAGCTGGAAAGCAGGCTAGAGTGCAGAAGAATACGCACCAGACGCTCAGGCAATGGACCCAGCACTGGCGTAGCACATCCCAGTAGCGGCGCCAGTAGCTGTGACAAGTTAACAAGGATTTGACAAAGCTTCGTTTTAAAAGGCGGCATGATTAGAAACAGATACTAAAACTAGACCAGGGGTCGGCTTACTTATAAGCGTGCAGGCCAGGGAAAGAACTAATAGACGACAAATGCGGGCCGCATTAACTATAGTAATATGAGACAAGAGAGACGAGACAGAAGAGATGAGACATGGAAGAGATGAGACAGGGGAAGATGAGACAGGGGGAGATGAGACAGGGGGAGATGAGACAGGGGGAGATGAGACAGGGGGAGATGAGACAGGGGGAGATGAAATAGGGGAGAGATGAGACACGGGAGAGATGAGACATCGGAGAGATGAGACACGGGAGAGATGAGATAGAGAAGAGATGAGACGGGAGAGAGACGGGAGACACGGGAGACATGAGACGGGAAAGATGAAACAGGGTTTCGGCCATAGACCAAATTATGCGTCGATTGCCCCACAGCACAAACACAGTACTACAATATTTATAATTATAAATTAATTTTTAGATTTAGATAAGTAAATGGCAATTTTTTTTCTAATAGTAGACCTACAAAAATAGCTAGGTAAAAAGGCACTTACCGATTGCAAATTAGTTTAGCTTCGTCCCCTCGAATACAGCAGATAGCGCAGCACTCAGCAGCCGTACTGGCGTGATCTCCGCAGAAGCCGTCACTATTATCTTTGCTAACAATCACAACAACAGGCTCAGCCCCGGCATCGTTACTATCACCAGCAGGTTTGTCAGTGTTATCAATTGGCTCAATGTCCAGCATGGGAATTTCAAACTCCCTAGCTTGATAGTGCTGATAGAACTTTAGTTTCGGCAGCAATAGCAAAGAGACAATGCAAACGCATAGGATAATAACAGCAGACGAGAAATATAGAATAGCCGTCACTTGGAGATTTAGATTCGATGCTGCTTTACTAGCGAGATTAACTAGGCTCACAACAGTGCCGCAGACATTGTTGCCTGAAAGTTGGGAGATTTAGTAGAGCTTGAAAAAAAATATTATAATAAACATAATAATTGCAGGAGGGCTGCGGCCAATGGCACATCATTTACTGCACTAGACCCGTAGCCAGCGAGGAGGCAATTCTGCCCATTCCCCTGAAACAGGGTGTGTACATCTGCCCCTGACTTTCTCATCGTCAGGCTGTGTGCACTCTCACTGTGCGTTGGAGGTTTGCCCTCAAAGGGTGTAAATTACAAGACAAGCCCCTAAGCCCCTAAATGAATGCCGCGGAATCGAGCTCAGGACCTCAGGATGCGAGAGTCAACCACGTTAACCACACTGCGACAGACCCTCTGAGTAGGGCTTATAAATTAAGTAAAAAATGTTTTAGAGACAAAACTACCATGCGCACTGTTTTGACCGGTTGTAAAAAAAACGAATTTTGTGTCGATTGGAAGATGCTAATGAACAAGAATGTAGCTAACTAATTAATTAGCTAGCTACATTAATCTAGTTGAATCACGTTTAGGCTTAGCACAATCTTATGACCAGATACAATTAGAGACGGAATTATTTTGTTTCATTTTTGTTTCAATTTAATACTGGAACTGACTGAACTTGGTAATTTAACTCTCCTCTCTCTATAGTGGGTATCGAACTGGGCAACGAACTTTGCTTTCTGTATTTTTTGCTTTTCTCGGACTAATGGCACTGAAGTGTAGTTCAGCATTACTGAAGAAGTGAGAGTGAAACTATTTGTTCTATCGTCATCTGAACTGAACGAAGATACAAACAACTCACCTAACACAATAGCATTTGAATAGGCCATCGGCAGTAGAGCAACCATTCCAAAAGCAGAAGACTGGTACACCCCGGCGCAGCAGTTCAACACTACTATGCACAGTATGGTCATGCCGAAAAAGGTTGCTGGCCAATTCTGACTGTCAACGATGGCAAGCACGACAGTAAATAGGCAGATGACAATCTCGACTAGGATGACAACTATTAGTTTGCGCATTTCGTTACCCGACTTCAATGATGGCTTAGTAGATTGAAAGAATACATTGATAGCCATCATGATGATGTTTGGCAGCTGGGCGGATATGGTGATGTAGTTCATAAAGTTGGAGCGATAGTCAGCATTGACTGAACTATTAGTGTTTAGCTTGTAGTCGCGAAAGTAGCTGACGGCATTAATGAACATATTCCAAGGCAGTAGGATGCCAATGCCATGCAAAGCGAATACAATGAAAACTGCATAATAGATGTCTTTGGGTGCTTTGCCACTAACTTCAATAGGTTTGGTGTCACCATAAGGATCTTTGGCTTTTGTAGCTGATGACTGAAGCAACAGAACTCCTTCTGGATTATGGCAGTCTTCTTTGCATAGTGTTTCATCTTTGGTGTCACCATTTTTAGTCACCTTATTGCCATCCGTCAGGGCCACATGCTCAAACTGATCCTCGGTACCTGAATCATTTGGCAGCAACTGCTTGTCAGGTAGCACCATGCTGTCAGTAAGGTCCATGCTTTAAGGAGTTTTTTAAGCTCTTGCTTTTTGTGTATTTTAATATAGCAGATTTTTTGTATAGGTTCTGAAATGAAGAAAAAGAAATCCTAAGAAACAAGCAAAAAAATCTTTCTTATTATTTGTTTTTTAAATCTCCTAGTTTGATATGTGAAATTAGGCCCTAATTAAAATTTGAATTGGCACTAAATGTTCTTGTAAGTTATGAGTTTTATACTCCCAAAAGGAATTTAGGACCCATTATATATTAGCTCTAAATATTATTTTAAAGCTTTCTTTAAGTAGGTCTAAATAACATGTGAATTAAAATGTAAGATGTAATCATTCAGATTTAGAGCCTACAAATGGAACTCCATAATGACCATAGCAACAGATTTGGTACTGCAAATTTCAATTTAATTAATTAAACATAGCAAATTAGGTCCAATGTATTAGTTATTAGTTATTAGTAATGTATTACTGACAATTAGTCTATTATATATTTTTTTGTATTTCTAATTTAGATAAAAGTAGGGCAATAATTCAGTTCTATTTGCTAAATTAATTTGCACCAGCTACTCATAGGAATTTTTAATTTTGCATAGGCCTAACATGGCATGGCATTGAAGCTTTTAATAAGTGTCTATGGTAGAAATAGAACTGCCTCAGCAGTTGATGTTACCATGATTACGTCTCTTGTTTTTACATTCAAGTGTCACCACATTACTCTAACTCATTGGGGTGCAGCACTTTTTAGACAGTATATGCACAATTTGACAAGCACCACCAAGAGCACGAGCAACACACACTCGATATAGCCTTGCAAAGGCTATGGTATATATAGAATGTAGACGTAGTGTAGGTAGGTCTAGGCCCTATCACCCTAGGGCCTACCTAGCTAGTGTATGTACTAATAGACAATCAATCCTTTGTCGTCTGTTCGTTGTTCGCTGTTGCTATGGCCTATGTTATATGACACATTAATAATACTAAAACATATTAGACTGGATATTGAGACCGAGACTTTTCTCAGTCTCACTTTTCTCAGAAGTTTGAAGTCGAACTTCAAATCGCTAAATACTCTAGTCCTTAGATTGTTAATTATTGCAAAAGATCTAAGACCTCGTGGCGCATGATTTGTAAACAGAAGTACAACTGAATAGAATTTAAGTTTCTTAACAAAGTATAACAAAGTATAACAAAGTATAACAAAAGTATAAAAAATAAAAAGTACGCCAATACAAATGATGAGACTATGAAACAACCTAGAGAATAATTTTTTTTATTCTTTTATTATGGAAGGAAAGTGAAATTGCAAAAAATGTTGCTTGCCACGATGCTGTGTTGAAAGTTGCGTAGATGAATTATTAATCCACAAGTTCGTAATCCGAATATATCCAACAGTAAAGTCAAACTAACTATGAATAATATTTTATATAATATATATTTACTTTTCCTTTGTATGACAGTGTTGCGTAAATATGGCTGGGAAAATTGTGTACATTTGCATGGTGTATTAGACGCAAGATTCAGTTGGACAAACGATTTTTAATAATAATAATAATAATCCAAGTTCTAATTACCAAGGACCACTAGGAGTAGCAAGGACGACTACTCCAAATGATTCTTGCTAATTACAACATGTACATTGAAATTTTGACACAATTTTGATACAGTGAACAAGTGCACTGTAAAAATTTCAATTGTTAGTCAATCCTTTCCTTTAAATTGCTTCAATTCCTTCCTTTCAATTGTTGTTTAATTGTCGGACAGTGCACTTGTTATAAAAGTGAAATTAGATGCTAGCTGCAGGACCCTTAAGACTTTATTGGATGATTACAGCTAGTCGCCAGCAAGGACAACTTAACAACTCAACTTATATATGTAACTAGCTTTTTTTGCCCGTTGTTTTTGGGGCAGAAATTTAAAGCAAAGCAGTAAGCAATTCACGTCTCTGTATTAACTTTATAGTGAAGGTCACCATTTATTTATTTACTGCATTAATGAGAAGTGAAGAGTGTGTTTAAGGCGTTTTAAGTAAAAAATAAGTGAAAAGTTTGTCCAAACAGCCCCCTCTTGATTACTTCTTTAGAAACATGTCTCTTAGCCACTCATCTATACAGTCAGTGGCAGATCCAGGAATTTTGTTTTGGGGCGGTCTGTCAGGGGAGCGCCATGAGAATCACAGAGGGGGTGCCAGCGGCCGAAAAAGGGCGCCAGGAGCCAAGAAAGGGCGCCAGGAGCCAAGAAAGGGCGCCAGCAGCTGAAAAACGGGAGCCAGCGGCTGAAAAAGGGGCGCCAGCGGCCGAAAAGGGGCGCCAGTGCTGCGACTGGCGCCCCTGGTGGGGGCATCCTATTCCTATGATTAAAATTTAGGGGGGCGACTGCCCCCCCGCCCCCCCCCTAAATCTGCCTCTGTATACAGTATGCATGTACACGCGTATACATAAGGAAAATAGCCATGGCATAACAATAACAATGTCAAAGAAACAAAATTAAACTGTTTCAGAGTTCAGAGTTAGACAGGTCAAGGTCAATTCGTGACTACTTTTCTATTAATTGCTTGCGAGTCACCTCAAGGCCTGGGGTGCGAAAATGAATAGGCCAGCTGGAGTTCCAACACGGGAGCAGGCGACATAAAGCTGCCCATGCGAGAAGCAAGGAGTCTCCAGGTTGATGCCAGCCACCTTCAGCGACTGTCCCTGAGCCTTGTTAATAGTCATCGCAAAGCACACTCTCACAGGGAACTGCAGTCGCTTGAACTGAAATGGCAGGTCCGTGGGGATAATTGGAATCCGGGGAAAGAACACAGACTCTCCTCTGCCAGATCCAGTCATTATCGTGGCCTCAATCACGTGTGGGAAGAGCCGCCTGACTATCAGTCTGGTGCCGTTACACAGCCTTGGCGCATTCAGGTTGCGGAGGAGCATAATTGGTGCCCCAACTTTCAGCTGCAAGTTGTGCGATGGAGTTCCAGGAGGATCTAGAGAGTTCAGAAACTCAACAGGATACTCCACAGCGGTGTCATCAGTCAACGTTGTATCAATTGACTTGTAGGTGAAAACTGCACCTGGCAACTCCTGAGGCAGTTGGTAGTTAATTTCGTTGGCGGCATCATTTCTAGGACACAGAATTGCCCTCTCTGACAGCCAGTCAACGTCAGCATATCGAACCATCAGGTTCGGGTAAACTTTTGCCTTGAGCTCCTGCACTGACTGCACAATGGTTCCGATTGTAGCGATCGATGACTGCCCATCCTCGGTGCTAATCTCCAGCAGACCATTGCCGATTCGCAATAGATTGGCAGAGAACTCATGAGCTGTTTCGTCTCCTTGAATTGTAGCTCTCATGTTTTGTTCGTAGGTGCAACTTCACAACCGATGGCCACAGGTGAGATGATTTTAGGCAAGCATTAATCTCATCAGCAGGAGTGCCACGCGGAATCACAGGCAGCGTCTGTCTAAAGTCTCCAGACAGCAGCAGAGTGACACCACCCATCAGTTGATCGCCAGCCTCTTTCTTTCTTCTGGCTGGAGAGAAATATCGACCGGAGAGCCCTGCGCACTGGAACGCCACCGCACTCACCGCACTCAGTCTCAGTGCTCAGCTCGCGGCCGCCGGCTAGCCGACACTTCCACTAGTCAAAAAATACTCGGCTAGCCGGGTGAATCCATGTGGACCCATGGGGGGCTAGCCTTCAGTGCTGCTTGGGGGCCAGTAGACAGTCTAGGGGTTTGGGCTGTGTACATTCACGGCTTGAAATACAATGTACAGTCTGGGGCTTCGGCGCCCGGGGAAGGGAGGGGGTGGCTGTAATAAAATTTGGCCCGCAGAGTGGCGGAGGGGAGTTGGGGTGGCTGTCCTCGGAAAACAAAAAGTGACTCACTTTGAGATGATGCAGCTTTGCTCTGGATTGAGTAGAGATGTTCAAAATTGACAGCATTGTTGGAAAACATGTAAAGTGTAAGTGGATCAAATTTGGAGAAAATCTGACAAAGTGGGGCAACAATATGTCGAATTGAGAGATTTTTTGACGATTTTTGAGCAGTTTTTTGCACTTTTGAGCAGGAAGGAAATGATTTTTCGGGAATTTGAGTAGCCTATTGCACTCAGCGTAGGTGGTTTTAGGTATGTGCAAAGTTTGGTGCGATTTGGTTGAGCGGTTTCGGCGTCTATAAAGACAAAAGGTTGCACACACACACACACAGACAGAGTTTTCACTTTTATTTATATAGATTCCTAGTGGTCCTTGGCCGCCAGCTTTACAGCAGTCACCGTCACGCACATCCGTCAGTATGGATTATGGCTGTGAGAGATAACAATTCAGACTACTGAAAACAGTAGAAAAGCAAAGGCTTAGTTGCAAAACTCTCCCACAACACTAAAAACGTATCACCATAAAATGGCAAGGTTACAAAAGATACTTCTGTGCTTTTTGGGAGAGGACTGCGTGTGGCTATGGCTGACTGACGAAGGCAATCAAGCCATGCAGAAACTGGTCTCGGTCTGCCAGCGCGGTGAGGTTTCGTTCCCCACTTTTAGTGTGTTATTATTACAATGGCATATGGCTTTGTTTAACCAATCAAAACCGCTGTCAGAAGCTAGGCCCGTGACTATTAAAAATATTTTAGGATCAAGAGCGGAGAGTAAATTAAGCTCATCCAAGACACAGGTCTGGAAATATCATGTTTGAGCGCAGTTAAATAGCACACAAATATCCATGCAGTCATTTTTTTAAACAATCATTTAGTAGCTTTTCACAATGTCCCACTTTGGAGTTTTCATTGAGTGCTGCGTAATGTACTTGACAAAGTGCATATAATCAGGCACTATAGCTGCAGTACTATCGTATTTCTGGTAATTATATATGAGTCAGTAACCAATGAAATAAATGTAAAACCTAATACCGATAATAAATTCCTAGGCTGTCACAATATAACTAACAGAAACAAATGTTTCTGTTACGAGACGAAATATTTGGCTGATAGATCTACAAAGCAGGAATCGTGACTACCTTTCTACCCACCTACTATACAGTACGCTGAAATTTCAACGTCAGTGCCAAAAACTGACAGATAAATAAAAAAAAATTTTTTAGACACAATCTATATTTTAGTCTCGAATTTAAAGTTATTAATCTCTTTGATTCCGGGTATTGTATAGTACGCCTCGTATAATTGGGGCTTTTTCAACAGGTGATCGTGACTTTTCACCTCCCAACAGTATAGTACGATCCTTACTTTGCATTCAATTGTATTGTTGAATACCTGAGAAAACGACTCATTGCTGATCTGCTGGGTTTCCAGTATACCTCTGTCACCCACTTTCACGAGAGCTGCATCGATCGTATACTTGTATAGTGAATGCAAAAATTTCTTTTCTTTATCTTGCATTGCATCAGGGATCCCCAACCTTCTACGGGCGGCGGGCCGCATTGACAACTGGCTTGGGGTGTGCGGGCCGCATTGACAACTGGCTTGGGGTGTGCGGGCCGCATTGACAACTGGCTTGGGGTGTGCGGGCCGCATGCTAATACACAAAACATATAATACGCAAAGCCAAGCAAAAATGTCCATTTCCAAATGTCAAACAAAATTAATGAGATGGCTGGTGCTCCTTATCCTTCGACAGCAGTACAAAGTTTGGCTTGATCGACGAAACTCGAGCAGCAGTGCATCTTCGAGGTGGCCATCAATCCAAATAAATTAGCAATCCAAATGTATTGAAGCGTCGCTTCTAGCAGTGGGGGGTAAGACATTTCTGGGCATATTTCAATACAGCTAGGAAAACTTTAACACTTTCCAGTGATATCCAGTGATAGACTCGGCGGGCCGCATGTAATGCAAACTACTGGAAGGTGCCGCTGTAGTGTCAGCTTGTTTGCCCTTCTATCTCCTCGTGTTATTATTCAGTACTTATTTTAGACACGAGTTTTTTAGCAAAAAAATCACTCACACCAAGCCGGGCTGGACCAGCCGGGGAAGTGGACGCCCACCACCCCGCGAGCGCTACCCCTGGGCTACAGTCTCGGCCAATCAGCGTGCGACCCGGCCTCACTACCTGTCTACCCTCGGCAAGAAGCGACCCCGGGGCTCAGAACGGCGGCTGCGAGTCTACTGTGATTTGTCGCCTTGGCTCAGGCTACAGCCAGGCATCCACCTCGCCGATCGGCCAAATTTGGGGTTAACATGACTCTATAAAAGGAAGCGTGTTTTTTTAGTGACTTATCGTTCTCCGCAATTCGCCTCACACTGTGAGAAGCACGTGCAAGCTAGTCCACTATGTTTGTCTCTCCCCGCCCGACCACGCTCCGCTTGTTCAGTTAGGTAGCTTTCGGCGCTACGCGTCTTGAGAGTGCGCCGCTGACAAGGGTGGTCTAGATAGGCGCTTGTTGTCGAAGTCAGTACGTGCTCTCTTCGGAGACTCCGCCGTCAGGCAGAAGGAGTGCCAACCGATAGGATCTGTCGGGGCAGCGCTGAAAGCAGAGACAACCGGAGCCTCTCGGGAAGAGTAGGGCGCGGATTAGGCCAGCTTAAGTAAAATTGTTATATCCAATTTCCCCGGACCAGATTTAGCTTTTCACTGGGAGCACGCTATAATTGCTTCCCGTGCAAATGTCCTCATTCTGTCGGTTTAACTTTTGAATCAAGTCCAATAAATAACGAGAGGCAATTCAATTCCTATTCTTATACCTAGAGTCGGCGAGTCTAAAGTAGATTAGATTGCTCACCAATCAGATCCTTTCCGAGTCTTCTGTTCAATCAGTGTTATTCTTTTTTTCATTGGGAGTTTCGCCGGGCCGGAGGACGACATGCGGGTTTCCATCGCTTCTCTCTCCCGCTTCGCTCGCTACCCGAATCCTTAACGCTATTTATTTTCAGATTTCCCCTGCTGCTATTGAAACGATTGGTAGGACACCGACCCCGGTGCATAGTGAATAGTCGCTAGCTTTAAAATCCGCACGCTCCAGCTATATATAGGACATTCAATTTATTACACCGCGGGCCACACAAAAAGGGCTCGCGGGCCGCAGGTTGTTGGGGACCCATGCATTACATGAACACTTTTAAGTGCCTTCTTTTAAACTCGTCTCGATTTTTTTTCTTATTTGAGCCTTGCGGCCTTGCGATTTGAGGTGAGGGCTATGTAATATTTTACTGGAATCGCCTAAAACGAAGTTCTAACTTCGGTCGTACATTTTCTTCTTCATCAAAACTTTCTTCACCCGAGCAAAAAACCTGTGCAGATGCGACTGTGAGGAAGAGTCGACAATTTAGATGATACCCAGCTGCACATGCACATGACGATCGACATCCTCATTCGACAGCAGGACTACTGCAAAGGTAAATCAACAGCTGCACAAGGAACGGGTTGGAAAATTACCAGCATAAAACTCAAAGCAAACAGAAGCTATTAAAACCCGTATTGTTTACCGAAAAAAGAAGATACACTTCCAAGTCAGAGTCTCCAGATATGTTTCTCAAAAAATGTTCTTAAAGATTCCATACTCTGGGTGTTTTCTTCGAGTGCTCTCAAGATCTGCCATCATTTGAAATGTGACACAGAGCCTAAAAAATTATTTCTAGACGTCTTTATAGTGAAGTCTTAAAAGCTACGAACCAAAAGTTTTAGTAACCAATTTAAAACATTAAACTCTGCACTATAAATGTTTGAAGTCTTGAACTCTGCACCTGATTGAAAAAAATATACTTGTTTGCTGCCGAATTTTGGAAATGCTCGACATTTTCTTCTACCTATAAAATGTCCAGTCGGTTGAAAGATCGGCTGCAAAATATTTTGCTACAAATTAGAGAATTAATTGCTAGGAATTAGGTCGGCAAATATTCCGACGTCGATGGAAATTGGAACTTTCAAATTATCTATAGACATTTGCATGTGTTTCCTCAGTCGACGTTCGTAATTAACAGTTTGTTCTTTAGCTTTAGGCAGACATTCTTTTAAATAAATAGTGTGTACTTTATTGATCGCCCTGGAATAAGGTTCTGAAGTGATAGTCATGGGATTAAATCCTTGGATTTAGCAGTAATAAAATTGGCGTCTCAAGGACCTCTTCGTATACTAGATGAAGTAGAAATTCACAACAGGCTAGGGACAACTCATTTTTTGAGAGAATTTCACTTTTTCTCAACAGTAGTACATGATATTTGTTGTACTAAGGACCCATAAGGAAGCAGTGCAGGTACATACAAGACATGCTGAAAAAGGAACGTACGACCCGCTCTGTTATTGAACATTTTTTCCCGCATATTTAGGCGATCATTCTCAGCTTCCTAAATTGTTAGACAAAAGCGTTGTATTTCCAACTGTATGGATTAAAAAGTATAAATGCCGTCAGGTGGGCCAATGACAGTCTTGCTTGCCCGTTCATCACTAGTCAGGTATTCCTGCATGTGCCCAATCGACGCGCAGCGTTTACGAAAATAAATTATTAAGCGTGTGCAAATCAGCTTGCTTCTGCAATTCCATTCCAATTGTCCCAGCTATAGCTTCTGGCTTTGAGAAAAGCTTCAAAAGCAGTTTAGAGAGCCAGTTTGAGAATTCCTTGTATCCGACATGACTCAGTCTGGCTGCCTATTAGTGCAGCGATGCCTGTTGCAGTTGCTCTTGGCTCGCTCAGTACTTGGCAGGTTTGCCAGCGCTGTCTACGTGGGCTGCTACTCTGACGGGATGTCACCTCGGGATCTAGACGGCCTGTTCAACGTCAAGAATGTCGGAGGTTATCCAGTCCAAGCGAACTACGGCTACGCTTCAAGCAGCACGGGAATGACGGTGCAGCTGTGTACCAGCATCTGCTCCTTGGGCGGCTTCTCCTACTTGGGCTTGCAGTCGGCCATTGGCTGCTACTGCGGCAGCAGCTATGGCCGTTACGGCGCTCAGCTAGACTCAAGCTGCAGCTCGCCATGCTCAGGAAATCTATCGCAAATGTGTGGCGGCACTGGAAAGAACTCCGTGTACAAGATAATGTACTCAGGTAGGAGTCCATATTCTGTTACATTAATGATGCTCTACAGCATAAGTGGCTCTGAAAGCCAATACCTTGCCGAAACATTATTTAAGATGGATGCAGTGGCAGATTTCGCCAGGCACCGAGGGCTAACCTGAGCGTATTCGCCAGTTACTCCTTGCCGACACATTGGAGCGTCCGATCCAGCGACACACTCGACTGCGCACTGAAGTGCAAGACCAACTGTCAGGCATTCATCTATTCCCAGAAGCAGGGCCTCTGCCGACTGCTCACGTTCGCCCTAGTGCCGGAGGAAATAAGCTCAGTTGATGGCGAATTCTACTGCCGAATCTAAGCAGCAAACTGAAGCACGTTATTCATGCAGGAAGAACAATTGGCCTATTCGCTTCTAAATAGAATTTTTTAAGCAAAAAAAATTTTCCGCTCTCGTTAAATCTATATTTCATAAAATTAAAACCAATTTTACGAATAACTTTATCAAAATAGATTTGCAACCAGATTTTTTCCCGTTAGAAAACAATGCGCTAGTGTATTTATCTCCGTAAAACTTGTTATAAAATTTCCTGCTAAAATCATACTAAAATAGAAAATATGGTTAGGGTTTTAAAGACTACAAAGACAATTGAAGAAGTCTTGTTTTCAGAAAAAAATAACTAAATTGTCTGCTATTTTTAACGATCTTATCAACTTCGCATGCTATGTTTTCGAAAAATTCCTAATTTTATACAAAAATGTTGCAGCATTAACACTATACTCTTCCATCCAGGGAATTTGTGTAGCACGTTGGTTAAAACTACGGATTTCTGACGGTGAGGTCTGGAGATCAAATCTGAGCCCAATGGGTAAGAAATTGATGTCCCTGAGCAAGACCATCAATTCCTTAGCGCTTCTCCTTCAGCCTCTCCAGCTGAAAAAATGGGTACCAGAATAGGCAGGTGTCGATGAACTGAAAATCCTTGCTAGGAATCGTTACAATTCTCAGCTGTGGGCAGTGGCACATATGATGACAATGGATTCTGTTCCGCTGACTCCTGGGCACACGCGCACACAGTTACGGCAAACATGTAGAAAAGGCGTATTCGCAGCACTGAATCACAAAGTCAGGACAGCGGCAACAATGTCACACCGGCGGCTGCCTGACCTGCACTCGCCGAACCAGCTGCGATCGCCTCGGCGGGTAGGGCCTCTCCGAAGTGGAATATCGGCCAGGGCAGTGCCACCAGGCCGCCTTGTGTCCGCTAGCTGAGGCTGTCGACACCGACTCGGCCGGAGGCAGCGCTGTCAGCAGCAGGTTAAGCCGCTTAGCCGCGCCCTCAACTCGAAGTACTCGGCTCAGATCGGCGACTGGAGTGGCCACTCGACAGCCGGGCAGTTGGCGATGATCAGCTCCGGCGCGCCCAAGTCCGGGAATCGAGTCTCCGGCTGTCAAAAAGTTTCGGAGCGTATTTGTTAAAACTTTTTTAAAGTGTTGCTGAAGGACATAAACGGCTTCCATTGGGCTGAGGTTCGAGCTAAAACCCAAGAAAATTTAAATAATTTTATTCAGCAAAGTTTTTTTGTGCAACTGTTGGCAACCACTCACTTTTAATGATGTACAGTGCCCTGTAGTACTTTCGTTCTGCACTGGATCCAGTTGTCACATCACGATCAACCGTGCCACCAAGCTGCTGACGTTGCTGCGCTACTTGTCTACCTAGCAACGCACTAGCTGGCCTATCTTCCAGATCCAGAGAGCTCACACTTTTCACTACCAACTGCATTGGCGTCGGAAGAGATCTGGCAGATTGCTGACGTTTTGGCATCCTCCTTGAGGAGCTGGGTGGTGTTGGCAGAGTCGACTCAATGCCATTTTTTATTCGACGACAACTGGCCAGAACCTGGGCGATGGGACGTGTGTTAGTCGGAGTGCCAGATGACCAGCAGGTGCGGCAGAAGCGTAAAAGATTGCGGATGAGTAGCGACTCAGCGCTATCGCCATTGTCTGCAAAAAAAGAAGGACAAGCCTCTCATAAAATTTTTAAATCAGTCAAGTCGCGTGTGTGATATTTAGCAAGATCTCTGGCATAAACTCACTGCCACCCTGGCTGACAATGTCCAGAGCCCGCATCAGCACATCCTCAGTCTCCGATCGCGTTAGACCGTCGCCAGTCTGCAGCAGGGCGGTACCCAAAGATGTCAGCGGCTCAGCTACCAGTCGGTGACGCGAGCCGAGGCAGCGTTCCCGAATGAATGCGCAGCAGCGAAAGCAGGCCTCAGCTCGGAACTGGTTGTATCTGATCAGTCAGGATATGGACTTTTAAATTTGCCAACATTCGCAGATGTGATAATTACACAATCAACAGACTGCCCTGACTTTTTCCTCGCAGTCAGTGCCATAGGCCTTTAAGGATGTAAATTTCACAAGCCCCTGTGCATCATTTCTAAAAAATTAATAATGAAAAGTGTATCTTTTTAGCTAGTGTGTCACGTGGTGCATTCTACCTGTGAGCTGAATTAGACTAATAAGGAGAATTTCAATTAGAAAGCAGTAACAATAGAACCAATCGCTCAAGGCTGCAAAATAGAGAAAAACGTGAAGAGGGCCTTTGTGGCAGCATAATAATATTTATAATATATAATTGCAGGAGGGCTGCGGGCAATGGCACATCATTTGGTGACACTAGACCCGCAGCCAGCGAGGAGGCAATTCTGCCCATTTCGCTGACTCCTGAGCACACACGCACACAGATACTGTACGCAGGCACACGCTCACACAGGTGTGTACATCTGGCCTGACTTTCTCATCGCCAGGCTGATGGGATTGATGAGGAAGTTAAATTAGAAAGCAGGAACAATGGAAACCCAACTGAGCGAAGGTTGCGAAATGGAGAAAAACATGAAGAGGGCGCTGTGTTAATGCCTGCAGAAACCTGTGTTTTAGGAATAATAATGGCATACATTATTCGTGGCTTCGTGTATGCTCCCTCTGAACTGATGTGATTGATCAATATAGTTAAATTAGAACAGGAACAATGGAACTGCATCACGCTAGGCTGAAAAATTAGGATAAAAAAATTGAAGAAAGCCCAGGGTACAGAGAAAAATATGCTGTTTTTTGGAACAAGGAATCGCGATTGAGAAGCATAGATTTGTAAACTACAGCTGCATCCTTCTCGCAGTTTCCTTTGTTAAACATTTAAGCCTTACACGTTGGGATATGTTGGATCAGCGAGCACCTGGCCCAGCTCTAGCAGGGTGTCAGCCACCAGCAGGTGATTGAGACCGTACCAACGATGGTAGAGCTTGTAAGCTTTGTCTAGCAATCGAGCAGCTTGATCATAGTTGCCTGTAGCTTTGCTGCAAAGAAGTGCAGAGTGCAGTGGTTTGCGTGTTTTTTTCAGTCAAACAAGTTCGGGATGGACGGCCTGTCGGGCCCTCTTTCCTTCTCTCTTTTCGCTCAACCATGCGGGTTTTTCTCCACCCCTCCTGCTGGGCCAATCAGCTCTAACGCAGCTTTACCCTCCTCCCTCCCCGGTGTTACCCCCGCCTTGAGTCAGTCCTACCCCGTCTCGCGCGCGGATTGGCTGTTGAGTTTTGCTCTCTCCCTCTCTCTTCCCACGCACTCTGTAACATTTTTTATTAACATAACTTTATTTGCTGTAAACAAACAAAACGTCACGAAAGACAATCTGCAATTTATACAACCGCACCTGGCTCTGTCCCACGTGTCCCAAAACCACTCAACCCCAGCTACTTACACAATTTAAAAGCAAAATACCCCATCAAAATAGTTCAATCCTAATTCACACCTGAGCTGACCAAATTTGTGCGCGCCGGCTGCTCTCAGAGTTACACTGCCGCTGCTTCGTCGACAGAATCGCACTCGTTCGAAGTAGCGTCTAGCCTCGTCCACTCGACCACGTCGGAAGGCCAGCTCACCGAAGCGCACCAACAGTCTGCCATAGTTTGTTGCCACGCGCTCTGTTAGACTGCCCGGTCCGCCAATTTTGGCCTGCAGCTCCTGGCTCGAGTTCTCTCTATTTCTGTCTTTCGCGCCGACGGTTTCCGCTTCCAGCTCCGAGTCCTGGGTCTGTTCCGAGTCGCATAGCGCTAATGCTAGTCGCAGGTTCTCTTCAGCTCTGGCGTAGTACTCCCAACTGGCCTGCTCGTCACCCATGGCTGCGTGGAGTCGCCCGATGCGGATAAGCAGCTGGGACACTTGTTCGAGACCGGCTGCTGACGAGGACATTACCTAGTAATTGACATGGACCAAGTCTTATGCACTGAGTCAGAGTGGAAGACCGATCTGTCATGTTGTCTCTTGACCGAGGTCCCTAAGCTCGATTCCGCGGCGAGGCCACATTCATTTGGGGCGCAGAGGTAGAGAGAAGGCTTGAAGGCTTGTAGTGCAATTTACACCATTGAGGGCTAACCTCCAAGACGCAGTGAAAGTGTACACTACCTGACGATGAGAAAGTCAGGGCAGATGTACACACCTGTGTGAGCGTGCGCCTGCGTACAGTATCTGTGTGCGTGTGGGCTCAGGAGTCAGCGAAATGGGCAGAATGGCCTCCTCGCTGGCTGCGGGTCTAGTGTCATTAAAGAATGTTTCATAGTCCGCAGCCCTCATGCAAATTTAATTATTTTTAAGTGCCCTGCAATACTTCGTGTGTGCAATCGGTTTACCGTTGTTTACCGATCGATTTTTGGGTGGGTGTAACAGCCCCAGTCCATGGACTGAACATGTGTACAGCCGCACGAGGCACACTATTATCTAACTTGATTGAATAAATATTTCACGTGACTCACCGACTGTTGCAGTGCAAGACAAGCCTTTAAAATGGCCACTGCGTGCTCATTCTTTTTGAGCATAGTGAGCAGCTTGGCCAGTCGCATTCCAAACAAAATTGACGACTCCGTGCCGGCCTCGTCGATGCTCTGGGTTGACTTGTCCGACATCACGCTTCTTAGGTCGTCCATGATGTTGATATCAGATTCGGATAGGCCCTGCGAATATTACAGCGGGTTTCCATCTTGAAAACAACTTCAAAATGGAACTTTTCAGTTTCAGCCGAAAGATTTGTAATCAAAATTATAAAACTATTAGCATATTGTGCGATTGCATTCACAGAGTGCATGTTACAGAGGGTTAGCTTTTAGAAAAATAAAAATGTTAGCGGTTGTGCATTATAAAAACGTATAGAATTACATTGTGAAACTGAAGAGTTGTTAAAAATTGACATAATTGCTGCATTAAATTGGTTTCAGGATGGGAAACTTTACCAGCCGATCACTGCGTGAGGAGCTGCCAGCCTCTGACTCTGTGGCACTCTTCACCATGATCATCGGAATGTCCGAGTCGGCCTGATCCTCTCTTATCGTGCTGCGATTCTAAATTTCAATAATTAGTTCAGAAACATTTATTAGTAGGAAAAATAAGTAGCGTACAACAACACAAAACAATATTCTAATGAAAAAAATCGAGCTAGAAGGGCATTGTTCTCAGGAAATCTTATCGCTAGCTGGGGAATTATTTATAACTTTCGTTATCAAGCCGGGGTGACAACGGTGGGAAGTTTTACTGCTGCAGCTATTCATTTAGATTATTATAAACTGCAATTCTAGAGATAAAAATTAATTTTGTCTCGACTCCGAGAGCCTGCGGTGCTTTGTACCCCGAGTTTTTCAGATTCTAGTATGCAAAATAGTCAGTTTAGTAGCGACATAAGCACCTATCCGATTGTATCGAATGATAGCTGCCTAGCTGAGGACAGTTCCTCAGCCTGTCACCTGTGCCACGATGTACAAGAGACTTGGCGCCTGTATCAGTTTCAACTTTATCAGTTAACGGCGGGACTGAGTCTATTGACAAACTTGATCACTATTCTAGTGATGCTACGTCGTGGTATTTCCTACGCTTGTCATTTACACACTGTTGTCATGGCGATCGCTGACGCAGCTCACAGCCTGTGTGCAGCCATCATCACGAGGATAATTATGTCTGGCGGTGTTAGCAGCGACTTGCTGGGCGCATGCTGGTGCAAGCTGCTCTACTACGCGTACTTCCTGTCAAAGGCAATGTCCAACTGGACTATCCTGGTTCTCAGTGTTGGTCTCTGGCTTTCATTATCGCAACCGTTTCGAGCGACTCGAATGCAAAAGGTGGAATTTTTCTGTCTTCTTTATTGTACCAAATCAGGGGGTGAGTGGCCGAGCGGTCTGACGCGTTTGCCCCTCGCACCAAGGTCCCTAAGCTCGATTCCTCGGCGAGGCCACATTAATTTGGGGCGCAGCCGCGGAGAGAAGGCTTGGGGGCTTGTCGTGCAATTTACGCCATTGAGGGTCAACCTCCAACGCACAGTGAAAGTGTACACTGCCTGACGATGAGAAGTCAGGGCAGATGTACACACCTGTGTGAGCGTATGCCTGCGTACAGTATCTGTGTGAGTGTGTGCTCAGGAGTCAGCAAAATGGGCAGGTCTGCTGTTACCAAATCTGGCCATTTTGTCACTAATTTATAAAACTGTTCACTGCACATAAAACAATCCAGGTCAAAGTCGGTACCATGGTAACCTTCGGTCAGCTTGCCCTGCTACTTGGTGCACTATCACCCAGGCTCGTCTATGTGGACGCGCCAACAGCAGCGACAGATCGAACCAATTTCCTGTGCACCGTGCATCGTACCAGCCCAGGCTTCCGCTGCTTCGCCCTACTGGAGACTTTCGTCATCGCCCTGGTGCTGCCAATCGGAGCAAACCTGGTCGTCTGTTTGGCCAACGTTTGCCGTCTGAAGCGTCTCAGCAACGGATTCGGTAATCGGAGCATTCGGAGGGCCGTACTGGCTACTGGAACTACTCACGCTGCCCTTCACACACCCTACGCTGGTGTTTTAGCCGCAATGCAGCTTGGCTTGCTGGACAAATCATCCGGTTCTTACTATCTGGCCATCTGCCTGTACTATGCGGCCACCGCCTGGTACAGCTTAAGCTGCGTCACTAACTTTCTAGCCTATGTCACATTCTACCAAGGCTTTAGGCGTACACTGTTTTGCGGAAGGCTGAATTTGAAAAAATGATAGTTTTTTGTTTTAACCACGGTAAAAGTTGAATGATTTCATACTTGAACCAAGGGGTTTTACTACATGTGAATTACAGGCGGAGTCTTGATTCGTAAAAAAAATATTTTAAATGCTATGTTTTCAGTGAAATTTTAATTGCCACTTTTTAATACAATGCTGTGTTAGAATATGAGATGAAAGGGGTTAGAAAATTTCTAAACTGTTTTAAAATTCATTCAAAATAATGAATTTAGTGTTTTTAAATTCATCCCATGTCTTGTCTCCTGTTTTTCAGCGTCATGTAACAATGTACATGATCGATAGTGGGCTAAAGAAGTAGAAGTCACAGTTGAAAAATCCCACTAGAAAAAAAGGTAAAACAAATGAGAACTTTTAATAAAACAATTGCTAAATTAAAATATCACAGGGAAAAGCAATAAAATTTCTGCAGTTTCAACCGCTCGCAATGTACGGTTTTTTTCTAAAAAACTGACATTGCTATGCATCTACAGAGTGCATTTTCGCGGGAATTGTAACTGCTATATTCTTTTCCGAATTGAGTGCATAGCCAAAATGACAATATGAATGTTAATCTGTCTCTAAATATACCAATAGAGAATTTAGTCGACTAAGTAAATTTAAGTACAAGAAGAGAACCACGATCGATTTTGATTGGTATCGGTGCGGTGAAATAGGGACGAAGGCTCACCAAATCATTTATTTCAGTTTTTTAATTCGAAGAAAATCTTTTCTCACCCGCTCCAAGCTATCAGCCTTGCTATTCACCGCCCCAGCAACGGTTGCCGTGAAGATCAAGCAGTCTCCATCGTTGCTATCACTGTCTTGGGCAGTAGTCTGATCGGCGTTGGCAGCGTCCGGCGCATCTTCCGACGCAGCCGGCAGGTCCTCGTAGCCGCGCAAGGTGCAAGCAAGCTTGCCGCGCACATGGGGTGCGAAATAGCTCAACGGATCGAGGCCGGACGCTTCCACAGACTGCCACAGGTCGAGCAGCTCAGCTTCGGGTAGAACTCGCTCAGAATCGCGCGATCCGAATACGTCTAAGAACACGCTGAAAGTGAAGATAATTTATAGATAATAATTACTAGCCAATAGTTCCTCTTTAGGGAGAAGAAAATCAGGCTTTAAAGATTTGAAAAAAGCAATTAAAATAATCCAACCTCAATACTATGCGCATCTTATGCTATGTTCATGATATCTTTGTTATCGCCAAGATTAATCATGCTACATCTTCAATAACTGATGCTACACCCTCGACAATGTATGCTACACCCTCGATAATGTATGCTACACCCTCGATAATGTATGCTACACCCTCGATGATGTATGCTACACCCTCGATAATGTATGCTACACCCTCGATAATGTATGCTACACCCTCGATGATGTATGCTACACCCTCGATAATGTATGCTACACCCTCGATAATGTATGCTACACCCTCGATAATGTATGCTACACCCTCGATAATGTATGCTACACCCTCGATGATGTATGCTACACCCTCGATAATGTATGCTACACCCTCGATAATGTATGCTACACCCTCGATGATGTATGCTACACCCTCGATAATGTATGCTACACCCTCGATAATGTATGCTACACCCTCGATAATGTATGCTACACCCTCGATAATGTATGCTACACCCTCGATGATGTATGCTACACCCTCGATAATGTATGCTACACCCTCGATAATGTATGCTACACCCTCGATGATGTATGCTACACCCTCGATAATGTATGCTACACCCTCGATGATGTATGCTACACCCTCGATAATGTATGCTACACCCTCGATAATGTATGCTACACCCTCGATGATGTATGCTACACCCTCGATAATGTATGCTACACCCTCGATAATGTATGCTACACCCTCGATGATGTATGCTACACCCTCGATAATGTATGCTACACCCTCGATAATGTATGCTACACCCTCGATGATGTATGCTACACCCTCGATAATGTATGCTACACCCTCGATAATGTATGCTACACCCTCGATAATTCATGCCACCCCTCGATAAATCATGCCACCCCTCGATAAATCATGCCACCCCTCGATAATTCATGCCACCCCTCGATAGATCATGCCACCCGTCGATTATTCATGCCACCCCTCGATAAATCATGCCACCCGTCGATTATTCATGCCACCCCTCGATAATTCATGCTTCCCTCCATAGTTTATGCTGCCCCTCGACAAGTAATTCTCCCCTTTTTCATAAATATGTTTAATTCTACTGGCCTAATGTGCAATGAAATACCACTGGGATTAGAAGGACGGACAACTACTCGAAAATTTCGTGGAAAGTGTTCAGGATTCGGGTTTTTGCCGAAAAATATAACCTATTTTTTTATTTTTAGCAAAAATGTTCAGACTGTGTTTGATAATTCCGTTTTCTTATTTATAGCTTTATTTGTGTTATGTTCATTCTCTTTTTCTCTACACGCTCTCCATTGTACCTAAAAAGTAAAAAAATCCCCATTCTAAATTTCTAATTTTCCTATCCCGGTAGTGTCTTTTTCGTAAAAAATCGCTTCCAAAACCTTTTCTAAGAAAGGCCCTGTGTACAATGTATTGAATCCGTCACCAAATGCCTAATGTGTGTAATCTATACGAGAGACTAAATAGTAAAATTGACCAATCAAAAGGCAGGAGGAGGTTGTCGATTGAAGAACATCACCAAAGAGGACACACCTTGGATCGCTGATGATCTTCATAACCTGATCGAATCTAGAGGCTCGGTCGAAATGATAGATCGCTTCAGCGTGATCGGCCTCCTCTAGAAAGTGATGGCCCAGTAGTGAATGGAATTTGTAACGCATTCCTGAGGCAGTTGGCACCCTGCTGGGCTGGCATCGAGTCTCTACCGCGGCCGGCGCCACACAGCTGAAGAAGATATGCTCAACAATCTCGGCAAAGTGCAAATGAATGAACTTGTAGCGGCCATCAACTAGTTGGAGAATACCGGCAGCCGAATTGAAGAACCGATGCCAGTCGAACAGGGCTACCTGAGCCTGCGAGCTGTAGCCCAGACGGCTTAGTAGGGCCAAAATTCCATGCAGGGAGAGGCCTCGGCGTGACAACGCGATCAGAGCCAGCGACTCGGATACCCAATCTTCCCACTCTGCGGATGAGAAGGTTGGCAGGAAAACTAGCCAAAGGTTATAGGCAGTACTCACAATGGGTATTTTATAATACCCAACGTTAAAATCAGTAGACTTCGATAATATTTCAAACACTTGTCACCGTTAACAATATATTCGAATAATCAGTTAGTAGGTATTGGAATTTAAAAAAAAAATAATAATAATTGCAGGCGGGCTGCGCGGGCAATGGCATATCATTTGGTGACACTAGACCCGCAGCCAGCGAGGAGGCAATTCTGCTCATTTCGCTGACTCCTGAGCACACACGCACATAGATACTGTACACAGGCACACGCTCACACAGGTGTGTACATCTGCCCTGACTTTCTCATCGTCAGGCAGTGTACACTCTCACTGTGCCTTGGAGGTTGGCCCTCAAGGGCGTAAATTGCACGACAAGCCCCCAAGCCTTCTCTCCGTGGCTGCGCCCCAAATAAATGTGGCCTCGCCGTGGAATCGAACTCAGGGACCGTGGTGCGAGAGGCAAACGCGTTAACCGCTCTGCCACCGACCCCCCAGATTTTGAGTATAAAATTATAAATTAACAATTAAGCTTGCAGAAAATTCACGTTGACAGGGACCTCGTTTTAAGAAAATGCTTAGACAAAGCAAAAGGTACGTAGCAATTACAGCAGTAAAATCTAAGAAAATGTAAAGCTAATTAATTACTTTGGATGGATTTTAATTAAACTTATTAATTGGCTGGTCAGAATGCAATTGTGAAAAAAGTTGAGACAAATGATGGCTGCTTTTTTGAGCCGTTTAAGTCGCATAATTTAATATAATTTTGTAACAACCTTTCAATAGAGGGACTCTGGTAACCGTGAGTTTGTGTGTCGTGAAACGATTAATAAAAAAATAATTGTAATAAAGATTTTAATATGGGACATTTTAAATGTTAATATAAATGGGTAAATGCGAATCAGTAGGCAAACTTGTCAAATGTAAACCTGAAATCACGTTGCAGATTTTTTATCTGAAACAGGAATAACAATTTGATAGGTTTTTTATATCAAGCCCTGGAGAAAGGCAATGTACGAATAGGTAAGACAGACATTCTACAGAACATCTCAGTAGTATTTGTCTAGTGCTACTGTTAGTAAAGACATGCTGTTTTCAATATTTTTAGTAAAAACATCAAAGCTTTGCCTTAAAATTGTTGTCACCTTGAAATTTCCCTAGCTTTCTGCGTTTTCGATGTTTCACTGAAATTTAATTTCGAATATTTTTTTATTCAGCTCTTCAATAAGTTAGTGTTACTTTCACATCACGTTACTTATAAGTAGAAAGCATTGGTTATGATGTGAAGTTTTCAACAAAAAGTGGCCCCTACCGTGCTTAATTTGAGATTCCTCCTTCTCAAACAGGCTCTTTTGAGTCTGCTCGCTTTTCTCCATCAGAGTCAGTTTCACCCAGCCGTACTCGGTGGCCCAACGCCTCAGCAAGTGTAGGAATAGCTGCCTGATGGAGCTGATGTCACCTTCGGATGGACCATGGTGTTTCGTTAGATTTGGCAGTACCAGACTTTTAAAATAGGAAACTCCTAGACAAAAATGCAAAAAAATATTAATTGAAGGCATTACAAAAGGGCTGTCGGCACTGCACCACATGATTTGGCGACAGTTGACCCGCAGCCAGCGAGGAGGCAATTCTGTCCATTCCTCTGACTCCTGAGCACGCACTCACACATGTGTGTACATCTGCCTGGACTTTCTCATTTTCAAGTGTGTAATTTGCACGACAAGCCCCCAAGCTGTCTGCCTGCATCTGCGCCCCAAATAAATGTGGCCTCGCCGCGGAATCGAGCTAAGGGACCTTGGTACGAAAGCCGCTCTTCCATTTATTGTCTATGGCCAAGCCACATTTAAAAAGTTAAAAAATAAAACAGTGGTCAATTTTTATACTGATGTCATATGATAATATCAACTATATACATAGTGGGAGAGGTGATTAAGTCAAGACAAACTGATTCAGTCCCGAATTCCGGTCAGAAGCAATGCTTTTCTTCCTTCGAATACAGCCTCGTCTGTTACTTCGATTCCAGCTGAATAATATAATAATAATTGCAGGATGGCTGCGGGCAGTGGCACATTATTTAGTGACACTAGACCCGCAGCCAGCGAGGAGGCAATTCTGCCCATTTCGACTCCTGAGCACACACGCACACAGATTCTGTACACAGACACGCTCACACAGGTGTGTACATCTGCCCTGAATTTCTCATCGTCACGAATTGTACATTTCACTGTGCCTTGGAGGTTGGCCCTCAAGGGCGTAATTGCACGACAAGCCCCCAAGCCTTCTCTCCGCGGCTGCGCCCCAAATTAATGTGGGCCTCGCCGTGGAATCGAACTTAGGGACCTTGGTGCGAGAGGCAAACGCGATAACCGCTCTGCCACCGACCCCCTATACTGATGTCTTTGAAGTAGAGAAAGTTGTCAGCCTCACCGATGGCATTAATTAAGGCAGTTCGTTTCTCCTGACTGCAGCAGACAATGTGATACTCGTTAGCCAGCAATGACTGCGCCAGCGGACAGTTGGGCGCTAGAGGACTTTCGGCGAACGCTTCCCAGAAGTATTCGTCCGGATTCTGGCCGAAATCGGCGCAGAAATTCGACATCATTTCAACGCCGCCACCACCGCCGCCGCCGCCGCCAAAACGATAAATTTTCACGTCAGCTCTACGCGACAAACTGGCACAGGTGAGATCTGAGCTTAGAGTGCTGGCTACAATGCGACAGCCGGGCGGTAGGCGACTTGGTAACCAAGCGAGACGCTTCACCTGAAGTGATGAATTGTTGAGTTTTCTAAGAAACTAGACTATTTTGATACACAATAAAATACTTTGCGTCTCCGTTTCAATCAGACAAGTTAATAAAACAGTAACCTCGTCACATCGGCAGCCAATAGAGTCGCCGAAGCAGTCCAAGCCATCGACCACCAGCAGCATCCTGCCCATTGACAATGCCGCCTCAAATGAGCCAACAACTTCTTGATAGGTGAAGGCCGGATCCAGGGTGAGAAACTGCGGCTCTGTTGGTTTCATTTTGATATTTTTTATTGAATATTTGGCTAGTAAATTGTGGAAATCGAATTGTATTAAACAGTATCTTTGCAGAATCATTTTTCCTGAGTTGAGTACACACCAGGTGTACTCCGCTCGATTCCACAGCGAGGCCACATTTATTTGTTGTGCAATTTACATCCTTAAAAGGGCTAAGCTCCAAGGCACAGTGAGAGTGTACACAGCCTGACGAGGATAAAGTCATGGCATATGCACACACCTGTGCGCGTGTGTGCTCAGGAGTCAGCGGAATGGGCAGAATTGCCTTCTCGCTGGATGGCTTCGGGTCTAGTGTCACCATATTACGTGACAACGCCAGTAACAAAACCCTCCTGCAAATAAATTGCATTGTTATTTTTTACTTATTCCTGCAGCTAAACACTGTCCTACTAATTTGTTAAGTAGTGTCTTTGTCACCCTGTAAAGTGGAAAGCAATGCAATGAGAACAACAAGGGAATAATTTTTTTTTCGATCTAAAACTTGGGTCTGTTCGGTGGTCGGTTTTCATCGAAAGACTCTCGCAATCTGTCGTTGCCTCACTCACCGTGACTGCGCACGTTGAAGTGTTGATGCACCCGCTGTTTAACCAGCTCCATGAAGTTTACAGCGTCGCAGCTGGCCCTATTGGCTCCCACATAGTAGGGTATCACAAGCGGCTGGCGTCGTAACCAGGCGGACTCTCCGTCGGGGCCACCGTCCGCTGCAGCGTCGGCTCGAGCAACAGTCTGCGCTTCGGCGAAGTTTCTCAGCCAGTGCGATAACAAAGTAGACTTTCCGCTGCCTCTCTCGCCAGCCAGCAGGAATATAGCTGGCGGAGCTGCGTCCTGGTTGTTTCCACCTGTGTGCCTCAGGTGGGTCTTGGCCATGATTTCGCTGTGGTCGCGTCTGAGAAAAGGTTCTAGTGGGTCAACGGGCGCCATCGCCGGTTTTGATTCGGCGTCGTTGCCATCGGCCACGAATCGATCGATTTCGGCGAGGCAGCGGGAGAACTCAGCGCCGATTTGAACACCCTCCAGTCGGAGCTCCTGTTCGATGCGCTGGTCGCGCTCCATGGCATCGAACAATGAAATGGCGGGCAGGTCAACGCTGTCCACATAGCGAACACCCAGGTGTTCCTCGAAATCGGTGAGTATGGCCTGCTCCAGCTCATCTGGTGTGGTGAAGAATTTCATGGGGACGCCTTTGCGAATCAAGCGTTGCTTGAGCTCTTCAACTTTCATCGCGGCGTAGTCGGATTCCACCTGAAATCCAGAGTGAGTTTTCGTAAATCAGAACCAGAGCTTCTTTAGGAGTTTTAGGACTCTTTAGGATTATCTGACTGACGTTATCCAAACCTGTAAAAATACATCGTGAAAAATTCAGTTTCACCTTGAATTGTCGCAGCATGCGTTCTCGCTCGGCTTCGCTCAGGTGTCTGTACAGAGAGTCCTGGTGCGCGGCGGAGCGGACGTACACAAAGCAGTGCTTGCAGGCTTTGAGAAACACGGCCAAAGTGGTTTGCAGGTCGTTAACGCTGCTGTTTGTGTAGGCCTCGTTGAGCAGCCAGGTGTAACTAAGCAATAATTTGTTAATATACTTTCGTCAAATTGAAATACTTTCGTCATCTAAGAACTTGATCCAGATCACTTTGTCAATCAACACTAAGGTACATTACCCATTTTCGGCGGCCTTTTTCAAGCTAGCCTTGAGCCACTCGTTTTGCTGCTCCGTCGTGTTGCTAGGCGACGATCCGGCAAAGCTGGCCAACGATTTCCGTCGATGCTGTTTACGGAAGTCGGTGAAAGAACCGCGGCGGGACATTCTGCGACTTCCAAGGCCGCTGAAGCCGCCGCCGCCGCCGCCCAGACCTCCGCCTCCGCCTCCTAGCATGAACGGATGCAGAAAAACTTCGCGTTCGACATCCTCATCATTGTTGTCAACTTTTGGCGGCGGCGGTACGTGCAGGCCGTACTTTTCGCCGATTAGGCAAATAAAATAGGGCGAGCAGCGCTTCACTGCGTCGAGCGAGATTTGCACAAGATCGTCCGACTCCAGCTGGTCCTCAGTGAGGCCGCGGTAAAGATCCACTGGGAAGAATCTTCGACTCTTTAGCTGACACAGTTTGTCCAGCTTCTTGGCAATGACGGTGTGAAAATATTCGCGCTCGTTCTCAAAGTCCATTGTGGACACGAGCAATGGTTCGATGGCAATGTGGCTGGCCATCTGAAGAAAATATTACAAATTACTCTGTGACAAAGAAACGCATCGTTAAAATATATACTTAATGTCCTGTGTAGCTTATTTATCTTGTAGCAAGGTAAAGTGTCCTAGTATAAATCATGAACCTCAATTTACTCCTTTCTTATTGTAATTTACTCGATTGTTTTTGTTAACTACGTCTGAACTATTTATAAAGAAAATATATAATATAAACTCTTTCTAGAACTTCACTCTAAGTTTTCCTAATTTATGGAGATAATACCAATACAGCATCAGCAAGATTGTCTGTTATATTCGATGCTTTGGATTTTCTTGAAACTCTAAAAGCCAAAGCACGATTATTGACGATAACGTGCTTAAGTAAGGAATAGCTAAGGAATGATTTTAAGCAATTTATTGTAGTAAACTGATTAGACAGACATATTGAACTTTGACACCTCCAGAAGAATATGAAATATTTAACTAGATTTGGCCTCGTATAAATAAAATTGCAACGTTTTATTCAGAATACTTATCACTTAACACGTAAAAATACATAGGATTTATAATAGCACATGAATTTGAGGCGTCAAAATTTGTCTTTTTACAATTTGTGGCAGCATATTAAGATTTGTGGTTCAATTTTTTCTAGCTTCACTATTCTTCTGAGTTATGTATCAATAATATTTCAGCTTGTTAAAAAAGACGATACTTTAGTATGTCAAATTTTGACAAGTTTACACCAGTTACACATATAAACAAAGCAGCTTTCTATAGCGTGCACTCTGGTAGTTTAAAGATGCTTTATTGCAACCAGGAAAAAACATAAAAACAAAAGTAAAAGTTTTATTGTCTACTCATTAACACGGTAATAAATTGTGCCGGTCTCATCAATCAAGGAAAATCAAATAACGAAAGGTTGGGTGCTTCTTCCAGCTTAGTGATTTGATAAGCTCTACTAACATACAACTCCTGGTCACCGGGTGGTGATGGCTATAGCCCTTTTGATCTAAGCTACACAAATCTAACTACACAAGTGTGCATCTACAGTTACCTATTCCCAGTCCAACAAGGGTTTCCAGATCTTGGACCAAAATCTTTGTTCCAAATTTTTCTAGTGTAGGATGTCAGAGAAACACTAGGCAGAAATAAATTCACAATAGGCAATAATTGACCAATTAAGATTTTAAACAGCTTCACATTTCTAGCTTAGAATGTATTTATTTAATTGAATTTATTTGAATTTATACATTTATTTATTTAATTCTATATATTTTGTACTAAGGTACATTTTCCTGAGCTTAGTTCTGAAATGAAATTGCGCAATATTCTTTATTGGCACAATTTCAGAGAAAAGGCTTCTGGGCTTGTTCTGTTTCTGCTATTGAAGCCAACTCCAAAGGCCAGAGAGTGATAGTGTACAGTGCCTGACATGGTTGTATCTGTTTTATTAGATAAGAAAGTATATTTTCAAGATGCAAATATAAATTTCAATAATTTTCAAATGCTATAGAATTTTTATTTCAATTTTAACATTTTAACTTTATTCCAGGCAACAACCATATACCTCTTGTAATCAGTAAGAGATAATTTATCTCAAAGTAAAATTAATCTCAAAGCCTTTCACTCCATTTGACTGGCCTAGTGAAGCAAATGGACTTTTTTCTACAAGGCAGGGTAAGTTGATTGTCCTCTTAACAGTTTTTATATAAAATATTGCAGTTAAGTTTACAGAAAAATATTTAACATTCAACATAAAAAATAATGACATACATTTTAGAAAATTTCTGAATAATAATTAAACAGCTTTAAAATGTAAGGAATTGCTTAATTGTGTACATTAATGGTTAAGGGTCACTTGTTTTTTAAATTAAAGTAAGATAAAAAAACAAATAGTGAAAATTTTTATTTGTGATTTTTTACATGAATTGGTTTCTATTAGCTATACAAAACTATTTGTGTGCAATTTATACAGACCAATTATTATAAAAAATTATTACTTTTTCTAACCCTAGAAATGTATGAAGTATTACAAGGAAGTGCTGGTTTAGTGGTAAAGGTTGTGTTGTTTACTTTCTGTGATGCAATCAGAATATTCACTTATTTATGTAATGAGTGTATTTAAAAGTTTTCAGTACAAAAATAAAATAGGTTTCTGAGCTGGAAAAACTTAACTTGGTAGAGATGAGACACATAAGATATGAGAGAGGCGACTAATGAGAGACAAGACTAAAGAGAGATTAGACTAATGCGATATCAGACTGATTAGAGATGAGACTAATGAGAGATGAGACTGATTAGAGATGAGAATAATGGGAGATAAGACTGATTAGAGATGAGACTAATGAGATATCAGACTTATTAGAGATAAGACTAATGAGAGATCAGACTAATGAGAGATTAGACTAAAGAGAGATTAGACTAATGAGAGATTAGACTAATGAGAGATTAGACTAATGAGAGATTAGACTAATGAGAGATTAGACTAATGAGAGATTAGACTAATGAGCGATGAGACTAATGAGAGATCAGACTGATTAGAGATGAGACAAGGAGAGATTAGAATAACGATAGATGAGACAAGGAATCGAGAGATGAGACATGGTACACACTTTTGCTCAAATAAATAGCGAACGAAACAAAACATTATTCGCTCAGATGTGCGAAAGTGCTTTCGCCGCTTTTGGAGGCAACAGCAGCGGCCGCGACAGCAGCTCAAGTATTCCTATTCATCAGCATTACGAGCAACAGCAGCAGCAGCAGAATCATTGGCGACTTGGAATCTTGGGCGCAGGCGGTCGTAATGGAACAGATTTTAGCGGCGAAGTTCTAGGAGGAGTCGGGTACAACAATGGCGGTGACGGCTGTAGCGGTCTAATGCTAGACTCAGCCGCTCAGGAGCTTGCCTTCGACGAAGACTTCATGCAACCGTTTGAACCATTGGCTTGTGAGTTTGCTATTGTGGATGTTTTCTATACGGCTCGGGGGTTAATGCTTGCGTTCAATAATATTTTTATGCTGGGGGTCAATGACTTCTTTGGTGTATTTTATTGCGGGTCAACGACCTCTGTAGTGTATTTTATTGGGTGTCAGTGACCTCTGTAGTGTATTTTATTGGGGGTCAGTGACCTCTGTAGTGTATTTTATTGGGGGTCAATGACCCCTTTAGTGTGTTTTTTGGGGGTCAATGACTTCTGTAGTGAAATTTAATTAGGGGTCAATGACCTCTGTAGTGTATTTTTGGGGGTCAATGACTTCTGTAGTGTATTTTATTGGGGGTCAGTGACTTCTGTAGTGTATTTTATTGGGGTCAGTGACTTCTTTGGTGTATTTTATTGGGGGTCAATGACCTCTGTAGTGTATTTTATTGGGGTCAATGACCTCTGTGGTGTATTTTATTGGGGTCAATGACTTCTGTAGTGTATTTTATTGGGGTCAGTGACTTCTTTGGTGTATTTTATTGGGGGTCAATGACCTCTGTAGTGTATTTTATTGGGGGTCAATGACTTCTGTAGTGAAATTTAATTGGGGGTCAGTGACCTCTGTAGTGTATTTTATTGGGGGTCAGTGACCTCTGTAGTGTATTTTATTGGGGGTCAGTGACCTCTGTAGTGTATTTTATTGGGGGTCAATGACCCCTTTAGTGTGTTTTTGGGGGTCAATGACTTCTGTAGTGAAATTTAATTAGGGGTCAATGACCTCTGTTAGTGTATTTTTGGGGGTCAATGACTTCTGTAGTGTATTTTATTGGGGGTCAGTGACTTCTGTAGTGTATTTGATTGGGGTCAGTGACTTCTTTGGTGTATTTTATTGGGGTCAATGACCTCTGTAGTGTATTTTATTGGGGGTCAGTGACCTCTGTAGTGTATTTTATTGGGGGTCAATGACCCCTGTAGTGTGTTTTTTGGGGGTCAATGACTTCTGTAGTGAAATTTAATTAGGGGTCAATGACCTCTGTAGTGTATTTTTGGGGGTCAATGACTTCTGTAGTGTATTTTATTGGGGGTCAGTGACTTCTGTAGTGTATTTTATTGGGGTCAGTGACTTCTTTGGTGTATTTTATTGGGGTCAATGACCTCTGTGGTGTATTTTATTGGGGGTCAGTGACTTCTGTAGTGTATTTTATTGGGGTCAGTGACTTCTTTGGTGTATTTTATTGGGGTCAATGACCTCTGTGGTGTATTTTATTGGGGTCAATGACTTCTGTAGTGTATTTTATTGGGGTCAGTGACTTCTTTGGTGTATTTTATTGGGGGTCAATGACCTCTGTAGTGTATTTTATTGGGGGTCAATGACTTCTGTAGTGAAATTTAATTGGGGGTCAGTGACCTCTGTAGTGTATTTTATTGGGGGTCAGTGACCTCTGTAGTGTATTTTATTGGGGGTCAGTGACCTCTGTAGTGTATTTTATTGGGGGTCAATGACCCCTTTAGTGTGTTTTTGGGGGTCAATGACTTCTGTAGTGAAATTTAATTAGGGGTCAATGACCTCTGTTAGTGTATTTTTGGGGGTCAATGACTTCTGTAGTGTATTTTATTGGGGGTCAGTGACTTCTGTAGTGTATTTGATTGGGGTCAGTGACTTCTTTGGTGTATTTTATTGGGGTCAATGACCTCTGTAGTGTATTTTATTGGGGGTCAGTGACCTCTGTAGTGTATTTTATTGGGGGTCAATGACCCCTGTAGTGTGTTTTTTGGGGGTCAATGACTTCTGTAGTGAAATTTAATTAGGGGTCAATGACCTCTGTAGTGTATTTTTGGGGGTCAATGACTTCTGTAGTGTATTTTATTGGGGGTCAGTGACTTCTGTAGTGTATTTTATTGGGGGTCAGTGACTTCTGTAGTGTATTTTATTGGGGTCAGTGACTTCTTTGGTGTATTTTATTGGGGGTCAGTGACTTCTGTAGTGTATTTTATTGGGGGTCAGTGACTTCTGTAGTGTATTTTATTGGGGGTCAATGACTTCTGTAGTGTTTTATGGTTGGGGTCAATAACTGCTATCCAATTTTGTGTTGTGGTCAGACCTAACGATGGTTTTCACATTTACTTATTCAATATTAAGAGCAGATTAATTCTCATATATAATAATTGAATTATGAGGGAGTCTCTAGGGGTAATATAAATGCAAACAAAATTAATAATCCTTCTAGTTACTATTTATAATGTGAGTGACACATTCTGTATTCAAGCTATATATCCGCCACTCTAACACTTTCCCTAATCTTTGCTATACATATTCCTCTTGAATTTTCCAAAATATTTCCAAGCCTTCGCCGTACTCTTAGGAAGAGAAACTCACAAAAAAACTGAGTGCTTTCACTAAGCGCGATCAGTTTTAACACTGACAGTGTTATTAATGCTCTACTTACTGTTCCGTATCCTAACTATTACAATAATATGCGCCGAGAACCGTTTGCTCAACTCGAGACCAAAGAGATTAAAAAAAAAGATCGATTTTTTTTTTACTAGAAACGCTAAGGTTGATATATTCTGTAGCAGTGAAACTACTGTTGCACTTTATAATTATTGAGCCACTAAAAATCGCTGTAAATTTTTAAATCTGCTCCTTTGGATGAATTATTGTTGCTTGTCAGTTTGCTAGGCACTAACTGTCTATGCGGGGTTAGCGTTTAGCTAGGAATTGGTTGCTAGGGTGGGGGGCAGGACGGAGGTCCTAACCTTTTAAAGGTGTGCATCGGAAACTTTTCTAAACCCCCTTCTTGTACAAGCGTCGAATCGTCGAAAAAATCTAACGCAGGTTTTCGTGTTCGCAGCGTGTGCCTGATTTCCAACCCCGACATTGGGTACGACCAAGTGAAAGAAAGAAAGAAGATAGTTACTAAAATGTTGCATAGCTTCTTGTCTGTCCCTTTCGCAACTGGGGAAATAATATCCTATGCTGTTGTGTTGGCCAGCTAGCCGGGCAATTTTCTAACCCTGCAAAATGTTCCTCGCGTCTTCTGTTGTTAGTAATAAAGTTTCATATTTAGGGCTACGTGTCAATCTACATGTCTGGATCAGTCTTTTCACCCTCTCCTTCTCTCCCTCACTCTCTCACCCTCTCCCTCTCTCCCTCACTCTCTCACCCTCTCCCTTTCTCCCTCACTCTCTCACCCTCTCCTTCTCTCCCTCACTCTCTCACCCTCTCCTTCTCTCCCTCACTCTCTCACCCTCTCCCTTTCTCCCTCACTCTCTCACCCTCTCCCTTTCTCCCTCACTCTCTCACCCTCTCCTTCTCTCCCTCACTCTCTCACCCTCTCCTTCTCTCCCTCACCCTCTCCTTCTCTCCCTCACTCTCTCACCCTCTCCTTCTCTCCCTCACTCTCTCACCCTCTCCCTTTCTCACTCACTCTCTCACCCTCTCCTTCTCTCCCTCACTCTCTCACCCTCTCCTTCTCTCCCTCACTCTCTCACCCTCTCCTTCTCTCCCTCACTCTCTCACCCTCTCCTTCTCTCCGTCACTCTCTCACCCTCTCCTTCTCTCCCTCACCCTCTCCTTCTCTCCGTCACTCTCTCACCCTCTCCTTCTCTCCGTCACTCTCTCACCCTCTCCTTCTCTCCGTCACTCTCTCACCCTCTCCTTCTCTCCGTCACTCTCTCACCCTCTCCTTCTCTCCCTCACCCTCACCATCTCTCCCTCACCCTCTCCCTCTCTCCCTCTCTCTCTCACCCTCTCCTTCTTTCCCTCACCCTCTCTCTCCCTGATACTCACTAAATCTCACCCTTTCCTCATTCAGAATCAAACTAGCTTATTTACTTTTAAATTACACCCTTTTTCCACCTTTTTGATATCGACTGCTGTACTTTTACTCTCTAGCTCTCCCTTCGTCATTCTCTTGCCTCTTCTCTTACTCGCCTCTCAGTGCGTCCAAGATCTGTATTGTATTGTAAAATATGGTTTAATCGTGACCTCGTTAACTCGCAGATCACGAACAAAAAACATCACTTGCCTCCCCAAAAAATTTCAGACAAATCGGCCTCCCAAAACAGTGCCCACGACCAGCCCATAGACAGGATGCTGCTTGATATGTCTCAAAGTGATTCCTGCCTTTTGTTAGGCCAACAGAAGTTGCCGCAGCACAGGCAGCAGGACGACTTCGCAGAATTAGTCAGAAAGCCGGACAGACAACGCGCCGAACAAAACGGACCGCCCAGCTTGGAGGAGGCCACGGCGGCTACTACGCCGACACCGCCGCCAACGGCCGCTTCGAATGACGGCGGATATTCGGCAGACGACAGCGAGTCAGGCGTCGGCGTAGCGGTCGGCGGCGCCTGTCACAGACTGTTGACAATGTCTCCGCCCGCTACTAGAGATCGCTACAGGCTGGTTGTTGAACTGGAGACTTCAGTTGCCGCGTCGGATTTAGAACTAAAGAAGAAGTCAACAGGTTAGTACTAACTGAGATTCGAACTCTCGACCTCAGTCCTGTGTATCATTATCCCAAAGTGAAACAATGCAAACAGTGTCTCGCTGAATGATACAATTTTTTTCAAGCGGTTAACGGCCAACCTCTAATGCACAGTGAGAGTGTACACTGCCTGACGATGAAAAATTCTGGGCAGATGTACACACCTGTGTGAGCGGGTCTAGTGCCACCAAATGATGTGCCATTGCCCGCAGCCCTCCTGCAATTATCATTAATTTTATTATTATCTGTCATCGAACCCTCGACCTCCAAGACGTGTGTCCAAGGCTCTAACTTAATTACTAATTAATTACACCTGCCCTAATTAATAAGAGACAAATTGTTCCAGTGGAGTCAGGAATCGAACCCCCGACCTTAAACTACCAGGCTACAACCCCCCGCCTGAGTCTGTAAGAAGTGATTATGAAAGGAAGGATTCTGACTATAATACGGTGCTATTAAATAGTTTTTTTTCTTCCTACTCAGGTGTTACCATAGCAACGGGTAGTTCAGCACGCTCGACAAACGCGACCGAGGCGGCTACGCCGGCATCGTCAAGAACAACCACCTGGCGAAGGTTAAAATCTAGCGCCGGTAATAGGCTAGCATCCTGGAGGGCTCTGAACGAAATTGCCACCCGACCCAATCCTTTAATGGCCACCTCGCTGCGATTTGACATCGGCGACAACATTGAATCTGACGAACAACAGAAGCCTTGGTCTGAGCGAGCCCAGTACTCTGGCACACTGCTCGAACTATTTCAAAGATCTCGACGTCAGAGTACTGGCTCCTCCGGCTCCCTTCTGTCTGTTGCTGCCGCCGCAGCCGCCGCCGCCGCCGCCGTAAATACGTCCTCATCCGCTTCGTCGACACCAGCAATGTCGCATCGGCACAATGTAGCCTGCCAATTCCCAGCGCCAGCCGCGCCACCACAGTCCAAATCTTGCAGAACCAATCAGAATCATCAGAAGAGTCAACGAATCGGCGGCCCGCTACCGCGCGGCTTAGCCTTCCTTCGCGATCCGTTGCCGCCTCCGCAGCCAGGCGATACAAGCGACTCGGGCATTGACACGCCCGGAGCTGTCGGAAAAACCGCCGCTCATTCCACCTTGGTCTGCAGGAACTGCGGCTGCCGCCAGCAGCAGCAGCAGCAGCAGCAGCGTTCTTTGAAATCCTGCCTGCTGCCTGTAGTGGGTCCCATTGACGATGCTGTCAATCAGGACGCCGACATTGATTCTATAACAACATCGTCTTCGTCGTCTTGCTCCGTTGTGGATGTCGAAACTGCCACCGCCGCTGCCGCCGCCGCCGCTGCTGCCGCATCTGAATTCGAAGGATTTCGTGCCAAGAAGTCCGTATCGTTTTGTGACCGACCTCCGTCGGCTCCAGCCTCGGCGCCTACTGGTCGACGATCGCGGAAGTCGTCAGCTGCCGGATTGGGCTCCCCCGCAGCCGCCGGTGCCGCCAGAGCTCGAATTCAAAGGCCGCTCAGTTTGCAATTGAACGATTTGACAACGAATGTTATACCGAAACAGGTTTGTAGCATTAATATCAGAAATTTAGTGTGGTTTTCTAAGGGATCTTGCAGCCTAGTGAATAGAGCTTAGGACTACTCTGACTGAGAGGTCGGATGTTCGAATCTAACCCCAAGGGAAGCAATTTATGACCTTGAGCATGTGGCCTAATTAATATCTAATGACACGCCATTTAACCAAGCTGTAAAATGTCTTCCTGCATGCGCTGATTAGAATTCTTATCTGTCTAGCCTATATGTATAGAAAAAGCCAAAACTACTGACAAACAGGTGGGCCTCTACGGCGGCGACAGCGACAGTCCGCCGCTGCTATTCCACGGCTCACCGCCGGAGTCCCCAAGGGCCGTTGGCGAAAAATCGCATCGTCAGCGCCTTCAGACTCTTGTTAGCGACGCCATTCGCGGAGTCAACGATCTTCTACTTGCAGTAGCATCGGGCACCGATTCTCAATCAGCCGCCGCTCGTCGCCTGTGTCCGCCTCTGCACGGCTTATTATCCGACGAATTGTTGGCAGCTTCGGCAACGTCGGGTAATGCTAGTGGAGCTTCCGGTTCGTCAACTGCCGGAGTGTCCTCTCCGGTTGGACCTGTGGTGCCCGCTGTTACGGCAAGCAGTCGACTAGCATTTGGCGTGGTCAAAAACCGATCACACCTGTGGCAGATGATTGAAGAATCCTGCAAGCCTGGTTTGTTTTCAATTGTGTTGCCTATATGTTGCGAAAACTATCATTTTATAAGCAGTGGTAGAAATCGTTGGAAATCATTTAACAAATGATTTGTAAATCGTTAATTAAAATAATATCGATCTTATTTTATTAACTTCTTTATTGCTAGTTAGAAAGTAAAGCTCTAAATTTTTGTTATAAAAGTAAAATACACTATTAAAAAACATTCTTCTTTACAGGCCCTTACAACACGTTGTTTAGCGAAGCGCTTCGCTCAGTTCGCAGCGTCAGCGGCCTATCGCTTGAGCGTCTGAAGTTTAACGCTTTCGTCATGGCCTGTCTGAAGTGAGCCATATTTTTATCGATTTTTTCTAGCCAGATTTCCTACCCCTCCTAACAGTGTACGTCTATGTACATGCAAACCTCCTCTCTCGTCTAGCTAAATTTCTTTCTCTAGGCTAGTCTAATTTCCTATCCTTGTCCAGAGTGTACATCTAGACCTCTTCAGTCGCTCACTTTCTTTCCCTAGGCTAGCCTGATTTCATTCGCCTGCGTAGCGTACATTCAAACCCCCAATCTCACCCTCTATCTCGCTCAATTTATTTTTCTAGGCTAGCCTGATTTCCTACCCCTGCCCACAGTGTACATTAAACTCCCCGCAATCTCGCTCAATTTCTTTCCCTAGGCTAGCCTGATTTCCTACCCCTGCCCACAGTGTACATTTAAACTCCCCGCAATCTCGCTCAATTTCTTTTTTTAGGCTAGCCTGATTTCCTACCTCTGTCCACAGTGTACATTAAACCCCTCCGCAATCTCGCTCAATTTCTTTCCCTAGGCTAGCCTGACTTCATACCCCTTTCCCCACAATGTACATTTAAATAGCACAGTTTTCTTAACCCAGAAAGCACCGCAGCTAATCAATTCGCACCTCCCTCCCTGTTACGTCAGCACGCGCATCCTTCTCAGCTGGCTAGTTGAAGTGGCTCGCAACGAGGCCCTTCTAAAGCGCTATTATAGACAGACGGCATTTATGCGCGGTTGTCACAATCGCTACTGCGAATTATTCGCCGATTTAACAACAGCACTCGAGCTACTACTGTCGCAGGGATTCAATTTCGATTTGACATCGCCCGGTGGTGAGACAACAGCGTCTGGCGCAGGCGCAGGCGCCGCCTCCTCTAACGCTTCACCGCAGCAGCAGCAGCAGCCGCCGCCAGTTGTGCCTACCAGACGATTGATATCCGCCGCGCCAACCTCCCAGCAGGCGTTGAAGGTCACTCGAGTGGCCGGTCTAAGACCGACACCTGCGACGCCAAACCCGAATACTCCGCAGACAACGCCAAGATCAACGCCTGGCAGCTCGACCGCAATCGCTGCTGCCAGCGTTGCGACGCCTTCGCCACCGCCAACAGCCAAGTCGACTAGAACTCGTGGAATTCGTTCCACCTTGTCTGGCCTGATGCGCAGAAATGGCAGCCACAATGTCGCGACTGTTGGCAATCCGGCAACGATGAATTCTAACTCCAGCGCGGTTGGACAATCTAGATTGGTTAAGACTGCGACTAGCTCCGATGGTAGACGAAAGGCCACTTGAATTTCATTGCATATACATATATGTATGTATAACATATATCTATACGAGTTTTATTGAAGATCTATTTTTGATGTTCATTGATTTCATAAGATTTATGTTGGTTTTTTCTCTGCATAGTATCAAAAATATGTATTTCAAGGGTTTTGAAATAAAAATTTTTATTACATTTCCGTAGAAAATATCCTAAAAAGGCAATAAAACAGAGATTTCCCAGTGAGTTTCCATAAAATTTCCAACGTAATCCCCAATAAGATTTCCCTGGGAATTCCCCAATAGATTTCCGAGGGAATTCCCAAATAGATTTCCGAAGGAATTCCCAAATATATTTCCGAGGGAATTCCCAATTAGATTTACCTGGGAATTCCCAATTAGATTTCCCAGGGAATTCCCAGTTATATTTTCCAGAGAACTCCTAACTATATTTCTCAGGGAATTCCTAATTAAAGTTTCCAGAGAATTCCTAATTCGTTTTCATCAGGAAATCCCCATTAGGATTTATAAAAATAATTCCCAATGGAATTTTTTTATTATGACTTTTGTCGAGATTCCCGACAGAATTCCTAAACAGATTTCACAATAGAAATTCCCAATGACATAACGAAAAAGGAAAAAGAGTTAATAGTTATCAAAAGTATTTTAGACTAATCGAATAACTGTTTCGCATATTATCGCATTTTTGCATTACGAATTTCAGTCTCCTGCAATACTATTCCTATAGTACTTGTAGTAGTGTTGCTCATTTGCTGAATTATTTATATCTGCTGATAGCACTACTGAGATAGGTGCTGAAAACTTGATGTTCAAAACTGTTGATTAATAAAATAAAAAGTCATTTTTTTGTCTGATCAAGCCACTTTGTTTTATTTAGCTTGCGATTGGCCTATGTTTTCGACTAGTCATTTATTATTGCCTCACTGTTTAATTACGTAGCGCGCGCTGTCTGCTTATTATTATTATAGTCACTTTGTTACCGCTGCTTACGGATATTATTCATACGTATTTAATTAGATGATATTTTTTGTCTTTCTATGTTTCATTGTTCATTTTGCTTTGCTACCACTGCTTCATGCGAACACGAGGTTTATGTTTATGGCCTAACTAGATTGTTATATTTTGGTTTCGTTCGTTTGTTTACAACCGCATCATGCAAGTAGTTCACTGATTGCATCCGTGACCTCTCAGTCTCTTTAAGCACCTTGTCTCCCCCATATCATCTCCCACCTGTCTCATCTCCCTCCTGTCTCATCTCTCCCGTCTCATCTCTCCCCTGTCTCATCTCTCCCCTGTCTCATCTCTCTCCTGTCTCATCTCTCCCCTGTCTCATCTCTCTCCTGTCTCATCTCTCCCCTGTCTCATCTCTCCCCTGTCTCATCTTTCCCCTGTCTCATCTCTCCCCTGTCTCATCTCTCTCCTGTCTCATCTCTTCCCTGTCTCATCTCTCCCCTGTCTCATCTCTCTCTCTCCTGTCTCATCTCTCCCCTGTTTCATCTCTCTCCTGTCTCATCTCTCCCCTGTTTCATCTCTCTCCTGTCTCATCTCTCCCCTGTTTCATCTCTCTCCTGTCTCATCTCTCCCTGTCTCATCTCTCCCCTGTTTCATCTCTCTCCTGTCTCATCTCTCCCCTGTTTTATCTCTCCCCTGTCTCATCTTTCCCCTGTCTCATCTCTTCCCTGTCTCATCTCTCCCCTGTCTCATCTCTCCCCTGTCTCATCTCTCCCCTGTCTCATCTCTCGTCTGTCTCATCTCTCGTCTGTCAATCCGGCACGCTGTTGTCTCGTCGCTCCGGTTTCGTCTCTTTGTCCCGCTTGGCATAAAAGTTTGCCGATCGCTATTGTATTGAAGTGTAATTAAGCAGTTTTGCTTATCGATATGCAAAAGTTTTGGGTCATTTATTAGCTTCGCAATGCCTGTATTCCTTTGTCATGCTAAATCAATCGATCACTTATTTGTTTTAGCTTTTTCGCTTCCATGAAATCATTGAGCTTTCAATAAAACTGCTTGTTCTTTTATCTATATTATTTAGTAATTTTTTCTCCTCACGAAATGATATTTTTAATAAATTGGACATGAATTTTTATGTCGAATTTATCTACATAAAGCAATCTTCTATGTTACTCTCTATGTCTCTCTAGCATTGTGACATTGAGTCATTGTGACACGGTATTAAAAAATGTGTTTTTCCCCAGGTCTTTCCAAATCTAAACTTCATTAATAGTTCCCAGTCTTAGCAAGTAGTGTAAGAGAAAATGCTTTGCGTTATTTATTATCCAAGTCTAATTTAGGAAAATGTATCTTTAAACAGTAGTTTTCAATTCCTAGTCAAACCTAGCATCAATTAAGTAATTGTTCCCCAACTTCTGAACAAGGCATATTAGATTTCATTGGCTTTTTGGTGAAAATTTCCAATTTCCTTTCCGTTTGACTGTATATTTTAATGCTTAAATCAGGTTTGCTAGTACTTGTCATTAAAGTTGCTTTCGACACCCTGAGAGGAGACAACATACAAATTAATAAAGTCAGTATTACTCTCGTTCTACACACGCTGTGTGCAGTCAGTTGCACTTATTATTATTATATGCCATGCTGGGCAAGTTGCTGCTAACAAATTGCTTATCAATAAAGCTTTTACTGTCTTCTTCTGTCTTTGTAAACCTAGAATTTAGTTGATTTCAATTAAGCCACATCTACACGTGTAAGTTGGTGTCGAGTCAAGGTCATAAGTTCGATTCCGCGGCGTCTTAGGTCTGCAACACACATAAAAATATATTTAGCTTTTGTAATGATCTAAAAGCGATGGTTGGCTTATATAATAGCAGACAAATTGCATAATTCCAAAGTCGAAATCTAAATGACAAAAAATGTAAACTGTATAGACAGAAAGCAAACAAAATTGCTGTGCAGAAACAGTGAACACGTTGGTAAAAAAAGCTATTGCAAGCACTAACTTAGATCATGCTACTTGTAGTAGGGTAATCTTGCGAAAATACTATATTACAGGCAAAATGAGGTCGAGTAACACTTAAGGGGGTAGAATTGATATAAATATGATAAAAGTGCATTGACAACGATTATAAAAACTGCCTGACGATGAGGGACAGATTTACACACCTGTGTGTGCGTGTGTGCTCAGGAGTCAGCGGGAAGGGCAGAATTGCCTCCTCGCTGGCTGCGGGTCTAGTGTCACCAAATAATGCGTCATTGGCCCATACAAAAAGTTCAATTAAAAGACTAATAATGTCAATTAGAAGCCGAGTATTCTCTATTACAAAGAGGTCAGCAATTTCGGATCTTCAATCATAGATTTTATCTTCTCTATCAGTTGGCCCTGAATGAGGTCGGTCAAGCGTTGACGCTCCTCGGTAGCCAATCGCCTAGCTAATCGCTTCAGTTTTCTCGCTGATGTTCTGTTGCCTTCACAGCTGATTTGCGGCTTGTGAAACAACGGCTGCTCGACTAGGCCCGATTGGTCCGTCAGCAGAGCGATTCTCTTATCGGCGAAGTCGCCTTCGAGGCTCAGACGCAGACGGATTTGGTCACAGGCGACGATAATGGTTGCTGGAGGCAGGGAGACGCAACCGTAGTCCAGGTGTGACTCGGCATCAAATCTGGCCTCTAGAGGACCGGCGCTGAAATCGAAGGTGGCAGTGAAGCTGCTCCCGTCGACGACTACCTGGAGTGATCGAGATGGATTTTCCTTTTTAGTTTTTTAGATCTTTAAGAAACGGGAAATAGGCAAATATATATATTAGAAAGGAGCATCGATTTACTAAATACTAAAATCCCCAAACTTAACGATCCCTAAACTTCACAATCCCCAAACTTCACGATCCCCAAACTTCACGAACCCCAAACTTCACGATCCCCAAACTACACGATCCCGCAGCTTCACAAACCCCAAACTTCAAGATCCCCAAGCTTCACAATCCCCAAACTTCACGAACCCCAAACTTCACGAACCCCAAGCTTCAATATCCCCAAGCTTCAATATCCCCAAGCTTCAAGATCCCCAAGCTTCAGGATCCCCAAGATTCACGATCCATAAACTCTGGTCATAAAGGACTAGCTTTGTTAATAGCTCGTAAATAGAAAATTATGACTGTGAATTTCAAAAAACAATGAGCAAACAATGAACCTTGATGTCGTCTCGCGCGCAGGCCATGCTAGCTAGACCCTTAGCCTGGCTGTCATTCAACAGCGCTTCAGCTTTCAATTCGCAGCACTTCGACGGTAAAATGCAGCAGCCAAAAATTGGTACAGAAAAATCGACCGAACGTCCCGAAGGACCATTGAATGGGTCTAGATCGGCGTTGCGAATCTGCTCATTCAGTCGAGTAACGAGGCGTTGAGCCAGCGAAGTCACTCGGTCCTGGGTCAGCTGGCCAGCCATCTGGCCCGCTGCCTTGTTGGCAGCCTGCTTTGCCGCCTCCTTCATGGCGGCGAAGTTGCTCAACTGGTTCTGCGGGATTTTATGCTGGGAATTGTGCAATCTGTTTGATGATTAATAAACATAATAGAGTGAAATGACAGATAATCCGTTTGGATAGATAGAAATGACAGATAATTCTTCAGGATAGATTGACATGATAGATAATACATTTGGATAGATAGAAATGAAGGATAATCCGTTTGAATAGAGACTCGTAGAAATGATAGATTATCCTGCAGGATAGATAGAAATGACAGATAATCCATTTGGTTAGATAGAAATGACAGATAATCCGTTTGGATAGATAGAAATGACAGATAATCCGTTTGGTTAGATAGAAATGACAGATAATCCGTTTGGATAGATAGAAATGACAGATAATCCGTTTGGATAGATAGAAATGACAGATAATCCGTTTGGATAGATAGAAATGACAGATAATCCGTTTGGATAGATAGAAATGACAGATAATCCGTTTGGTTAGATAGAAATGACAGATAATCCGTTTGGATAGATAGAAATGACAGATAATCCATTTGGTTAGATAGAAATGACAGATAATCCGTTTGGATAGATAGAAATGACAGATAATCCGTTTAGTTAGATAGAAATGACAGATAATCCGTTTGGATAGATAGAAATGTAGGATAATCCATCGGGATAGATAGAAATGTAGGATAATCCATCAGGATAGATAGAAATGTAGGATAATCCATCAGGATAGATAGAAATGTAGGACAATCCATTAGGATAGATAGAAATGTAGGATAATCCATCAGGATAGATAGAAATGTAGGATAATCCATCAGGATAGATAGAAATGTAGGATAATCCATCAGGATAGATAGAAATGTAGGATAATCCATCAGGATAGATAGAAATGTAGGATAATCCATCAGGATAGATAGAAATGTAGGATAATCCATCAGGATAGATAGAAATGTAGGATAATCCATCAGGATAGATAGAAATGTAGGATAATCCATCAGGATAGATAGAAATGTAGGATAATCCATCAGGATAGATAGAAATGTAGGATAATCCATCAGGATAGATAGAAATGTAGGATAATCCATCAGGATAGATAGAAATGTAGGATAATCCATCAGGATAGATAGAAATGTAGGATAATCCATCAGGATAGATAGAAATGTAGGATAATCCATCAGGATAGATAGAAATGTAGGATAATCCATCAGGATAGATAGAAATGTAGGATAATCCATCAGGATAGATAGAAATGTAGGATAATCCATCAGGATAGATAGAAATGTAGGATAATCCATCAGGATAGATAGAAATGTAGGACAATCCATTAGGATAGATAGAAATGTAGGATAATCCATCAGGATAGATAGAAATGTAGGATAATCCATCAGGATAGATAGAAATGTAGGATAATCCATCAGGATAGATAGAAATGTAGGATAATCCATCAGGATAGATAGAAATGTAGGATAATCCATCAGGATAGATAGAAATGTAGGATAATCCATCAGGATAGATAGAAATGTAGGATAATCCATCAGGATAGATAGAAATGTAGGATAATCCATCAGGATAGATAGAAATGTAGGATAATCCATCAGGATAGATAGAAATGTAGGATAATCCATCAGGATAGATAGAAATGTAGGATAATCCATCAGGATAGATAGAAATGTAGGATAATCCATCAGGATAGATAGAAATGTAGGATAATCCATCAGGATAGATAGAAATGTAGGATAATCCATCAGGATAGATAGAAATGTAGGATAATCCATCAGGATAGATAGAAATGTAGGATAATCCATCAGGATAGATAGAAATGTAGGATAATCCATCAGGATAGATAGAAATGTAGGATAATCCATCAGGATAGATAGAAATGTAGGATAATCCATCAGGATAGATAGAAATGTAGGATAATCCATCAGGATAGATAGAAATGTAGGATAATCCATCAGGATAGATAGAAATGTAGGATAATCCATCAGGATAGATAGAAATGTAGGATAATCCATCAGGATAGATAGAAATGTAGGATAATCCATCAGGATAGATAGAAATGTAGGATAATCCATTAGGAACGAGGTAAATAAAGGATCATATCGCGTAATATTTGCTAAATGATTCCAGTTTTATAAGAAATGTTTTGCTTACCAATTTATCCATAACAACAGGACTGAATTCGATCGAAATAAATGCTTTCAATATAAGATAACGGCGTCCCAATTGCAAAAAAATGGTTCAGCTTTAATGTGCCATTTCGAAAGTTTGGGTATTCGAGTTAAACATCTTCTGGACCTTGATCCTTGTACAGTGGGGGGGGATTCTACAGCACTGTACTAAACCGCTCCCACCCGGCATAGTTCGCTTATTCCCTCTCTCTGCCGACGCTGGCTACACAAAGTTGCGGCACACTCGCGTGCCATCCCCCGACCAAAGTTTTGTCTGTCTTTTTCTGCGACTAATCAATACATAGCCAGGTTTGGCTAGATACGTATAAAAGAAAAGTTAGACAGAAATCTACAATGTGCATTCTAGAGGGTGAGTGGCGGAGCTGTCTAACGCGTTTGGCTCTTGCACCGAGGCCCCTGAGCTCGATTCCGCGACGAGGCCACATTCGTTCGGGGCGCAGCCTGACGATGAGAAATTCAGGGCAGATGTACACACCTGTGTGTGTGCGCCTTCGTACAGTATCTGTGTGCGTGTGTGCGCAGAATTGCCTCATCATTGCCTCATAGTGTCACCAAATGATGCGCCATTGCCCGCAGCCATCCTATAATTATTATGTTATAACATTTGTTCATTCGAACATTCGTTCTAAAATGTTCGTCACTGTTCCCCAGCCCAATAAGCAAAGTAGTTTCTGTGGAGTAAGCTTATCTTCATCAGCTTCAGTACGTCGCTGTTTTTTATATCGCTAAAGTGAACTGTTAAAGCGCTTTTCAAAGGCCAAGACTTGCGCAACTGTACTAGACTTTGAGCTAGAAGAGTTACACTGTCAATATTTTCAGGCAGCCCTGTAAAAAGTACCCAGGTTTGCATTTAGAGGCGTGTGAAAAATGTGGCAAATTTTCTTAATCAGTGTCATAGAGTTATGGAAAACAACTTTCTAGCTATTAAATTTCTTTCTCGGATCCGCCCCTACTTTCTCATAGTTTATAAGAACCACAAGCGCACGATGGCCTTTCACAGAAAGCAAACAAAAACAGCTAAATAACCAAAGAGACTGAACTAAATTTTGATTGCAATCAGATAAGCGTTTAAGAGGCGCCTGCAAACAATTGAAAGGCGGAGCTGTGAACATGGCGATCCGCAAAATTCAAATCTCATTAGCCAAAAGATTATTCTGGCTCAGCATCTTGTTAAATATAAGCGCGACTAGACCAGTGCAAAGTGCCACTACTTTATCAGCTACCCAGAGTGTGACACAATCGCCGACAATGGAAAGTACTCCAGTTGCGTCAACTCAACCACCGACTACTCCAGTTGCGTCAACTCAACCACCGACTACTCCAGTTGCGTCAACTCAACCACCGACTACTCTAGTTGCGTCAACTCAACCACCGACTACTCCAGTTCCGTCAACTCAACCACCGACTACTCCAGTTGCGTCAACTCAACCACCGACTACTCCAGTTCCGTCAACTCAACCACCGACTACTCCAGTTGCGTCAACTCAACCACCGACTACTCCAGTTGCGTCAACTCAACCACCGACTACTCCAGTTGCGTCAACTCAACCACCGACTACTCCAGTTCCGTCAACTCAACCACCGACTACTCCAGTTGCGTCAACTCAACCAACAACTACTCCAGTTGCGTCAACTCAACCACCGACTACTCCAGTTGCGTCGACTCAACCACCGACTACTCCAGTTGCGTCAACTCAACCACCGACTACTCCAGTTCCGTCAACTCAACCACCGACTACTCCAGTTCCGTCAACTCAACCACCGACTACTCCAGTTCCGTCAACTCAACCACCGACTACTCCAGTTGCGTCAACTCAACCACCGACTACTCCAGTTCCGTCAACTCAACCACCGACTACTCCAGTTCCGTCAACTCAACCACCGACTACTCCAGTTGCGTCAACTCAACCACCGACTACTCCAGTTGCGTCAACTCAACCACCGACTACTCCAGTTGCGTCAACTCAACCACCGACTACTCCAGTTCCGTCAACTCAACCACCGACTACTCCAGTTGCGTCAACTCAACCACCGACTACTCCAGTTGCGTCAACTCAACCACCGACTACTCCAGTTGCGTCAACTCAACCACCGACTACTCCAGTTCCGTCAACTCAACCACCGACTACTCCAGTTGCGTCAACTAAACCACCGACTACTCCAGTTGCGTCAACTCAACCACCGACTACTCCAGTTGCGTCAACTCAACCACCGACTACTCCAGTTGCGTCAACTCAACCACCGACTACTCCAGTTCCGTCAACTCAACCACCGACTACTCCAGTTCCGTCAACTCAACCACCGACTACTCCAGTTGCGTCAACTCAACCACCGACTACTCCAGTTGCGTCAACTCAACCACCGACTACTCCAGTTGCGTCAACTCAACCACCGACTAGTCCAGTTCCGTCAACTCAACCACCGACTACTCCAGTTCCGTCAACTCAACCACCGACTACTCCAGTTGCGTCAACTCAACCACCGACTACTCCAGTTCCGTCAACTCAACCACCGACTACTCCAGTTGCGTCAACTCAACCACCGACTACTCCAGTTCCGTCAACTCAACAACCGACTACTCCAGTTGCGTCAACTCAACCACCGACTACTCCAGTTCCGTCAACTCAACCACCGACTACTCCATTTCCGTCAACTCAACCACCGACTACTCCAGTTCCGTCAACTCAACCACCGACTACTCCAGTTCCGTCAACTCAACCAACAACTACTCCAGTTGCGTCAACTCAACCACCGACTACTCCAGTTCCGTCAACTCAACCACCGACTACTCCAGTTCCGTCAACTCAACCACCGACTACTCCAGTTCCGTCAACTCAACCACCGACTACTCCAGTTGCGTCAACTCAACCACCGACTACTCCAGTTGCGTCAACTCAACCACCGACTACTCCAGTTCCGTCAACTCAACCACCGACTACTCCAGTTCCGTCAACTCAATCACCGACTACTCCAGTTGCGTCAACTCAACCACCGACTACTCCAGTTGCGTCAACTCAACCACCGACTACTCCAGTTGCGTCAACTCAACCACCGACTACTCCAGTTCCGTCAACTCAACCACCGACTACTCCAGTTGCGTCAACTAAACCACCGACTACTCCAGTTGCGTCAACTCAACCACCGACTACTCCAGTTGCGTCAACTCAACCACCGACTACTCCATTTCCGTCAACTCAACCACCGACTACTCCAGTTCCGTCAACTCAACCACCGACTACTCCAGTTCCGTCAACTCAACCAACAACTACTCCAGTTGCGTCAACTCAACCACCGACTACTCCAGTTCCGTCAACTCAACCACCGACTACTCCAGTTCCGTCAACTCAACCACCGACTACTCCAGTTCCGTCAACTCAACCACCGACTACTCCAGTTCCGTCAACTCAACCACCGACTACTCCAGTTCCGTCAACTCAACCACCGACTACTCCAGTTCCGTCAACTCAACCACCGACTACTCCAGTTCCGTCAACTCAACCAACAACTACTCCAGTTGCGTCAACTCAACCACCGACTACTCCAGTTCCGTCAACTCAACCACCGACTACTCCAGTTCCGTCAACTCAACCACCGACTACTCCAGTTCCGTCAACTCAACCACCGACTACTCCAGTTGCGTCAACTCAACCACCGACTACTCCAGTTGCGTCAACTCAACCACCGACTACTCCAGTTCCGTCAACTCAACCACCGACTACTCCAGTTCCGTCAACTCAATCACCGACTACTCCAGTTGCGTCAACTCAACCACCGACTACTCCAGTTGCGTCAACTCAACCACCGACTACTCCAGTTGCGTCAACTCAACCACCGACTACTCCAGTTCCGTCAACTCAACCACCGACTACTCCAGTTGCGTCAACTAAACCACCGACTACTCCAGTTGCGTCAACTCAACCACCGACTACTCCAGTTGCGTCAACTCAACCACCGACTACTCCAGTTCCGTCAACTCAACCACCGACTACTCCAGTTCCGTCAACTCAACCACCGACTACTCCAGTTTCGTCAACTCAACCACCGACAACTCAACCTCAGACAACTCAACCACTGACAACTCAGCAACCGACAACTCAACCACCGGCAAACCTAGTTCCGTCAACACAAACGTCGACAACTCAACCAACGATAACTCAACCACCGACTGCTCCAGTTCCGTCAACACAACCGCCGACAACTCCAATTCCCGGAAGCTCGACTGCAGTCACTGGAAGCTCGACTTCAGCTACTGGAGGTTCGACTGCAGCTACTGGAAGTTCGACTGCAGTCACTGGAAGTTCGACTGCAGTCACTGGAAGCTCGACTGCAGCTACTGGAAGTTTGGCTGCAGCTACTGGAAGTTCGACTGCAGTCACTGGAAGCTCGACTGCAGTTACTGGAAGCTCGACTGCAGCTACTGGAAGCTCGACTGCAGCTACTGGAAGTTCGACTGCAGTCACTGCAAGCTCGACTGCAGTTACTGGTAGCTCGACTTCAGTTACTGGAAGCTCGACTGCAGTTCCCGGAAGCTTGACTTTTGTTCCTGGAAGCTCGACTGCTGCTACTGGAAGCTCGACTGCAGCTACTGGAAGCTCGACTGCTGTCACTGGAAGTTCGACTGCAGTCACTGGAAGCTCGACTGCAGTTACTGGAAGCTCGACTGCAGCTACTGGAAGCTCGACTGCAGCTACTGGAAGTTCGACTGCAGTCACTGCAAGCTCGACTGCAGTTACTGGTAGCTCGACTTCAGTTACTGGAAGCTCGACTGCAGTTCCCGGAAGCTTGACTTTTGTTCCTGGAAGCTCGACTGCTGCTACTGGAAGCTCAACTGCAGCTACTGGAAGCTCGACTGCTGTCACTGGAAGTTCGACTGCAGTCACTGGAAGCTCGACTGCAGTTACTGGAAGCTCGACTGCAGCTACTGGAAGCTCGACTGCAGCTACTGGAAGTTCGACTGCAGTCACTGCAAGCTCGACTGCAGTTACTGGAAGCTCGACTGCAGTTACTGGTAGCTCGAATGCAGTTACTGGAAGCTCGACTGCAGTTCCCGGAAGCTTGACTTTTGTTCCTGGAAGCTCGACTGCTGCTACTGGAAGCTCGACTGCAGCTACTGGAAGTTCGACTGCAGTCACTGGAAGCTCGACTGCAGTTTCTGGAAGCTCGACTGCAGCTACTGGTAGCTTGACTTCTGTTCCTGGAAGCTCGACTGCTGCTACTGGAAGCTCGACTGCAGCCACTGGAAGCTCCACTTCAGGTTTATCCACGGCAGCATTCAGTACAACGGCAACGGCCGCTGACAATAACGCAACGTCCGTCCAAGTGCCACAATGTGGATCATTTCGAAGTGGCGAGAACTGCGAAGGATGTAAGTGTAATGCTTGTTGTCGAGGCTTATTAATAATACACCCGTTGCTCATCTGATGCAAATAATTCGCTACGCTGACAACCACGCAGACACTCCGCTGTCCATCGGTCTGATGAGCGTCGGGGGAGCAGGGTTCGCTGCGTGCGTGGCCGCAGTGGCCGTGAAGCTGGCCCTGGGTTACGGGGCAAGTCAAGCACCTGTTCTGCTGAGCAGTGTGAACCCACTAACTGTGTAATCGACAACTTTGACAATAAAGTTTTTTAAGCTTTACCTGTACTTTCTATTCCCTAGATTATCGTTGCTATTTTATTTAAGCTTCTCTGAAACAAAGAAAACTGCATCTATTTTTTTTTGAATCATAAAAAAAGTTTGCTATCTGCTTTCTCACTACTTTAAGTAATTGTAAGCTAGATTCATTATTAATATTTTTAAAAAACAAAAATGTTTTGAAGATACTCGTCCGAAATCGGATGCAAATTTTATGGGACTGAGTTATTCTTCTGATTCGCTCAAACGAACGAAAAAATGCTCAGAGACAATACGCCCCAGCTGCAGACAACGGAAAAAGCAACTTTTTCCGTTGCTTTGTTGTTATGTTACCAAATATCGAAACTAAAATCATAGAGTGACAGGAACTCAAGCGAGTATCGCAGTAGGAATCGCAGCAAGAGCTATGCAGATAACATTGTAACAGGAATCGCAGCTACTCTCGCCGAATCGCAGTAACAAAGCCAAATCAAGAATCGCATCAGGAAACGCAGATGGAATAGAATCGCAGCAATAATCTAAGCAGGAATTGCGATTCTATGGGAATCACTGAAGAAATCGAACCAGGCATTGTGATTGTGAGAATCGCAGCAAGAATCTAAGCAGGAATTGCGATTCTATGGGAATCACTGAAGAAATCGAACCAGGCATTGTGATTGTGAGAATCGCAGCAAGAATCCAAGCAGGAATTGCGATTCTATGGGAATCACTGAAGAAATCGAACCAGGCATTGTGATTGTGAGAATCGCAGCAAGAATCCAAGCAGGAATTGCGATTCTATGGGAATCACTGAAGAAATCGAACCAGGCATTGTGATTGTGAGAATCGCAGCAAGAATCCAAGCAGGAATTGCGATTCTATGGGAATCACTGAAGAAATCGAACCAGGCATTGTTTTTGTGAGAATCGCAGCAAGAATCGAAGCAGTAACTGCAGCGATAAAGGCAATAAGAATCGAACCGCGACCACATGTCAGGAATCGCAGCAGGAGCTTATTTAAACAATATATGCATTGTACGTTATCAAGTAACTGCGCGAATATTGCAGTATAACACTTCGTTTTCTACTGTCAGTAGTAGATTATTCAAGGCAGGCGACTCATATCGCTTTTCAAACGACTCGAAAGCTTCTCAAACGCTTCTCAAACTAATTAAAAGCTTCTCAAACGCTTATTAGACGACTCAAAAGCTTCTCAACCGCTTATTAGACGACTCAAACGCTTCTCAAACGAATCCAAAGCTTCTCAAACGATAATTTGACGACTAAAACGATTCTCAAGCTAATCAAAATCTTCTCAAATGCTTGTTAGACGACTCAAGTGCTTCTCAAACGAATCGAAAGCTTCTCAAACGCTAATTAGATGATTCGAACGATATAATTTAACTAAACTTAAACGACTCAATCGCTGCAAGCGACTCTGTAACGATTTAATCGTCGCTGGAGAAATATCTTCCGTGATACCCAGTTGCATCGCCATCCAGTTTTCCAGGATCGTTTTTGAAGTGATTCGAACGCTTTCAAAAGAGTTCAAGACTCCAGTAAGTATTGTTTTTAAAAACCTGTACTTTTATATTAGCTTATTTGAGCACACTTTGAGCACATTCACTAACACGCGAGACAGCTACAGACTAACAGAAAGACAGACAGACAGACAGTACAAAAGCTTAAAAGTACAAAGTGTTCCTAAAAAACAGTAAGAAAAAACTATGATATCAAAGTTTTCACTGCCAGTATGGGACGCTTTAACAGGCAGTTCAATTAAAAAAAAACACATAAGCCTTAGCTAAAAAAACTAATTCCGAGAACTTCCATCTTTGGCCGTAAAAAATAGAATTTAGGATAAATAAAATAAAAAGCTTAAAATATGGACAATAGTTTTGCTAGTTAAGTGCAGCAATAAAAAATAAACAAATAAACAATATGATTATACAATAAAAAATAGCAAATCCCGTGCGAATATGTACAACAACTCGATTGGCATATAACAGTTTTACAGTGGCCATAAATAGCAAATAAAACTTTGTGAAAACACCAAACCTTGAACTGACACCGATAACACAAATTATTGGTTACATTACCACTCTCTCCTCCCTTATGACTATCTTCATAATGACTCCTTTCATTATGACTATCTTTCCAATGACTCTATTGCTTACGACTATCTTTCTTATGACTATTTCCCTTATGACTCTATTGTTTATGACCATCTTTCTTATGACTCTTTCCCTGATGAATATCTTCACCTTATGACTTATAAAATACATTAGAGGCGCAGTATTTAACCCAAAATTGCATTCACAAGATTGATTGATGCCTCAGTTAAATCAACCCAATTTACTAAAGCACTTTTTCGGGGCCTAGGTAAGACTATAACTGAGTTAAGAATTGCATCGCAACGTCAACTTGATTCAAATTTTAAATTCATGCACGAAAAAATTTAAATTAAAATACAGGCAATATGAATAATTTGTTTCGAGCAAAGCAAGCGGTAAAAATAGAAGCCAGACATTTATAAATAAGAAAAAAGCACATTATAAAGACAGTGAAAATAGCAATTGTAAACAGAGCATAATACGCTTGGCTATATAGATAATTTTATTAGTAAGACTAGTTTCTTGTGCGATGAATTCCGTCATGAAAAGAATTTTAAAGATGGAAAGATTCAAGAGAAACATTTTTCCCGGTAGAGATAGAGGCGGCTTAATTAAATATCAAAGAGAAAAGTTATCGATAACGATAGTGGCGGCACACTTGAAGATCAAAGAGAAAAGTTATCGATAACGATAGTGGCGGCACACTTGAAGATCAAAGAGAAAAGTTATCGATAACGATAGTGGCGGCACACTTGAAGATCAAAGAGAAAAGTTATCGATAACGATAGTGGCGGCACACTTGAAGATCAAAGAGAAAAGTTATCGGTAACGATAGTGGCGGCACACTTGAAGATCAAAGAGAAAAGGTTATCGATAACGATGATAGTAGCAGCACACTGAAAGATCAAAGAGGAAATCTATCGATAACGATAGTTGCGGCACACTTGAAGATCAAAGAGAAAGGTTATCGGTAACGATTGTGGCGGCACACTTGAAGATCAAAGAGAAAGGTTATCGATAACGATAGCGGCGGCACACTTAAAGATCAAAGAGAAAGGTTATCGATAACGATAGTGGCGGCACACTTGAAGATCAAAGAGAAAAGTTATCGGTAACGATAGTGGCGGCACACTTGAAGATCAAAGAGAAAAGTTATCGATAACGATAGTGGCGGCATACTGAAAGATCAAAGAGGAACGTTATCGGTAACGATAGTGGCGGCACACTTGAAGATCAAAGAAAAAAGGTTATCGATAACGATGATAGTAGCAGCACACTGAAAGATCAAAGAGGAAATCTATCGATAACGATAGTTGCGGCACACTTGAAGATCAAAGAGAAAGGTTATCGGTAACGATTGTGGCGGCACACTTAAAGATCAAAGAGAAAGGTTATCGATAACGATAGCGGCGGCACACTTAAAGATCAAAGAGAAAGGTTATCGATAACGATAGCGGCGGCACACTTAAAGATCAAAGAGAAAGGTTATCGGTAACGATAGTGGCGGCACACTTGAAGATCAAAGAGAAAGGTTATCGATAACGATAGCGGCGGCACACTTAAAGATCAAAGAGAAAGATTTTCGATAACGATAGAGAGATGCGGAGCGCTAGGTGGCACATTGAAGACTTACAAAAAGTTCTCAGCTGTACGTCTTTTGTCAAACTAGACTAATATTCAGGTAGAATTGGCATCACCACTCTCGCTAGCTGTGGAACTGCTCATTTCGTAGGCCACAGCCGCTGGGTTGTCAGTGTTCGGGACAGAAGCCAAAGCTTTCGCAGCTGAGTCCACAACAGTGTAGAACAATCTCAACGGTCCCTTGCGTCGCCATGCGTAGACATACGCAATGTCCATGATTGAAAAGTCGGCATGCAGACAGTCGTCGGTGTAGAAAATAGCCACCGACTGGCTAGGTCGTAAATTAAATTTCAAGGTGAGAAATTTCTGCAGATGCTGCACAGTTAGGCAGGCCGGAGCCAGCAGGTAGCAAGCTCTGGCCTGATCGACGCAGTCAGTGCGCAACAGACGCCCCGAACGAATCCGTTTAGTGTCGGCCAGTTCAAGCGACAGAGACACCCGCTCGTCGTCCTGAACTAGGCAGGCATTCTCGAAGGCTAAATCGCCACGCTTCTCCGGACTCAACGACCGATCGCCGCCAGCGGAAGGATTCTCAACGTAGAATTGTCTCCGTCTAGTCATCTCGGCTTTGAATAGGCCGGGAACAATTTTGTAAACCAGCGATTGCAAGGCGCGATCTAATCGAATAGCTCGATAAGGATCGGCTTTGTGTAGCTGACTGTCGCATACCGGGCAAGAGTAATTGTTTCTAGACAGGTGAGTCAATAGGCAGGAGCGACAGAACGCGTGCAGGCATTCAACAATGGTTGTGGCATCGATTAGATAGCCATTGCATAGGCGGCATGTTATGTGCTCATTTAGCTGGCTAATTGGTAGGTGTACAAGTTTGTGCATTGTCGATTAATTTTTTCAGGCTGCAAGTTGTGATTTAAGAATTTATCAAATTTAATTTTGATTCATAGTAAATCAAGCAGCCGGCAGCACAGCCGCAGCTATTGTGCGGTGCATCTGAAGGCTGCGTACGGCTGTTCAGTCCATGGACTGGGGGACGCCACACCCATCTTTAACTAACTCAGCAGATGCTTGTACCCCTCAAAGTGAAGTGTCTTGCTAAATAATTGTTCCAGTTAAGTCGGGAATCGAACCCCCGACCTTCAAATCGAAAGTCCGACGCTCTAACCACTAGGCCACAACCTCCGCGCCGAAAGTTCGAAAACATTTTTTCTAAACTGAATGGGATAATTGCCGACTGGGAGTATAATGGCGAAATGGTTGATCTGCAGAAAGCAGGAAAAAAGTGTCCTAAGCTTAAGGACAACGATTTATTTCCCTTTAGGCTTAGAATTAATCCCCAGACGTCTCGTCAGTTTATTCCTGATACCTGAAAACTAAAGTTAATAGCACTATTTCATATCAATGGTAGATGAAAACAATGCCACGTCTTATCAATAAAAAAAGTCTCCCATTAAAAGCACATGGCGCCACTTCGCGACCATTCGCATGACCTTTGCACATCATAGCGATTTCTGCGGTGACTATTCTGCATATAGCCCACAGACCGTAAGCTTAAGCTAAATAGTTCCGCGACTATAAGCCAACTGAAGGTCGGTGAACGGGACAGCATAGAGATCAGGCCATAGGGGAGGGGGGTTGGCGCAGGGGAATAGGGAAGATTAATGCGACAACGTTAGCCCATGTTTGCGGCTTAGTTGCATTGAATTAAACTGTGCCATATTTATCAAGGGAATGATGGGAAAATAGACGAGAAACACAAAGTAACCCGATAACCAAAAAATAAGAGTATATGACAATAATTTTATTAGTCCTTGATTATCAGAAAATGCCTGATTAAACTGTATAGTATGAATTAGTAAGCTGAGATAAAGCGTGATTGATTTCAAAAAGATCAGGATAGAGCAAACAACGGCCAGCGTGACCGACAGATTCAGCCCATTTTACACCGATTCTCTCTCCCCTGTCTCATCACTCCCTTGTCTTATCACTCCCTTGTCTTATCACTCCCCTGTCTCATCACTCCCCTGTCTCATCACCCCCTGCCTCATCATCTCCCCTGTCTTATCTCTCCCCTGTCTCATCACCCCCTGCCTCATCATCTCCCCTGTCTTATCTCTCCCCTGTCTCATCACCCCCTGCCTCATCATCTCCCCTGTCTTATCTCTCCCCTGTCTCATCACCCCCTGCCTCATCATCTCCCCTGTCTTATCTCTCCCCTGTCTCATCACCCCCCTGTCTCATCACTCCCTTGTCTTATCACTCCCCTGTCTCATCACCCCCCTGTCTCATCACTCCGTCTCATCACTCCCCTGTTTCATCACCCCCTGTCTCATCACTCCCCTGTCTCATCACCCCCCTGTCTCATCACTCCGTCTCATCACTCCGTCTTATCACTCCCCTGTCTCATCACTCCCCTGTTTCATCACCCCCTGTCTCATCACCCCCCTGTCTCATCACTCCGTCTCATCACTCCGTCTTATCACTCCCCTGTTTCATCACCCCCTGTCTCATCACTCCCCTGTCTCATCACCCCCTGTCTCATCATCTCCCCTGTCTTATCTCTCCCCTGTCTCATCACTCCCCTGTCTCATCACTCCCCTGTCTCATCACCCCGTCTCATCACTCCCCTGTCTTATCTCTCCCGTGTCTTATCTCTCCCCTGTATCATCACTCCCCTGTCTTATCTCTCCCGTGTCTTATCTCTCCCCTGTATCATCTCTCCCCTGTCTCATCACTCCCATCTTATATCTTATCTATCTTTTCTCTCCCATCTCATCTCTCCCGTTTCATCTCTCCCATCTTAACTCTTATCTGTCTTATCTCTCCCATGTCTTATATCTTATATCTCTTATCTGTCTAATCTCTCCCTATGAGAATGAGATAAGAGATGGGTGTAAAGAGATTGGAGTAGGATGGAATGAGAGATAACATATAGAGGTAGAGCATGTGGGAAACAGAGAAGAAATAAGTCTAGACAGTGGGACTAAAAAACTAACGATTGATTGGGCAGGAAAAGTAGTCGATGCGACTTAGTCAAACAACATCATAAACTAGAAAGCATACAATCTCAGTCTATGACATACCTGCGTGCATTATAAGTAAAAAATGAGTAGGATCAACACCAGGCCTAGAGAGCCATGTTTATCGAAAGATAAGATGAGATATAGAAAGATAAATAGTGAGATAGAAGACTCAGGTGAGACAGGGATACAGACGGACAGACAGACAGGCAGGCATTGACAGAGTCCAGTCTAGCACATCGATACGACTTTTAGGAAACACCTGCTAACTAATTCAACAATGAGTGGCCAAACAGAAATTCTAAATATGTGCTTTATAGAGAATAATAGTGCATTAATATGAAATATTATAACAAAAAACAAGAGATGCATTGACAGTTTTTGAAAAAATTGTTTATAAAGCTTAACGTCTAGGCCGCATACAGTAGTTAAAAATTACAAAACTATTGAGTAGTTTAGAGACTGCTAAGTAAATTGGAATATTAAAACTGACAGTAAGAAATAATGATTTAAGATTACAAATGAATGTATGAATGGACTAATGGCATACAAAAATGTGATGATAATAGGGACTTGGGAAAGTATTCAAATAAGGGACTGCGAAGGGATTCTAATAGGGAATTCGGAATGGATTCTAATAGGAGAATCCACTGAGAATAGATTTTATTATGGGATTAGGAAGGGATTCTACTACGGGTTTGCAAAGGGATTCTATTAGGAGATTTGGGAAGGGATTCTAATAGGGGATTGGGAAGGGATTCTATTGGGGAATCGCGGAAGGGATTCTACTAGGGGATTGTGAAGGGATTTTAATAGGCGATTGGAAAGGGATTCTAGTAGGGGATTGGAAAGGGATTCTAATAAGGGATTGGGAAGGGATTCTAATAGGGGATTTGGAGGGGATACAAAAGCGGGATTTGGAAATTATAGAAACAGTCATTTTTTAAGGGATCAAATTTGGGGTTTTTAAGGGACACTAACGGATGAACTGTAAAGGGTCACGTCACAGATAGTGTGTTAAAAAAATCAAGTGAAAATTAGACACTGAAAGCAAAATATAAGACAGACGATAGCACTCGCTGGTTTTGAGGAACGAGCTGAGGGAATACCCAGAGAAGGGTGCTCAGAGAAGTCCCACTGGACTAGCACAGTGGCAATATGAGTACGAGCTAGTCTTACTTTACATCGGAACAACCTCAGAAAACAGCACTAGCCTCGACGCTTAATTTCCAGCAATGTAGGCCCCACCGCAGCAACTGATCGATGGATATTCGATATTCGATCGAGTGAGGGGAAACTTTGACTAGGGCGCTAATATATAGCTTACTAATGTTCTTCTTTATATTTCCCTACAGGGAGTTGATAAAAAGGCGAACGTTACTTTTTAACCGACTTCAATTTTACCATATTATCAAAATTCTCTAAGCAATTAATTTGATGGATTTGAATGGGACATTAGAAAATGGACAGGGGGAATGGGACCTTAGAAAACGGAAAGAGGGAATGTAACCTTAGAAAATGGATTAGGGGAATGTAACCTTAGAAAATGGACAAGGGGAATGTAACCTTAGAAAATGGACAAGGGGAATGTAACCTTAGAAAATGGACAAGGGGAATGTAACCTTAGAAAATGGATTAGGGGAATGTAACCTTAGAAAATGGACAAGGGGAATGTAACCTTAGAAAATGGATTAGGGGAATGTAACCTTAGAAAATGGACAAGGGGAATGTAACCTTAGAAAATGGATAAGGGGGATGTAACCTTAGAAAATGGATTAGGGGAATGTAACCTTAGAAAATGGACAAGGGGAATGTAACCTTAGAAAATGGACAAGGGGAATGTAACCTTAGAAAATGGATTAGGGGAATGTAACCTTAGAAAATGGACAAGGGGGATGTAACCTTAGAAAATGGATTAGGGGAATGTAACCTTAGAAAATGGACAAGGGGAATGTAACCTTAGAAAATGGATAAGGGGGTGTAACCTTAGAAAATGGATTAGGGGAATGTAACCTTAGAAAATGGACAAGGGGAATGTAACCTTAGAAAATGGACAAGGGAAATGTAAACTTAGAAAATGGAAAAGGGGAATGTAACCTTAGAAAACGGAAAAGGGGAATGTAACCTTAGAAAATGGACAAGGGGAATGTAACCTTAGAAAACGGACAAGGGGAATGTAAACTTAGAAAATGGAAAAGGGGAATGTAATCTTAGAAAACGGAAAAGGGGAATGTAACCTTAGAAAATGGATTAGTGGAATATAACCTTAGAAAATGGATTAGGATAATGGGGGCTTAGAAAATGGATTAGGCGAACGGGACCTTAGAAAATGGATTAGGGGAATGGGACCTTAGAAAATGAATTAGGGGAACGGGACCTTAGAAATGCATTAGGTAAATGGGAATTAGAAAATATATAAGGGGAATGGGAATTAGAAATAGTATAAGGGGAATGAAAGTTTAGAAAATGGACAAGCCAACTGACAGTTGTTGGATTAGAGAAATCGCTACGTACGCTAGTAAAAAGATAATGCTTGGATATCAGTACTTAAACAACGGAAATGGGAAGCTGAAAAGTATGAAATTTGAAAAAAAATATGCTTAGAAAAGCGACTAGGGGAAGTCACCCTAGTTATAATCACCATAATAAAAGTACAGGTTTTAATGACCGCCCCATTTCTAGATTCTGTCAAACAGAAAATGCACACAACTATGACAAAATGTTCGGCAATTCATCATGGCTAGGCCAATTTCGTTTCGAAACAGTACAAAAAATGGCTCTGACAATTATTTTAATTGTAGACAAAAAGTGTCATTAAATCCTGGCTAATATTCTGCTCAGTGAGTACCAGACTCACTCATCAAATGTCAAACTGTCAGTCTTGAGGAGGGGAGAAGAGGGGGAACAGGAGGGGAGAACAGGGAGAACAGGAGGGGAGAAGAGGGGAACAGGAGGGGAGAAGAGAGAGAGCAGGAGGGGAGAAGAGGGGAACAGGAGGGGAGAAGAGGGGAACAGGAGGGGAGAACAGAGAGAACAGGAGGGGAGAAGAGGGGGAACAGGAGGGGAGAACAGGGAGAACAGGAGGGGAGAAGAGGGGGAACAGGAGGGGAGAAGAGGGAGAGCAGGAGGGGAGAAGAGGGGAAACAGGAGGGGAGAAGAGGGGAACAGGAGGGGAGAAGAGGGGGAACAGGAGGGGAGAAAAGAGAGAACAGGAGTGGAGAAGAGGGGGAACAGGAGGGAGAAGAGGGAGAGCAGGAGGGGAGAGAAGGAAGAAGATGAGGGGAGAACAGGAGGGGAGAAGAGGGAGAGCAGGAGGGAGAAGAGGGAGAGCAGGAGGGGAGAGAAGGGAGAAGATGAGGGGAGAACAGGAGGGGAGAAGAGGGAGAACAGGAGGGGAGAAGAGGGAGAGCAGGAGGGGAGAAGAGGGAGAGCAGGAGGGGAGAGAAGGGAGAAGATGAGTGGAGAAAAGGGAGAAGATAAGGGGAGAGCAGGAGGGGGAAGAGGGAGAAGAGGGAGAAGAGGGAGGGGAGAAAAGGGAGGCGGGAGAGAAAAGAGAGAAGGAATGAGAAGAGGAGGTAAGAATAAGATTAGGGTTGAGATTTTAAGACAGTCAAGAGCTACAAAACTAGTCAGTAACTAATATATACTGGCTGTTATTCACGCTTCTAATAAAAAACGTTAGAAATGAATAAAAACTGTATATATTGTGAAACAAGGTTATAAATAACGAAATAAACGAGCAAGTGGTTCCAGTTTAATTCTTTTATAGCCGTTATAGTTTGACAATTAGTACTTCAAATTTTAAATAATCTCTTAGCTTTGTTAAACACTCCAGACCTTTGCAGTAAAATCAGAATAAAACAGAACTTTGTGTACCGAGAAAATCTGACATCAAAAAGAATTTCATAGAAAATTAATTTATTAAAAAACTGTTCGTTAAAAAAGTCCCATTAAAACGCAAGAAAAGCATACGACATAAAAACAATTTTAAACAAATATTGGCATTTAAAAAAATGAAGAATAAGTACAACTGCCGAGTACCAGGATTTTGCTTAATTTGTTTTTTTTGTTGTCACAAGTATCTTCTTTTAGCAGAATATGCACTTTTATAAGGAAACGAATAAATCATAATAATGATTTCAGACTAGAAAGGGGTTCTAGCCTTGTAAGGGGTTCTATGGTTCTAGCCTATTAAGTGGTTTTAGCCTTGTAAGGGGTTCTATGGTTCTAGCCTATTAAGTGGTTTTAGCCTTGTAAGGGGTTCTATGGTTCTAGCCTATTAAGTGGTTTTAGCCTTGTAAGGGGTTCTATGGTTCTAGCCTATTAAGGGGTTCTAGCCTTGTAAGGGGTTCTATGGTTCTAGCCTATTAAGGGGTTCTAGCCTTGTAAGGGGTTTTATGGTTCTAGCCTATTAAGGGGTTCTAGCCTCAAAAGGGGTTCTTGCCTATTAAGGGGTTCTAGCCTAGAAAGGGGTTCTAGTATGTTAAGGGGTTCTAGCCTAGTAAGGGGTTCTAGCCTAGTAAGGGGTTATAGCCTAGTAAGGGGTTCTAGCCTAGTAAGGGGTTCTAGCCTAGTAAGGGGTTCTAGCCTAGTAAGGGTTTCTAGCCTAGTAAGGGGTTCTAGCCTAGTAAGGGGTTCTAGCCTAGTAAGGGTTTCTAGCCTAGTAAGGGGTTCTAGCCTAGTAAGGGGTTCTAGCCTAGTAAGGGGTTCTAGCCTAGTAAGGGGTTCTAGCCTAGTAAGGGTTTCTAGCCTAGTAAGGGGTTCTAGCCTAGTAAGGGGTTCTAGCCTAGTAAGGGGTTCTAGCTTAGTAAGGGGTTCTAGCCTAGTAAGGGGTTCTAGCCTAGTAAGGGGTTCTAGCCTACTAAGGGGTTCTAGCCTAGTAAGGGGTTCTAGCCTAGTAATGGGTTCTAGCCTAGTAAGGGGTTCTAGCCTAGTAAGGGGTTCTAGCCTAGTAAGGGGTTCTAGCCTAGTAAGGGGTTCTAGCCTAGTAAGGGGTTCTAGCCTAGTAAGGGGTTCTAGCCTAGTAAGGGGTTCTAGCCTAGTAAGGGGTTATAGCCTAGTAAGGGGTTCTAGTATGTTAAGGGGTTCTAGCCTAGTAAGGGGTTCTAGCCTAGTAAGGGTTTCTAGCCTAGTAAGGGGTTATAGCCTAGTAAGGGGTTCTAGCCTAGTAAGGGGTTCTAGCCTACTAAGGGGTTCTAGCCTAGTAAGGGGTTCTAGCCTAGTAAGGGGTTCTAGCCTAGTAAGGGGTTCTAGCCTAGCATTGAATAAAATAACAATACGTTTGTTTTCTATTGAATTCAAGAAATCAAACATTTTTTTCAACTCCAGTAACAGATCAGTAACAGAATTAAGAGCATTAAAAAAAACAACGAAAATGAGTAAAAAAGACGAAAAAATGTTTGTATGCAACGCAAAGTAAAAACTTGTTGACTAGCAAAAGCGAGCATTAGGTGTGAGTACAAGCCTTATGAGTAGAATTCGTGTGAGTAAAATATGTGAGTTTCATCAATAGAATTCATGCAAGATAATAGTTAGATATGAATTAACAACAAATGGATAACACTGAGACATTATATTGAGATTCCAGTTAGAAACATTGATTTAATTTGAACAGCGAATTCAAGTAAATATTAGATTGCTTTACACGTTAGACAGACAATACATTTTTATTAAAATCAACTAGTGTAGAAACCCTGTAAAACAAACGAAAAATTATGGTAACGTTTATTCTTATGTGACTAGACGAAAGGCTTTACGCAATTAAAAATTAAAAGTAGTTTAATTTGTTCTTAATGACTATCCAGTAACATGTCGACTTTCTTTTTTTAAATGTATTTAGTAAACTAAAAAATATATTGTTATTAATACGAACAAGGGCAGACTAGACAAAATGGAAGCTAGGAATTAAATTAAAAAAATTGCGATCAAATTATGACAGCTCAATTATAATTATTGCGATTATGAAAGAAAAACTCAGCTATAAAAATAGTAACAGTAATATTAAATCATTTTACAAGAAAAAACAAGAACAAAAACGATAAAAGTTATCAGGCAAGCTCATTGTAGCGAGGATTTTGGGACACTCCAGCCAGTGTCCCCCCGATTCTTATCTCGCATTTCTCATCTCTCCTGTCTCATCTCCCCGGAGTCTCATCTCTCCTGTCTCATCTCCCCCGTGTCTCATCTGCCCCGTGTCTCATCTCTCCTGTCTTATCTCCCCCGTTTCTCATCTCTCCTGTCTCATCTCCCCGGAGTCTCATCTCTCCTGTCTCATCTCCCCCGTGTCTCATCTCCCCCGAGTCTCATCTCTCCTGTCTCATCTCCCCCGTGTCTCATCTGCCCCGTGTCTCACCTCTCCTGTCTCACCTCCCCCGTGTCTCATCTGCCCCGTGTCTCATCTCTCCTGTCTCATCTCCCCTGTCTTATCTCCCCCGTTTCTCATTTCTCCTGTCTCATCTGCCCCGTGTCTCATCTCTCCTGTCTCATCTCCCCCGTTTCTCATCTCTCCTGTCTCATCTGCCCCGTGTCTCATCTCTCCTGTCTCATCTCCCCCGTTTCTCATTTCTCCTGTCTCATCTGCCCCGTGTCTCATCTCTCCTGTCTCATCTCCCCCGTTTCTCATCTCTCCTGTCTCATCTGCCCCGTGTCTCATCTCTCCTGTCTCATCTCCCCCGTGTCCCCCGTGTCTCATCTCCCCCGTGTCTCATCTCCCCCGTGTCTCATCTCTCCCGTGTCTCATCTCCCCCGTGTCTCATCTTTCCTGTCTCATCTCCCCTGTGTCTCATCTCTAGTGTCCCGTCTCTCCCCTATCTCACCTGTCCTGTGAATCATTTCTACATTGTCTCATCTCTTCCGTCTCATATCTGCAGTGACTTATCTCCCCATTGTCCGATCACTTATCTTGTTTATGTGACAAAATGTCTCAGGGTGTCAAAATTAGACAAAGTTATTTAATATTGGCAAACCTTACCTGGCCTAAAAAAGCCTAAGAAAATTAAGCTCAGAATGAAATCAATTTGTCAAACCGTTTATCAAACAAAATTTGGCGCCAATGACGAGAATCTGGCATGCAGACTAGCCGGCGTTGGCCGACTCAGCCTATCAGATGTTTTTGCATTAGCTGGTGTCCAACACTCCGCCAATGTCTCAGCTATGAATGGCAAAGCCGGATGATTCTCAACTGGCAGTCTCAAGCCGTCAATCAGATTTTGGTCGGCTAAAATAATAGATTTCACACTGGCTAGCGTCAGCGACTGGCCTCTGCGATGCCTAGTGGAAGCCGAAGATTCAGCGTCGACGCTAAAGTCTGGCGAGGCTTCGGTGGTCAATTTTAGACGATCGGCAAACACTGGCGCATAGGGCGGCGGAGACTCAGATGCAGGATAGAAGGCTGCACACCTGAGAACAGTTATGTTAGTTGATTGATTTATATTTTTTGTTCTATTTATTAGACACTTGACTGTTAAGGGGTTAGATGCCTGAAGGATCAGGGGTTAGACACCTGAAGGATCAGGGGTTAGACACCTGAAGGATTAGGGGTTAGACACCTGAAGGATCAGGGGTTAGACACCTGAAGGATTAGGGGTTATACACCTGAAAGATCAGGGGTTAGACACCTGAAGGATCAGGGGTTAGACACCTGAAGGATCAGGGGTTAGACACCTGAAGGATCAGGGGTTAGACACCTGAAGGATCAGGGGTTAGACACCTGAAGGATCAGGGGTTAGACACCTGAAGGATCAGGGGTTAGACACCTGAAAGATCAGGGGTTAGACACCTGAAGGATCAGGGGTTAGACACCTGAAGGATCAGGGGTTAGACACCTGAAGGATCAGGGGTTAGACACCTGAAGGATCAGGGGTTAGACACCTGAAGGATCAGGGGTTAGACACCTGAAGGATCAGGGGTTAGACACCTGAAGGATTAGGGGTTAGACACCTGAAGGATTAGGGGTTAGACACCTGAAGGATTAGGGGTTAGACACCTGAAGGATCAGAGGTTAGACACCTGAATAATCAGGGGTTAGACACCTGAAGGATCAGGGGTTAGACACCTGAAGGAGTAGGGGTTAGACACCTGAAGGATCAGGGGTTAGACACCTGAAGGATCAGGGGTTAGACACCTGAAGGATTAGGGGTTAGACACCTGAAAGATCAGGGGTTAGACACCTGAAGGATTAGGGGTTAGACACCTGAAAGATCAGGGGTTAGACACCTGAAGGATCAGGGGTTAGACACCTGAAGGATTAGGGGTTAGACACCTGAAAGATCAGGGGTTAGACACCTGAAGGATCAGGGGTTAGACACCTGAAGGATCAGGGGTTAGACACCTGAAGGATTAGGGGTTAGACACCTGAAAGATCAGGGGTTAGACACCTGAAGGATCAGGGGTTAGACACCTGAAGGATCAGGGGTTAGACACCTGAAGGATCAGGGGTTAGACACCTGAAGGATTAGGGGTTAGACACCTGAAGGATCAGAGGTTAGACACCTGAATAATCAGGGGTTAGACACCTGAAGGATCAGTGGTTAGACACCTGAAGGATCAGGGCTTAGACACCTGAAGGATCAGGGCTTAGACACCTGAAGGATTAGGGGTTAGACACCTGAAGGATTAGGGGTTAGACACCTGAAGGATTAGGGGTTAGACACCTGAAGGATCAGAGGTTAGACACCTGAATAATCAGGGGTTAGACACCTGAAGGATCAGGGGTTAGACACCTGAAGGAGTAGGGGTTAGACACCTGAAGGATCAGGGGTTAGACACCTGAAGGATCAGGGGTTAGACACCTGAAGGATTAGGGGTTAGACACCTGAAAGATCAGGGGTTAGACACCTGAAGGATTAGGGGTTAGACACCTGAAGGATCAGGGGTTAGACACCTGAAGGATCAGGGGTTAGACACCTGAAGGATTAGGGGTTAGACACCTGAAAGATCAGGGGTTAGACACCTGAAGGATCAGGGGTTAGACACCTGAAGGATCAGGGGTTAGACACCTGAAGGATTAGGGGTTAGACACCTGAAAGATCAGGGGTTAGACACCTGAAGGATCAGGGGTTAGACACCTGAAGGATCAGGGGTTAGACACCTGAAGGATCAGGGGTTAGACACCTGAAGGATCAGGGGTTAGACACCTGAAGGATTAGGGGTTAGACACCTGAAGGATCAGAGGTTAGACACCTGAATAATCAGGGGTTAGACACCTGAAGGATCAGTGGTTAGACACCTGAAGGATCAGGGCTTAGACACCTGAAGGATCAGGGCTTAGACACCTGAAGGATTAGGGGTTAGACACCTGAAGGATCAGGGATTTAACACCTGAATGATCAGGGGTTAGACACCTGAAGGATCAGGGGTTAGGCACTCTAATTACTAAAACATCAGGGGCTAGATACCTCAAACAATAAAATATCGCATTGCTCTAACCTGGTGGCCACCTCCCATAAAATCAGGCCGAGTGAGTAGGAATCAGCTTGCATGCGTTGTTCCAAATCCAATGATCCTTTCTGTTGCTGCTGCTGCTGCAATTTTCCATTACGTTTAGCGGCCTGATGCAGAGGCGTTTTCTCGCTAACAGCGCCGCTAGCTAGCAATTCAGGCGCCGTGTAGCGCAAATGAGCGCCAGTAGATGACCAACAGCCGGATAGGCCTACTAGAAGAGGAGCCAGAGGCAAGCGGAGAACAAAACTGTCTGTCTCTAGGCGACAATGAGCTCGGCCTAGGCTATGTAGCTGAGCTACGGCTGCGCAGAGACCGCAAGATAAGCGACAGAAATCCGACCAGGTGTAGCACCTGCGAGGTGAGGGATTCAGGTCAATATGTTTACTGAAGCTTCAGATGATTTGATATAGGTTACTGAAGCTTCAGGTGATTTGATATAGGTGACTGAAGCTTCAAGTGATTTGATATAGGTGTACTGAAGCTTCAAGTGATTTGATATAGGTGTACTGAAGATTCAGGTGATTTGATATAGGTGTACTGAAGCTTCAAGTGATTTGATATAGGTGACTGAAGCTTCAGGTGATTTGATATAGGTGTACTGAAGCTTCAGGTGATTTGATATAGGTTACTGAAGCTTCAGGTGATTTGATATAGGTTACTGAAGCTTCAGGTGATTTGATATATGTGTACTGAAGCTTCAGGTGATTTGATATAGGTTACTGAAGCTTCAGGTGATTTGATATATGTGTACTGAAGCTTCAGGTGATTTGATATAGGTGTACTGAAGCTTCAGGTGATTTGATATAGGTTACTGAAGCTTCAGGTGATTTGATATAGGTTACTGAAGCTTCAGGTGATTTGATATAGGTGACTGAAGCTTCAGGTAATTTGATATAGGTGTACTGAAGCTTCAGGTGATTTGATATAGGTTACTGAAGCTTCAGGTGATTTGATATAGGCTACTGAAGCTTCAGGTGATTTGATATATGTGTACTGAAGCTTCATGTGATTTGATATATGTGTACTGAAGCTTCATGTGATTTGATATAGGTGTACTGAAGCTTCAGGTGATTTGATGTAGGTTACTGAAGCTTCAGGTGATTTGATATATGTGTACTGAAGCTTCATGTGATTTGATATATGTGTACTGAAGCTTCATGTGATTTGATATAGGTGTACTGAAGCTTCATGTGATTTGATATAGGTGTACTGAAGCTTCAGGTGATTTGATATAGGTGTACTGAAGCTTCAGGTGATTTGATGTAGGTGTACTGAAGCTTCATGTGATTTGATATAGGTGTACTGAAGCTTCAGGTGATTTGATGTAGGTGTACTGAAGCTTCAGGTGATTTGATGTAGGTGTACTGAAGCTTCAGGTGATTTGATGTAGGTGTACTGAAGCTTCAGGTGATTTGATGTAGGTGTACTGAAGCTTCAGGTGATTTGATGTAGGTGTACTGAAGCTTCAAGTGATTTGATGTAGGTGTACTGAAGCTTCAGGTGATTTGATATAGGTGTACTGAAGCTTCAGCTAATTTGATATAGGTGTACTGAAGCTTCAGGTGATTATATTTAGGTGACCTGAAGCTTCAGGTGATTTGATGTAGGTGTACTGAAGCTTCAGGTGATTATATTTAGGTGACCTGAAGCTTCAGGTGATTTGATGTAGGTGTACTGAAGCTTCAGGTGATTCAAAATTTGATGATTTTGCAATAGTCTGAATTCGGTTGCAACTGTGATAAATAATGTGCGAACTAGCATTTTAAGAGGGTTAGGTCAGTCAAATAATTCGATGAATAAAGGAGCTACGTAAATAAGCTTTGATATGAAACGTGCAGTGGCGCGCATAAACGCCATACATGAATTGACACTTTTTACATATTTTGCAATTGCGAAAACACTCGAAAGCCAACTGGCCAACTTAGAAGCTGTTTAGATCAGTAGAGGATAGACGAACAGACACTAGAAAATGATGCACAGTAACACATCAAATTATGCGCGCACATGGCATAACAATCTAAATAGAAGACGCACTAGTCTATTTCTGGTGCAATTAGGACAGCCATTGTATATTGCGAAGCATTTAACACACAGTTTCTATATATAGGCGCGTAGGCTTTTATAAAGTTGGCGTTTTAACCGTGAGAAACAAGATGCGATGTACTATAAGCCCTGATGATTTACAGACTGCCTCTGTATTCTAGCTGCGACTCATAAAATATGCCTGCCGCTGTTTCTTTAAAGATTCTAACTTGTTAGAATCGTTTCTTGCTACGATTCTAACGTGAATTCCTCATACGATTCTGGCTGCAGTAACTGCTACTATTCTAGCTGCGATTCCTGCTTCGATTCTGGCTGCAGTAACTGCTACGATTCTAGCTGCGATTCCTGCTCCGATTCTAGCTGCGATTCCTGCTCCGATTCTAGCTGCGATTTCTGCTCCGATTCTGGCTGCAGTGACTGCTACTTTTCTTGCTGCGATTCCTGCTTCGATTCGAGCTGCGATTCCTGCTTCGATTCTGGCTGCAGTGACTGCTACTTTTCTAGCTGCGATTCCTGCTTCGATTCTAGCTGCGATTCCTGCTCCGATTCTAGCTGCGATTCCTGCTTCGATTCTGGCTGCAGTGACTGTTACTTTTCTAGCTGCGATTCCTGCTACGATTCTGGCTGCAGTGACTGCTACTTTTCTAGTTGCGATTCCTGCTACGATTCTGGCTGCAGTGACTGCTACTTTTCTAGCTGCGATTCCTGCTACGATTCTGGCTGCAGTGACTGCTACTTTTCTAGCTGCGATTCCTGCTACGATTCTGGCTGAAATACCTGCTACGATTCTAGCTTCGATTCCTGCTTCGATTCTGGCTGCAATACCTGCTACAATTCTAGCTTTGATTCTGGCTGCAATACCTGCTACAATTCTAGCTTTGATTCTGGCTGCAATACCTGCTACGATTCTAGCTTCGATTCTGGCTGCAATACCTGCTACGATTCTGGCTGCGATTTCCGTTACGATTCTAGCCGCGATTCCTGCTACGAGTACAATTCTAGCTGCGATTCCGACTAAGATTATGGTTTTGAATAGTTTCTTTGAAACATAAAGAGAAAGGCAATCTGGATTTATATTGTGTACTAGAACATTAATTTACCTGTCAGCAAGCTGATGAGATAGGGTACCGCCAGTAGCCAATTCCAACAGTAGACAGGGCCTCTGTCCGCCAAACATGATGGTGCCTAATAGTCTGGGGAAAAATGTCACAGCGTTCGCTCGACCAAGTCGCCTGTAGGCGGCCAACTCGGAACGATATTCGGCTATGGAGGCCGGCAGCTCCGGCCAGAATAGCTTAGCGGCGCATTGCTGACTTTCATCAGGATGGGTCTGTAAGGAAAGAATAACAGTTGTTCTGCTAGTTTTCTTATTGTAAAAAATGTCGCAAGTGGATTGTGACAGTGAAATTTATAATTTTTTATTGAAGACAAACACAAGATATTCTTGAGTAAAAATGAAGACTAGTAGAAGAAACTGTAATCTGATCCCAGAAGATGGGATCAGAATTTAAATGGGATTTGAATTAGAGATGGGATCTGAGTTTGATGATGGGATCTGAGTTTGATGATGGGATCAAAGATTGAGGATGGGATCAGAGTTTGATGATGGGATCTGAGTTTGATGATGGGATCTGAGTTTGATGATGTGATCGTTGTTTGATGATGAGATAAGATTTTTGATAATGGGATCAAAGATTGAGGATGGGATCTAGGTTTGATGATAGGATTAGAGATTGGTGATGGGATCAGAGTTTGATGATGGGATCTGAGTGTGATGATGGGATCTGAGTTTAATGATGGGATCGGAGTTTGAGGATGTGATTAGATTTTGATAAAGGGATCAGAGTTCGATAAGGAAATGATGATGATGACGATGATATCAGATTTAAAGCATTGGTTCAGATTTAATGATAGGATCATACCTCCAACTCGGCCTCATAAACAACCGAGTACTGTCCGGAGCAGTTCAATTCTTTAATTAATCGCACCGGGTCGACACCGCCAACGCCGTTTCGTTCGATCGGGGTTCGAGCGCCTGAACGAGACGACAGCAGCCACTCGCTGTAGGCGAAATGGCCGTTGGACAGTAAGCCGCCGTTGACTCCGCGGGATCCAGCAGCAGCCGCCGCCGAAGATGAGGACACGGCAGCGGACGAAGCGCCGGCTCTCAGGCGTCGCCTATTTAGTCTCCGCCTGCGCCGCCAAACAATCCCTATACAAGCTAGTAGCATCAGACCCAAACCGGCGTACAGGCCGATAGAAGCGGCTAAGAATATAGCGAATCTTTGCCGGCCCCATTGTTCGGCATCGAATAGCATTGGCTCAATCGGAGTGGCTGTGGTTGATGTGCCATTATTAAATAGATTATGGGCTATAATAGTCGGCGGCAGCAGCGAGGGCATGGTCCAACACGGACCGGGAGCGTCCACTGGCACAATTGTATCTATTTTATTTAACACTCAACTGCCGATTTGAAGCCTGAAATTTATATTCATAGTGAAGTTTATTAGGGCTTTGAAAGATCCCATTGGATGAGCAGATTCTTTTGAGTACTGATCGTTTTTAACTCTGGTCTCTGAAGCCAAATAGTTCACTACGCATCATTTGCTTCGCCGCTAAACATGCAAGGTCAGCCCTTGTCTCTTCCGCTTCTCCTCTGCTTTAAGAAGACACTCAAAGCCGACTAAAGCCATGTTCTAATCTGGATTACAGATTTCTGGAGACAACGCCCCCACTCCCTCCCCCGAAGCAAAATTCTTGTATCGGATGGGCAAGCCAGCTTTTGCTTCTTTTTTTTATATAGTCAGGCTTCAGTGCAGCGTGACATATCCTGTCCTCACCCCAGTCAGGCTCGCTTCATTGGCTAGCAGAGAACTAAGAAATCTAAGAACTCACTTCTAATCTATTAGTGCCTTCGTCTTTTTCTCTCTCCCTGCCGAAATCCTGTACAAATAATTACGTCTTTTTTATCTTAGTAGCCCTGCACGAGTGAGTTGTAAACACACGACCTAAAGGTCGGGGGTTCGATTCCTGACTCCACTGGAATAATATGTGTCCTTTAGCAAGGCACTTAACTCTGTATTTCTTCAGTTTACTTAGCTGTTAAATGAGTATCAGAAATATCTGCCAGGGTAATCAAGGGTGGGTGTGGCATCTATTCAGTCCATGGACTGAATAGTCATATTCAGCAGGCAGCATTCAGATGCATATCTAGCACGACTGAGCTTTACTGAAAACAAGAAAATACTGATACTAAAGGGTGCCAAACCAGATTATGTTGTGGGCAAAAGAAATGAGAAATCTTATTATTCAGTGTTTCTTAAATAACCTAAATAACCTATTCTTTAATAAGGTATTGAATTGATCAACTATAAACTATTTTTTTCATAACTTTATTTCCCATAGTCAAGATTATTTCAATTATGCACAGAAATTTGTGTGTGCATTGGTGTTGTCAAGCTAATTTGACATGTATAGTTGGTGTGCACATGTCTTAATATTTAATTCTTGGCATAGTATAGCACCTGGTATAGTGTTCAGGTGAGTATCATGCATGTGTAGCACTAAAGATTAATAGTAACAAGCAAATTAATTACGTTCTAGATAAGTGAAATTTTTATTTGTCTAATTGTCTAATTATCTAGCTTTTAAGTTTGTTAAATTTTCAAATCTGCAAAACAAACATATCTTTAGTATGCACTCTACCCTTTCAGTTTTTTGTCATGTCTAACATGATCCAGAAAATGGAGAGATTCAAATTCTAAGAATGTAAAGTATAAGCTAATAGGATTTCCAATATTTTTAACTAGGTTGAAGTCTATTATTGCATTTGCACTCATCTCTTATTTTGTATTGTTATTTTAATTTGAATTTTTTAGTTGTATGCTAGAATTTTATAAATTAATAACAACACATAAATTTAGCAAATATTTTAAACAATGATGCATCAAACAAAAAAGAACATTAAGAAAAAGAACATTTATAAGTAAGATTTATATACATATACAGATTTAGTTTAAAAATGCAGTATTGGGTTTGTTTAACCTAGTTTTCAAGATTTAAATAATGCTGCAAATTTTCTGTGTCACATGTGCTTGTGCACACCAAATACTTGTAGCTATACAATTTGTCTATACACACCAGGTTGTAACATTTTTGTATGCCAACTTAATTTTTATCTGTACAAATATCCCCCAAGTATATTCCAACAGCCATTTAAGAGCCAAATGTATGCCAAACTAGTTCAGCATACAGGCCATCCTATGGACAATGCTTATGAATTAATGTATATTTAGGTAATCCCTGATATCATAGGCCTACTTAATAAATTGTCAAGGACATACACTGGAATCGTACTGCAATTTTTGGAGTCGTTCATGCCCTCAAAATGCACACTCACTCAAACAATGCAGCATAATCCTAACTATAATATTATAATTGACAAGTAGACCAATGCTACAAAGTACAGTATTATCATATTGATTCAATTCATTGGAATTCGATACAAATATTGTAAATCGGTTTGAGGTACAATTGCCATTAAAAAATGGCAGAGAAAACTCTTTTAAAAAAAGAGTAAACTCAATTTGATTATTCATCCAGTTAACCGAGTTTTAACTTATATCTATGTTACAAGGGTATAGTTTGGTCTTTGTGAGGTCAAGACTCAAGATGGCTCTCAGCAGGGCAAGAGTGGTCTTTGGGAAGATTGTTGCTCCTGCTCGTTGAAAGGGGAGAAATTAAGCCCTTGGGTGGTTAACCGGACGAATAACAACTACCTAAAAAATAATAGGTCTAACTTTTTTTAAGTTATTAACTAAAGTTCAGCTTTTAATTTTAAATACATAGTAGAATAGACCCATAATAATTCAACGTAGTGCAAGAGTCAGATTTGCATTGGCCAAGAATTAAATTACTTAATAACACACACGGTTGATAACCAATGGCTATTCGTCTATTTGGTACCCTTTAACTCGACAAAGACATTAATTAGTAATTTAAAATTGTAATATTTCTAAGAAAATCCATTTAAAGAGTATCTAATAAATTTAAACAGCAAGGACGCTACAGGAATATATACTTTTATGCTAAGATATTGCAGCTCTAGTTATCTGGTTCACTTTAGTGTTTTACAAGACTGAAAAAGTTATAATATAATGTTTAACATTTCAGCGTGTTTAGAATGAAGAATTAAAAAATATGGATTTGCGTAACTGTCTTTGAGATGACAATGAAATGGAGGCTTTGAAAAAAACGATAGAATTGTAAATGCTTCGTTATGGAATATCTTAAGTGTCGGTCTCGATATAAATTGGTGTTCTGCAACCAAAGTCTCAGTATTTTTAGGATAAATAGTTTAAGTCTTTATCAAACGCTCCAGCAGTGCATGAATATCGCCGCCGCGATCCTCAGTTACCCCGGCTGCTCATGATTATGTGCGTGCCGAGCACTCCACGGTGACCCAGTGCTCCTGCTGCGGCTAAAAAGATTGGCACATCACGAAGATCAAAGACGGACATAAGCCACAAAACGGTTTGGCCCCCTTGCCAGATGGTATATGGATCCTCGGGGCGACGCTGAAGACCTGTAATTCCAAGTTGACTGGCCTCAGCTGAAAAACAACGCGTGCAACTTTATGAGTATATTTCGAACTCTGAAATCGCGAAGTGGAGACAATTGTCTCGGACAGCTGGACCACATATCTGCGTGTCTTTTTAGGTAGGTCGCGCGAACCTGCAACGCACTGAAACCTGGCGGGTGGCGAGACTTCTTCGCATCATCAAACTTGATTGTGTTTTTAATTGCTGCATGCGCGCGGCACTCCAGCTGCCATACGAAAGTGCCATCAGCCACATCACTGTCAATATAAAGGCCATGCCAATGATTGCGCTCCCAAAAAGACTGTAGCAGTGCGCCAGAAAACTATTGCGCGGACTTGAAAATTGGCCGATCGATCCAAATAAATGCCGCGTCGATCGCTGCGCATATTGTTGGAATTCTCAGAAAAGCTTGCGGAATTTGTCAGGATTGTGCATGGAATCCCACGAAATCGTGGATCAAGGACTTTTAGTTAAGTACGTAGCTATAGTGGTCCTTGTATACCCGCACGCCTAAGTTTGTCAAACTAAGTGAAATTATCTGTACTGTGCACTATACTATAAACACTATATACTATACTGTATATTGATTACACCTGTCTCCGTGCCTAAACAGCCCGGCGCAGCCGAATTATACTTAGCAGGGCTGCAGTTTAGTTCATGGACTGGGGGAACGCTACACTCATTCTCAATTACCCGATCAGCTAATGCTGATAGCCACATTTAACAGCTGGTCGAACTGAAGCAATGTAGAGAACTGAAGCGTCTTGCTAAAGAACTTTTGAGAAGTCGGGAATCGAACCCCTGACCTTAAAGTCGTGACTCCGACGCTCTAAGCACCAAGCTACAATCCGTAATAAATTTACAGTTATATTATGAATATTTTAAGAATAAAAAATTATAGAATATCCTATAATGCCTATATTTTTATAGCTTTAGTTGATTGAGTATCCTACGTACTACTATAAAAAAACAAAAACAAATCTCAAAATTTGAGAACCTCTGCATTATTCTGTACCACCGTTCTCACAGTCTCACAGTTTAAAGTTTTATTTATCAATGAGTTCTTGGAGGTTAGAAACATGAACGCGAAAACTGTTAAAGTGTCGAATCTATATTAAAATTATACTTGTTTTATAATTCCTTTTGACCCAAAACCAATGTAAACATCATTATATGCATTTTTAAGACAGGCAAGCACTTTTAGGACAGCTGTATAGGAATTGATCAAGCCATCTCAAAACAGGTTTTTGCGTCAAAAATGTTTAATTAATCTAGAACTTAAGTTTCTGTCATTTCGGAATAATTTAAAAAGAATTTCAATATTCAGCATTCAAAAAATTAAAAGTTTTTATATGGGCCTATAGTTTTTTAGTTTAGTCTACCATTTCATGGATCGGTACTAAAAGTGCAAGTATAACACATACGATGTCTGAAAAGTGCATGGAATTGATCCAATCCAAGCGGCAACTACAGCTCGGTCTTTTTGTTGGTAGAATCTTCCTCTTCCTCCTGCTTAGGATAGGGAGTGCCATTGAAACCGTAGCTTTTCAGCAGCTCCTTGATTTCGTCGGCTGTGCTGTTGACGACGTCGTGACGATGCGCGTATTTCTTCTCGCTAGTGAAGATGTACAGGGTTGGCACGGCGTCCTGTCCGTTCTTCCAGTGTACATTGGGCCAGTACTCGTCGAGTAGCATCGAGTTGATGAAGCTCCTTGCCTCGGTGTAGTTGGACTGGCAGTGCACGTGCGCGTGCAGCACAGCGTACGAAGGTCGCATGTCTTCGTCTCTCCTGGTTCGATTCCAATCGATGTTGCCCTTGATGTAGAACTCCTCGAAGCGGGTCATGTTAATCTTGGGTCGTTTGGGCTTCTCTGATCCGGCTGGCTGGCTGCTGTCGGCAGAGCTGGGCGCAGTTAGGAGGGCCAGTGTGTAGAGCAGGAAGCTCGCGACTAGAATGGTGCTCACTAGATGTCCTTTAGCCTGAGGCGAAACGAATGGTAATTGAGATCATGAGAGATCAAGAGCGTTACAGCCGGTAAAACCTCAAGAGTGTAAATGATAATTTAGGGTGCACTCGTAGATATCTTATCAACTGGCGGCAATAAAGGCTGACACCAGTTAATTAAGGGCTAAACGGGGTAATTATCTGTCAGGGAACGTAGGGGTCACGTCGTGAATGTGGTGAATTATCCTACTATTATGGGATCTTGTCAGAGTGTAATTGACTATAATAAAAAAAGCTAATTAGGCTAATTAATTAATAATCTTATCAGACAGGTATAGATTAATTGGACGCTAAAGTGCGTTTTGTAAAATACAGTCTTCGTTTTTATTCGAATAGTAAGTAGAACTTTGCTATGGTACCGAAATAGGTCATACTACATGTAGATGTAATTAGTTACAAACAATACGACTCATACAAACGCTGATGACAAACAATTAACTCACCATGACGACAGCTTACTCGAAACCTTGAGAGGAAAAACGTATTTAAAAAAATCAAAAGGGTAGATTTCGGTAAAGAGGAAAATGGCCGACCAGTTTGGCCTTTTTATTTAGTAGGCCATCGATCCCAGAAAGCACACGTGGATTAAGCAGACAACCCCATCCTCCGAGCTCTCAACGGGTTTCAATCTCGTTGAGGCAAAGACTGTGATAAGGGGAGAAAAACTCAGGCTGAGTACCGACGTCATTTCCTGTCGACGCATAGCTAAGTTGAACCAATCAATGCTTGCAGCTTTTGTCAAAGAAATCTTCGAATCCTAGAAAAAACGATCGTAAATATCGGATGCGGCGCTATACTCCGTAGCTTGAATCTGAAAGCCATTGTCACCGGATGTATAAATCAAAGCACTGAAAATGCTCACATGTAGCTCTTGCTTTCGTAGATGATGTGGATTTACACGTCGACTTACACAATATAATATGAATCAGATTAGTAAAAATCAAACGATCGGGCGTGGCTGCTATTTTTTCAGGACGGATCGCAAGTACTGTATATAATACTAAAGCAGTCTTATTGCAGTGTCTATTGTAAAATTCTATGCATTGCTCTTATTAAGCCATATTATAAGCTTTTGCCAGACAGTTGACAAAGGCGGTGTGGCTGAAATTATACCCCAAATTCATGAAGGCTCTATACATAAACTCGAGACAACATTTAAAACAAATCCATGTTTTCCTTGGTACGTGGACCTATCCACACGAATCTAACTGGCAGAGTGGTCAAGCGTGTCCCTGGGCTCGATTCCGCGGCGAGGCCACATTCGTTTGGGCGCAGCTACGAAAAGAAGGCTTGGGGGCTGTAGTTCAATTTGCGCCTTTGAGGCAATTACAAATCACTGCCTGAGATATTCAGGGCAAATCTACGTACTCCACACCTGTGTAAGTGTGTGCCTTCGTACGGTATATACGTGCGTGAGCGGAATGAGCAGAATTGCCTCCTTGCTGCAGCTAAAAGTGGAATGTTTCATACGAGCCTTTCGTTCTGTGAGGGCGTCGAGACCGTCCTGCTGTACAAGCCTGATACCTTTACGCTTACGGACTCGCTGGAACAGCCTTAAAGATCAGCGACGAGCGAGTCACTAACGCTTCACTATATCGCCGCACCGCTTAAACGAATTGCTGCGTCGTCGGCGACTTCAGCTGGCAGACCACATCATCCGCGCCGATTCCTACTGCCCACAGCCGGTGCAGGTGCTGCGGCTGCTCACGCTGAAGGCACACTACCAGCGCGGCCAGGCCCGAACTCGGTGTTTCGTCGACTGCCTGCTGGCTGGCAGACGCTGGCGCCCCCGACTTACGTTGGAGAGTCGTTTGAGAAGCGATCAAGCAATTAGAAAAACTGTTTGAGCAGCGTTTTGAGTAGTTGGAGATGCGTTTGAGTCGTTGGAGAAGCGTTTGAGTCGTTGGAGAAGCGTTTCAGTAGTTGGAGATGCGTTTGAGACGTTGGAGAAGCGTTTGAGTCGTTGGAGAAGCGATTGAAACGTTGGAGATGTGTTTGAGACGTTGGAGATGCGTTAGAGTCGTTCGAGATGCGTTTGAGTCGTTGGAGAAGCGATTGAAACGTTGGAGAAGCGTTAGAGTCGTTGTAGAAGCGTTTGAGTAGTTGGAGATGCGTTTGAGACGTTGGAGAAGCGTTTGAGACGTTGGAGAAGCGTTTGAGTAGTTGGATAAGCGTTTGAGTCGTTGGATAAGCGTTTGAGTCGTTGGAGAAGCGTTTGAGTTGTTGGAGAAGCATTGGAATCGGTGGAGAAGCGTTGGAATCGGTGGAGAAGCATTGGAATCGGTGGAGAAGCATTGGAATCGGTGGAGATGCGTTAAAGTCATTATAAAACTGTTTGAATCGTTGGTAATCCGTTCAAGTCATTTAGACAACTGCTTCAGGGGTTGAAGAAGCGTTTGAGCTGTTCCACACGATTCGTTAACGAGGGGTAAAAGGTTTGCTTTAATTGGGAAAACATTGATTCCAAGAACTAACCTAAAATTTCAGAAACAAATAAAAACATTTCAATCCGTAAAATTGTTTGTTTTGTCACAAAATGTTTGATAGATAGACATGTGCAGCTACGCAAATTAAATCAGAAAACTTTTTTATTTATTTCTGCACTCAGTTGTTAAAAGAACATTGCATTTATAGGGAAATAATATGATAGCTTTAAAATAATTTTAAAAAAAGAAAGTACAATGAAAAGAACAATGAAACTGTGCAAAATCGCCATTAGTTGACTATGGTTTCAGAATAGGTTTTTAACGTCATGACTTCCTCTAATCCTCTTTATTCGCTTGACGTGCTACTTATATAAGTAGAAAAACACTAATTTTTCCCTACGAAAGAAAAAATTTTAGTTTTTTTATTTTTCTAAAAAGGGCTTTACAATAATTAGCCAGATTTCTTAATAGAAATTTTACTTAATTAATTTTACTTAAGTTAATAAGTTAACAAAGTGCAAAATGAATGTGACTTATGTACAGAACTTTAATATATAATGTGAAAGAAAAAGTAATGCACGTTTAACAACAAAAAAGTAATAATATTATACATAAATAAGTGTATATGTTTGCATATTTAAATTCATTTACAGTATTCTGAACTAGTCATTAAATTGAATTCGCGCCAAAATGGTAAATTTGAGTCGCCTTTGCATGACTTACACTTTTTTGGCGCGCATTCAAATGTTCAAGTGCCAATCGTGCGAAGAACTTGAAGCAGTGAACAGACAACGGATATAGCTCAAAATATTTTCTAGCGAATGGCAAATGGTAGAAAGTTTTAAAATTAGGAGAACAATTTTAGGAGAAAGCAATTAAGAGTAAGTTACCAGCTAACCAAGAGAGACATGCCTTGATGTAGGAAAAATTCGGGACTGAATAACAACACTAGAGCAACAGAAAAAAGTAATTTCAAAAGTTAACAATCCATGACTTAAAAAGTCACCCAACAATATTAAAAAAAGTAAGCACGAGAAAACATTTTTCAAACACTAAGTGATCTGCGACACGCAGCTTATTTATTAATATAATCCCTTGAACTCGGAACTGAGAGAGAAGTTCAAGACATTATTTTATGTAGAAAGACTAAAGAAAAGAACGATAGTTTTTTAACTTTCTAAACACAAAAACATTAGGCAGAATATCTTCTGACTTTAAATTGACAAAATCTTAATGGACCCAAGGCCCTGGATAGACAGCCACCTCACTCCGCATGTCTTGTCTGCCTGGGCCCTGGATAGACAGCCACCTCACTCCGCATGTCTTGTCTGCCTGGGCCCTGGATAGACAGCCACCTCACTCCGCATGTCTTGTCTGCCCGGGCCCTGGATAGACAGCCACCTCACTCCGCATGTCTTATCTGCCTGGGCCCTGGATAGACAGCCACCTCACTCCGCATGTCTTGTTTGCCTAGGCCCTGAATATGCACCGATCTTTTAAGTTGCAGTACTTTCCTAATATCAAAATAGGATAAAGTTATCGACATTGATAGTATAATAAAAACAAGTCCATTCCAAAGCTGTTCACTGCTCAATGAAATTCCTTTACAAGAAATTCACGCATCTTCTCGCAGTGAAACATTTGATATTCCACCTGGCCACGATGCGATCGATTTGACAAATCGGCGCGCTCAATCAGAAACGATAGATCTTCGACAGCCTTTTCGAGCATGGCCTAGGGGGATTTTTTAAGTTATTGATGATCAATCAATAGTCAACAAAACCTAGAATCAAGGAAGTTCAGTATAAAAAAACGAATTGTAGCTCACCTGCTGATACTCGAATAGTTCCTTGCGCACGTGACCTTTGGGTAAAAAGTAAGCGTAGGGATAAGTGTATTGCAGGGTGTAGCGGCATCGGCGCAGCATCTCGGCTGCCGTGATCAGGTACTGCCAATCAATCCAGGTGCCTTCGCTGAGCATCACGCGTTCCTCGATGCGATCGCGAATCTTTTTCAAAGCGTCGGCCTCTAAACGCAGCGACTTGCCGTGATTGTCCCAGCGGGTGAAATAGTGCAAATATTTGCGCAGCGCCTCGCGAGCTTGCGCCCCGGCCGCGGCCTCGCTAAGCATCTGCGGATTCTCTTTGTACTTGCTGCACTCGTAGAAATCTTTGCCGTGCTGTCTCCAATCGCCAAGACAGACCCAGCAAAAATCGAATTTGCATTTGAAGCACTGCATATGATTGCAGCCGCCGTTCTTTTCAATGCAGACGCCGCACTTTGGACAATCCTGAATTATTAATGTCAAACTAATCAGGATTAGATTTTTTTCGATACATATCGGGCGGACATAAATCAAAGTAGATAGATAACTCTCAATTGAAAAACTCTTATCGTAATTGTACACAAAAGTTTTTTATTGGCACAATGTAAACTATTTTTGTTTCGATACATATCGGGTAGCTGAGCAATCAAAGTAAAATATTTTAGTACGTTTAACTGAAATAAATAATTGTGATTATGAGTCCACGGAGTGGTTGGACGCCACCTGGTACCCATTTAACAGCTGGGTAAACTGATGCAATATAGAGTTAAGTGTATTACTAAAGGACACAGATTGTTTCAGTAAAGTCTGGAATCGAACCCCCGCCCTAAAGACTACGTTACAACCTCAAATAACGATGCCTCTTTCTTTTTGTACCTAGATTATCTAGTATCTGGATCCAGACTAATTGCTATGCCTACCAGAATTGTCTGTAATGCCTACCAGAATTGTCTGTAATATCTACCAGAATGGTCTGTAACGTCTAGCAGAATTGTCTGTAACATCAACCAAAATTGTCTGTAATATCTACCAGAATGGTAAATGTCTACCTAAATTGGCTATTATATCTATATAGAATTGCTACTTGACATGGCTATAAAGACTATTTATTAGTTTTTTTCGATACATATCTGGTAGGTTAAAAAATTAACGGACCTTAGTATGCGCGCTAATATAATTAGCCGTCTCGGAGTCGTCTCTGCACTTTAATAGCCAGCGCTTAATCAGGGCACAATCAGTCGGCGCGTGATAATCCATGCCGCAGGCGAAACAGAAAGCAGATTTACATTGTCCGCAAATCACTAGCCTAGCATCTCTCTGCCTGGCTCGGAGCACACCGGAACAATCCGATCTAGTGCAGAAGACCAACTGCGGATGCGAAGTAATCTGGGCTCGAAATGAGACCTCGTGAAAGCGGCGCCTTATTACCGGATCTGTTAGACAGGCCAATACTAGATCGTCAGTAGCTAGCAAGGCGCAGTCGCGCTCCATGCATTGAACATCGGCACGGCTAGACTGCAGTTGGGTGGCAACGAATGCCTGCCAACATTCGGTGCAGAACACGTGACCGCAGGCTAAACCTTTCACCGTCACGCTAGTGCTGGTTGGCAGACAACAGATGGGGCAAGCAATGCCAGGCTGCATTACCTGCAGGGACAGATGAGATAAGATTGCACTGGTTTGCTCTTCTCTAGGTCCGTAAATCAGATTGATAGGTTTACATGTAATGTCTAATTGACTTGTCTGTAATATCAAATCTAGCACACTGCAATGACTGCCAAGATTGTCTGTAATGTCTGTTTGGGTTGCCTGTAATGTATGCTTGGATTGCCTGTAATGTCTGTTTGGGTTGTCTGTAATGACTGTTTGGGTTGTATGTACCTGTAATGTCTGTTTGGGTTGTCTGTAATTACTGTTTAGATTGTCTGTAATGACTGTTTAGATTGTCTGTGATGACTGTTTAGATTGTCTGTATTCTGTAATGTCTGCTTGGATTGCCTGTAATCTCTGCATGAATTGTCTGTAAAGGCTTACCTAGATTTTCCCAAAACTTTAAACGAATGGCCTAATACAGAAGCCACAGTAATAAAAGAGCCTTACAGAAACCACTGTAATCATAACAGACTGTTACAGAAACCACTGTAATCATAACGGACTGTAACAGAAACCACTGTACTCATAACGGACTGTTTCAGAAACCACTGTAATCATAACGGACTGTTACAGAAACCACTGTAATCATAACGGACTGTTACAGAAACCACTGTAATCATAACGGACTGTTACAGAAACCACTGTAATCATAACGGACTGTTACAGAAACCACTGTAATCATAACGGACTGTTACAGAAAACTTTTACAGAACATTTTATTAAGAATATAAAAAGTAAAAAATCTGCCACTGTCACGAACCTGCGGTTTAGGCATAGGCGCGCCCAACGGCGGTCGCTGGGCTCCAGAAACGCACGGATCGGGTGGTATAATCCTAGCCTTCTGCATCACGGCTCGCCTATCGCGTCGCCATTCAGTTTCGAGGGCGGCCAAATTCCAACTGTAGGCAATCAACAATCGCCTAGCTGTGGCAGGCCTTAGCTCCAGAGCAGAACAAGCGGCTTCAACAGCTTCGTTGAGTAGCTGCTCAACCTCCGGCACAGATAGTGTCTCATATTCTGGCTGCTGCGGTTGAGATCGACAATCGGCATTGGCGCCGTCCATCATATCTTCGTCAGTGTTGTCATAGTAGGATGGATCATAGTCTAGACTGTCCTCGTCTTCATTGGAGCTGGCATCGTCGTCTTCGTCGCTGCTGGCTATGGCGGCAGCAGCTGCTGCCACTTCGCGCTTTCTAGTATTTGAGTCCGACTGAAGGTTTGTGAGGGTGAAGGTTTTTTTTTAATATTGGACAGCTAGCAAATACTAGCAAATATACTAGCAAAAAAACTACTTGCTCAGTAATGTCTACCAGAATGGTAAATGTCTACCTAAATTGGCTATTATATCTACATAGAATTGCTACTTGACATTTTTTGAAAAAATTGAAATTTTCACAAAAAATGTGTATAGAGATTACAAATGCAGTTAAAAAAGATATACAACTAAACAAACATAAGCCAGTATGTGAAAGTTTGTTATTAAAACAATCACTATTAAATTAAAATAATAAATTTAAATCAATAAGTCAAGATAAGGATAATTTTGTTTTCTCCCCTAAATTGTTGCATCAAGCCAAAATTATAATGGTTAAAAGCATATGTATTAGGCCTACCCTTTTGTTTTATTTATTAATTATGGCCAGATTTGGCTAAATATGAGTGTTGTAGACAGTATTTAAAAGAAAAAATAATATTTACTTTATATAAAATGTGCTATCTCAAATAAATTGAAAATGCTGAATTTTGTTTTAATGTATAAAAACTTTGTTTTACAGTGTGAAATTATTTGTTTTAATGTGGTGGCTATATTGATAAAATGGTATAAATAACAGTAAAAAAGAACATTTAAAGAAAATTGACCATATCAGATATTTTCTAATACAAAATACAAATGATAAGATAATTTACAAAAGAAAAATAGATTGTGTTGCTATAAACTTGAGATCATTTATAAACACTCTTTAATAAAGAGCCTAATGCTCAGAAATATAAACTTTGATAACATTGGTCTGAATAACAAGCATGTTATTGACACATTTCTATGATAACTAATATGCTACCAGAATGACTAAATAGCTATTAAATAAATACTTAAATATGATACTCAGACAGTAGCCCTGGCCTACTAGTAGATATACAAAGTACACTCAGAATTATTCCAAGAAACCCCATTCTGAGAATTCTGCAATAAAAATAGTTTGCCCTAGAAATATTTAGTGGCATTTATATTCAAATTGCTTGACATAAATATTTATAGGCATAAGAATATATAAGGCCTTAGCCTGTGACAACTATTGGTAGCAGCAATAGAATGAAGAATTCATATAGAAGTTAGCCCTTAACTTGTTGGCATCACTAGGATTTACATATCTAAATTCATAACTAAAGCATTAGGCCTACAACATGATCTTATTGGCTTAGACATAGCTGAGTTGAAATAAGTGAGTCTATCAATGCTTACAGCCATAGATAATAGAAAGCATATAAGACAAAAACTGTAACTTGTAGGAATTTACAAGTGCTTTTTCAATTTAATGAAAGATTTTCTGGTGAATTTAAACAACAAACAGATTATTTGCATTTCTATATTTCTCTTCGTAAATGAACTAAATAAACTAAGTAAATAACACTTATAATGAAATCTTCTTACTTTTGACTTAGCGGCAGGGAGCCTCCATGACGGATGCAGCGAGGAGGCGGCTGAAGCCACCTATATCGCTAACCCCTGTATAATGAAATCAGTTTTGACACCTCTTTTTGATAATTTAGAGTGTGAAGTGTGTTCACACCTCTGCCCCACCACCCCACGTCCCCACCCTCACTTTATTGATGATGAACTTGATTCTTGTTATTAGAAGATGACAAACTGACCAAACTTTAAAGCATGCCAATTGGCTAGATGACCAAGTGTCCTACCTTCCAAGTGGATGACGAAGTTGTAAGATGACGAAGTTGTAAGATGACGAAGTGTCTAGGATCCAATTTATTTATTGTATAAACATTATGCTTTAATTTAAAAGAGTTCCATGAAGTAGGCCCTAATAAAGAATTCTGAGGCAGGCCTAATATTCTATCATATTTTAGAAGTCAAATCTGTACAAAAATATTACAATGTCTGATCTTGGATTTTATTTATTGCACCCTAACCTCCTCATATGTAAGGGAATATAAACATTTGATTTTCTGTTAAAAATGAAGACTTGTCTGGAATGCAACTTTACTTGGCTTAGCCAGTCCTCTGTAAATAGTCTATTCAACGGTTTTGGTTTATTTATAAAAAAGCTCTTGTGATAATACAGATAGGCCTAGGGAATTGAGGATAGGTCTAGCTGTTTTAGGCCTAGGCAAAAACTTAACTAAGTAGGCCCTATGGCTATGCATCTCATGTATGTCAAGAGGCAGTGTAGTCGATTCCGATCGTTATTAGGCTTATCGTTATTATTATCTGATCGTTCCGATTGTTAACAGACTCACAAAAAAGATAGGCCTATAAATAAAATTTAATGGTAACATTCTAAACTAGGCTCCGGGTATGTATGTTAATTACTAAAGAAATTTCTTCTGATTTCTCAAAAAATGTCAAATGACAAAATGTAACCGCTTTAACAAATACTTAATTTAAAGTAAGTTAAAGTAGAAACTACTTTCGCATAAACAAGCAAAAATTAAGAAAAACAATTAAGTCGATAGAAAAAAATATAGAGGCCCTGAGCCCGGTTCTATCGGCCTCGGTTTAAGGGTAAACTTTAAAACCCACCAGAGCCAAACCCACCAGAGCCAAAATTATTCCATAGCCAAAATAAAGTTTACCGGTTTAAGTTAGTCTTGATAATTTATAACTTGTCTTTACTCATTCATACTCAAAAATTACAGCCGATTGCAGTGTATGATCCTGATTATTGTATTTTTTAATAAGCACAGGCTGCACAGAAAGTGATTAAAATAGTTTCCGAATTTAAAACTTTCTTGAAAGTGCTAATAAAGTTATTAACTTCTACGAGCTATGCAATCACTATATAACGTAATCTCATGACTAGGGCTAATCTACTTTGTAAACTATGTAACTTGGTGCTAAATTTATTTGTCAAATTTAATTTTAAAAAAAGCAAAAAAAGTTGTTAGTAGACGTTTTTGGATATTTTATATCAAAGCCTTGTATATTAAAAATCAAAGTAACCACCTTTGTTTACCTAATATTATTATTAAGGTAAAATCTTCTGTCACGAGAAATGAAACAGCATCTTTACCGGCCACAGGTTTTGAACTAAAGCTAAAATATAAATAACATATTTAATCGTAATAATTCGTGTTAATTCCAAGAAACGGAAAAGCATTCGTAATTTAATTTGTCACCATTATAAGTAAACTTCAGAACAATATAATAATATATGTATTGTCCGCTATTTTAATGTGAACCTTGTTTACTCGTTCGTCCTCTGTTCTTTAGGATTATATATTATATTAATATTTTTTACTAGAAATCAGGAGAGATACAGGAAAAAGAAATCGGCCTCGGTTCTACTACTGTATCCTGTTGCAATCACTTTGTAGTATTTTTCTGTGTTTACATGGTCCCAGGGTACTTTGGTCTTCATTAGGCTCATTGATAGGCCCATAGTCTAGATCAATCATGATGGGCGCACACCATATTCATATTTGGATTGCTAGAGATGTAGAGTCCATGCTACAATATTTGTTTTGCATGCTTGAAAGTTAAGAAAGTTCATTGTGCATTAAAAGAGTTTCAGTTTCACACAATTTAAATTGACTGTTTGCCCACACGTCTAGTACTAATGTTTCTATTCCAAAGTTTTTTTTACAAAAGTCTTTATAAACTATGGCCTCAAGCCTTTAGACCAGTTTAAAAAATTGATTGGTTTGTGAAACAAAGTCATTTTTTCTTGTTAATAGGGCCTAACCTTTTACTTTGGCAGTGCTTAACCCCACGGTACCATAGAAAGATTTTTGTCTTATTCCAACAGTATTATGTCTTATTTCCTGCTTATCCGTATGGCACACTGACAAGATAGCTGGGCAATAGTGCAATTTCGTTCGCGAAATTATGTTTCAGTTAAAATTTGAAAGTTTGAAACCAGAATATATGCTTAACACTATGCAAATAAACCAGAATATATGCTAATATATGCTTTAGTCTTAGTCTATGGTCGAAATCCTTAAGTGTGCATGTGGGATGCTCTATTATTTTTTCATTAAATCTGTGCCATGCCTTTTTGTGCCACGCTCGAATGCTACTTGAAACACAAGTTGTCTGTGGAAACAATAGTTTAAAAAATTGAAAAGGGGCTCAAGTGGGGCCTTTTCTGCTTTTTCTTTTGGACAACATATTGTATCATGGCTGGATATTGGAAACATGCTTCTGGATTCACCACTACTACTATGCCCAGTGACAAGCTCTGTGTCTACCACTAGAACACAATGACGAGAGGTGGCAAGTTCGGCAACCAAAGAGCTAAAAAGAGACACTGTGCTCTGGCACAATCATTAGAATTATTCAAAGCATCAATTTTTGTGGTTTTTTATTGTTTTCTGGTTTCAAAGTTTAAATTTAGATGAAAAATAATTTCGCGAACAAAAGTACACTATTGCCGATAGCTGTCCTATCTTTAACATATTCCGTAGGAATAATTTCCTGCTTAGGGCCTATCCACATGGCACACTGACGAGATAGCTGTCCTATCATATAAATTTTACTGTGACTACAATTTTCCTTTTTTTTATTCTAGTTTTTAAAAGCAAGTAAATAAATTAAAATTTTCTGCTTTTTTGCAATTAGTTAACCAATACGGTGGCATTGGACAGTTATAGGATAGGACAGCTAGGCCTTTCTCATCAGTGTGCCATGTGGATAAGCAGGAAATTGTTCCCATGGTAGGTAGGAATAAGACAAAAAATATTTCCGCAGTACCGTGGGGATAAGCACTGCCTTTTACTTTTTGCTAAAAGCAATTATTACTATACATGTGCGTTTTTTCCTCTGAGAAAATGTGCAAGCTAAGAATTAAGTTTTGTTAGATTCTAGTGATTTAGTCAACTGCTATTTGCCATTTTGTTTTGTTGTGTCAATTTGGTTTTTTGTGGCTGATTCCTAAAGTTGGGAATTTACTTTTAAGTAGTAAATTTTAGACCTAATTTTAGTCATTTTATCAACTTTGCTATCATTTTATAATAGGCAAAAGGTTAAAAAATTGCAAACAATTATTGTTGCAAATTTTTTTTGTTTGTGAATGTTAAACATTTTCTTGTTTTAGAAGCAGCAAAGACTTGTTGCCTTAGTATAGAGATAATACATTTATGTGCCACATGTATGCTCCTATTGATATACTGTATTAGAAAAAAGAAAAATTGAGACAATAAGCCTGGTAATTAACCAATTCCAAGTTTTAATTTATTATGACATAAACATTTTAAATATTTTTCAGCGTCAATATCTAACTAGCTGTCGTGAGCAGCTTAGGCTGCGTTTGGCCAAATTTAATGCATGGGCACATCGCTATGGAATTAAATTAGATGCTCTCTCGTCAATTATTAGCTGCTCTGTTGCTGATGCAATGGATTTTGCCTCATCAAGTTTCCTCCTATGTGGTATTGGCTACTCATTGTATGGTCGGGGTCAAGAAGCATTCAGAATATATTGTCTATCTGGCGCTTGTCTGGCACTATTCTGCCTACTGATTACTTTGCGTAGTGGCAGTTGGATTGCATCTACACTTGCTCCAGCTAGGCCTATTGTCTACCACCTATGGCTTGGCTACTTTCTTGGTTTGGGCTGTTTTCACAGTTCAACTTTAATTAAAATCAAAGACAGCAATATGGTGCAAGTGCGTCCCCATGCGTCATTTGCTAAGACACCGCCATCGTTGGAACCATTACACATACATCATGATCAAACCATTCAGCAAACTATAAACTTGTTAATGCTACTGTCAGTAGTTGCGTCAATTGTGCGCCTATTTTTAAATCGAGTTGTCTATCCTTTGACAGCTTCGCGTAGGCAATCAACTACTCAAACAAATCTGTCTGCTAGTTTGCCAAAGACAGTTGACGACATTGAAACTGGTGGCATTGGGGATCTATCCAATGGTAGCTTGGGTGTGTCGAATTCTGGCGCTGTCCTACTCACCCAGTTGGAACTCTGGGAACAGATTGGCTTCTCTGTTGCACTAATTGAACAACCATTCTGGTGGGAGTTAGGCCTATTTAACGCCTGCCTCTGTCTAACAGCCATCTTGCTTCGCCTGCGCTCTTGGCTAGCAGCAGCTAATGCACTATTTCTATCAGCCGCTTGCATCTATCTACTCCATGCTGTGCAGCTACACGCTAGTCTAGCTCCCCTACTCATGTACTTATATAGACAGCTAGGCTCTGCCCTGCTAGACTCTGGCGCTTATTCCGTTGTAGAATTATGGTGGAACACTTGGAGGCGTTGGTATTTCCATCATATTCTATACGCGGCTTTGCTTAGCCTAGACATTGCCGCTCTAGTGATTGGAGCCACTGTGGTTGTCGCCCATCCTCAGCACGTTCTTATGCTGCCATTTTACACTCTGGCTGCCTGCCCATACGGAGCTTTTCATATTGCTCGCCTGCTACTGTTGCACCAGTTCACTAGGCGATTGTATCAGCTATATCGGCAGTCCGAATCGGCGCCTACTGCTCAGTCTGCTCCGGCCTTGTTAGCAGCTAGAGGTCTGCGCTATTTGGCCCAGCTTGGCTGTCGCCTATTGTGGCTTAGTCTATTATCAAGTTGTTTACTGGTCTGCCTAACTTGGGAGACTAGATCTCCGGCTTCCCTTGCTCTCTTAGCCTGCGGAATCGCCTGCGACGCTGTACTTTTAGCTACTTGTACCCGTTTAACGGAATGCATTGGCGGCACTTGCCTAGCCTACGGTCTGGTTAGTCCTGAGGTACCAGTTGGTAGTTTTGGCACTAATCTAACTACTGGCATTGGTGGATCTGGTAGCACTGTGGTGCTGTTGCAGAGTCCCGGCGCTTATCGGGAACAGTTGGCAAGGTTGGTGCATTTAATAACTGCACTTTAGTTCAGCAGTTTAAATATTTTGAGCTTTATATAAACGAATGCTCCAGTTAATTTGCAATTTTTATATATCTTTAAATGCTCATTACGAAAATGTAGCTGGAGTCACGTTGATCGGGATATTTCAATGGGAAAATGGTGGGAAAATGACGTCAATATGGATATTTCGATGGGCAACAACGATAATTTCAAGAAGGCTGCGGGCACTGGCCCATCATTTGGTGACACTAATCCCGCATCCAGTGAGTAGGCAATTCTGCCCATTCCGCTGACTCCTGAGCACAGATACGCAGGCACACACACAGGCGGCTATTGTACACTTGCTCTGTGCATTAGGGTTGGCCTTCAAGGGCGCAAATTTACAAGTACAAGCCGCCATTCCTTCTCTCCGCGGTTGCACCCTAATTGAATGTGGCCTCGCCACTGAATCGAGCTCGGGGACCTTGGTACCGCTCTGCGCCTCACCCTCCGTCGGTGGAAAGCAAGCTTTAAAAAAACACCATAATTCCCCATTGAATTTCGCATCAGGTGTACTCGCCAGCTAGACAGTGTCCAGTACTTCTTCACTAGTCATTTATTAACTAGTTTCGGCTGCGATCTAAACAGTTCCGGCCTGTCGCGCGATCTTGTCCAACAGAAATTGCGTCAATTCTTTTGTCAGCGCACTCAAGATAGGCAACGCTACGACACCTATTTGGTGTACTATTGCGGCCCAACTGATTCTAATGGGGCCTGGGCCTTCTCTGGCGGCGCCTGTCTCGGCCTGGAGGCACTGTTGCAGTTGTGGCGCGAAGCTGCCGCGGCTACGGAGGACGCTTCAACTGGCGATGATGAAGAAGGTCGCGGCGATGAGAGCAGATTGTTGCTTATTGTTGACTCGGCAAACGGACACAAATGGCTGCCTATTGTTCGTAGTTTGCCAAGGAATGTCTGTCTGGGATTGCAGACTCACAGTGGAAAATTTGAGGAGTTTACTAAGGTTTTTACTAGCGAATTAGAGCAGTTAACTGCTCAGCAGCAGCAGCAGTCGAAGGCGGGCAAGTCCAGTGAGTTTTGTTGTTCATTAATGACATTTTTTCAGTTCTCTGGTGTGTTTAAATCCTTTGATTTTCACTTGCGTCCATAGTATGTTCACTATTTCGTCAAATCCTTAGATCAAGTCTCCATTCTCTCAGATCCTCAAATTGAGTCGACATTCTACCATATCCTCAAATTGAGTCGACATTCTACCATATCCTCAAATTAAGTCACTACTCTTCCAGATCCTTAAATCAAATCGCCATTCTCCCAAATCCTCAAATCGAGTCGGAATTCTCCCAAATCCTTAGATCCTTAAACCGAGTCGCCTCTCTCCAATGATCAGATCTTTAAATTGAGTACCGATTCTCCTTGATGCTCAAATCCTCATATTGAGTCGCCATTCTCCCTGATGCTCAAATCCTCATATTGAGTCCCCATTCTCCCTGATGGTCAAATCCTCATATTGAGTCGCCATTCTCCTTGATGGTCAAATCCTCATATTGAGTCGCCATTCTCCCAGATGCTCAGATTCTTAAATTGAGTCCTCATTCTCCAGATCCTCGAATCGAGTCTCCATTCTCCCAGATCCTCAGATCCTCAAATCGAGTCCCCATTCTCCCAGATCCTCAGATCCTCAAATCGAGTCCCCATTCTCCCAGATCCTCAGATCCTCAAATTGAGTCCCCATTCTCCCAGATGCTCAAATTGAGTTAGGTTTCAACCTATCAATCTCGCAGGCAAGCGAGCAGCACGGCTGGGCCTTCAATACGCTGTGTCGCGAGCCTGGGTGGATTTCAAACTGACCCGACCCAGTCAAGCTGGAGCTAGACAGTTCTGGGAGTCAGCCCTGCCGCGTCCGTGCCACTGCCTGCTGCCAGCTCTCACCGCCACCTGTCCGTTGCTCAGGGCGCCCTCGTTAAGGCTCGTTAGCCCGCTGTGTAACGCTTGCCGAAGATTGCGAATGCGACTGTGTCCGCCTGCTACCCTCGACACTGGACTGGGATTCCGACTGGCTCAACTGTGATAGTAAGGAGATCGTTTAAAAAAAAGTGACCCGATTCATTCAATATTTCTTTGTGTTATCTTTGATGTATCATCGTTGACAATTCATAAATGTCATCATCGATAATCCATCAATGTCATATTTGATAATTTATGAATTTCATATTAGATAATACATGAATGTCATCTTTGATAATCCACGAATGTCATCATTGATAATCCATGAATGTCATCATTGATAATCCATGAATTCACTGATAATCCATGAATGTCATCTTTGATAATCCACGAATGTCATCTTTAATAATCCACGAATGTCATCTTTGATAATCCACGAATGTCATCTTCGATAATCCACGAATGTCATCTTTGATAATCCATGAATGTCATCTTTGATAATCCACGAATGTCATCTTTGATAATCCACGAATGTCATCTTTGATAATCCACGAATGTCATCTTCGATAATCCACGAATGTCATCATTGATAATCCACGAATGTCATCTTTGATAATCCACGAATGTCATCTTTGATAATCCATGAATGTCATCTTTGATAATCCACGAATGTCATCATTGATAATCCACGAATGTCATCATTGATAATCCACGAATGTCATCTTTGATAATCACACGAATGTCATCTTTGATAATCCACGAATGTCATCATTGATAATCCACGAATGTCATCATTGATAATCCACGAATGTCATCTTTGATAATCCATGAATGTCATCTTTGATAATCCATGAATGTCATCTTTGATAATCCACGAATGTCATCTTTGATAATCCACGAATGTCATCTTTGATAATCCACGAATGTCATGTTTGAAAATCCACGAATGTCATCTTTGATAATCCATGAATGTCATCTTTGATAATCCACGAATTTCATGTTTGAAAATCCACGAATGTCATCTTTAATAGTCCATGAATGTCAATGTTGATAATCCACGAATGTCATGTTTGAAAATCCACGAATGTCATCTTTACTAGTCCATGAATGTCAATGTTGATTGTCCATGAATGTCATCTTTAATAGTCCATGAATGTCAATGTTGATTGTCCATGAATGTCATCTTTAATAGTCCATGAATGTCAATGTTGATAATCCATGAATGTCATCATTGATAATCCATAAATGTCATTTTTGATAATCCACGAATGTCATCTTTCGAATGTCTTCTATCGAAAGCATTGTACCTTTTCTTAAACTAATCCATAATCGCAATTCTAATTAAATAAATGCGTACTTACATTTTATTTAGTTGCAAATTATTTCTTTATTCTGATAAATAAAAATAAGTCGCTGTTATTGGTTGTGTTGTTATTTCTCGGTGGAATCTCTTATTTGTTTAAATCAATCTGGGGTTTAAAATGTTTCTATACTAATTATGATTTTTTAATTTCATTTTTGTGCATTTTTGCATTTTCACCTAGCATGTGTAAATAATTTAGAAATTATCTAATGGAACAAATTTGTATGTTGTCATTATTTTGTTTCATGTTGTACACATATGTCAAACTATGAAACTTGATTAATAATGCTTTAAAGCTGTATTTTGTTTGTTTGTTTGTTTGTTTGTTTGTTTGCTTGCTTGCTTTATTCAGATTTTTGTTTTTCTGATTACCGTTCTCTCCCTCTCTCTTTTCTTTCTCCCTCTAATTTTCAATTCATTCCCAACATCTTCCTTGTCGTTTTGCTTAAATCGGCATTTTGTCTAGATAGGTCGGCTCTCTATGTATCACTTTTTTGGCAAGATACGTTAATAAATTATTTATTTATTTATCCCTGTTGATGTCTCATATTGTCTCAAATATTCCAGTTACGCTTTGCAGAAAAGGCAATTAAAAGAATTGTTTAAACGATGGATTGCTAATCGTTTCTTTTCATTCCGTGTTAAACCGGATTGTCAAAACAGTTTTTTATGTGTTGCTTTGTTATTTCTTTATTTTGGTAGTAGTGGCTATCTCTCCCGTGTCTCATCTCTCCCGTGTCTCATCTCTCCCGTGTCTAATCTCTCCCGTGTCTCATCTCTCCCGTGTCTCATCTCTCCCGTGTCTTATCTGTCCCGTGTCTCATCTCTCCTGTGTCTCATCTCTCCCGTGTCTTATCTGTCCCGTGTCTCATCTCTCCGTGTCTCATCTCTCCCGTGTCTCATCTCTCCCGTGTCTCATCTCTCCCGTGTTTCATCTCTCCCGTGTCTAATCTCTCCCGTGTCTCATCTCTCCCGTGTTTCATCTCTCCCGTGTCTCATCTCTCCCGTGTTTCATCTCTCCCGTGTCTCATCTCTCCCGTGTTTCATCTCTCCCGTGTCTCATCTCTCCCGTGTCTCATCTCTCCCGTGTTTCATCTCTCCCGTGTCTCATCTCTCCCGTGTCTCATCTCTCCCGTGTTTCATCTCTCCCGTGTCTAATCTCTCCCGTGTCTCATCTCTCCCGTGTCTCATCTCTCCCGTGTCTTATCTGTCCCGTGTCTCATCTCTCCTGTGTCTCATCTCTCCCGTGTCTTATCTGTCCCGTGTCTCATCTCTCCGTGTCTCATCTCTCCCGTGTCTCATCTCTCCCGTGTCTCATCTCTCCCGTGTTTCATCTCTCCCGTGTCTAATCTCTCCCGTGTCTCATCTCTCCCGTGTTTCATCTCTCCCGTGTCTCATCTCTCCCGTGTTTCATCTCTCCCGTGTCTCATCTCTCCCGTGTTTCATCTCTCCCGTGTCTCATCTCTCCCGTGTCTCATCTCTCCCGTGTTTCATCTCTCCCGTGTCTCATCTCTCCCGTGTCTCATCTCTCCCGTGTTTCATCTCTCCCGTGTCTAATCTCTCCCGTGTCTCATCTCTCCCGTGTCTCATCTCTCCCGTGTCTTATCTGTCCCGTGTCTCATCTCTCCTGTGTCTCATCTCTCCCGTGTCTTATCTGTCCCGTGTCTCATCTCTCCGTGTCTCATCTCTCCCGTGTCTCATCTCTCCCGTGTCTCATCTCTCCCGTGTTTCATCTCTCCCGTGTCTAATCTCTCCCGTGTCTCATCTCTCCCGTGTTTCATCTCTCCCGTGTCTCATCTCTCCCGTGTTTCATCTCTCCCGTGTCTCATCTCTCCCGTGTTTCATCTCTCCCGTGTCTCATCTCTCCCGTGTCTCATCTCTCCCGTGTTTCATCTCTCCCGTGTCTCATCTCTCCCGTGTCTCATCTCTCCCGTGTTTCATCTCTCCCGTGTCTCATCTCTCCCGTGTCTCATCTCTCCCGTGTCTTATCTGTCCCGTGTCTCATCTCTCCTGTGTCTCATCTCTCCCGTGTCTTATCTGTCCCGTGTCTCATCTCTCCGTGTCTCATCTCTCCCGTGTCTCATCTCTCCCGTGTCTCATCTCTCCCGTGTTTCATCTCTCCCGTGTCTCATCTCTCCCGTGTCTCATCTCTCCCGTGTCTCATCTCTCCCGTGTCTCATCTCTCCCGTGTTTCATCTCTCCCGTGTCTCATCTCTCCCGTGTCTCATCTCTCCCGTGTTTCATCTCTCCCGTGTCTAATCTCTCCCGTGTCTCATCTCTCCCGTGTCTCATCTCTCCCGTGTCTTATCTGTCCCGTGTCTCATCTCTCCGTGTCTCATCTCTCCCGTGTCTCATCTCTCCCGTGTCTCATCTCTCCCGTGTCTCATCTCTCCCGTGTCTCATCTCTCCCGTGTCTCATCTCTCCCGTGTCTCATCTCTCCCGTGTCTCATCTCTCCGTGTCTCATCTCTCCCGTGTCTCATCTCTCCCGTGTCTCATCTCTCCCGTGTCTCATCTCTCCAGTGTCTCATCTCTCCCGTGTCTCATCTCTCCAATGTCTCATCTCTCCCGTGTCTCATCTCTTCTCTGTTTGATTTCCCGTGTATTTCCCCCCCCTTTTCTTTCTTAAAGGTTTCGGACCCCTGCACCGCTATTAACAAAAATGTTAACAATATGCGCCACCCGCCTACTGAGTCACCTAGTCAGTAGCTAGATTGGTATATTTCGATTGTAAAAATTATCCAAAAGTCTCTCAGAGCATTGATTTTATCAGTCCAAACCCTTATCGGTTATTAAACAGGAGGTGGTTAAAATGTCCGCATTTGGCTACCAGAATCCCAGTGTCAATGTCAGTGTGTGTATTCTGTGTGCGTGTAAACACAGTTCAGAAAATAAAATTCCCCAGACATTTTCAGTTTACATTAGCGCGTCAGGTTTAAAAATGTTGAAATGATCGCCCATATGGTTAGCGCTGGCTTTGGCCTATGCAAGTCTCCACCACTGCCTTTCTATATCAATCTATCATCTCTAGTTGTTGTAGAAATCCCAAATCTCGCGGGATTCAACTGGGATATATTATATATGGACTCAGGGGTTGGCTTATGTTTAAAGATGTGTATCTGGCCAAGCCTTAATCTGGCGACATATTTCGGGTTAGAGATTTTTTTGGTTACGCTTTTTTTTCAAAGATTACTAACCATAGTTTAGCATCTCCATCATGCTGTGCTCATTAAATAATACCTCTATCACTAATTATTAACGTCTGCGTCTACGTCACTTGAGTTTATTAGGTTTGTTATATAGACTCAATCTGGGTAGAATTTATCCCAAAATGGGATAAGTTCTATTTTGCCCCACTCTCTCGATATTTCGAAAGATAATATTTCGGAACTGAGATTATCCCTATGTGTACTTGGGATTCTGGATTCGATAGGGGGTCGGGATTATCCCTATGTGTACTTGGGATTCTGGATTCGATAGGGGGTCGGGATTATCCCTATGTGTACTTGGGATTCTGGATTCGATAGGGGGTCGGGATTATCCCTATGTGTACTTGGGATTCTGGATTCGATAGGGGGTCGGGATTATCCCTATGTGTACTTGGGATTCTGGATTCGATAGGGGGTCGGGATTATCCCTATGTGTACTTGGGATTCTGGATTCGATAGGGGGTCGGGATTATACCGATGTGTACTTGGGATTCTGGATTCGATAGGGGTTCGGGATTATACCGATGTGTACTTGGGATTCTGGATTCGATAGGGGTTCGGGATTATACCGATGTGTACTTGGGATTCTGGATTCGATAGGGGGTCGGGATTATACCGATGTGAAGTTCGGCGAGCTATTTGAAAGTTTAGATTTCTGAGCACGGTTTTATCCAAAATGAGAGCGGTTAACGCGTTTGCCTCTCGCACCGAGGTCCCTGAGCTCGATTCCGCGGCGAGGCGGCGCAGCCGTGGAGAGAAGGCTTGGGGGCTTGTCGTGCAATTTACGCCCTTGAGGGCCAACCTCCAAGGCACAGTGAGAGTGTAACACTGCCTGAAGATGAGGAAGGCAGGGCAGATGTACACACCTGAGTGATTGTGTGTACAGGTATCTGTGTGCGTGTGTGCTCATGAGTCAGCGAAATGGGCAGAATTGCCTCCTCGCTGGCTGCGGGTCCAGTGTCATCAAATGATGTGCCATTGCCCGCAGCCCTCCTGCAATTATTACTATTAGCTTGCACTATAAATAAAAACTATATTAAGTTAGAAATAGTAAAACAGTAATCATAAAAATAAATCCTATAATTGAGCTGTAAACTTCCTGTACTCAAATACTCAATAAACAGCTGGGTCATGTTAAACATAGTAATTAGCTGCTATAATATATGAAGCTGCTCTCTCTCTCTCTGGTCGTGTGCTAAAATCAAATTTCGACCTTTATAGATTAATATCTATTAATCCCCATCACTAATATTTGGCATCAGCCTGTCCAGTGCTCCATCTTGCATATATACATATATACATTGTGCTGTTATATGGATCGCGCATCTCGTTTCCGGTGCCAGAAATCGCATTAAAACGACACCGCTATGCTCGGTAGATTATATTAATTCGCTAACAATATTAGGTTAGCTGCAGGAGCTTTTACAACCACTCACACCTAGGGGTGAATAGGATTGGCCTATGTAGGTCTGTAATCAGATCTGACACTTCCCACTACCCCGTCTCTCTCTCTCTCGCCTCGACAACGCATTTCGTTCTATTCGCATTTAAGGATCTCCATTAGGGAAGCATACACTCGTACGTGCTACCGACTGCGCTCGTGTCGTTTCGCGAGGTCTCCTATTTTTAGTTTATTGAATTAAATTTGAGTCGAAAATTTGTGCCTTGATGCCCACCAGAGGATGGTCAGTGAGGATTCGTGTACATCCTCGGCATTGAGTTTCGACTCTGACTAATGTTGCAATCTCGCTTGATTTTATTTGAGCTACCATTTCTTAACCTAAACTAAACAGTAGAAAGACTGAGGCAGAGGTATTTCAAATACGTAACTTACCGCCATGAAACTCTTATCTTATCTCAACCTTCATTTCTCATGTTTCTCATCTCTCTCAACCTTCATTTCTCACGTTTCTCACATCTCATCTCTCTCAACCTTCATTTCTCATGTTTCTCTCATCTCAACCTTCTTTTCTCACGTTTCTCACATCTCATCTCTCTCAACCTTCATTTATCATGTTTCTCACATCTCATCTCTCTCAACCTTCATTTCTCATGTTTCTCTCATCTCAACCTTCATTTCTCACGTTTCTCACATCTCATCTCTCTCAACCTTCATTTCTCATGTTTCTCTCATCTCAACCTTCTTTTCTCACGTTTCTCACATCTCATCTCTCTCAACCTTCATTTATCATGTTTCTCACATCTCATCTCTCTCAACCTTCATTTCTCACGTTTCTCACATCTCATCTCTCTCAACCTTCATTTATCATGTTTCTCACATCTCATCTCTCTCAATCTTCATTTCTCATGTTTCTCTCATCTCAACCTTCATTTCTCACGTCTCTCACATCTCATCTCTCTCAACCTTCATTTCTCATGTTTCTCTCATCTCAACCTTATTTTCTCACGTTTCTCATATCTCATCTCTCTCAACCTTCATTTATCATGTTTCTCACATCTCATCTCTCTCAACCTTCATTTCTCACGTTTCTCACATCTCATCTCTCTCAACCTTCATTTATCATGTTTCTCACATCTCATCTCTCTCAATCTTCATTTCTCATTTTTCTCTCATCTCAAACTTCATTTCTCACGTTTCTCACATCTCATCTCTCTCAACCTTCATTTCTCATGTTTCTCTCATCTCAACCTTCTTTTCTCACGTTTCTCACATCTCATCTCTCTCAACCTTCATTTATCATGTTTCTCACATCTCATCTCTCTCAACCTTCATTTCTCACGTTTCTCACATCTCATCTCTCTCAACCTTCATTTATCATGTTTCTCTCATCTCTCTCAACCTTCATTTCTCACGTTTCTCACATCTCATCTCTCTCAACCTTCATTTATCATGTTTCTCTCATCTCTCTCAACCTTCATTTCTCACGTTTCTCACATCTCATCTCTCTCAAATTTCATTTATCATGTTTCTCACATCTCATCTCTCTCAATCTTCATTTCTCATGTTTCTCTCATCTCAACCTTCATTTCTCACGTTTCTCACATCTCATCTCTCTCAACCTTCATTTCTCATGTTTCTCTCATCTCAACCTTCTTTTCTCACGTTTCTCACATCTCATCTCTCTCAACCTTCATTTATCATGTTTCTCACATCTCATCTCTCTCAACCTTCATTTCTCACGTTTCTCACATCTCATCTCTCTCAACCTTCATTTATCATGTTTCTCACATCTCATCTCTCTCAATCTTCATTTCTCATGTTTCTCTCATCTCAACCTTCATTTCTCACGTTTCTCACATCTCATCTCTCTCAACCTTCATTTCTCATGTTTCTCTCATCTCAACCTTCATTTCTCACGTTTCTCACATCTCATCTCTCTCAACCTTCATTTATCATGTTTCTCTCATCTCTCTCAACCTTCATTTCTCACGTTTCTCACATCTCATCTCTCTCAATCTTCATTTCTCATGTTTCTCTCATCTCAACCTTCATTTCTCACGTTTCTCACATCTCATCTCTCTCAACCTTCATTTCTCATGTTTCTCTCATCTCAACCTTCTTTTCTCACGTTTCTCACATCTCATCTCTCTCAACCTTCATTTATCATGTTTCTCACATCTCATCTCTCTCAATCTTCATTTCTCATGTTTCTCTCATCTCAACCTTCATTTCTCACGTTTCTCACATCTCATCTCTCTCAACCTTCATTTATCATGTTTCTCACATCTCATCCCTCTCAATCTTTATTTCTCATGTTTCTCTCATCTCAACCTTCATTTCTCACGTTTCTCACATCTCATCTCTCTCAGCCTTCATTTATCATGTTTCTCACATCTCATCTCTCTCAACCTTCATTTATCATGTTTCTCACATCTCATCTCTCTCAACCTTCATTTATCATGTTTCTCACATCTCATCTCTCTCAATCTTCATTTCTTATGTTTCTCTCATCTCAACCTTCATTTCTCATGTTTCTCTCATCTCAACCTTCATTTCTCATGTTTCTCTCATCTCAACCGTCATTTCTCATGTTTCTCTCATCTCAACCGTCATTTCTCATGTTTCTCTCATCTCAATCTTCATTTCTCATGTTTCTCTCATCTCAACCTTAATTTCTCATGTTTCTCTCATCTCAACCGTCATTTCTCATGTTTCTCTCATCTCAACCGTCATTTCTCATGTTTCTCTCATCTTATCTCAACCTTCATTTCTCTTTTTTTCTCATCTCTCTCAACCTTCATTTCTCACTTTTCTCACATCTCATCTCTCTCAACCGTCATTTCTCATGTTTCTCTCATCTTATCGCAACCTTCATTTCTCATGTTTCTCTCATCTCAACCGTTATTTATCATGTTCTCTCATCTCAACCGTTATTTATCATGTTCTCTCATCTCAACCGTTATTTCTCATGTTTCTCTCATCTCAACCGTTATTTATCATGTTTCTCTCATCTCTCTCAACCGTCATTTCTCATGTTTCTCTCATCTCAACCTTAATTTCTCATGTTTCTCTCATCTCAACCGTTTTTTATCATGTTTCTCTCATCTCAACCTTTATTTCTATTTTTTTCTCATCTCTCTCAACCTTCATTTCTCATGTTTCTCTCATCTCAACCTTAATTTCTCATGTTTCTCTCATCTCAACCTTCATTTCTCATGTTTCTCTCATCTCAACCTTCATTTCTCATGTTTCTCTCATCTCAACCTTCATTTCTCATGTTTCTCTCATCTCAACCTTCATTTCTCATGTTTCTCTCATCTCAACCTTCATTTCTCATGTTTCTCTCATCTCAACCTTCATTTCTCATGTTTCTCTCATCTCAACCTTAATTTCTCATGTTTCTCTCATCTCAACCTTAATTTCTCATGTTTCTCTCATCTCAACAGTCATTTCTCATGTTTCTCTCATCTCAACCTTAATTTCTCATGTTTCTCTCATCTCAACCTTAATTTCTCATGTTTCTCTCATCTCAACGTTAATTTCTCATGTTTCTCTCATCTCAACCTTCATTTCTCATGTTTCTCTCATCTTATCTCAACCTTCATTTCTCTTTTTTCTCATCTCTCTCAACCTTCATTTCTCACGTTTCTCACATCTCATCTCTCTCAACCTTCATTTATCACGTTTCTCTCATCTCAACCTTCATTTCTCATGTTTCTGAAGCTAAAAGGAATCATCCATAGTTACTTATCAAACACTTTGCCCTGCTCTACCAAATAAGTAGATACGAGTATAGCTCTTTGCCTGTGTCTAACATATTTGGATTAAGATTTTATTTCCTGCTTACAGCCCAGTATAGACTGGTAAAGGTCGTATATATTATTCTATAGTCACTGCAAGCTATTGCAAAAGAAGGATTATAGTTAATCCGACTATCTAATCCAGTTGGAATCTTCTTAAAAGTTAAGATCAAGCAGGATTAACGTTTGTCACCTTGGATTTTAAGTTATCCTTTAAGTTTCCTTCCCAAAAACTCAACCTGAGTTGTTTATCTGCATGCCTGCGCATAGGATGGAATATGATTCACTGGATTTAATATGACACGTGAATTCTTTTAGCTCGCATATAAAGAGTCACTCAGAATCAGATTTTCTCATTTTATAGCTACCTATTCTTACGGGTCGATGGCAAACCTCTTATTCACGCGTCTCCTTTGTTTCAATGAATTGTCCCTATAGAAATCGGGTGTTTTTTATCTGTGCAAAATGGCAATTTAACCTGTCTGATGACAGTTCCGTACATGTTCTTGTTTAGCAACGGAAAAAATGATGGATTAAACACCGACGTGGATTAGCGATGTTTGTTCCTCAGCCTTTTATCGCTTTGTTGTAACTCGTATAGGCTCTGATTTGTCACGGTGCTTTTAGTTGACAAATATCCTGGTTTCAAATCTTTAATAGCCTTTTGCTTTTTAAAAGAAGAAAATTTCTTTCTTGCTTTTTAGCTGAAAGTCACTTTAAATTTTTGGAGGCTTTGTCTCGGTTTAGGAAAAAATATTCTGGCCTCCACGAATACTTTCCTCTATATGTTCTCTTTTAGCTATCTATCTAGTCTCTCTACCCCCTCTATCTAGTCCCCTATCTAGCCCATCTATCTAGTCTCTTCCCCCTATATCTAGTCTCCTATCTACTCCCTCTATCTAGTCTCCTATCTACTCCCTCTATCTAGTCTTTTATCTAGCCCATCTATCTAGTCTCTTCCCCCTATATCTAGTCTCCTATCTACTCCCTCTATCTAGTCTCCTATCTACTCCCTCTATCTAGTCTCCTATCTACTCCCTCTATCTAGTCTTTTATCTAGCCCATCTATCTAGTCTCTTCCCCCTATATCTAGTCTCCTATCTACTCCCTCTATCTAGTCTCCTATCTACTCCCTCTATCTAGTCTCCTATCTACTCCCTCTATCTAGTCTCCTATCTACTCCCTCTATCTAGTCTTTTATCTAGCCCATCTATCTCATCTCCAATCTACCCCATCTATCTAGTCTATCTACCCCATCTATCTCATCTCCTATCTACCCCATCTATCTAGTCTATCTACCCCATTTATCTCATCTCCTATCTACCCAATATATCTAGTCTCTCTACCCCATCTATCTAGTCTCCTATCTATTCCAACTATCTAGTCTCCTATCTACCCTATCTATCTAGTCTCCTATCTACCCCATCTATCTAGTCTCCTACCTAGCCCATCTATCTATTTAGGTCTAACGATAATCTGTCAATATTCCAAGCAGTTAATGCAGCAGTTCTGTCACACTAAAACTAATCAATACGAAGCCAGTTGAGTGGCGTCTCAATTGTTCGGCTTAGACCAGTCGGTGAATTGATGCTGGCAGATTACGGAATTCCGTCCTCACAAAACCCTCGCCATTCATAGTTTCCCTTATTATCTCACACCGACAGCGCAACCCGACGATCAAAGACAAAGAACCGGAGTTGGTTAGTGTTGAGAACAGGACTCAAGTTATATAGCGAGCACTCTCTTTTATAAAACAGCCCCCTGCCTCTACAGCTTTAGATTTGACCCATCCGTTTTTCTCTAAGCGAGATAGGATTCCCCCCCCCCTATATAGTTGTTTAGCCTTAGGGTAAGGGTAGGCATGGTTCGACGCGTTTTCGGGGGGGGGTCTTGTGTTAGACACGTGCCAATTTACACACACACATAGTCTTTTTTTAATCTAGCTAGTATGCCAACGTTGATTAAGTTGAATCATAGAACTTTTTCTGTCCGATTTGGCGGTTCAATGTTTGATTGCTGAAATAAGAGGCGAAAGCGATCAGGAGAAGACTATATAAATAAGCGATAAGATTAAAAAACAGTGTTGCATTGTTGCAACTGGGCACAGAGAGTGAGGAAGAGAGTAGTAAGACTAAATCAACATCACATCAGACTTCATTGACTGTGCAAACAATTCAGTCTATACTCCACAATGCTCATTCACACCGTTTAGGTCAATAATTTCAACGTTTTATTATCATCGTCAACCCATCAACAATGAAAGAAAGGGATAGTTGTTTAAAAAGTATAGGCACGATTTATATCTAGAAGAACTCTTTTTTTCACAGACAAAAAACTCACCAGAAAGCCAATCAGTAATGTTTGATCTGTGTGTGTGTGTGTGTGTCTGTCTCCCCTTATGTAACTCGTGGCAGTAGCCAACACCACCGCGCATGGTTAATGCGACCCAAATCCAGTTTTCATCGAATGACGAATTCTATAGACAAAAAATAGAGGAATAAAAATATATAGTGGGGTGGCAAGAGAGATTATAAAGGGCTGGATGAAGTGTGCTTCGAGAGGCTCTCATCCACTACTTCACCCTACTCAATTGATGAATATTCATCCACTAGTTCGTGTTTTATATGCCTAGTGTCACCTGCTGCTGCTGCTGCTGATAATGATAACGAAACGGACTTCATTATCCAAGGAACGATGATAAAAATTCTTTCAAACCGCAAGTTATAGATTAGATTAGATTGCAAAGCAACACTAGCGAGGTTAAGTGTTAAAATATAGTTTTTCTACCGCTTAATCTAATGAATTTGTCTTGTTTTTAGGACATGTTTTTCTATTGAATTTCTGTATAATTTAACCTTTTTTTCACGGTTGGACAAAGCAGTAACTTACCTGAGCTCGTTTCCGCAGCGAGGTCACATTGATTTGTTGTGCAATTTACATATTTTCTAGCTAACCTCTGTGTACTCAATGTGTCTGACGATGATGTGCACACCTGTGTGAGTGTGTCCTCAGGATTTGGCTGAATAGGGCTATCTAGGACAGGGGTCGGCAAACTCCGGCCCGCGGGCCAGATGCGGCCCTCCAAGCTCCCAAATCCGGCCCGTTGCCCCTTCCGACACCTACAGTATCCTGTTTCATCTTTCCCCTGTCTCGTCACTTCCGTGTCTTATCCCTCCCGTGTCTCATCTTTCCGCTGTCTCATCTCTCCGTTGTCTCATCTCTCCGCTGTCTCATCTCTCCCGTGTCTCATCTCTTCCGTGTCTTATCCCTCCCGTGTCTCATCTCTCCGCTGTCTCATCTCTCCTGTGTCTCATCTCTCCCGTGTCTCATCTCTTCCGTGTCTTATCCCTCCCGTGTCTCATCTCTCCGCTGTCTCATCCCTCCCGTGTCTCATCTCTCCGCTGTCTCATCTCTCCGCTGTCTCATCTCTCCCGTGTCTCATCTCTTCCGTGTCTTATCCCTCCCGTGTCTCATCTCTCCACTGTCTCATCTCTCCGCTGTCTCATCTCTCCCGTGTCTAATCTCTTCCGTGTCTTATCCCTCCCGTGTCTCATCTCTTCCGTGTCTTATCCCTCCCGTGTCTCATCTCTCCGCTGTCTCATCTCTCCGCTGTCTCATCTCTCCCGTGTCTCATCTCTCCGCTGTCTCATCTCTCCGCTGTCTCATCTCTCCCGTGTCTCATCTCTCCGCTGTCTCATCTCTCCCGTGTCTCATCTCTTCCGTGTCTTATCCCTCCCGTGTCTCATCTCTCCGCTGTCTCATCTCTCCGCTGTCTCATCTCTCCCGTGTCTAATCTCTTCCGTGTCTTATCCCTCCCGTGTCTCATCTCTCCGCTGTCTCATCTCTCCGCTGTCTCATCTCTCCCGTGTCTCATCTCTCCGCTGTCTCATCTCTCCGCTGTCTCATCTCTCCCGTGTCTCATCTCTCCGCTGTCTCATCTCTCCCGTGTCTCATCTCTTCCGTGTCTTATCCCTCCCGTGTCTCATCTCTCCGCTGTCTCATCTCTCCGCTGTCTCATCTCTCCCGTGTCTAATCTCTTCCGTGTCTTATCCCTCCCGTGTCTCATCTCTCCGCTGTCTCATCCCTCCCGTGTCTCATCTCTCCGCTGTCTCATCTCTCCGCTGTCTCATCTCTCCCGTGTCTCATCTCTTCCGTGTCTTATCCCTCCCGTGTCTCATCTCTCCGCTGTCTCATCTCTCCGCTGTCTCATCTCTCCCGTGTCTAATCTCTTCCGTGTCTTATCCCTCCCGTGTCTCATCTCTTCCGTGTCTTATCCCTCCCGTGTCTCATCTCTCCGCTGTCTCATCTCTCCGCTGTCTCATCTCTCCCGTGTCTCATCTCTCCGCTGTCTCATCTCTCCGCTGTCTCATCTCTCCCGTGTCTCATCTCTCCGCTGTCTCATCTCTCCCGTGTCTCATCTCTTCCGTGTCTTATCCCTCCCGTGTCTCATCTCTCCGCTGTCTCATCTCTCCGCTGTCTCATCTCTCCCGTGTCTAATCTCTTCCGTGTCTTATCCCTCCCGTGTCTCATCTCTCCGCTGTCTCATCTCTCCGCTGTCTCATCTCTCCCGTGTCTCATCTCTCCGCTGTCTCATCTCTCCGCTGTCTCATCTCTCCCGTGTCTCATCTCTCCGCTGTCTCATCTCTCCCGTGTCTAATCTCTTCCGTGTCTTATCCCTCCCGTGTCTCATCTCTCCGCTGTCTCATCTCTCCGCTGTCTCATCTCTCCCGTGTCTAATCTCTTCCGTGTCTTATCCCTCCCGTGTCTCATCTCTCCGCTATCTTATCTCTCCGCCGTCTCATCTCTCCGCCTTCTAATCTCTCCCATGTCTCATCTCTCCCGCGTGTCATCTCTCCTCGGTCTCATCTCTCCTATGTGTCGTCTCTCCGCTGTCTCATCTCTCCCGTGTCTCATCTCTCCGCCGTTTTTTCTTTCCGCTGCCTTATCCCTCCCGTGTCTTATCTCTCCCCTTTCTACAGTCAATGCGGCCCGCTGTCGTCTTTTAGGTTCTCTTTTTGGCCCACTAGCTAATAAGTTTGCCGACCCCTGATCTAGGCCTTTCAATCTTTCGTGTTGTTTGTTTTTCTTTTCTTAAAATCTATTCTTTTGTTCTAATAGATTTGCTTTTGAGCAATGCACAGTTGCTGACTGTGGCTTTTTTTTAAAGATTTAGGAGTTTCGTGCCTGTTTAATTTAATCGAAAATGTTCGTGTTAAATCGGATTAAATGATAGTTACGGGAGCAAAGTTGCATCATATCTTGAGCAGTTCATTTGATGTCACTATGAGTATGAGCCTTAATTTTTCTATTCCTTTATCATACTCGTATTTTATATTACGGCTGCTCAGATCTCAAGAAAAAAACACTTGAAGTTTTTTTGTACAGATTGTGATTCACTGATTTCTCATTTTCAGCCTCGTCACTAGCATATATAAAAAAATTGTAACAGAGTTTTCTTAAAATTTCTACCATTTTTTAATCATCTCTGTGACTCAATAATCTATTGCTTTCATCAGCAACGATGAAATATTTTTCTGAAAAAGCATAATTAATCTTTATATTTAATACGAACACACAGAATTTAAATATGCAAAGCCATGTAGCAGCTTTGCTTTGATCTGAGCACAAAACTTTCTACCTTCACCCTACCTCAACAACATCTCTCACTCTAACTCTCACTCTCCGTCTCAATTATCTCTCACTCTCCCTCTCACTCTCCGTCTCAATTATCTCTCACTCTCCCTCTTACTCTCCCTCTCACTCTCCCTCTCACTCTCCCTCTCACTCTCCCTCTCACTCTCCCTCTCACTCTCCCTCTCACTCTCCCTCTCACTCTCCCTCTCACTCTCCCTCTCACTCTCCCTCTCAATTATCTCTCACTCTCCCTCTCACTCTCCGTCTCAATTATCTCTCACTCTCCGTCTCACTCTCCGTCTCACTCTCCGTCTCACTCTCCGTCTCACTCTCCCTCTCACTCTCCGTCTCAATTATCTCTCACTCTCCCTCTTACTCTCCGTCTTAAATATCTCTCACCCTCCCTCTTACTCTCCCTCTCACTCCCCGTCTCACTCTCCGTCTCAATTATCTCTCACCCTCCCTCTCTCCTACCTCTCACTCTCCCAATCTTCCCATTTTACAAACTAAAACTGGCCTTCGCACACTTCACCAACAATGCGTAGAAAAAAATGTCCCTACCAACCGATGGCTGATGCCCCATCTGTCCCATCAAACAAAAGTTGACAGCCATTTCTACAATTCTGGTGGCTTCTGACAGAAGACGAAAACTAGAATAAGTCAGCCAAATTTTTGGTTCTTGGGTCTACCGTCCAAAATTGCGTAGTATTTCACCCTCCCCAAAACGAAGGCATGGCAACCCGGATTGATTCTGAACGCAGTGCGACAGTATTTTTGTTATTGCTGACCCCACACTTGTCAGGGTATGGATGTCAGCAAATGCAATCATTCTAGACTGATGTTGGTAGCATTGGCGCTGCATTAGCTGTGCTGCAAACACTGGCGAATATTGTCTAGATCAGTGGAATAGACCAACTGAGACAATGGAATAGACCAACTGAGACAATGGAATAGACCAACTGAGTCAATGGAATAGACCAACTGAGACAATGGAATAGACCAACTGAGACAATGGAATAGACCAACTGAGACAATGGAATAGACCAACTGAGACAATGGAATAGACCAACTGGGACAATGGAATAGACCAACTGAGACAATGGAATAGACTAACTGAGTCAATGGAATAGACCAACTGAGTCAATGGAATAGACCAACTGAGACAATGGAATAGACCAACTGAGACAATGGAATAGACCAACTGAGACAATGGAATAGACTAACTGAGACAATGGAATAGACCAACTGAGACAATGGAACACACCAACTGAGACAATGGAATAGACCAACTGAGACAATGGAATAGACTAACTGAGTCAATGGAATAGACCAACTGAGACAATGGAATAGACCAACTGGGACAATGGAATAGACCAACTGAGACAATGGAATAGACCAACTGAGACAATGGAATAGACTAACTGAGACAATGGAATAGACCAACTGAGACAATGGAACACACCAACTGAGACAATGGAATAGACCAACTGAGACAATGGAATAGACTAACTGAGACAATGGAATAGACCAACTGAGACAATGGAACACACCAACTGAGACAATGGAATAGACCAACTGAGACAATGGAATAGACTAACTGAGACAATGGAATAGACCAACTGAGACAATGGAACACACCAACTGAGACAATGGAATAGACCAACTGAGACAATGGAATAGACTAACTGAGTCAATGGAATAGACCAACTGAGACAATGGAATAGACCAACTGAGACAATGGAATAGACCAACTGAGTCAATGGAATAGACCAACTGAGACAATGGAATAGACCAACTGAGACAATAGAATAGACCAACTGAGACAATGGAATAGACCAACTGAGTCAATGGAATAGACCAAATGAGTCAATGGAATAGACCAAATGAGACAATGGAATAGACCAACTGAGACAATGGAATAGACCAACTGAGACTATGGAATAGACCAACTGAGACAATGGAATAGACCAACTGAGACAATGGAATAGACCAACTGAGACTATGGAATAGACCAACTGAGACAATGGAATAGACCAACTGAGACAATGGAATAGACCAACTGAGACAATGGAATAGACCAACTGAGACTATGGAATAGACCAACTGAGTCAATGGAATAGACTAACTGAGACAATGGAATAGACCAACTGAGACAATGGAATAGACCAACTGAGACTATGGAATAGACCAACTGAGTCAATGGAATAGACCAACTGAGACAATGGAATAGACTAACTGAGACAATGGAATAGACCAACTGAGACAATGGAATAGACCAACTGAGACAATGGAATAGACCAACTGAGTCAATGGAATAGACCAACTGAGTCAATGTCAGGCTTTAAATTTATGTTACAGCATTTGTCTATGCACAATAATTCTGTATGGCGTTAAACACTGCCATAATTCCTTATAGTAACTGACAATAAATTTCATCAATTTTACGTCTTAATAAAAAGCTAATGAGTTCTGACAGTGATACCTGTTTAAGACTGTTCCAATGTAGGTGGACAGCGCAAGTGATATTATGTAATAATGCTTAATTTATATGGAACCTTTGTCGCCAACGTACGAGCTTACCTGTCTTCTTTAACTGTCTTGACCATAGACTATTTGACGCGATTCCGTCAGCTGTTACGGGCCGGTGCAGTTTTCGCAGGGTTATTGTTGAAGGATGGGAGATTCACTTCCACAGGGGGGCTTGTTAAAATGCGGCCGTTATGAAGCACACTTAATTGTTGCAAACATTGGCTGCATATTTTAAGGCGAGCAAAGTGCCACATTTTCTTTTTTGGGATCTTTTGACTGCTTTTAGAGTATCTTCCTTTAACCAACTCTATTTAGTGATAACAGTCTCCGTGAATCGTTAATGTTATCTTAAAACACTACGCTCTATCCTAAGGAGTCCTTCTCTATCCATCTCTATCCTTATCAGTATCAATCCTTATCAGTATCTATCATTATCAGGGCCTATCCTTATCCGTATCTATCCATTATCAGTATATATCACTATAAGTATCTATCCTTATCAGTATCTATCCTTATCAGTATCTATCCTAATCAGTATCTATCCTTATCAGTATCTATCCTTATAAGTATCTATCCTTATCAGTATCTATCCTAATCAGTATCTATCCTTATAAGTATCTATCCTTATCAGTATCTATCCTAATCAGTATCTATCCTTATCAGTATCTATCCTTATCAGTATCTATCCTTATAAGTATCTATCCTTATCAGTATCTATCCTTATCAGTATCTATCCTAATCAGTATCTATCCTTATCAGTATCTATCCTTATCAGTATCTATCCTAATCAGTATCTATCCTTATCAGTATCTATCCTAATCAGTATCTATCCTAATCAGTATCTATCCTAATCAGTATCTATCCTTATCAGTATCTATCCTTATCAGTAACTATCCTTATAAGTATCTATCCTTATCAGTATCTATCCTTATCAGTATCTATCCTTATCAGTATCTATCCTTCTCTCCCCTTATCAGTTTATATATTTCTCCATCCAGTCTATCCGACACAAGTAACTATCCGATCAATTTTGGTACAGCTCCCCTAAAAGGTTAACTAGACAATCATTAGAAGGTTCTGGCAGTGTGAGCATCTCTCCACCTGTCTCTTATCTTATCTCTTGTCGCTCTATTTCTGATGTCTGGGATGCCAGACCGCAGTCGAGGGCATCACTGCGACCACATCGATTCTGCTGCTGCTACCGACCCATCTGTTTCCTCAGCCAGAAGCCAAAATGTGCCCCAAATTTCTGGGCACACTCCCGCGCTGCAGGCCCTCTCGTTTGTCAAACCGAATCTTCTGCTCTCAATATGTGTATACCATGGTGGGGAGATGAACATATTGGGGTCGTTTGATGGGTCGGTTCTTCACCTGGCTCGCGCGGAGGAATACACGTGTCACCATAAATGCGGACCCATTTAGACGGGTAAGGGATGGAATGGTATACGGTTGATGGCATGCCAAGGGATACCCATCCGCCACTTTAAAAAATAGTATACATTGGTTGATAGGACAGGGGACCCATTTCACCATGGTATACCAGACGGTTCTGCAACACATATTAACAGCTGCTGCCGCCGCCGCCGCCGCCGCCGCCGCCGCTGCTGCCGCTGCTGCTGCTGTTGCTTGAACTTGTCGCGCGGCGTCTGTTCCCTGACTCCCCCAGTGACTTTCGTAGCCAGGTATAGATACAGGATGCGTCGTTTAACGCTCACCCTCTCTCACTCTCTTTCTCTCTGTCTTTGATTGACGAATGACCAACAGTTGTTTGAGTCCGCTATTAGCGCGCTATGTACAAACTCTATCACAATGCATTGTCTATACATGATCTATTCTTTTATGCAACTCTCTGATTGTGCCTTTTGTTTTACTCTCGTCGGAGCTTTAAAACCCCCCTGAGGGGAGTGTACGGTATTCAGAACAAAGGAAGCATAAAGACAATAGGCCCGCATTATTTTCGAACGAACAGTCAACAGCTCTTAAAAATGAGTTCATGTGTGATGGACAAACTGCGCTTGTTGCTAATTAAACTGCTGCTCAAATGTTCGAAAACTTTTAGAGAATACTTGATTCTTTATTCGTCATGTCTGGGGGGAGTCTGAGAAGGCCTTCAGTACACTGCCCGACGATGATAAAGTTAGGGCAGTTGTACACAGGAGTCAGCAGAATAGACAGAATTGCCTGCTCGCTGGCTGCGGGTCCAATTTCCAATTTCTTAAATGAATCCGAGGCAGTCGATAAAGCCAAGATAAACAACAATTCTAAAGAAAAAGATGTGTAAAATCTGGAAGCACTTGACTATCACATATGCCGCGTTTGGCTTTTGACGGAAAAAATATTCCTATGTCTGGCCAGCCATATGCTGTCCATATTTCCAAATGTGCAGGTGCCTAACATAGTGCTGGAATAATGAACACGGAAATATATTCAACTATATATTTAGCACTTATCAAATTATGTTTATTAATTAGCCTGAGGCTAGGAGTTTACGTTTTTTTTTCTAATTAAAGTAGAATTTCAATCTGTGAAGTGTGAAGAACACATTTTATAGTAGAGACACTAGATTTCTATCAACTCACCTCCGTATCACCTCAATATCGTCATCGTTGAGCATATGAAAATCGCGTATTGAGATCAGTTCTGTTTTGTTATAAAGCTTTCTTTCCTGTCCGGTACAAAAGCCTTCCTTGGTTCGCGCCTCACAGCTTGGTTAGGCCAGATTCTAATCAATCGAAAGTAGCGAGGGGTGTTAAACGGACGGCCCCCCAACATTTTTTGTTATCCCTTCTGGCGGTGCGACCGTCGCCACGGGTGGTACCAGCGACCAGATGCGGCTGGCCCAGATATTATTCCCACCTTCGATTAGGAAGTGGGGGCGTGGCGCGCGACTGCACGCACGGTAGCTTGAACATTCTCACACCTATGGAGTTTGTCGCCACACCCCTCCTTAAGGACCTGCCTTATCCGCCTGTTAATCTTATCGTTAGCAATCAGTGCAGGTGAGGGACCTGCTATACGATTCACTATTTTCTATGGGGCCTACGCCAAAGGTATTGGCTCGCTCAGCTTTTGAAGTGTTGCGGCAGAAAGAAATACTTGTTAAATCCATTATTAGAGTCGCTGAAGAAGTGTCATTTTTTCCCTTTAGGTCACGGATAAATATAGGGTTGCTCATTTTTTTGAAAATTTTGAAAAAATTCACAGTAGCGGGTGCATTAGCGCCATCTGTTTGATCTTAAAGTCTTAGGTCTATAACTTATAATTTACACCATCCTTACACTACTGGCATTGGAGTAAAATATCTCATCTCACCCCCTCTCTGATCTCTCATCTCACCCCCTCTCTGATCTATCTCATCTCACCCCCTCTCTGATCTCTCTCATTTCACCCCCTCTCTGATCTCTCTCATCTCACCCCCTCTCTGATCTCTCTCATCTCACCCCCTCTCTGATCTCTCTCATTTCACCCTCCCTGTGATCTCTCTCATCTCACCCACTCTCTCATCTCACCCCCTTCTCTGATCTCTCTCATCTCACCCCCTCTCTGATCTCTCTCATCTCACCCCCTCTCTGATCTCTCTCATCTCACCCCCTCTCTGATCTCTCTCATCTCACCCCCTCTCTGATCTCTCTCATCTCACCCCCTCTCTGATCTCTTTCATCTCACCCTCTCTGTGATCTCTCTTATCTCACCTCTCTGATCTCTAATCTCACCTTCTCTGATCTCTCTGATCTCACCTTCTCTGATCTCTCTGATCTCACCTTCTCTGATCTCTCTGATCTCACCTTCTCTGATCTCTCATCTCAGCTTCCCTGATTTCTCATTTCGCCTTCTCTGATATCTCTGATCTCACCCTCTCTCTGATCTCTCATCTAACCTTCTCTCTGATCTCTCTGATCTCACCTCTCTCTGATCTCTCTTATCTCACCTTCTCTGATCTCTCATCTAACCCTCTCTCTGATCTCCCTTATCTTACCCTCTCTCTGATCTCTCATCTAACCTTCTCTCTGATCCCTCTGATCTCACCCTCTCTGATCTCTTATCTCACCCTCTCTCTGATCTCTCTCTTTGACCTATTTTGTTTCTTTTTTTAGCTATTAATTTTGAGTCCAACTGTATTCGCTACTAAGTGATTAAGATTTTGGCGACATTTTAAACAACTTTGTCACTATTTACTTACCGTAAGCCAGTGTAATAGTAACAAATATATTATTGAACGATCGTCACACTAAAAGGCCATAATTCCATTTGCGAAAATTCCTTTCTCCAAAAAAAACTATTTCACAATATGCCCAGTCGGACAGAGAAATACAGTAAAACTCAACACTGGCAGAAGTATATGGGTCGGCTATTTTTCTTGGCCATTTTAGGATTGTACGAAGCCCTCTCGCCCTACGAGAGACAGACTGCTTGTTCCTTGTAGGCCTCTGCGAAAGCATTTCTTTTGTGCCAAAAACCTTTTAACTAAAAGCTAGTGGCCATCGGTTTGTCACTAACCGCATTAAAGCTATGCTGCTTCTCGGCCAGTCTCTTTCACTCTCACCCTCTGCATCTTAATGCCGCTGGTTTCTAGCCAGTTTCTTTTTCGTAAGTTTCCTCTAGTCTTGCAATTCTCCGATATCTTTACTAATGGAACCATAACGTTTCGCAAAATATTTTCCTTCAGAATAAGATGGGAAGATGGAATGGCTAAAAGTGACCTATGGAGGTCAATTTTTCTGGAAGGGAAAATTCCTGCAAAGATTTTTTTTATTAAGTTCGTGCAACTTTGCTTCTGGAATTTCTTTGAGTTGAAAAAAAACTTGCTTTAGATTTTACATTCAGTGCTGGAATTTTGCTAGATCTACACTTTTAACTATCTTCTCTCTCTCCCCACTCCATATTCCTATTCTCCTCTCTTCTCCTCTCCTCTCCTCTCCTCTCCTCTCTTCTCCTCTCCTCTCCTCTCCTCTCCTCTTCTCTTCTCTCCTCTTCTCTCCTCTTCTCTCCTTCCTCTCCTCTCCTCTCCTCTCCTCTCCTCTTGTATCCTCTTGTATCCTCTCCTCTCCTCTCCTCTCCTCTTCTCTTCTCTCCTCTTCTCTCCTCTCCTCTCCTCTCCTCTCCTCTTCTCTTCTCTCCTCTTCTCTCCTCTTCTCTTCTCTCCTCTCCTCTCCTCTTCTCTTCTCTCCTCTTCTCTCCTCTCCTCTCCTCTCCTCTCCTCTTCTCTTCTCTCCTCTTCTCTCCTCTCCTCTCCTCTCCTCTTCTCTTCTCTCCTCTTCTCTCCTCTCCTCTCCTCTCCTCTCCTCTTCTCTTCTCTCCTCTTCTCTCCTCTCCTCTCCTCTCCTCTCCTCTTCTCTTCTCTCCTCTTCTCTCCTCTCCTCTCCTCTCCTCTCCTCTTCTCTTCTCTCCTCTTCTCTCCTCTCCTCTCCTCTCCTCTCCTCTTCTCTTCTCTCCTCTTCTCTCCTCTCCTCTCCTCTCCTCTCCTCTTCTCTTCTCTCCTCTTCTCTCCTCTTCTCTTCTCTCCTCTCCTCTCCTCTCCTCTCCTCTTCTCTTCTCTCCTCTCCTCTCCTCTCCTCTCCTCTTCTCTTCTCTCCTCTTCTCTCCTCTTCTCTTCTCTTCTCTCCTCTCCTCTCCTCTCCTCTTCTCTTCTCTCCTCTCCTCTCCTCTCTGTATCTCCCCTCCTCTTCCTAAATTATATTTCTCCCCTCTTCCCAATCTCTCTAGCAGCATCACTTTTATCATCCTCATTCAGGAAAGTGAAAGAGATAAATAGAATACAAAATCCGAGCTACAAAACGGTCTTTCAAGAGGACCACAAATACCCGAATCCATCTGGGACTTCTAAAGCTGCAACTGCAACTCACTTCTCGTCCTCTCTCTCTCTTAAATCCATAATCCCAAGTCCCAAACCCTGCCACGAGACTGTCACTCAAAACTCTACGTTTAAAATCCTCTCCTCACAGCCAAATAATTAGTGAGAGTGGCTGACATGCAGTATTGTCTGCGATAAATAAATTTCTCTTTAAAAAGCCAAACAAAATTATTTGCTTTCTCTCAATGCACACAGGTGGGTGGGGAGACTGCAGAAAATTAAGCAGTAAAAATTGAAATTAATTCCCCAACGCTCGTAAAAATATTTCCCCCACTGTCTCTCTGTGGCACTATTCTACTTCGCTTTTTATTTAATCAAATTAATTTGCAACGCAGTAATTATTTTAGTTCCACACTAAAACGTCAATTTGGCTACTGAAATCGCTCTCGATTTCGCAAATTTGTTTGCGGTAGGCAGTAAGTTTTTTTGTGAATAACTTCTGGTAACTTTTTTATCAATAAAATTCTCAGCTACGTGTAGACGTGAGAGATAGAACACGGGAGAGAAATAAGACAGGAGAGAGATGAGACAGGAGAGAGATGAGACAGGTGAGAGATGAGACAGGTGAGAGATGAGACAGGAGAGAGATGATACATGGAGAGATGAGACATGGAGAGATGAGACAGGTGAGAGATGAGACAGGAGAGAGATGATACATGGAGAGATGAGACATGGAGAGATGAGACAGGTGAGAGATGAGACATTTGAGAGATAAGGCATTTGAGAGATGAGACAGGGGAGAGATGAGACAGGTGAGAGATGAGACAGGTGAGAGATGAGACAGGTGAGAGATGAGACAGGTGAGAGATGAGACAGGTGAGAGATGAGACAGGTGAGAGATGAGACAGGTGAGAGATGAGACAGGTGAGAGATGAGACAGGTGAGAGATGAGACAGGTGAGAGATAAGACATGGAGAGATGAGACATGGAGAGATGAGACAGGTGAGAGATGAGACGGGTGAGAGATAAGGCAGTTGAGAGATGAGACAGGTGAGAGATGAGACAGGTGAGAGATGAGACAGGTGAGAGATGAGACAGGTGAGAGATGAGACAGGTGAGAGATAAGACATGGAGAGATGAGACATGGAGAGATGAGACAGGTGAGAGATGAGACGGGTGAGAGATAAGGCAGTTGAGAGATGAGACAGGGGAGAGATGAGACAGGTGAGAGATGAGACATGGAGAGATGAGACATGGAGAGATAAGACATGGAGAGATGAGACATGGAGAGATTCAGCAGTTTTGAGGAAGTTGGGAAGTCTTTTGACAGTCAAGCCTTTAATATGTTGTAAAAGCAAGGTAACTTATAAGATATTTGTCACGGCCCCTTCTTCAGTTATCGCAATCATGTATCCGCCACTAAATTTACGTAACCGTATGCGTGAGTACAATTATAAGATCCTTATGAAGCAACGACTCGAAGTTAGGCAACCAAGGCGGAGCTTAAGAGAGGTCAACATACATTTAATACCCATGCTACTTTATGACCTAATAAGCGACCGCGAATAACTTGAATGATTGACTATTGATCCTTACTGTTGCCAAGTTCTCAAATAGATTATCGTTGCGTAAAATTCATACTTTCTGTTGCCGGCGTGTCACAATATCTTAAATACCAAGTTGACAATGAAGGATTTGAGCCGGCGCATTCTTTTGTCCAGTGACGTCCATCCACTATACTAAATTTAGAGTTAGCAACAAGAAGTCTCGGCGCGCTCCGCAGTCAAGCTATACCTGTGCCTGTCTTTAGATTTTGAAAACTGATTTCAATATCGCCTCGTAACCAGCCCCGCCTATCCGCGCGACAACAATTTTACGCCCAATGTGGAACTGGCGCAAGATTTTGTTGTTCCAGGCTTACGCACCTGTTGCATCATATTTACTGCATGGTGAACTCCTTCGAACAAGAGCGACCAGTCATGGGAAAGTAGAACAGCTGATGTTTATCTAACCCAGGTCGAGCTTGACCCTTCGTCTGGCTAAAGGAAGGGACCAGAGAGTTCGCAGATTGTGTAAATGTGACTTTCCGTGACTTCTGGAGATCTGGCTGTCTGCAACTAGAAGAAGACCAGAAATCTTATGTCCGAGCTATACTCATTTTGGAGTCTACACCAAAGAGAGAGTCAAATCACCCCCCTGTCTCTTTCTTTCTGTATCCGCCGCTGGCTCCAGATTGTCCTAGTGAATTATGCATAGGCCAAATGGTTCTTCTGGCTAGCCTAATAGAAAGAAAATATATAGCCGCTGCGAGGCTGGGGGTTGGTTGGAGGACACGGAGACTGGGACTTGACTCCGCCTCAAATCTTTATCTCGGGACCATATCTTGAGCCTCTCCAGAATCAGCTGGCCTATTTTACACGGTGCGTTTTGTGCCTTGCAGAGCCAATCTCTCTCTCTGTCCTGACTTTTCATCATAAATATATTACATGAGTCTCATTTTATTCTCCCCTGCGTTTTTTATACCGCTTTGAAACAAAAATTGGGCATTACACAGAAAGCCTGCTAGCAGCAACACTTTCTCTGTCTTCTCCATATTTAGTCTTGCTGGTGTTTATGATTTATTCTGCTTAATATAGGAGAGTTTTGGCTTTTCAATATTAACCCCTTGTGAGTTAGGTGGTTAATGCTTGTATGCTACATCATTTACAATGCAGTGGGTAAATCTGAGATTTTCTTTAACAACAACTGAGTCTGTATAGCATCTCTTTAGATACTAAAACTAGAATCTTTTATGCTTAGAAATCCATAAAGTTTCTTAATCCAAATTGCAGATATCAATCCGACACTTATCATTAAATCATTAAATATCTTTCCTGTAAATACAAACATTGACGTCTCCAAGACCCCAATATGGACTTTCTTAAGATAAAAAATTGACGTTTCTTAGGTCCCAGCACCGTCGTTTCTTAGGTCCCAACACCGTCGTTTCTTAGGTCCCAACACCGTCGTTTCTTAGGTCCCAACACCGTCGTTTCTTAGGTCCCAGCACCGTCGTTTCTTAGGTCCCAACACCGTCGTTTCTTAGGTCCCAGCACCGACGTTTCTTAGGTCCCAACACCGTCGTTTCTTAGGTCCCAGCACCGACGTTTCTTAAGTCCCAGCACCAACGTTTCTTAGGTCCCAACACCGTCGTTTCTTAGGTCCCAACACCGTCGTTTCTTAGGTCCCAACACCGACGTTTCTTTGGTCCCAACACCAACGTTTCTTAAGTCCCAACACTGACGTTTCTTAGGTCCCAGCACCGACGTTTCTTAGGTCCCAACACCGTCGTTTCTTAGGTCCCAGCACCGACGTTTCTTAAGTCCCAGCACCAACGTTTCTTAGGTCCCAGCACCGACGTTTCTTAAGTCCCAGCACCAACGTTTCTTAGGTCCCAACACCGTCGTTTCTTTGGTCCCAACACCAACGTTTCTTAAGTCCCAACACTGACGTTTCTTAGGTCCCAGCACCGACGTTTCTTAGGTCCCAACACCGTCGTTTCTTAGGTCCCAACACCGTCGTTTCTTAGGTCCCAGCACCGTCGTTTCTTAGGTCCCAGCACCGACGTTTCTTAGGTCCCAGCTCCGACGTTTCGTGGGTCCCAGCACCGACGTTTCTTTGGTCCCAGCACCGACGTTTCTTAGGTCCCAATATCGACGTTTCTTAGGTCCCAGCATCGATGTTTCCTAGGTCCCTGCATCGACCTGTCTTGGATCTATAGATCTTGCTCTTAGTATTGCGTCTCAGAGGTTGATATTATACAAGTGTTAATAATTGTAGAATTATGCCGTTTTAGTGGGGCCAAAAATAATGATGTCAACCGGTGTGAACTGCACACATGCTGCTGCTGCTGCTGAATCGGAAACATTCCTATAGATCTATGATTCTCCAGACTCAAATTGTAGCATATAGCCGCGAATAGGCATAAGCATAGTCTCCTTCTTCTAGTAGAACTCAAGTGGAACACGCAGAGTTCGCGGCATTGATTTTTCTTCCGCTAAGTTGAAACAGAGAGGGAATGAGAGAGAATGCGCGTGTATGCTCATGTGCGGCTCGGTTTCAACAAGATGGCCCAAAAACTCAATGATGGGAAATTCACAGACTCTCTCACTTTCGTACAGGTCGAGACATTGAAGATCTTCTCGGTCTTTGGAAGGTCTTTGGGGTCGCTCCGCGGTGCATGCGAGTAATTGTTGTTGTTTTATTTTAGCAAAATCGATAAGGACCAGAATCTAAATGGCTTGGGAATAACTAATCTGGGGAGAGAGAGAATGACCATGCAGTGAGTTTCACTAACTCCGCTTTCATAAACTGTCGACCATTTATCTAACAGGGTCAAATATAGTAATGAGGAGAGACGAGAGAGAATAGACCAGATGGACATTACTACAGCCACTTCAAGCATTGTTAATGAAAATCAGATTTACACTCTTCATATTGATCAACTTGGGCAAATCATCGAGCGAGCTAATACTTAAATTAACCTTTGTCACAGATTTAATTTTTTGAGATATTTTTGAAACTAATGAACTGATTATTGGGCAGTTGATTAAGTACAGACAGTTAATTAAACAGTTAATAAGTTCCCTTCAACAGTAGAAAAACCTCAAGGGACGGCTTTGAAAGTTAGTTCATCTGAAAATTTCGATCCATATTGTGGACTTTCACAAAAAATCGGTCATTCGTCGGTTTGGGAGCTGTCGTGAAGTAGGCAGTGGGAATACGAAATTCCCCGTGGTCTATCCCACACGGGTGAAAAACTCTGTTAGACAGAAGACTGTTAGACAGAAGACTGTTAGACAGAAGACTGTTAGATAGAAGACTGTTAGACAGAAGACTGTTAGATAGAAGACTGTTAGACAGAAGACTGTTAGACAGAAGACTGTTAGACAGAAGACTGTTAGACAGAAGACTGTTAGACAGACTGTTACACAGAAGACTGTTAGACAGAAGAATGTAAGACAGAAGACTGTTAGACAGACTGTTAGACAGAAGACTGTTAGACAGAATACTGTTAGACAGAAGACTGTTAGACAGACTGTTAGACAGAAGACTGTTAGACAGAAGACTGTTAGACAGAAGACTGTTTTTTAACGGAGTTTTGCTGTGCTTTTTTCTCCAAGTGGTACACGTGCAGGTCGTTGCCTAATCTACCAAGTGTACATTTGGGACAGTTACTCAACCAATGAGAACGGAGATATTGGCATTTATTAGTAGAATGCCGAAATGTATCTCTTAAGCTATGGAATCCTCAGACATGGCTTTAAAAAGTCATAAAATCCTATCCATACACTCCACATATTAAGAGATGCTGTAGTCAAAATCACATGCCGGTTTCAAGTCGGCATACCAAAGAATGCCAACGCTATTAGTAACAATACACGCGGAGGCGGGGTAAAAATAAACCCTGACGCAACCTGATAAATGCAGGAGCAAAAAAGGCATATAGATAATCCTTGTTCTATTCTCCGATTTCTCGCCCAGCCTTAGCTAGAGGCGGGATCGAGTGTGTGAGAGGGCTTTTAACTCCCACCCCCTCCGCTAATATCTTTAGCCACTCCACGAAACGGGTGGCGGGGGCGGAGGCGGCAGCGGCAGTGGCGGCAAAAGAATTTTTTTAAAAGGCCTGCACAGAAGGTAAGGGATAAAAGGTAGAGAAGATCAGCAGAATCCGGCCCATCCCATGCCGCCGCTGTCTTCCCAAATCTGCAGTTTTTTAAGCCCCCCCCACTCTAGCGAATATTTCGACCTCTTTTCTGTTATTAAGCAGCAGCAGTAGCAACAGTATAGTAGTTAAAGCAGCAGCAGCAGCAGCAGCAGCAGCAGTAGCACTAACATTGTAAGCAGTATGAGCACCAGTATAAGCAGCAGCAGCAGCAGCAGCAGCAGTAGCACTAACATTTTAAGCAGTATCAGCACCAGTATAAGCAGCAGCAGCAGCAGCAGCAGTAGCACTAACATTGTAAGCAGTATCAGCACCAGTATAAGCAGCAGCAGCAGCAGCAGCAGCAGTAGCACTAACATTGTAAGCAGTATCAGCACCAGTATAAGCAGAAGCAGCAGCAGTAGCACTAACATTGTAAGCAGTATCAGCACCAGTATAAGCAGAAGCAGCAGCAGTAGCACTAACATTGTAAGCAGTATCAGCACCAGTATAAGCAGAAGCAGCAGCAGTAGCACTAACATTGTAAGCAGTATCAGCACCAGTATAAGCAGAAGCAGCAGCAGTAGCACTAACATTGTAAGCAGTATCAGCACCAGTATAAGCAGAAGCAGCAGCAGTAGCACTAACATTGTAAGCAGTATCAGCACCAGTATAAGCAGAAGCAGCAGCAGTAGCACTAACATTGTAAGCAGTATCAGCACCAGTATAAGCAGAAGCAGCAGCAGTAGCACTAACATTGTAAGCAGTATCAGCACCAGTATAAGCAGAAGCAGCAGCAGTAGCACTAACACTGTAAGCAGTATGAGCACCAGTAAAAGCAGAAGCAGCAGCAGCAGCACTAACACTGTAAGCAGCATGAGCACCAGTAAAAGCAGCAGGAGCGGCAGAAGCAGCAGCAGTAGCACTAACATTTTAAGCAGTATAAGCACCAGTATAAGCAGCAGCAGCAGCAGCAGCAGCAGTAGCACTAACATTTTAAGCAGTATAAGCACCAGTATAAGCAGCAGCAGCAGCAGTAGCAGCAGCACTAACACTGTAAGCAGCATGAGCACCAGTAAAAGCAGCAGGAGCGGCAGAAGCAGCAGCAGTAGCACTAACACTGTAAGCAGCATGAGCACCAGTAAAAGCAGCAGGAGCGGCAGAAGCAGCAGCAGTAGCACTAACACTGTAAGCAGTATCAGCACCAGTATAAGCAGCAGCAGCAGCAATAGCACTAACACTGTAAGCAGTATGAGCACCAGTAAAAGCAGTAGCAGCGGCAGCAACACCAGCGACAGCAGACAGTTATATACCGACTGTTACAGACAGTTAAGCAGAAGAAGCATCAGCAACAGCAACAGCTGTAGTAGAAGCAGCAGACCCTATCAAAGAGATTTTATTTAGGGAGCCGGAAAATTTGTGATCTCAACCGAATTTCATGCTGGCACGAATGCTCCAGGCGCCACAACCCTTTTGAACTGCTCACGCAAAGTCGAAAACTTTCACGAGCATAGAAAAAAGTGGAATGAAAGGATGGTTAAAATTATATTCTAAAAAAGTTGTTCGGTTGGACGTCATCATATAAAATGTACCTGCAGTCGCCGCCAGCCTTTTATGCGATAGAGATCAAAGTTTAACCGGAGCACGCGAAATCGATGTCAGAGAAATCGTCTATATACATATATAAGCCCCATACATTATAGCAGGATCTAAGCAGGTGACTGAGTTATTAGATTGAAGGCACAGATGCTAAATCACTCACTCTGGGTGGTCCAAAAGCTTCACAATGCTTCGCTGCCTTCTCTCTTTAAAACTTTCTCTCAGCGCGGCAGCATCTTCTTTGACCGCGGCCCGGACCATGCGGACAGCTCCGATTGCATCACATCACAGTCGGCCTTCTTTTCCTTGGCCTTTGTTTATCCCAGCATGCGGAGTCAGTCAAAATCCCACGTGGGCAGAAAAAGTAGCCGATGTAAACGGATAGCTTTATGCATCGAAATGCGTTGTCTTTTGGATATGGCCAGATTAACGCTTCGCTTAAATCCACGATGCAATCTATAATAGCAGCTTGTAAAACATCAGAGATTAGATTTACAATTTGTCAACTTCCGTGCGATAAACGATTCCATTCCATGGGGCTGGAGTTTATCGACCCCCCTGCACCCGCCCCTATAGCTAGTTTTCGTCAGTCCATTTAATTAACCGGCCTCTGTAACTTCCGTCACAGTGAGGAAATTTAGGACTTAATTAATGCTAACAAAGCAAAAGTCTAACAGTGGCCTGTCTAACAGTCTTCTGTCTAACAGTCTTCAGTCTAACAGTCTTCAGTCTAACAGTCTGTCTAACAGACTAACAAAGCAAAAGTCTAACAGTGGCCTGTCTAACAGTCTGTCTAACAGACTAACAAAGCAAAAGTCTAACAGTGGCCTGTCTAACGGTCTGTCTAACAGACTAACAAAGCAAAAGTCTAACAGTGGCCTGTCTAACAGTCTGTCTAACAGACTAACAAAGCAAAAGTCTAACAGTCTTCTGTCTAACAGTCTTCTGTCTAACAGTCTTCTGTCTAACAGTCTTCTGTCTAACAGTCTTCTGTCTAACAGCCTTGTGTCTAACAGTGTTTCCACCAATCTTTCTGAAAATCAAAGCTACCAAGGATTTGGTAGAATTGACAACTGATTGTCACAAAAATCAATTGGATGACAAAGCTGACAAGATTTCGAATCAAACAAGTCTAATCATAACAAATATTTTATCAATGGACACTGTTTCATCCAGCAGAAAGATAAAAATATCTTCAGTTTATTTTTCTTTGAATCAGTAGAAATCATTGGATTCTAGCATCTGATGTCAAAGCCTTGAAAGACGCAGTAAATGGAATTTTTATTTAAAAAATGCTTGCAATTTTCGAAAGGCATTTGTCTAACAAATTTGACCCTAAATATTGTGTCAAAGCGGTCATGTATCTTGTTTCAATTTTCATTTTCTTTTTATCGTTGATCATTTGGTCATCCATTTTGGTCATAACCCCGTTTCATTCATCAATTGTACATTTGCATTCCCCGTATATTGCGGAAGCTGATTATAACAAAACCTAGTAAATCTATATAGCTGTTTGCACTTATTTTCTATACTAAACATGCCAATATATAATACTTCTTCAGTTTTGACTGACAACACCGAACTGTAACCCCCAGTTAATAATCCCTCAATAATCCGTGCTAACATAAGTGCCAATAGGTTAATCATTTTCACTCCTTCGAACTGGCGGTCTGACTTGCTGTTTCAGCAAACAAACTTCCAAGCTTTTTCTGGCCTATAATACAGTTTCTCGAATCGTACCTATTTAGCCTATATTTGGTGGGGCTAAAGGTGTATTTGCCCTGACAACTGGTGCATCAATATCTCCATTTTGCGCATATCGTATGTTATATTATATATGCGAGTCGCATATAGAACCCTTTAGCCCGAAATCACCTAACACAATCGGTGCTGCATGAGTTTTAGTTTAACGCGCGAGCAGACAAATATTGAATTATAATAATGCAAATGCAAATATACCTCGTACCTCGTATAGTATAGACACGACTTGGTTTTCGATCAACCATTATTTGCAATGTTGTGCTTGTGTCGCCAGGGTTGATGCGAAGTTTAAACAGTACCTCTGACCCTATAGAATTGAGAAAGTATGATATGTGGAGATTGTCTGGAGTGAGTGCGACTGACATCTTTTTCTAACACTTGTCTAACACTTGTCTAACAGTCTTCTGTCTAACAGTCTTCTGTCTAACAGTCTTCTGTCTAACAGTCTTCTGTCTAACAGTCTTCTGTCTAACAGTCTTCTGTCTAACAGTCAGTCTAACAGTCTTCTGTCTAACAGTCTTCTGTCTAACAGTCTGTCTAACAGTCTTCTGTCTAACAGTCTTCTGTCTAACAGTCTTCTGTCTAACAGTCTTCAGTCTAACAGTCTTCTGTCTAACAGTCTTCAGTCTAACAGTCTGTCGAACAGTTTTCTGAAGAAAAATCTCACAGTGCACTAACAGGCCACTGTCTAACAGGCCGGTGTCTACCTGTCTATCTATCTATCTATCTATCTATCTATCTATCTATCTATCTATCTATCTATCTATCTATCTATCTATCTATCTAAAATGTGAACCATACGGGACACTCTTAGATTTTCGTTGGCACCTGCCGATATTTTGACGCCTCTACTAATGTGATAATTGCCCTGTTTGTGGCCATCAATAGAGAGGCAAATTAATTCCAATTGATAGCAATTATGCATACTGAGAAATGCTGGAACCACTTAACCTTTGCTCAGCATGATAATTGCTTTGATGGGAAAAATGACACACAAAGCCACAATTGATTTCCATACGTGTGTGCATTGAATACATACGGCCATACACTTGTATAGATATTGAAAATAAGTAATATTGTTGTTCTGCTCCCCACTGTGAGCGACTCAGCGAGTCAAGACTCGAACCTTCAGTTTAAATTCCTCCAAATAAAATTGGATCATTTTATCGCATCCTTTCAATTTGAGCACATTTTACTGCACACACCACCCGTGTAGGCATATAATTTTCTCCCATTTGTAACATCTCGTAAAGCGTTGCATGGGTCTGAGTCTTTGTTAAGCGTTTGACTTTATTATAAACATACTTAAAATAACAGATGACGATGAAGAGTTGATAAAACAAGGATCACACATAAGCTGATGGACCTAAATAGATTAATACTCAAGATAAAAGGAGACTGGTCCATTTTTTACACCTGGTCAATAGTTAAGCTACAGATTGTCATGCAGGATTACTCTTCGGACTAAATATACGAGATGAAGTCTTTGTTTTTTAAAGCTGCTATATGAGTCTTTAAATACCGTTTTTCAATTATTTAAATAGAAGAAACTAAAAACTTGTTAAAAGTTTAGTTTAGCTTGTTTAATTAGAGAATTATCTTTTAGTCTAGGCCTGAGACATAACAATTTAATCTTTTGTGAACACCGTTGTGTGTGTATGTGTCTGTGTCTGTATGGGATAGACATATAAGACAAAGACTATTGAAAAAAGCAAATATTATATACCGTCGGCATTGCGCCGATAAAAAAATAACAAAATATATCAACAGAATATTATGTCTATGGCGGAGTCCTATACTCTGCAAAAACAAAGACCCGAGCTGTTCTGTGTACACATGAGCTCGTGAATTCAACAGAAAAATCACGATGTTCAAATATCAAATGTTGAATTAAAATATCTAACAGTAGCATATCATTTCAAGGCCTTGTCTGCAGGTGAAAATTAAGCTTAAATATAGAGTTTATTAGTCACTGAGACTTTGGCAAACAAAATTTTGCTAATTCTGGAGGTAAAAAACGAGCTTGTGATATTTGTGAACGGTGAAGTTTAGTGAGGTTGTGAACGGTGAAGTTTAGTGAGGTTGTGAACGGTGAAGTTTAGTGAGGTTGTGAACGGTGAAGTTTAGTGAGGTTGTGAACGGTGAAGTTTAGTGAGGTTGTGAACGGTGAAGTTTAGTGAGGTTGTGAACGGTGAAGTTTAGTGAGGTTGTGAACGGTGAAGTTTAGGGAAGTTTAGGGTTATATTGTAAACAGTGAAGTTAAGGGAGGTTGTGAACGGTGAAGTTAAGGGAGGTTGTGAACGGTGAAGTTTAGAGAAATTGTGAACGGTGAAGTTTAGAGAAATTGTGAAAAGTGAGGTTTAGGGATATTGTGAACGGTGAATTTTAGGGAGATTGTGAACGGTGAAGTTTAGGGAGGTTGTGAACGGTGAAGTTTAGGGATATTGTGAACGGTAAAGTTTAGGGATATTGTGAACGGTGAAGTTTAGGGATATTGTGAACGGTGAAGTTTAGGGAGATTGTGAACGGTGAAGTTTAGGGATATTGTGAACGGTGAAGTTTAGGAAGGTTGTGAACGGTGAAGTTTAGGGACATTGTGAACGGTGAAGTTTAGGGATATTGTGAACGGTGAAGTTTAGGGATATTGTGAACGGTGAAGTTTAGGGATATTGTGAACGGTGAAGTTTAGGGAGGTTGTGAACGGTGAAGTTTAGGGATATTGTGAACGGTGAAGTTTAGGGATATTGTGAAAGGTGAAGTTTAGGGATATTGTGAACGGTGAAGTTTAGGGAGATTGTGAACGGTGAAGTTTAGGGAGGTTGTGAACGGTGAAGTTTAGGGATATTGTGAACGGTGAAGTTTAGGGATATTGTGAACGGTGAAGTTTAGGGATATTGTGAACGGTGAAGTTTAGTGAGGTTGTGAACGGTGAAGTTTAGGGACATTGTGAAAAGTGAGGTTTAGGGATATTGTGAACAGTGAATTTTAGGGAGATTGTGAACGGTGAAGTTTAGGGTTATATTGTAAACAGTGAAGTTAAGGGAGGTTGTGAACGGTGAAGTTAAGGGAGGTTGTGAACGGTGAAGTTTAGAGAAATTGTGAACGGTGAAGTTTAGAGAAAGTGTGAACGGTGAAGTTAAGGGACATTGTGAACGGTGAAGTTTATAGGAGATTGTGAACGGTGAAGTTTAGGGATATTGTGAACGGTGAAGTTTAGGGATATTGTGAACAGTGAAGTTTAGGGAGATTGTGAACGGTGAAGTTTAGGGATATTGTGAACGGTGAAGTTTAGGGATATTGTGAACGGTGAAGTTTAGGGAGGTTGTGAACGGTGAAGTTTAGAGAAATTGTGAACGGTGAAGTTTAGAGAGATTGTGAACGGTGAAGTTTAGGGAGATTATTAGTGGTGAAGTTTAAGGAGGTTGTGAACAGTGAAGTCAGCAATATCCATTCAGCAATAAGCAAATTTTTGCTAGAAAATATGAGGCCTAAAATAGGAAAAAAGCAGAAAGATCAAAAGCGTCTTTCTCCATTAGCGAATTCTCCGCCGCCAAGGGCTGAAGGAAGAGGCGGAGGAGGGGAGGCGGGTAGCAGCTTTGCCATTGGCTGTCAAGCCCAGCCAACGGAACTGCCCGCCGCCGTTGCAAAATTCTTTCTGGGCCAATGCGAAAGCAGGCAATGGGATGTTGCTACTGCTGATCCTCAGACCATTCGTTGTTTGGGAAGAGAGTGAAAACAGAAAGGGGTTGACCCTGCCAATTCTGTCTCTTCTCCCGCTATTAGGGAAGGCGGAAATCCCATAAACGGGGCGAAATTGGCAGAACTTTGGAACACCAAAAAAACAGCAGCTTACTTATTACTTGCAAACTGAAGATAGAAATTGAATCCAAGCAGACATCTTGACAACGAATCTGCGTCAAGAAGGAGACATTATAAAGTCATTCTATTTCTAGCGGACTTCAAATTTGCGCAATGACAATCGGAGCGCTGGAAGGTGAGAAAATTGCTTCTGAATTTGACAGCTTTGCTCTTGACTCTATTTGCTAGATTTTTTAGTATCCGACCCACTTCACATCTTCACATCTATCTAGATTACTATCTACTTCTCAATCATCTATCTGCCTCACTATCTACTTCTCAATCCATCTATCTAGATTACTATCTACTTCTCAATAACCCATCTACCTCACTATCTACTACCCAATCCACCTATCTACCTCACAATCTACTTCTCAATCCATCTATCTACATTACTATCTACTTCTCAATAACCCATCTACCTCACTATCTACTACCCAATCCACCTATCTACCTCACAATCTACTTCTCAATCCATCTATCTAGATTACTATCTACTTCTCAATTATCTATCTACCTTATTATCTACTTCTCAATCCATCTATCTAGATTACTATCTACTACCCAATCCATCTATCTACCTCACTATCTACTACCCAATCCACCTATCTACCTCACAATCTACTTCTCAATCCATCTACCTCATTATTTACAACTCAATCCATCTATCTATCTACAATATTTCTACTTCTCAATCCATCTATCTAGATTACTATCTACTTCTCAATCATCTATCTAACTCACTATCTACTTCTCAATCCATCTATCTAGATTACTATTTACTTCTCAATAACCCATCTACCTCACTATCTACTACCCAATCCACCTATCTACCTCACAATCTACTTCTCAATCCATCTACCTCATTATTTACAACTCAATCCATCTATCTATCTACAATATTTTCTACTTCTCAATTCATCTGTCTACCTTACTAGCTACTCCTCAATCCACTCCTCCTACTGACTAGTGTATTATCTATAGTCAGGGCAATGGCAGACATTAATGCAATCCAAACTAAGGCTAATTACTGGGCTCCATGCTGCATGAACTCAAGCGTCACGAAATTCATTCGGACGATATCGCATATTCGCGAGTTTACTATTTGAGCACGAAACCCTACCGCCTAGCATGTATTGCAGATGCAGGGGGTATAACATTCTTTTATTTCCGGATTTAGAGGTAGAAATATCCCAAAATCGGGATTTAGTTATGAATTCGATATTATTAGATGACTGTATGATCGCGTGCTGTCCAAAACACGATACGGTAAATTTATATTACACTCATTGCGGCTATACGCATTTGTAATACAAATAATTTACTCAGTAAATGTTGTTTACAACTCATTACTGATTATCATTGACCTCGATCTGTACCCTCACTGTCGCACTGTCTACTCTCTCGCTGTCTCACTGTCTACTCTCTCGCTGGCTCACTGTCTACTGTCTCGCTGTCTCACTGTCTACTCTCTCGCTGTCTCACTGTCTACTCTCCCAATGTCTCACTGTCTACTCTCCCACTGTCTCACTGTCTACCCTCTCGCTATCTCACTGTCTACTCTCTCACTGTCTCACTGTCTACTCTCTCGCTGTCTCACTGTCTACTCTCTCGCTGTCTCACTGTCTACTCTCCCAATGTCTCACTGTCTACTCTCCCACTGTCTCACTGTCTACCCTCTCGCTATCTCACTGTCTACTCTCTCACTGTCTCACTGTCTACTCTCTCGCTGTCTCACTGTCTACTCTCCCAATGTCTCACTGTCTACTCTCCCACTGTCTCACTGTCTACCCTCTCGCTATCTCACTGTCTACTCTCTCACTGTCTCACTGTCTACTCTCTCGCTGTCTCACTGTCTACTCTCCCAATGTCTCACTGTCTACTCTCCCAATGTCTCACTGTCTACTCTCCCACTGTCTCACTGTCTACTCTCTCGCTAATATCTTGCTAACTCTACACTCGTTTAAACAAAAACTCCAGCAAGCATGAGGACAGTATGCCAAGCGCAGCAGCAGCAGCAGCAGCCACCGAATCTAAGTTTGCCTGTGCCTCTGCCGCCATCGCTGCAACAGCAGCAGCAGCAGCAGCAGCAGCAGCAGCAGCCGCCTCTACCGTTGCCGAATATGCCGACGCTACCGCCGCCGCCGCCACCGCCGCCGTCGTTGCATTACTTGGCGGATTATCGCGAACATTCGACACCCAGTCGATTAGGCTCAACAATCACGTCACTGTGCGCCGGCTGCGGCGGTGTCATCACCGACCCCTACATCCTCCGAGTGCAGCCCGACCTGGAATGGCACGCCAGGTGTTTGAAGTGCGCCGAGTGCTGCGTTGAACTGTACGAATCTAGAACCTGCTATGTGCGCGACGGCAAGACCTACTGCAAGGCTGACTATTGCAGGTGAGTTCCGCCGCGAAAAACTAGACTGTGAGAAGTAGATTGTGAGATGTGAGAGAAGTGTGAGAAGTAGAGTGTGAGATTGTCCAATAGACTGTGAAAAGTAGAGTGTAAGATTGTCCAGTAGACAGTTTTTTTAGTTTTTTTCTTTCCTTTGACAAAACAGATTGACTGTGAGAAGTAGAGTGTGAGATGTGCGAGAAGTGTGAGAAGTAGAGTGTGAGATTGTCCAATAGACTGTGAGAAGTAGAGTGTGATATTGTCCAGTAGAGGAGATGAGAAGTAGAGTGTAAGATTTTTCAGTAGACTGTGAGAAGTAGAGTGTGAGATTGTCCAGTAGACTGTGAGAAGTAGAGTGTAAGATTTTTCAGTAGACTGTGAGAAGTAGAGTGTGAGATTGTTCAGTAGACTGTAAGACAGTCTAGTAGAGTAGATGAGAAGTAGACTGATATTTTCCCTTAGTGCGGGCGAGAAGTGTAGTTTGTGAGTTTCTGTTGAATACACATTTTAGAAGCATCTACTAATTTGCGGAGCTCTTTAATTTTCCTAATTTTTCATGCTTCATCAATTAAGTTTTCCATATAGTTTTTAATATCGGCGCGTGGTGTTTTCGTATCAAATTTTCTTTGACTCTATATGAACATTAATTCCTGTTGACAAGCAGCTATAATGCACAACTTTCGCTTTGAAGATTTCAAACTATAGTTTTTTTTCTTTCCTTTGACAAAACAGATTGATTGACAGGTGTGTTACTGTGTCTCTTCTTTATCTAGGTTTAAAGAGAGGCTGCAGGAACACTTGTCCAACCATCTATAGGACTTTTTCTTTTTCTGCAATGTGTTTTTTTCTGGTCTATCTTTTAAGAATCGGCCAATTTTTATGCTTAATTAGTCTAATTAGTAGACAAAAACAGGATTGAGACCACACACACACAGATAAAGATAGCAGGCGCAGGTCATGAGAACATCACCGATTGACAAGTGGGCGGAGATTCTGCCAAAACTGAATATACAGAGCAGCTGCAGCTGCGTGACCTATAAGAATTGATCCACTTTAGTCTTTTATATTCAGTTTTCGGCTAATTTCCACGTGATGGTCTTCTAGCTGCTATACTGGCAACAGGCAGCAGTGGTTTGAGAACACACACTTAGACTACCCGCTGTGTGCTCCAGAAGTCTCTTATATTCTACTCAAGCTGGCAATGAATTCTGCTTTAATTCAACTAATAGTAAATAGAAGACAGATCTGTGTTACATCTGATGCGCTCAGTGGTGGGTCCACCCCGAAGGCCAAATGATGATGATTATGATCATGTGCTCATTTTTTAAATCGAAGCATGCCAGACTTATGCATACCTAGCAGGCTAAAAAGAGAATCTTAGAGACGACAGTCGGTCGGATTCATAGACTTAAGACTCGTGAGAGAAAACACGCGGAGAGATGAGATAAGGGAGAGATGAGATAAGGGAGAGATTAGATAAGGGAGAGATTAGATAAGGGAGAGATGAGATAAAGGAGAGATTAGATAAGGGAGAGATTAGATAAGGGAGAGATTAGATAAGGGAGAGATTAGATAAGGGAGAGATTAGATAAGGGAGAGATGAGATAAGGGAGAGATTAGATAAGGGAGAGATTAGATAAGGGAGAGATTAGATAAGGGAGAGATTAGATAAGGGAGAGATTAGATAAGGGAGAGATTAGATAAGGGAGAGATTAGATAAGGGAGAGATTAGATAAGGGAGAGATTAGATAAGGGAGAGATTAGATAAGGGAGAGATTAGATAAGGGAGAGATTAGATAAGGGAGAGATTAGATAAGGGAGAGATTAGATAAGGGAGAGATTAGATAAGGGAGAGATTAGATAAGGGAGAGATTAGATAAGGGAGAGATTAGATAAGGGAGAGATTAGATAAGGGAGAGATTAGATAAGGGAGAGATTAGATAAGGGAGAGATTAGATAAGGGAGAGATTAGATAAGGGAGAGATTAGACACCGGAGAGATGAGAAACGGGAGAGATAAGACATGGGAGAGATGAGACACTGGAGACACGGGACTTCTTGGAAAAGGGAAAAAAGCTAATTTTAAAAGTTCAGTTAAAATCCTCACACCTAAGTGAAGTGCCAATACAAAGGAAGGTGTAATAGCCAAGGTGAAGTGGGATGGTTAATCCTCTCTAAACATGAAGAGCGTTCCGTTATAGAATTTCAACAATGGAGCTAAAGCTCAGTCCAATATACTCTCCTATTCAGATATTACAATACACTAGCACCATTCTTCTGCTTGTGCAGTCATTGAGAAGAAGAAATAAGATGAGAATTCTGAATAGATTTAAACAGAAGCAGGGTATAATGGGCTGACTGTCTCTTCTCTTCTACAACTCAATTAGGTCCTTGCCTTCTAGTTTCTGCTTAAATATTTTTGTCGTCATTTTTTTGCATTGTTTAAAACAAAAATTAACCCGCATAGAAAATAAAATGGTTTTAATTGTTTTTTTTCTAGCACTAAGAGGTAAAAGCAGAAGCTTATTTAGAAACGGAGCATTAAATCCCAAAGAAGATGAAGCAAAATCAAGCAAATTTCTGTCTCACCTGAGGCTGTGAAAATCGGGTCAATGATTAAAAACAGATCTTGCAAATGCGATTTGAAACACCTAAATTTCTAACATTTAATGTAGCCATGATAAATTTTAATTTATCATGGTGTTTTATACAGCTCGAAACAGCATAAAATTTACTCGGACTAAATCTCAGATTTCATTCATCTTAAATCTAGTAGCTGAAATACAAAATCAGTCGATAATAAATATCCCTTAATCCAATCGATAATAAAATATCCCATAATCCAATCGATAATTAAATATCCCATAATCCAATCGATAATAAAATATCCCATAATCCAATCGATAATTAAATATCCCATATTCCAATCGATAATTAAATATCCCATAATCCAATCGATAATAAATATCCCATAATCCAATCAATAATAAAATATCCCATAATCCAATCGATAATTAAATATCCCATAATCCAATCGATAATAAATATCCCATAATCCAATCGATAATAAATATCCCATAATCCAACCGATAGTTAAATATCCCATAATCCAATCGATAATAAAATATCTCATAATCCAATCGATAAGAAAATATCCCAAAATCCAATCGATAATAAAATATCCCATAATCCAATCAATATTTCTTATCCTAATATTGCAGGCTGTTTGCGAATCGTTGCGCAAAATGTGATATCGCCTTCTCGAAGACCGATTTAGTGATGCGCGCCAGATCAAAGGTCTATCATATCGACTGTTTCCGCTGTGACACCTGCTCGAGACAGCTGACACCGGGTGAAGAATATGCCGTTAGAAACGACAGCCTGCTGTGTCGGGCCGACTTTGATGCCATGGAGTTATTGTCGAAATCGCCCATCTGCGGCACTTTAAACACGATGGATGCAGAATTTGGCAACACCAGCAACACCAGCTCCTCTGGCGTTGTCAACAACAACAACAGCTCCAAAATGATTAACAACAACAACAGCAGCAGCAGCAATAGTAACAGCAATAACAATAATATTAGCGGTAGTCGGGACAGCCTTAACGATCAAGACCTTGATAGCAGAGATGGTGAGTTTTTATTAAATGGTGTTTGTCTAACAGGTCGATAGTTTGTCTAACAGGCAGATTGTTTGTCTAACAGGTCGATAGTTTGTCTAACAGGCAGATATTCAGTATAACAGGTAGATTGTTTGTCTAACAGGTAGATTGTTTGTCTAACAGGTAGATTGTTTGTCTAACAGGTAGGTTGTTTGTCTAACAGGTAGATTGTTTGTCTAACAGGCAGATTGTTTTTCTAACAGCTAGATAATTTGTCTAACAGCTAGATTGTTTGTCTAACAGCTAGATAGTTTGTCTAACAGCTAGATAGTTTGTCTAACAGGTAGATTGTTTGTCTAACAGGTAGATTGTTTGTCTAACAGGTAGATGGTTTGTCTAACAGATAGATGGTTTGTCTAACAGGTAGATTGTTTGTCTAACAGGTAGATTGTTTGTCTAACAGATAGATGGTTTGTCTAACAGGTAGATTGTTTGTCTAACAGGTAGATTGTTTGTCTAACAGGTAGATTGTTTGTCTAACAGTAAGTTTCTTTGTCTAACAAGTTCTAGATAGTTTTTTCTAGATACTTTGTCATTATAAATGAAAAATTATAATATTTTTGTCTACTATTCAGTTTTTTAATATTTAATAATTTTCTTGAGAAATATTATCAACTGCAGTTCGAACTAAAGCATCTATAGAACATGTTTCGAAGCGAGCCCTATAGGGAAAATAAGGGAAAAAATCCCCCCCCTATGGAAAGGGAATTGGGATTTCCTACTCCCATGGTTTGGGGTTTAGTGTACCGCCAGTTGCAATGCTCTCATGAATTAGTGAATGTGGAAGCTGCAATGGCAGGCATTGCATGAGGAATCGCCTTTTAAAAGCTTCATCGCGTATTAGCCCGAGCCTAAACTGAGCACTCCCCCCCCTGCCCTCTCTCTCTGATTAGGTTAACACAACCCACTTTGCCGCATCACTCCGCTTTTAACCCTTTAACCCGGCCGGATCTTCTCAGCCAGCAGCAGCAGCAGCAGCAGTCCAGTGGTCTTCCTGTCAGTTGCAGCAGTCAATTAGGAAATGGATAACTTGCCGAGATCGGAATAAGAATAAAAAGAGAGAGAAAGTGGAAAGAAAGAATTTGGGATCCTAGTGTCGGTAAAATGGGATTACGAAACCTAGAGATAGATTGAGAATAGCCGGTCCAATATGTGTCGTAGAAAAATAAAAGAATTATTCTTTCAAATAAGACAAAAGGCTACTCGAATATTTCAATGAAAAATATATATGATTTTTTGAGTGACTGACGTGTCCACCACTTATGCCATGAGCGAAGTCAGGCCTGTCTGTGGCGCCATTTTTTTTCAGCTGGGCACCGGGATTTTGGGAAAGGGGAAGAGTGGGATAAATGGGAGTTATTTGCTCGGCGCCAAGGTCAGTCTGCAGGGAGCTAAAGGCATGTTGGTCGGCCATCCACTTTCCACTGTCTGCACTGTTTCTTGTCCTTCGATTCGCTGGCGCGGCCTCAGCCACCGCCGCAGCCGCCGCCGTCGCCTCCGCTGCTGCTGCTGCTGCTGCTGATGCTGTATCTCCGTCTCCGTCTGGTCTGCTCCATTTCGCGTTTGTGCCTGTGTGTGTGTCTGCTGTTTCCTATTGGAACTATTGGGGGCCTAAGCTTTACGTCGATCCAAAAGAACTATTGGATTCGAAACTAAACCATTTTTGTCGTTTTGAAACGACTATGTTCTAGTCATGTTATATAGCCATATATTTTTGTGATATATATGCACAATTACATGTGTTTTTTTACAAAAAATATTACCATGGTTAGAGACAATGAGCCAGACAGAGAGACAGACAGAGAGACAGACAGAGAGACAGACAGAGGGACAGAGAGACAGACAGAGAGACAGACAGAGAGACAGAGAGACAGACAGAGAGACAGAGAGACAGACAGAGAGACAGACAGAGAGACAGAGAAACAGAGAAACAGAGAAACAGAGAAACAGAGAGACAGAGACAGAGAGTCAGAGAGACACAGAGACAGAGAGTCAGAGAGACACAGAGACAGAGAGACACAGAGACAGAGAGTCAGAGAGACACAGAGACAGAGAGTCAGAGAGACAGAGAGACACAGAGACAGAGAGTCAGAGAGACAGAGAGACACAGAGACAGAGAGTCAGAGAGACAGAGAGACACAGAGAGACAGAACAGACAGAGAAACAAAGAGTCAAAGAGACAGAGAGAGAGACAGAGAGACAGTGACAGTCAGAACAGAGAGAGGCAGTAGTTCCGCCAAGCCAATATCTCACATTCCATCCTTTCCTATCCACACCAGACGAGGACTCTCTGCAGAGTCCATCAGGAAACTCGGAGACTCAGTCCAACTGCGATCGCTCGTCAATCAGCGGTGGCGGCAGCGGACTGGTCAAGCATTCTTCCTCTAGCGTAGCCGGCGGAGGCGGAGGCGGCGGAGGCTCGAAACGCAGCAAGAACTCCGGCAAGGATAGCAAGACAACTCGAGTGAGAACTGTACTCAACGAGAAGCAGTTGCACACGCTGCGCACCTGTTACGCGGCTAATCCGAGACCTGACGCTCTGATGAAGGAGCAGCTGGTCGAGATGACGGGCCTTAGTCCCAGAGTGATTCGAGTCTGGTTTCAGAATAAACGCTGCAAGGACAAGAAGAAGCAGATATTGATCAAACAGATGGAGAATCAGCAGCAGAAGGTTGGTGCTGGAGTCTTTTTAATTCTCTAATAACTAACATTTATGAATGGGCTTTGTTATTCGATAATAACATCAACATAATATAAAACATAGAGAGGGGAAATGAGATAAGGAAATTAGGAGACGAAAGAAGACAGGAGAAACGAGAGAGTAGAGACTAGAGAGTAGAGATGAGAGATAAGAAATGAGAGATAAGAGAGTAGATAGTAGACAGGAGAGAGGAGAGATGACAGAGAAGAGAGTAGAGAGGAGAGATGAGAGATGAGAGATGAGAGAGGAGAGAGTAGAGAGGAGAGAGGAGAGATGAGAGAGAAGAGAGTAGAGAGGAGAGAGTAGAGAGGAGAGAGGAGAGATGAGAGATGAGAGATGAGAGAGGAGAGAGTAGAGAGGAGAGAGGAGAGATGAGAGAGAAGAGAGTAGAGAGTAGAGAGTAGAGAGGAGAGATGAGAGAGGAGAGATGAGAGATGAGAGATGAGAGATGAGAGATGAGAGATGAGAGATGAGAGAGAAGAGAGTAGAGAGGAGAGATGAGAGAGGAGAGATGAGAGATGAGAGATGAGAGAGAAGAGAGTAGAGAGGAGAGATGAGAGAGGAGAGATGAGAGAGGAGAGATGAGAGAGGAGAGATGAGAGAGGAGAGATGAGAGAGGAGAGATGAGAGAGGAGAGATGAGAGAGGAGAGATGAGAGATGAGAGAGGAGAGATGAGAGAGTAGAGATGGGAGATAAGAGATGAGAGAGGAGAGATGAGAGAGTAGAGATGGGAGATAAGAGATGAGAGAGGAGAGATGAGAGAGTAGAGATGGGAGATAAGAGATGAGAGAGGAGAGAGAAGAGATGAGAGAGTAGAGATGGGAGATAAGAGATGAGAGAGGAGAGAGAAGAGATGAGAGAGTAGAGATGGGAGATGAGAGATGAGAGATGAGAGATGAGAGAGGAGAGATGAGAGAGGATAAATGAGAGAGGAGAGAGGAGGCATGAGGCAGGATAGAGGACAAGAGACATCTAGATTATATTTTTCAATAACAAATTACGAATTTCCAACAAAGTCAGAAAATAAATATTAAATATTCCTCAACGTTGATTAATTTCGTTATCTGCACAATTAATTCGTAAATTATTACGGCAGAAAAAAATTAGTTCAAAGAATTTAGCAATCTGCCGACTAAGAAAGCTAGTTTGAGTCACTGCCAATTATATGAAGCTTGGTTGAGTTTGAAACAGAACTTGTTGGTTTTGTATCGCATCTGATGATGTAGCTAATCTGGAAAAAAAGAGAAACGAAATAAAGGTGACAATCAAAGACATGCTTCCTCGGAAAGATATATTTTAGTTCGCTACTAAGATAGGCAAGGAATTTTGAAGATGATGAGAGATTTAGAATTAATGCTCAAGAATGGTCAGAGTATCAATCTGTAGCTATTTTTTGTTAAATTGCAAGCATTGCAAAAGCCGAAGTTTAAAATGAAAATAAAGCTTTTAGTGTCCGAAAAAGTTTCAACTCAATTCGGAAATTTTGCATTCTAAACTTCTTGCATTCGCACAACAGTCTTAGATTTTAGCTACAAGAAATACAATTGGCAATGATATTTTGTCAGTGCTACTCATACTTGTAGCGAAATGATTGGTGAAATTCTTGAGAACTAGGTGATGAAGCAGAGAGACTGGAAGCGATGATTTGGTAGTGCAAGTTGGGTTACAACAGAAAATAAATTTGAGGCAGAGGAGGGTAGAATAACGAAGGATAAAAAGGCGAAGGATAGAATGGCGAAGGATAGAACGGCGAAGGATAGAATGGCGAAGGATAGAACGGCGAAGGATAGAATGGTGAAGGATAGAATGGCGAAGGATAGAATGTCGAAGGATAGAAAGGCGAAGGATAGAATGGCGAAAGATATAAAGCCGAAGGATAGAATGGCGAAGGAAAGAACGGCGAAGGATAGAACGGCGAAGGATAGAATGGCGAAAGGTATAAAGCCGAAGGATAGAATGGCGAAGGATATAAAGCCGAAGGATAGAATGGCGAAGGATAGAACGGCGAAGGATAGAATGGTGAAGGATAGAATGGCGAAGGATAGAATGTCGAAGGATAGAAAGGCGAAGGATAGAATGGCGAAAGATATAAAGCCGAAGGATAGAATGGCGAAGGAAAGAACGGCGAAGGATAGAACGGCGAAGGATAGAATGGCGAAAGGTATAAAGCCGAAGGATAGAATGGCGAAGGATATAAAGCCGAAGGATAGAATGGCGAAGGATAGAACGGCGAAGGATAGAATGGCGAAGGATAGAATGGCGAAGGATAGAATGGCGAAGGATAGAATGGCGAAGGATATAATGGCGAAGGATAGAATGGCGAAGGATAGAATGGCGAAGGATAGAATGGCGAAGGATAGAATGGCGAAGGATAGAATGGCGAAGGATAGAATGGCGAAGGATAGAATGGCGAAGGATAGAATGGCGAAGGATAGAATGGCGAAGGATAGAATGGCGAAGGATAGAATGGCGAAGGATAGAATGGCGAAGGATAGAATGGCGAAGGATATAATGGCGAAGGATAGAATGGCGAAGGATAGAATGGCGAAGGATAGAATGGCGAAGGATAGAATGGCGAAGGATAGAATGGCGAAGGATAGAATGGCGAAGGATAGAATGGCGAAGGATATAATGGCGAAGGATAGAACGGCGAAGGATAGAGCGGCGAAGGATAGAATGGTGAAGGATCGAATGGCGAAGGATAGAATGGCGAAGGATAGAATGGCGAAGGATCGAATGGCGAAGGATAGAACGGCGAAAGTGATAAATCCGGTTCCCGATCATCCCAAACCCGCAGCGCACTCTAAGCGGTGTTCCGATGATCGCCACCTCGCCGGTGCCCCATCTCGGGTCAAGCTGCGGTGTGGCTTCATCAGCAATCGGTCAGCCCATCGATGTACAGTCCTACGTGTCGCCTTGGGGGATGCATCCTCAGCACCTATCAGATCACGTGACTGGCGATCAGCAACAGCAGCAGCAGTCGCAACTGCAGCCACCTCCGCCGCCACCATTTCAACAGTTAGTTAGCGCCTACCAGAATATGTACCCGTCTGATGAAGAGGATGACACCTGTGTCTCGCTGCCTGATCCAGATTCCTGCATCTATCAGTCGGCACTAGCCAGTAGGCAACCAATTTGATTTCATTTTAGTGAGAAAACTATTGAGGTAGGTTATATTGAAGCAAGGAATGAGTGTTTCTCAAGCTTTGTATGATTTCATTTCAATTAGATTGGATTTTTGTCTTTTTAATAAGCAGCTGTTTCTCTATTTAAAAGCTAAGATTTTTCATTTCCAGCATCTCGTCGATAAATCAAAGACTTTTAATAGGGTGAGAATTACGAGTACAAGAGTCACATTGTAACAAACGCATCGTAAGCACATAGCTAAAATGCAAAAAATCTAATTTAGATAGTCGCTATTTCACATTCGCAAACAATTGTAGTTGGTTGTTGACACTGACTCGCTTCTCTTCTCGCAATTTTTGCAATTTTTTGTTTTAAATTTAAACTTTTTTACTTTGCACCCAAACAAACAAAAAGTCCGTTATGTTTAAGCTGTTGCATGTTTAAATAATAATGTTTCGTTTTCTTATTCTAGTTGCCATGAAAAAAACATGAAATCGATATAGATTTTTCTTCCTCTTGCCAACAAAATAAGTAGGTCAACAATGCATGATCTGTTTAACCACTTTTTAGTATTAAAAAACAATTGAACGCTCTCTCACTGTGTTTTGTAACTTAACCGCGTTTCTTACAATCGGAAATCTGTGAATTTCAGTAAAATTTCTCTCTATCAATATAGATTATCCACTAAGATCAAAGTAAAATAAACAAAAAAACAAGTAAGCTTAATCCAAAAAACTCATTTTCAAAAGTGTATGTAGCACATCTGTTTGCATGCACTGACCTCAAACATGCCATCTTTTTTGTCAATTTTGTTTGAATTTGCTTGCATTGTTAAGCATTGTCGATTATTATTAATGTGAAGTTGAACCTAATAAATGTTAAAACCATTGATTCATTTTTTCGTTAATTTGTGTAGTTCTGACGCAAATTTCTGTAATTAATAATGCAAGTGTATAAAATTGAAATCTGAATCTAAATATAAAAACACAGGCTTTTTATGAATAACTCTTAAGTAGTTATTGCTGCTTTTTAAGCTAATATCTGCTTTTCTTGCCTTAGCTTCCAAATAAAAACTAATTTTCTAAATCTAAAATCCAATCCTTGGTGTGGCGTCAAACTTGGTTTCCGGTGGAGTCGAGAATCGAACCCCGACCTTCAAGGCTACAACCTACTTTTTGTTGGATTCTACGTTAAACGAAAGCCATAAAATTTTAATTTTTGCGGTAAGGTTTTAAAAATCCTAGCAAAAGTCCAACACACTGCTCGGCATAGTCACTAGAGGCGGAAGGTGTGAAGGCGTCATATGACTGTCCATTTATATCAATCGGGTGGGCATCCCATAAACCTTAACGCAGCGTATGGCATGTGGCAAGCAGATGTGGTTGTCACACTTTACCATCCCCACCCCCACACAATGCGCCGCATTCTTTGCCTGCAGCATCTGAAACCCGCCCTCAGGGCGCGGATATGACACATTTTCAGCAGGTGGGGGTCAGCACGGGTGCCATCTCTACCCGTGTTCGACTCTTTCTGGTCGGCATTCTTTTCCTATTTTTTCTCCCCAACCATCCCCCCCTGTGTCTTTGCTATTTCTTCTTTCGCAGCTGACGCGAAGTGAAATCTGCAAACGGGAGGGGGGGTAAAAAAGCAAGAGAAAAAAGAGAATTGAAGTTAGACTGCTGGATTGAAAGACAAGCGTGCTTTTTGGGAGGCCTGAATTTGGCCTGTAGAAGCTTGGCATTGTAGAACCGCTTGGTATTACCATCCATTCACAACCGAGGTCGGAGATTAAAGAAAGCAGCAAATCTCACGTTGATTTGCTTAAAAAGATCGAGTCATTTTGAGCAGTCTTGTAGAAAATAAACTTTCATCTCAGTCTATTCCTCTCTTTAATCTTACTCTATTCCTCTCTTTCATCTCACTCTATTCCTCTCTTTAATCTCACTCTATTCCTCTCTTTAATCTCAGTCTATTCCTCTCTTTCATCTCACTCTATTCCTCTCTTTCATCTCAGTCTATTCCTCTCTTTCATCTCACTCTATTCCTCTCTTTCATCTCAGTCTATTCCTCTCTTTTATCTCACTCTATTCCTCTCTTTCATCTCACTCTATTCCTCTCTTTCATCTCACTCTATTCCTCTCTTTCATCTCACTCTATTCCTCTCTTTCATCTCACTCTATTCCTCTCTTTCATCTCAGTCTATTCCTCTCTTTCATCTCAGTCTATTCCTCTCTTTTATCTCACTCTATTCCTCTCTTTCATCTCACTCTATTCCTCTCTTTCATCTCACTCTATTCCTCTCTTTCATCTCACTCTATTCCTCTCTTTCATCTCACTCTATTCCTCTCTTTCATCTCACTCTATTCCTCTCTTTCATCTCAGTCTATTCCTCTCTTTTATCTCACTCTATTCCTCTCTTTCATCTCACTCTATTCCTCTCTTTCATCTCACTCTATTCCTCTCTTTCATCTCAGTCTATTCCTCTCTTTCATCTCACTCTATTCCTCTCTTTCATCTCAGTCTATTCCTCTCTTTCATCTCACTCTATTCCTCTCTTTAATCTCACTCTATTCCTCTCTTTCATCTCACTCTATTCCTCTCTTTCATCTCACTCTATTCCTCTCTTTCATCTCACTCTATTCCTCTCTTTCATCTCAGTCAATTCCTCTCTTTCATCTCACTCTATTCCTCTCTTTAATCTCACTCTATTCCTCTCTTTCATCTCACTCTATTCCTCTCTTTCATCTCACTCTATTCCTCTCTTTCATCTCACTCTATTCCTCTCTTTCATCTCACTCTATTCCTCTCTTTCATCTCACTCTATTCCTCTCTTTCATCTCACTCTATTCCTCTCTTTCATCTCAGTCTATTCCTCTCTTTCATCTCACTCTATTCCTCTCTTTCATCTCACTCTATTCCTCTCTTTCATCTCACTCTATTCCTCTCTTTCATCTCACTCTATTCCTCTCTTTCATCTCAGTCTATTCCTCTCTTTCATCTCAGTCTATTCCACTCTTTCATCTCAGTCTATTCCTCTCTTTTATCTCACTCTATTTCTCTGCTTCATCTCACTCTATTCCTCTCTCCCTTCTGCATCTGCTCACCTTTCAATTGCCTGTATAGTTACTAGCCAGAAAATAAGTTAAAGTTAAGCAAGTTCGACATCCACTGCACCTGTCAATAAAACCACGGCAAATATTTCCCTAGTGACTAATGGATGCAAAGCCAAACACGATCAAGCCAGTTTTTCCTGATTGAGTGAGTTAAAAACCAACACAGAATGGAAGCGCGAGTTTTTACGATCCAGAAAAGTCGCTTGTGATACAAAAAATCGAAGATAATACGAGCGCCTGATTGTAACTTTCTTGTCAGAGTCGCATCACTTATCAGTGGCGTTGGCTATCAGTTTTCACTATGTTTTCATTAAAACAAATATGCATCTATAGCTATACTTTATACCGATGTTACGAGCTTTATGAAGATTGCTTCATAATATTCTCAGCTCTGTGTATAATTGAAATCCAGATCAACCTCTCCTCCAGTCTCTTCCCCCTCTCTTTATCTCCTCTCTCCTCTCTCCTCTCTACTCGTTACTGTCTTATCTTTCTTCCCTACCGCTCTCCTCTCCCCTTCTTAGAGTGTCTGACCCATTTCAATCTAAGAGGGGTGTTGCAAAAGTTTCCGGACTAATGCTCGTCGTGGTGATAATTTTAGTCTGATTTTAGTTTCAGAAAGTTTGGAGTTGATGGTCTAAAGTAATAAGCGATTGTACACTAGATTATTATAGTCATGAAATACGATTTCCGAGTTACAGCTACCAATCACTGTCAATGTCGCTTCTATCGCCGGATGCGTCCACAGGTTGATTGCTGGCTCGCTCCACGTATTCGCCATTTACGGAGATGCATTTTCTGTTTTCTGTTGACTTGTTGGCTGCTTGGATGACCTCCTCGCGCGTTGTGAAGATCTCGCCCCGAATTGGCATGTTTATTGGGTCAAAGAGGTGGAAATCGGCGACGGCGAGATCGGGACTGTAGGCTGGGTGGTTCAGCAGTCGTTGGAAGCTGGCTTTCCTTAGACCCGAACTCCGATGGATTCTTCGGTCGACTCATTTTCGCTCACTTAATTTTGGTTTGTGAAAAATCGTGTCAACAGCTTCAAAGGGTTGCAACCTATTTTGGCCCTCATGTATGCTGTGGTTGACCAAGCTGCATAAAATTTTAGGAAAAGTATTTTCTACGGCTGAATATACCATAGACATCAATTTTCAGCCAAATCAAAATTTTGCAACACCCCTCGTACTTTCTGCTGTTTTATGAAATTTAGCCCCTTCTCTCTTTCTATTGATTTTTATCGGCGACTTTAAACTTAACATCTTCATTACTGCCCATCGCACCAAATAAATTTTACTTACTGTCTGCCCTGACGAAGAATGATATATAGTTATTCTAAAATACTTCAAATTTTCCTGCGATTTAAGGTGCTCTCCTCTCTCCTTCCCCTCCTCTCTGAAGTTAGGATCAAAGAAATTGTAATAAAGCATTTTTGAAGTGCTTTTCATAATCTTTCAAGCTACAATGCTTTCTTTTTTAGAGAAACAAAAGCCAAGAGTTTGAGAAAAATCTATGGAGCAATCTCTAAATTAAGAAAATTAAAAGTGGAATATTTACGCAATTGTTTAACTACTTTACGGAAACTAAATTTCAGAGTAAAAAACGCAAACTACTCTACTAAAATATTGGTCAGTAGCATACTAAAAATATGTGAAATATTTTGTGATAATTTCATATAGTTGATTCCGTGGATTTTTTGCCACTAATTTCCAACACTAATTGAGGCATTGGCTTGCAAGCCCTGCTGCTGCTGCTGCTGCTTTCGTTGATTGTGCTGCATCTTTGGCTGTAGAGGAGGAAGAAATTCGCGATGAGCGCTAAGAATGCAACCGGCAGTGTGAGACGGCTTCCCGCAAGCCAAGCAGAGGCCCTGGAGTTCGTTGCTTTTTGTTTTAGACATTGTCAAATCGGTAATCGATGTTAAAAAGCGTTTAATGACTCTAAATGAGAAGTTGTACTCACCCCGAACGTCTAAAATTGATGACGGGACGTGGCACAGAACGAGTTTAAAATGAAATGTAAAGTAGATTAACAAATTAGCATTGTTCAAAAGTAGGTGGCGAGTCCGTTGCACAACTTACTTGAATCTGAAAATCAATTTTAACAATTTTCTGTCAGCTTCCATCTTTTTAAGGCTTGTAAAATTTAAATAAGAAAAAACTAACTTACAATCTGTGAAGCAAGTTGTTACAATCGTTCGTTTGCTCATTAGAAACCAGTTGTATAGAGGTCCAGGATTACATGAAAATTCAAAAGTATAATTTAGTACGTTTTGAAGGCAATTATAATAACTAATATTCATTTCATGCTAAAAGTACACTCGCTGAGTAAGTTCCAATCAAACAATAGGCTTACTACGAAGTTTGTTGTGGGATTTTCATTCTACGATGGTCCTGTTGACTTACCGGCTGAAAATTGGTAGAGTTTGGGATGAAATTTTAGCACTGAGCATCTGAAGGCTTTGTTTGCTATGGGAAACTAGGGCCTAAGAAAGCCTATTTGTAGTACGTTGCACAGTGTGCTCATATTGCTTCAACGAGCATCAGCTAAAGCTAGAAATTTCGTCGTCCATTCCATGGAATAAACAACTGCAGCTGTACATCTGATCCAACGTAAATTTTTTTATCTATAATTCCATTGTGCTATTGAATTTTCCTCTTATCATCGTATGGGAAATCAGTTTTCTCTTACACAAATGTAACAATATAATTTTCAAGGCCGAATTCTAGCAGTCACGCGTAGATTGCGTGATAAATTTCTCTCGCTTATTTTTAGTACAGAATATTCCACTTAATATGGCAGTTCTCAAGGTCAAATTTTAAGTAGTCACGCGTTGTTTGCGTGACAATTTTCATGCATTTTTAGCATGGTAAATTTCAATTCTATTCCTAAGAAAGCACTTACCCCGCCGTGCCATCGACAAGCGGTCTCGTGATTCGACTCGTTGCTATACACTTTGCGACATCTTTCGCATCGTTTCACATCCTCGGCCGAGGGCACTGGCGGCAAAGCTTGACGCCGAGCAAAGCCTGGCACACCCATGCGCTCGAGGTGGATTAGCTCGGTGCGACGAAATTCTTGCATTGTTACTAGGCTGTGCTCGCGAAGTAGCCTGTCGAATATTGTATGATGTCGTAATATTTCATTAAAATTAAAAGTAGTCATAACAGAGGGGTATTTCAAATCCCCACATTTTTTTCAGTGTCTTCCAAAAATGCAATCAATCGCCGTGATAATCCAGAACACAGACTTCATTTTCCGCTCTATCCGATGAAACAACTTCCAGAATCACAAATCATCGGAATTTTTACGAAAATCTGTCATTTAGTTTGGGAGGAATCGTGAAGTAGGTATTTGAAATACCCCAAGTTTTTCCCCCCTGGGGTAATAGCGTCGTGTCTCGCTCTACTGTTAGGTGCTGAAGAATAAGAACTAAGAAATTAGGATTTTTGCTTGCAAATGCGCATGTGAGCTATTTTTAGAATCTAGCACGTTCCCAGTGCGTGATAGCGACAGCGACCTTGGAAATTGGCAAACCGCTATTGGCTCAGAGCAATCACAGTGGCTAGTATAGAAATAGTCGATAGAATCCAAATGTTTTGCAACACAATTAAGGCTAATTAAACTTGACCTTAAGCGACAACGCTTCCACCTAACAATTATAATTTTATAAAAAGCCAATAAAAATTCTAACCTGTAGTGATCCAGCACGTCTTTGTTGCACTGCTTCATGCATTGCTTGCGGGCCAATTTCATTTCCAATTCGTGGCATCGAGTTTTCACCTGATGCGCCAGCAGCTCCTTCTGCAGCATCTGCTTCTTGCAGACTCGGCAGTGTATTCTGCAATGAACGGAAAAGCTAACCAAAATTATTATACGAATAAAAATTTGCAAAGAGTGCCGTGGAGTAGTAATACTATGTTGTAGGAGGGCTTTCGGCAATCGAATGTTAATTGGTTAAATTTTACATCAACCCCATTGCCACAAAGTGAAATTTTAGGCAATGGCACATCATTTGGTGACACTAGACTTTCAGCCAGCGAGGAGGCAATTCTACCCATTTCGTTGACTCCTGAGCACCCACGCACACAGATACAGTACGCAGGCACACGCTCACACCTCATCGTCATCGTCAGGCAGTGCACACTTTGACTGTACTGTGCCTAGGAGGTTGGTCCTCAAGGGCGTGAATTGCACGACAAGCCCCCAAGCCTTCTCTCCGCTGCTGCCCCCTAAGTTGGTGTGATGTTGCCATGGAATCGAGCTCAGGGACCTCGATGCGAGAGGCAAACGCGTTAAGCGCTCAGCCACTCAACTCCATCCAGAGTGCTTCGGACACTGACACATCTTATGGTGACAGTCGACCCGCAGCCAACGAGGAGGCAATTCCGCCCATTCCACTGGCTTTACATCTGTACATCTGCTCTGACTTTATTATCGATCAGGTCAAGTTTTGTTTCGCACCGTTTGAAGCCGCACTCAGAGTCATGCCTGTCGGCCAGCTCTCGACGGTGCACGCTGCTGCAGCCCTGGTTGGCGCACGCCACCTCCGCCTTGCCGCAGTCGTTCGAATAGTGCCGTTCAAGCTCGGCTAGTCGCAGGCCCGTCAGTCCGCAGCGTTTCGGGCAGGACAAACGCAGACTAGACAGTTCAACTCGGATCCAGTTCGGCACGCCTCTGCCGTTATCATCGTCGACTGCGTCGTCCTGCAGGACAATGCGATCGTCGCACACCCGACAGCGGAACAGTCGCTGACGACCAGTAGTTCGTTGGCGCAGGCAGGACTGGCAGACCAGGTGTTTGCCAGAGCAGGGCAGACACACCGGATTGTCCAGCACGCACTGACAGGCTGTGCATTTCACATCTGGTTTCAAGGCATCCGGATTGAAAAACAGAGTCACCTTGTAGCCCATTCTAGCTCAGTCTGAGCCGCCTCTCTTCAGCCGTCGTCTCCAAGGCTAATATTTTTCAATCCGTTCATTTTAAATTGGCCCCAACCTCAAGATGGGTATTGGACGAATGAGAGTAAGAGAGGACAGTGATAGGGCAGAGACTTAAATAGTTGGGTCTGCAGATGGGGTTGCCAATTTATTTCAAGCGAAGTCTATTCTATGCCATCCAACTATTGACGAAATTAATAAAGGCTGCAAACTGGCTATACTGCTCTTCTGTTGTTAATAAGATAGAGAGAAATGCCACCTCACACACTCACACACTCACACACACTCCTAGACACCTGGAGGTGGGTGAAAAAAGATGCAGAGATGACAGGCCAATACAATGCTCACTGTGATATGATGCAAAACACACAAACTGCTTTGATGAAGACTAAGAGAGATAATAGTTTGAGATAGTCAACTTCAATCTATTATAGACAGCTACAATATTGATGGTAATAAAGAGCTGAATGTTGAAGTCTACGATTCTTTTTGGCTGATAAATTTATAAATATTAATAAATATAGTCAGCTATAATATAGTGAATGGTAGGTAAAAAAATTAGGCGCAAAAAATGTTTTTGAAGTGAAAAATAAATATTTCCTAACTAACCTTACCAAAATGAGTTAAATTTAAGAACGACATGTCTAACATGTGAACACAATGTCTAACAGGTAAAAAACGTGTCTAACATGTGAACACGTGTCTAACATGTAAACACAATGTCTAACATGTGAACACGTGTCTAACATGTGAACAAAATGTCTAACATGTGAACACGTGTCTAACATGAGAACACCGTGTCTAACATGTGAACACGTGTCTAACATGTAAACAACATGTAACATGTAACATGTAAACAACATCTAACATGTAACACGTCTAACAGGTAAAAAGCGTGTCTAACATGTGAACACAAATACCTAACAGGTAAAAAACATGTCTAGCAATTGAACAGCATGCCTAAAATATCAACACCATGTCTAAATATTTAAAAATCATGTCTAACATGTCAACACAATGTCTAGCATGAGAACACCGTGTCTAACATCTGAACACCATGTCTAACACGAGAACACAATGTCTAACATGAGAATACCGTGTCTAACATGTGAACACCATGTCTAACATGTGAACACAATGTCTAACATGTCAACACCATGTCTAACATGTGAACACCATGTCTAACATCTGAACACAATGTCTAACATGAGAACACCGTGTCTAACATGTGAGCACCATGTCTAACATCTGAACATTGTCTAACATGTGAACACCATGTCTAGCATGTCAATACCATGTCTAACATGGTATCTTCTTATGCCACTATATATTTTATAAATTTTATTTAATTAAGTGCAAAAAGTTTTATTTCTGAATGTTAGTCAATAGACACTACTTATTGTTTAGTACGATATTTAGCATTTTTTAAATATTTTCACTAAACTATTTAATATATGATATTAAAATTCAACTGTTAGTCTTTCTTAATTTATCGCAGTCTAAGAAGCATAATTACAGACAGAATATCTTTTTAGAGCCACGTCTCGTAAATCAGTTCCGAACCAATTAAAAAAACCTAATCACCTGTCGGAATTAGTAATCATTTTATTGCATATTTAATTAATCTACAAGTATTTGGCAGTGTGCAAGTGGCAAAAAGAGAAGAGCAATTTCCTGTGGGAATAAAAAAATTACGAGTACTTTCAATTCCTTCTTCGTCTATCGTAGTCTTCATTTCCTATTTTTTGAGTTCGTCAAAATGTATTCTCATCGTTCGTGGCTTTTTTTCTAGTTTCGTTTTCTCGCAAACATTTAATTCCCGTTCCCAGATGGCCTGCGGGCGGTCAGGAAATGCGAAAATCTCATTAGATGGGAAGCGGAGAGATGACACTAAATAGGCGTAGAGGGAAGCGATGCGGTGACACTGCTCAGGCTTTTAGTTTCTCCTATTCTGTGAGCTATTTATAGTTAACTTAGTTATTATTATGAGGATATGAGGACATGAGGATATTGTATTAGAAATCACTGATTGGGATCACAAACAGCAGAAGAGACAAAATCATAGAGGAAAGAAGATAGTAGATTTAAAAAACATTCGACACATTTTATTTTATAAGGAAAGACACATGACGACTGTACTGTGACGTTAATGAGAAAGATTAGAAAATTTGTGTGGTTTCTGTAACTGAAAAAGTGAAGTTATGTGCGATGAATAGTTATAATCCTGAAAATGATAGTAGTATTCCTGACAAAGATGATAAGAATAGGTATAAAGATAATGAGAATCCTGACAAAGATAATAACCCCGATAAGGACTATGAGAATCAGGAGTAGGATAAAGTGAAATGTGATGTGAGTAGGATCATGAGGATTGTGAGAAGAATCATGAGAATTGTGAAAAATGATCATGAGAATTCTGAGAAGGAGCATGAGAATTGTGAGAAGGATCATGAGAATTGTGAGAAGGATCATGAGAATTGTGAGAAGGATCATGAGAATTGGGAGAAGGAGCATGAGAATTGTGAGAAGGATCATGAGGATTGGGAGAAGGATCAAGAGAACTGTGAGAAGGATCATGAGAATTGGGAGAAGGATCATGAGAATTGGGAGAAGGATCATGAGAATTGGGAGAAGGATCAAGAGAACTGTGAGAAGGATCATGAGAATTGGGAGAAGGATCATGAGGATTGTGAGAAGGATCATGAGAATTGTGACAAGGATCATGAGAATTGTGAGAAGGATCATGAGAATTGGGAGAAGGATCATGAGGATTGTGAGAAGGATCATGAGAATTGTGAGAAGGATCATGAGGATTGTGAGAAGGATCTTGAGAATTGTGAGAAGGATCATGAGAATTGTGAGTAGGATCATGAGAATTGTGAGAAGGATCATGAGGATTGTGAGAAGGATCATGAGAATTGGGAGAAGGATCATGAGAATTGTGAGTAGGATCATGAGAATTGTGAGAAGGGTCATGAGGTTTGTGAGAAGGATCATGAGAATTGTGAGAAGGATCATGAGAATTGTGAGAAGGATCATGAGGTTTGTGAGAAGGATCATGAGAATTGTGACAAGGATCATGAGAATTGTGAGAAGGATCATGAGAATTGGGAGAAGGATCATGAGAATTGGGAGAAGGATCAAGAGAACTGTGAGAAGGATCATGAGAATTGGGAGAAGGATCATGAGGATTGTAAGAAGGATCATGAGAATTGTGACAAGGATCATGAGAATTGTGAGAAGGATCATGAGAATTGTGAGAAGGATCATGAGGTTTGTGAGAAGGATCATGAGAATTGTGAGAAGGATCATGAGAATTGTGAGAAGGATCATGAGAATTGTGAGAAGGATCATGAGAATTGTGACAAGGATCATGAGAATTGTGAGAAGGATCATGAGAATTGTGAGAAGGATCATGAGAATTGTGAGAAGGATCATGAGGATTGTGAGAAGGATCATGAGAATTGTGAGAAGGATCATGAGAATTGTGAGAAGGATCATGAGAATTGTGAGAAGGATCATGAGAATTGTGAGAAGGATCATGAGGATTGTGAGAAGGATCATGAGAATTGTGAGTAGGATCATGAGAATTGGGAGAAGGATCATGAGAATTGTGAGAAGGATCATGAGAATTGTGAGAAGGATCATGAGAATTGTGAGAAGGATCATGAGAATTGTGAGAAGGATCATGAGAATTGTGAGAAGGATCATGAGAATTGTGAGAAGGATCATGAGAATTGTGAGAAGGATCATGAGAATTGTGAGAAGGATCATGAGAATTGTGAGAAGGATCATGAGAATTGTGAGAAGGATCATGAGAATTGTGAGAAGGATCATGAGAATTGTGAGAAGGATCATGAGAATTGTGACAAGGATCATGAGAATTGTGAGAAGGATCATGAGAATTGTGAGAAGGATCATGAGAATTGTGAGAAGGATCATGAGAATTGTGAGAAGGATCATGAGAATTGTGAGAAGGATCATGAGAATTGTGAGAAGGATCATGAGAATTGTGAGTAGGATCATGAGAATTGTGAGAAGGATCATGAGAATTGTGAGAAGGATCATGAGAATTGTGAGAAGGATCATGAGAATTGTGAGAAGGATCATGAGAATTGTGAGAAGGATCATGAGGACTGTGAGAAGGATTATGAGGATTGTGAGAAGGATCATGAGAATTGTGAGAAGGATCATGAGAATTGTGAGAAGGATCATGAGAATTGTGAAAATGCTCACTAAAATTGAGAGAATAATCATGAAAATCCCAAGAAAACTCTTGAGAATTTTGAGAATATAATGAGAACCTGCTGGATAAAGACAATGAGAACCTAAAAACAATACAGAGCAAACACACGAAAATAATCTTAAAACCAATCAATGAGAATAGACTCAAAATGTAAATAGAAAGAATTAATAAGTAGAGATGTTGCTGAAGTAATAATTCAGTCTTAAATAAAGTAGTCCATTGTATGGCGTAAATTGGGCACTGAGCATCGCCATTGAGGTAGCAAAAGAATATGGCTTTGAGAGTCATTTTCCCGAGTCAGAGATAATTTAGACATTTAGCTGTCTTCTTTAGCTCTAATGGAAGGCTTTGCGGGAAAAAAACACAGTCTCTAGGATGGCAAAGGCATGACAGGAAGAAAATTACACAGGGGAATTTACATCCGGCTAAAACTACTGACTTTTTCTGCTTCTAAAAATATTATTATTACATCTTTCCAGGCAGCAACGCTGAGAGAGTTAAAAATTTTTTTTGAGGCCGGCTTAAAAAGAGCACAACAAATGTATCTCGAGAAGATTAAAAAGACACAAAAAACCGAGTCGAATTTCCACTTCAAGGAGGGAGAAAGGATGAGAGTAGACTGAGATATTAGGCTGTGAGAGAGTGGGCTGTGAGAGTAGACTGAGAGTAGACGGTGAGAGTAGACTCTGAGAGTAGACTGAGATATTAGGCTGTGAGAGAGTGGGCTGTGAGAGTAGACTGAGAGTAGACGGTGAGAGTAGACTGTGAGAGAGTGGGCTGTGAGAGTAGACTGAGAGTAGACGGTGAGAGTAGACTGTGAGAGAGTAGACAGGCTGTGAGAGAGTAGACTCTGAGAGAAGACTTTGAGAGAGTAGACTGTGAGAGTAGACTGTGTGAGAGTAGACTGTGTGAGAGTAAACTGTGAGAGTAGACTGAGATATTAGGCTATGAGAGTAGACTGTGAGAGTAGACTGTGAGAGTAGACTGAGATATAAGGCTATGAGAGTAGACTGTGAGAGTAGACTGAGATATTAGGCTATGAGAGTAGACTGTGAGAGTAGACTGTGAGAGTAGACTGTGAGAGTAGACTGTGAGAGTAGACTTTGTGAGAGTAGACTTTGAGAGAGTAGACTGTGAGAGTAGACTGTGTGAGAGTAAACTGTGAGAGTAGACTGTGAGAGTAGACTGAGATATTAGGCTATGAGAGTAGACTGTGAGAGTAGACTGTGAGAGTAGACTGTGAGAGTAGACTGTGAGAGTAGACTTTGTGAGAGTAGACTTTGAGAGAGTAGACTGTGAGAGTAGACTGTGTGAGAGTAAACTGTGAGAGTAGACTGTGAGAGTAGACTGAGATATTAGGCTATGAGAGTAGACTGTGAGAGTAGACTGTGAGAGTAGACTGTGAGAGTAGACTGTGAGAGAGTAGACTCTGAGAGTAGACTTTGTGAGAGTAGACTGTGAGAGTAGACTGTGAGAGTAGACTGTGAGAGAGTAGACTCTGAGAGTAGACTTTGTGAGAGTAGACTGTGAGAGTAGACTGTGAGAGTAGACTGAGATATTAGGCTGTGAGAGTAGACTGTGAGAGTAGACTGTGAGAGTAGACTGTGAGAGTAGACTGTGAGAGTAGGCTGTGAGAGAGTAGACTGTGAGAGTAGACTGTGAGATAGTAGACTGTGAGATAGTAGACTGTGAGAGTAGACTGTGAGACAGTAGACTGTGAGACAGTAGACTGTGAGACAGTAGACTGTGAGACAGTAGACTGTGAGACAGTAGACTGTGAGACAGTAGACTGTGAGACAGTAGACTGTGAGACATTAGACTGTGAGATAGTATAGACTGTGAGACAGTAGACTGTGAGATAGTATAGACTGTTAGAGAGTGGACTGTGAGTCAGTAGACTGTGAGATAGTAGACTGTGAGAGAGTAGACTGTGAGAGAGTAGACTGTTAGAGAGTGGACTGTGAGTCAGTAGACATTGAGATATAAGATGACGATTGTAAACAAAAGTGTTATTTGTAAAAATCATGAACACAAACACTCAGTTTGATTACCTATATATTTAAATCATAGGTGGAACTTATGAAATAAATTTGTTGCAGAGTTCAATATTCTAATTAGTTCTGTGTCAGAGTAGGCAAGCAGGCGTTAACCAGTTAGTATTTTTAAGTAACATTTTTAATGGGTATTATACTTTATAGTTTTATAAAAGTCTAATTTAGATTCATAAAATTAAAACGATTCATTCTCTTTCATTAAATTTCAGCGGCAAAACAATTTTGTTGATGCACAGAAGTCACGCAGAAAAGTGATTCTTTGTGTGATACAACAGCAAAAAATTAGCTATTCGATTGCAAAATAATTACGAGCTATTAATTCCGAAATCCCGACCTAATTATCTAGTCTTAAAAAAACTATAGTTGCATATAATGAAGCGAAAATATCGATATATCGATTATGCGATCGATAAATCGATTAAGCGATCGATAAACCGATTAACTAATCGATAAATCGATAAAAAATCAATACAGCGATAAATTGACAATAATGTGTGTATTGATTTAACAAACGATAAAACAAAGAACTAATAAGTAAACTGATAATGTGATAAAACTAAACCGATTGCTTACTGAAATTTTGCTTACATATGCTTATAAAATGTGACTGAATGCACAACATCGACTTGATTAGGAAACATAATTTTGAGATTCGACAAAAACTAAATTATAAAAATATATTGAATCAAATTTTACGAGAAATAAAAAGATGAACTAATTCATTAATGCTTCTACATGTTTTAGATGTAATCAGAAATCAAAACAGAGAAAAAACAAGTCATTAAAATTTAGTATTTGCTTTTTTTCAATGCTTTGCATCAGTTAGTAAGTATTAAAGCTCAAGATATTGAATACAAAATCGATAAATCTCAGAACCGATCGATAACTTCAGAAACAAATCGATAAGTTTAAAAAACCGATCGATAAGTTCAGACAGCAATAGACAAGTTTAGAAGCCAATCCATAAGTTCATTGGTTAGTACGAGAAAACTATTAACTAATCGATAAAGTCAGAAAATAGATCGATAAATATCGATTCCGATCAATAACTTGAAAAAACGATCGATAATACAAAAACGCTATCAAAAATTTAATAAATTTCTCTACAAATACATAAACACAAAAAACCTACAGTATTAAGCTGATTGCTATGTCCAGATAACGAATCGTCAAATCAATAAACCGATCGATAATAATCTAGTCAACCCCTCAGATCCGGCACAGCCTCCAGGCTGCCAAAGATGCTGGCCAACTGCTGCTGATAGGTGTCAATGGAACGACGCATAATGTCCAGGCAGGGACCCAGTAGGCGTTCAAACGAGCCGACTTCAAGCACGGCCACCTTGCAACGATTGCCGCAGGCGTACACGCTGGCAGCTCGCGGCTGTTTGGTTAGGAGGGCCAACTCGCCGAAGTAGCCGCCCTTGCCAAGGCGCAAGATTTCCACCTCCTCGCCGCTGTCGCCGCGTCGGCGAGTGATGCGCACCTCGCCATCCTCGACAAAGAACATTTCGTTGCCCGGGTCGCCCTGGGCTATGATTTTCTCGCCGTCGACGCACGACTTTGACTTCAGGGCGTCGGCAACACTCATCCGCTCGTAGGGGGACAGCTGTTTCAGCAGCGGCACCGACTCCAGGAGGTTCTCGTACATCACCCGCTTCTGGAAGGCCTTCTTCAGTACTAGGCGACGGAATGTCTCCCGTTCCATGGCCCACAGACTGCCGGGTTCGGAGCACACAATTGTGGCTGCGCGAGGGGCATTGTACATCAGAGCCAGCTCACCGAAGGAGCCCTGGACGGATTAGTTGGATTTAATGATGGATTGATGGAATTATAAATGGATTCATGGATGGATTGATGGAATTATAAATGGATTCATGGATGGATTGATAGATTCATGGACGGATTGATAGATTCATGGACGGATTGATATACTCATGGATGAATTGATAGATTCATGGACGGATTGATAGATTCATAGATGGATTGATAGATTCATGGATGGATTGATAGATTCATGGATGGATTGATAGATTCATGGATGGATTAATAGATTCATGGATGGATTGATAGATTCATGGATGGATTGATATACTCATGGATGGATTGATAGATTCATGGATGGATTGATATACTCATGGATGGATTGATATACTCATGGATGGATTGATAGATTCATGGATGGATTGATATACTCATGGATGGATTGATAGATTCATGGATGGATTGATAGATTCATGGATGGATTGGATTGATAGACTCATGGATGGATTGATAGATTCATGGATGGATTGATAGATTCATGTATGGATTGATAGATTCATGGATGGATTGATAGATTCATGGATGGATTGATAGACTCATGGATGGATGGAAAGATTCATGGATGAATTGATAGATTCATGGATGGATTGATAAACTTATGGATGGATTGATAGATTCATGGATGGATTGATAGATTCATGGATGGATTGATAGATTCATGGATTGTTTTATCAAGGATTGGACTGATCGATTGATGCATTGGTGGATGGATTGATTAATTAATTGATGCATTGATAAAATGATCGAGTAAGGGATTGATAGGTTGATCAAATAATGGATTGATGAATTGATGAATGAATGGGGGTTCAGTAACTGTTCAACAGAATTTGCCAAAAGTTGATGCTTTCAGTGAAAAAAAATCCGAATACGCTGACCTGATTGTTGTACTGCCCAACTTTCGTATCTAGGCCGGCGATTTTCACGTAGATATCGTACACACCGGATTCGATCACGTAGAAATTATCGCCGTCCTCGCCCTGAGTAATGATCCGGTCGCCTGGCTGGCTGCGGCGTTCAAACATGGCATTGATGACGTCACGCCTCTGATCATCGTCCAGGCACTGGAACAGCACAATGTGCGACACGGCCTGATTGAGCCGTCGGCTTTGTTCCTCAGTTTTCGGATGGGTCACAATGGGCCTGGCCGCATCCGCCGCTTCCTCCTTCTCCGGATCGAAGCTCTCGCCGGCGACGGCGACTCGGCGAGCGCCACGACGCGGCGGAGGAGCCGAAATCGCCGATTCTTCGACATCGTCGACAACCGCAGCGGCGTCCGGTTTCGACGATTCGCGTTGAACCGTATCGGCTGATCCGCCAGACATTCTACCTAGTCGAAGTCGGGTGAAATATTCAACGGCAAAGTCTACAGCATCGTCCGGTGATTGGCGCAGGACGGCGACAGCGAAGTCTTGCAGGAGTTCGCGAAATCCGGCCGGTATGCTGGGCAGACGCTTGGCAGGATCCGCCGAGCTCATGACTCTATTAAGCGTATATATGCTTTACTAGAAATGCACAAACACGCGCGCCCACACACTCTCTAGCCTGAGCTGCTGGCAAACGGACGAGTAGAGAGCACACACTGGTGCGGGCAGGGGCGGGTGTGTGTGTCGTGAGGAGTTTGGTCTCTGCAGACCCTTACAGTTTGCCAGAGAGCAAGGATTTTGCTGGGAATTGAGCTCAGGGAAAATCCCGGGTGCGGCGCGAGGGGAGGGCTTGGAAGTGGAGCGAAAAAAAATCGATTGGTATTTAGTTTGTGCGGCGTCTGCTTTTTTGGCTTTGACTCGCGCCAAATAATTTACGCTCTATTTCTATTTTCTTCTTAGAGAGCAGAAAGAATAAACTTAGCGACTTAGAGATAGCGGCTGCTTTCTCTGGTCTTAATTGTTTCCAACAGTCAGAATATATGGCTTTTCTTTGCCAAATGTTGCCGAGCTCTGACTCTGTCTAAACTGAATGGCTGCCTTGCTTGCTTTTTAAAAGAAGTAGAGGGCCTGACGGAATTCTGGATGGGGCGGGTTTAGGGAAGGCTTCTACGCCCCCGGGAGCATACGACGAATCGAGATCTGTATTTAGGGGCGAAAACTGCTAGAGGTAGATGTGAGTAGGAGCTGGCTGGACTGAACCGAGAAGCTCTGATCAAAATAAGCAGCAGTGTGCAGAGGAAGACGAAAGACAGTAGTGTGAGAAGCTGTGAGGAAAGCTTTTCCTCTGGGAAGAATCGGGAAAGCAAAACGCGAGCATAGGTTAGGCACGGACAAAAGACAGTTTGGACAAAAAATGCATTGACACAGTGAAAGAGAGACATACAGACAAGGCTCCCTACCTCTCTCTCTCTCTTGCTTTGAGGAAGCAGGAAGCAGAAAGACTAAAACAAAAAAATGATTAGACTGCGCGAGTACGCGGGTCGAAATTTTTTTCAAGTCAGGCGTCACAGCTGCGAGAGTCAACTAACTCACCAATTTAGTAAGACTGACTGACATTGACGAAGTGGGTTAGCCTATTCATGTGAATTGATTGTGTCTCTCTGCCCTAGGAAATACTAGAAGAAAAAAACTTTATTCCTCCGAAAATTATGTGCCATATGAGAAGACAAAAACATTACAATGTAAAGTAGAAACGAAATTCCAACTTGATTAGTGTGTACACTTCTTGGTCCGACTCGCAGAGCTACAGTAGAGTAAGTCCCTATGTTCGATTCCATTGGAATTAAAATTGTGGAGAAATAATTAAAATCTGCCACAATTGACAAGGGATTAAAAAAGACAGTCAATCAAATTCTGACAATTCCTACTGACTTCTATCGTGGATGGAGGATTAAGTACTCGTAGAACCTCATGGCAGATATATTAATTTTACAGTGGCTCTGTTTCAGCCTCGAGTATAAATAAACAAAAAGACAAGAAAGAAAGAATAATTTAGAGTTTTTCTTCTTCAAAGCAAATAACCAACAAATTTGTAAGCAATTGCACCTGCTTAACTGGTATTTCATTTAATTATTGTATGCCATGCTCGTCAGAAATAATTGGGCGAAAAATGCAAACAACACTTTCGGAAATCAGTAAGCGACTAAAGCCGCTTCAAAATGGGATTTAGCTAATGCACACTGACGATAATTGTTAAGTAGCCAATTCGAAATAGATATAAATGGGATTTAGCCACCCTCACATTAGGGATTAATGGGATTTAGCCACCCTCACATCAGGGATAAATGTGATTTAGGCACACTCACACCAGGGATAAATGGGATTCAGCCACCCTCACATTAGGGATAAATGGGATTTGGCCAACCTCACATCAGGGATAAATGGGATTTAGCCAACCTCACATCAGGGATAAATGGGATTTAAATAACTAACGATTGGGATAAATGGGATTTAGATAACTTACGATAGGGATAAATGGGATTAGCCAATTTAAATAAGGGATACATTGGATTTAACCAAATCACCCTAAAGATGTTAAAAAACTTTCGCCTAATCAAGTAGCTATGCAGCGGTTGTTTAAAACGGATTATCTAACCAGCTTGTTTAGATTAACAAATCCGGAACCGACGCAGGTGCACAGAACCTTGTCGCCCCCAAGACCAGCCGAGTCTCCGCCGCCGTCATCGCCGCCAACCTGTTTAGTTTGCAGGCGAAAAGTGACGCCGAGAAATTGACGCAGTAGTCGCAGAAGGCCAACACTGTGTGGAGTGAGGGGGCCGCACACAAGCCTGCTGGCGTCACGGTCGCACAGAGCCATCAGGGCCAGGGCCAGTGGCTGACAAATGGAATCTACGCAGCCGCCGCGATAGATCTGGGCACAATGGGTAGTTAGTTTGTGACAGATGATTAGACTGTTGGATGCCTAATTGCTGATGAGGCAGGCACATTCACCAGTCATGAGGTCATTACATTCACCAGTCATGAGGTCATTACATTCACCAGTCATTAGGTCATTACATTCACCAGTCATGAGGTCATTACATTCACCAGTCATGAGGTCATTACATTCACCAGTCATGAGGTCATCACACACACCAGTCATGAGGTCATCAATCACACGAGGTCTTCACGCCACTATTAGTATTGAGATCAGAACGAACCTCTTCGCACAGCAGCTGGGCGGCAGTAGTTCCGACATCCTCCGGTACCGAGGCATCGGCAACGGCTACTCCAGCAGGTCGGCTAACGCACTCAGCAACATAGTAGCAACCGTTACGAGTCTCAGCCGACAGAGTGACACCGAATCCGGGCGATAATCCGCCACGAGCGCCGGTGCAATGATCGGCCGTGAGCAGTACGTCAGGTACTAGGCGTCGCAAGATATCTTTCGCGGCTAAAATCTGACGACCGTTAATGCCTGGAGACACTTTGCAAGTGAAGGACATGCCGCGTATGCGATGAATCTTTCCAGGTTCGGTCAAGTCCTGGTGGAGTTTTCAAGATAAAAATAGCATTTATTGACGCTAAAATTCTTAATTTAACGAGAAAACTACAAAATTAACGTTGAAAAAAATTCTTTAAGAACGTTATGGAAACACTGCTCTGAGTCGATGGTAATCGTTTGAAGATGCTGAGAATGCTCTGCTTTGATGATACGAAAAACGATCTGAATGTACGAGGGGTGTCTAAAAAGTAGTGGGAATTTTCAACGTAGCTCATAGTTGGATTCCGATACATTAATTTCATTAACTTTTCTAGAAAGCGGATTTATCGATATATGCAATATTTTTTTTGCCAATTTCTTCCGGGATTCAAAAGTTACGAACCATTTAGTACAGTTCCCCAGGGTACGACTTACAGAAGATGACATTTTGAAGGCTTTCAATGAAGAAAGTTTTGCTTTGTACTTTTTCTGCATTAAGTTTACGCGATGATGCCTACAGAAATGCTTGAGCATGTCTATGGGCTCAACATGAGAACTATGCTCATGCAAGCATCACCAAAGCCAGGCAATCTCAAGCTTTAGATGCAAGCCAGCTCAGCCAAGCATTTGTCAACTTGCGCATTTGAAGCATCCGAAGATTGTGCAAACATGTCGGACATCCACTGATGCTGCTGCTTGTTTTCGATTGTCGTTGCCCCTTGACAATCGATTTCCTAGAGCCAAACACAACTGTCAATGCGGAGCGCTACATCTTGTCTCTGAAGAAGCTCAAGGCTGACATCCACAATAAACGGCGCACTGGAATCAAGCCCTCAGTTCTCCACCACGACAATGCCCGACCGCACACGGCTTCAAAGACAGTGGAGGCAATTCAGGGCATGAAGTTTGAATTCTTGCCTCACCCACCCTACTCCCCTGACTTGGCGCCAGCAGACTTTTGTCTTTTTCCGAGACTGAAGGAGCTGCTTCGAGGCAAAGTCTACGCAAATCGTCACTGCCTTGAAGAAGAGGTTCGGCGCATCCTTGTTTTTGCGATTCCCAAGGAGCAATATGCTTATGCAATTGATTCGTTGCGCACTCGCTGGGAGAAGTGCATCAGCTGCAAAGGCGACTACGTGGAGAAGGTCTCCATCCCTGATGAAAAGGACATTTGAGTTGACGTTAAGATGAACTTCAATGGGATTACGACTGATAGTTTATTGTCATGTTTCGTCTTAATGACTACTTGTTAAAGTTTCTGTAAGTTGTACCCTAGGGAACTGCACTAAATTGTTCATAACTTTTGAATGCCAGAAGAAAGTTTTACAGAGATACATAAATCCGCTTTCATAAATCATATAGGAATTTAACGTGTCTGAATCTGATTATGAGCTACGTTGAAAATTCCCACTACTTTTTGGACACCCTCGTACTCTGCTTTGAAAAACTTTTTTCTGCAAAATGAAGTTATAATAACTACATCTCCAGGGTCGTAACACTTTTATAAGGGGAGGGTTGAGTGGCAGAGCGGCTAACGCGTTTGTCTCTGGCACCAAGGTCCCTGAGCTCGATTCCGCGGCGAGGCCACATTCTTTGGGGCGCAGCCGCGGAGAGATGGCTTTAGGGGCTTGTCGAGCAATTTACGCCCTTGAGGGCCAACCTCCAAGGCACAGTGAGAGTGTACACTGCCTGACGCTGAGAAAGTCAGGGCAGATGTACACACCTGTGTGAGCGTATGGCTGCGTACAGTATCAGTGAGCGTGTTGTACAGGAGTCAGCGAAATGGGCAGAATTGCCTCATCGCTGGCTGCGGGTCTAGTTTCACCAAATTATGCAACAGCCTTACCAGCGGTTTAAGCTTGGAAACTGATGGACATTGAAATCGAACTTCAGCTCCGCCCGAAGGGTGACAGCCGCGCTGTTCCAGAGTCAGATCCGAGCCAGACTCGCGGCCAAGAAATCTACGCAGCAATGGTAGGCAAGAATATTTAACAGCTTCAACGCTGGGATCCAGAGCGTTGTTAGAAACACCGGTTAAACGCACGCTAAGTGGTCGTTTACCAAACGGCGCCAGCATCATTAACGGCTGCAAATAGTAGCCAATGCCGCGCTCCGGACAGCAGTCAAAGTCAAAGTCTCCGCCAGTCAAGATGCCAGGCCTAACTAGAACTACAGTGCCAGTTTCGCTAATCTTGACCACGGTACCGTTAGTAATCGATTCAATTAGGCGAAGATAGCTGATTTCGAATTCTCGCACGCCGGGATTTTCTAAACGCGCCCGAATCGACGAGATCTTCACCGGCCTACCGGTGAGAACTGACAAAGCGATGCGACTGCGAAAATCAGCGCAACCTGTAAATTTTATTAGTTCAGCTGGAGCTGCTGCTGCCTTAGTTGCTGACATGATGCCGAATGCTGGTATGTATGACGGTGACTGTTTATCAAAGCTTAAATATACTGGCGAAATTCGTTAGAATCTACCGACGATATTCTTTAGAATCTACCGACGATATTCGTTTAAATCTACCGACGATATTTGTTTAAATCTACCGACGATATTCGTTTAAATCTACCGACGATATTTGTTTAAATCTACCGACGATATTCGTTCAAATCTACCGCCCTCTTTCGTTGGAGTTTATTAAGATGCTGAAGACATCAATGTGACAGCTGAAAAGTTATTAATAATAGAAAGGATGGATAAATTTTGTAGAGAAACAAAGAAATATGTTACAGCCATTCTTAGATAAATGAAGTTAACTTTTAAAAGTTCTAAAACGTAGGTTCAAACAAGGAAATATTTTAGCCCTTTTAGACTAGACTTTAGACTACTACGAGTAGATTGAGACTTTGGGAGTTGAAACAAATGGAAGCTAATTGTGTTTTTGAGTTCGACCCACTAGCTAAATAGTTTTTTTTAACAGAACTCACAATTGATCAGCTAGTACTAAAAAACTAGTAAAATAATTGAGTCAAACCAATAAATAACTGAATAACGCGCCATAATGTCGTACCGAAAAGCATAATTAGCATTCTGCATACTTTTACTTCCATTGCTAGCCTTATTTCTAAGCATGCAAATTTTGATGAAAAGAAAGTAGAATTATAAGACCTTTAGTTAATATTACAGTGCGTAAAATCAACCAGCAACGCTTGAAATAGTTTTTTACAAGCTCAATTGAGACAGACAGGCGGAGAAAAATGAACACATAAGACACAGGCTAAATAAGTCAAATATTAAACTGTCTAGAAGAAAACTAAAACAGGCAAATATTGGTAAAACTTATACACACAGCTACTGAAAGTAGAAATTGACGCATTTTGTGATTTTATTTTTTACAAACAAAATAAAAAAGCACACTAAATCGATACTTGTTAAACTACATCTTTAGGATAAGATTCAAATAAAACAGGCCAAGGTAGTTAGTTGCAAAAATTATGCATTCAAGGCTAAACACTAAAATATAAGTAATAAAGAGCAAAAATACATAAAGCGCAGACATTTTTTGTTATTGGTATTATTGCTTTTCTAAAGAACATTAGCTGTGCAGAATAGCTGCATCAATGCTTCAGACGCCTAACAAGAGAGGGGAAAAAAGAAAAAAACTGATAGTATTTTTTTTCAGAGCGACAGCGCGAATGAAATCTTACAATTAGAAAGTTTTAGTTAAAAGATGAGAACTACCAAGAAAAAAATGTTTGTACCTTTCGATGTGTAAAAATTTATTAAATTAAAAATCCAGCAATACGTTTACAGAAAAACTCTCTAAACTCTTGGGGTTGGCCTGTGAGAATGTACACTGCGGATGTCTATGGGTTGGGGTTGGCCTGTGAGAGTGTACACTGCGGATGTCTATGGGTTGGGGTTGGCCTGTGAGAGTGTACACTGCGGATGTCTATGGGTTGGGGTTGGCCTGTGAGAGTGTACACTGCGGATGTCTATGGGTTGGGGTTGGCCTGTGAGAGTGTACACTGCGGATGTCTATGGGTTGGGGTTGGCCTGTGAGAGTGTACACTGCGGATGTCTATGGGTTGGGGTTGGCCTGTGAGAGTGTACACTGCGGATGTCTATGGGTTGGGGTTGGCCTTTGAGAGTGTACACTGCGGATGTCTATAGGTTGGGGTTGGCCTTTGAGAGTGTACACTGCGGATGTCTATGGGTTGGGGTTGGCCTTTGAGAGTGTACACTGCGGATGTCTATGGGTTGGGGTTGGCCTGTGAGAGTGTACACTGCGCATGTCTAGGCCAGGGGGATTCGCCAAAGGCGATAAATCTGTATTAAGAAAAGGAAAAACAAACTTTAAAAAAGCTATGCCATTGTTATAGTAAGATTAACTGAGTATGCAGCTTAAGGAGCAGCCATAATAAAAAAATTTAGTGGCAGTAGGAAAACAAGCACTTAGATACAGATCAAATTTTTTTTCTCATTTTCAGCCTATGAAAGCATACTATGTGATCGAGTTGTGAAATGAAAAAAAATTAATGAAAAAGCGAAGATTGTTAAAATAATAACCAGGACGCAGAAAACAAAATTAAATAAAACAATATAACTATGTACAGATGCATACAGCTAGTAAATATATTACTGACACACTAATAGAGCTTATCGAGGGCGCTTAATTAAAAAATACAAAACGAAAACATTTTTCTAAATCAAATTTAACATTTCTGATTGAGTACCTAAGACTACCAAAGTCTTAGCGGGGATATTTAGTTTGGGGTGGGGAAGCGTGGATATTTAGTTTGGGATGGGAAAGTGGGGATATTTAGTTTGGGATGGGAAAGCGGGGATATTTAGTTTGGGATGGGAAAGCGAGAATATTTAGTTTGGGATGGGAAAGTGGGGATATTTAGTTTGGGATGGGAAAGCGGGGATATTTAGTTTGGGATGGGAAAGTGGGGATATTTAGTTTGGGATGGGAAAGCGGGGATATTTAGTTTGGGATGGGAAAGCGGGGATATTTAGTTTGGGGTGGGAAAGCGGGGATATTTAGTTTGGGATGGGAAAGTGGGGATATTTAGTTTGGGATGGGAAAGTGGGGATATTTAGTTTGGGATGGGAAAGTGGGGATATTTAGTTTAGGACGGGGAAGCGGGGATATTTAGTTTAGGACGGGGAAGTGGGGATATTTAGTTTGGGGTGGGGAAGCATGGATATGTAGATCTGGATGGGGAGCGGGGATATTTAGATCTGGTCCTGGATGGGGAAGCGGGGATAATTATATTTTGATGGGATAGTGTTATTTGAGATAATGAAAACAGAATAGACTCAGCTAATTAATGTGAATTGTTAATAATAAACTGAACAAAAAACTGTTGAACAAGAACCTGTTTTTACAAGTAATTGTTTACAAAAATTCGCAACACAATTTTTCGGCATTAGCGAACTCGCGTTCAGTTAAACAAAACAAGCAAGCTTTTGTGCTATTTTTTTCACAACACGAACAAAGAAATCTGAATTTCTACACTGTTAGGACACAGATAAGACAATATATAGTAGATATTAAATGCTGAAATGAATAGTATCAAATATTATTTTAAATAATCAAGCCTTAGTTTAGCTTTCTGAAGTGCACTTCTTGTCTCATTTAAAGAGTGAAAAAACCTACACAGTACACAGACAAGCGCTTAGATAACAAAATTGAAGGAGGTAACACAAATTTTTTTTATCTCAGGATAGTTATTAAAAAACACGATTTTATACATAAGTTCGAATAGTCTATAAAAAATTAAATATCAAATGACCTCTTCATAATTGGTGCTGCAATTGGCATCAGGTCTCCCATTCGCCTGTGACTATATTACGCGGCGAAGTTGTTGCAGGAACGGCATTGACGAGATTTCTGCGAATAGTAAATTAAATAAAGATTGGCTTTACTTTGCTTATATTGCTACTTAAAGTAAAATAAAGCGATTTTAAGTCTGGCTATTTTTTCTTAAGGATTTAATCAGGATTAAAGGAATCGAACTGAGGATTTGATTAGTGAGGGAAACAGCTGAAACTGAGGATTTGATGATTGAGAGAAACAGCTCAAACTGGGGATTTGATGAGTGAGGGAAACAGCTAAAACTGAGGATTTGATTAGTGAGGGAAACAGCTAAAACTGAGGATTTGATTAGTGAGGGAAACAGCTGAAACTGAGGATTTGATTAGTGAGGGAAACAGCTGAAACTGAGGATTTGATGATTGAGAGAAACAGCTGAAACTGAGGATTTGATGAGTGAGAGAAACAGCTCAAACTGGGGATTTGATGAGTGAGGGAAACAGCTGAAACTGGGGATTTGATGAGTGAGAGAAACAGCTCAAACTGGGAATTTGATGAGTGAGAGAAACAGCTGAAACTGAGGATTTGATGAGTGAGAGAAACAGCTCAAACTGGGGATTTGATGAGTGAGGGAAACAGCTGAAACTGGGGATTTGATGAGTGAGAGAAACAGCTCAAACTGGGGATTTGATGAGTGAGGGAAACAGCTCAAACTGGGGATTTGATGAGTGAGAGAAACAGCTCAAACTGGGGATTTGATGAGTGAGGGAAACAGCTGAAACTGGGGATTTGATGAGTGAGAGAAACAGCTCAAACTGGGGATTTGATGAGTGAGAGAAACAGCTCAAACTGGGGATTTGATGAGTAAGAGAAACAGCTCAAACTGGGGATTTGATGAGTGAGGGAAACAGCTCAAACTGGGGATTTGATGAGTGAGGGAAACAGCTCAAACTAAGGATTTGATGATTGAGGGAAACAGCTGAAACTGAGGATTTGATGATTGAGGGAAACAGCTGAAACTGAGGATTTGATGATTGAGGGAAACAGCTCAAACTGAGGATTTGATGAGTGAGAGAAACAGCTGAAACTGAGGATTTGATGAGTGAGAGAAACAGCTGAAACTGAGGATTTGATGAGTGAGGGAAACAGCTGAAACTGAGGATTTGATGAGTGAGAGAAACAGCTGAAACTGAGGATTTGATGAGTGAGGGAAACAGCTGAAACTGAGGATTTGATGAGTGAGAGAAACAGCTGAAACTGGGGATTTGATGAGTGAGGGAAACAGCTCAAACTGAGGATTTGATGAGTGAGGGAAACAGCTCAAACTAAGGATTTGATGATTGAGAGAAACAGCTCAAACTGGGGATTTGATGAGTGAGGGAAACAGCTGAAACTGAGGATTTGATGAGTGAGGGAAACAGCTGAAACTGAGGATTTGATGAGTGAGGGAAACAGCTGAAACTGAGGATTTGATGAGTGAGGGAAACAGCTCAAACTGAGGATTTGATGAGTGAGGGAAACAGCTGAAACTGAGGATTTGATGAGTAAGGGAAACAGCTCAAACTGAGGATTTGATGAGTGAGGGAAACAGCTCAAACTGAGGATTTGATGATTGAGGGAAACAGCTGAAACTGAGGATTTGATGATTGAGGGAAACAGCTGAAACTGAGGATTTGATGATTGAGGGAAACAGCTCAAACTGAGGATTTGATGAGTGAGAGAAACAGCTGAAACTGAGGATTTGATGAGTGAGAGAAACAGCTGAAACTGAGGATTTGATGAGTGAGAGAAACAGCTGAAACTGAGGATTTGATGAGTGAGGGAAACAGCTGAAACTGAGGATTTGATGAGTGAGAGAAACAGCTGAAACTGAGGATTTGATGAGTGAGGGAAACAGCTGAAACTGAGGATTTGATGAGTGAGAGAAACAGCTGAAACTGAGGATTTGATGAGTGAGAGAAACAGCTGAAACTGAGGATTTGATGAGTGAGGGAAACAGCTGAAACTGAGGATTTGATGAGTGAGGGAAACAGCTCAAACTGAGGATTTGATGAGTGAGAGAAACAGCTCAAACTGGGGATTTGATGAGTGAGGGAAACAGCTCAAACTGGGGATTTGATGAGTGAGAGAAACAGCTCAAACTGGGGATTTGATGAGTGAGGGAAACAGCTAAAACTGGGGATTTGATGAGTGAGGGAAACAGCTCAAACTGGGGATTTGATGAGTGAGGGAAACAGCTAAAACTGGGGATTTGATGAGTGAGGGAAACAGCTCAAACTGGGGATTTGATGAGTGAGGGAAACAGCTCAAACTGAGGATTTGATGAGTGAGGGAAACAGCTAAAACTGGGGATTTGATGAGTGAGGGAAACAGCTAAAACTGAGGATTTGATTAGTGAGGGAAACAGCTGAAACTGGGGATTTGATGAGTGAGAGAAACAGCTCAAACTGGGGGTTTGATGAGTGAGAGAAACAGCTCAAACTGGGGATTTGATGAGTGAGAGAAACAGCTCAAACTGGGGATTTGATGAGTGAGGGAAACAGCTCAAACTAAGGATTTGATGATTGAGAGAAACAGCTCAAACTGGGGATTTGATGAGTGAGGGAAACAGCTCAAACTGAGGATTTGATGAGTGAGGGAAACAGCTGAAACTGAGGATTTTATGAGTGAGGGAAACAGCTCAAACTGAGGATTTGATGAGTGAGGGAAACAGCTGAAACTGAGGATTTGATGAGTAAGGGAAACAGCTCAAACTGAGGATTTGATGAGTGAGGGAAACAGCTCAAACTGAGGATTTGATGATTGAGGGAAACAGCTGAAACTGAGGATTTGATGATTGAGGGAAACAGCTGAAACTGAGGATTTGATGATTGAGGGAAACAGCTCAAACTGAGGATTTGATGAGTGAGAGAAACAGCTGAAACTGAGGATTTGATGAGTGAGGGAAACAGCTGAAACTGAGGATTTGATGAGTGAGGGAAACAGCTCAAACTGAGGATTTGATGATTGAGGGAAACAGCTGAAACTGAGGATTTGATGATTGAGGGAAACAGCTGAAACTGAGGATTTGATGATTGAGGGAAACCGCTCAAACTGAGGATTTGATGAGTGAGAGAAATAGCTGAAACTGAGGATTTGATGAGTGAGAGAAACAGCTGAAACTGAGGATTTGATGAGTGAGAGAAACAGCTGAAACTGAGGATTTGATGAGTGAGGGAAACAGCTGAAACTGAGGATTTGATGAGTGAGAGAAACAGCTCAAACTGGGGATTTGATGAGTGAGAGAAACAGCTCAAACTGGGGATTTGATGAGTGAGGGAAACAGCTCAAACTAAGGATTTGATGATTGAGAGAAACAGCTCAAACTGGGGATTTGATGAGTGAGGGAAACAGCTCAAACTGAGGATTTGATGAGTGAGGGAAACAGCTGAAACTGAGGATTTGATGAGTGAGGGAAACAGCTCAAACTGAGGATTTGATGAGTGAGGGAAACAGCTGAAACTGAGGATTTGATGATTGAGGGAAACAGCTCAAACTGAGGATTTGATGATTGAGGGAAACAGCTGAAACTGAGGATTTGATGATTGAGGGAAACAGCTCAAACTGAGGATTTGATGAGTGAGAGAAACAGCTGAAACTGAGGATTTGATGAGTGAGAGAAACAGCTGAAACTGAGGATTTGATGAGTGAGAGAAACAGCTGAAACTGAGGATTTGATGAGTGAGAGAAACAGCTGAAACTGAGGATTTGATGAGTGAGAGAAACAGCTGAAACTGAGGATTTGATGAGTGAGGGAAACAGCTGAAACTGAGGATTTGATGAGTGAGAGAAACAGCTGAAACTGAGGATTTGATGAGTGAGAGAAACAGCTCAAACTGGGGATTTGATGAGTGAGGGAAACAGCTCAAACTGGGGATTTGATGAGTGAGGGAAACAGCTAAAACTGAGGATTTGATGAGTGAGAGAAACAGCTGAAACTGAGGATTTGATGAGTGAGGGAAACAGCTGAAACTGAGGATTTGATGAGTGAGAGAAACAGCTCAAACTGGGGATTTGATGAGTGAGGGAAACAGCTCAAACTGAGGATTTGATGAGTGAGGGAAACAGCTCAAACTGAGGATTTGATGAGTGAGAGAAACAGCTCAAACTGGGGATTTGATGAGTGAGGGAAACAGCTGAAACTGAGGATTTGATGAGTGAGAGAAACAGCTGAAACTGAGGATTTGATGAGTGAGAGAAACAGCTGAAACTGAGGATTTGATGAGTGAGAGAAACAGCTGAAACTGAGGATTTGATGAGTGAGGGAAACAGCTGAAACTGAGGATTTGATGAGTGAGAGAAACAGCTGAAACTGAGGATTTGATGAGTGAGAGAAACAGCTCAAACTGGGGATTTGATGAGTGAGGGAAACAGCTCAAACTGGGGATTTGATGAGTGAGGGAAACAGCTAAAACTGAGGATTTGATGAGTGAGAGAAACAGCTGAAACTGAGGATTTGATGAGTGAGGGAAACAGCTGAAACTGAGGATTTGATGAGTGAGAGAAACAGCTCAAACTGGGGATTTGATGAGTGAGGGAAACAGCTCAAACTGAGGATTTGATGAGTGAGGGAAACAGCTCAAACTGAGGATTTGATGAGTGAGAGAAACAGCTCAAACTGGGGATTTGATGAGTGAGGGAAACAGCTGAAACTGAGGATTTGATGAGTGAGAGAAACAGCTGAAACTGAGGATTTGATGAGTGAGGGAAACAGCTGAAACTGAGGATTTGATGAGTGAGAGAAACAGCTCAAACTGGGGATTTGATGAGTGAGGGAAACAGCTCAAACTGAGGATTTGATGAGTGAGGGAAACAGCTCAAACTGGGGATTTGATGAGTAAGGGAAACAGCTCAAATTGAGTAGCTGGTAGACTAAAGTATGTCAATCGGGATATTAAACAGGGACAAACCTAAATTAAATAATTCCTAACGAATCACACTTTTTCAAAGTTTTTCTTACTTTTTCACACCCGAATCAGAAGGACGACGGTCGGTCTTTTGATGTCCTCGACTGCTCTTAGTACCTCCGCCTCCACCGCCGTCTTTCCTTCCACCGCGTCCTTTACTGCGCTGCGAGGCTGAACTACTGTCGACGACACCGCCAGTATAATCTGCGTTCAACTGGCAACGACACTGTGCGAAATATTGGCCACAATGGCGACAGATTTTACTCTGTTGCTGCTGATTCTGCTGCTGATGCTGATAATGATGCTGGAGAGGCTGCTGCTGTTTCTCAATCGGAATTGGCCTATACAAAGTTAGAACATAAAAAAACGTGACTGTTTTTAATCCAAAAAAAATATTGAACATCAAATCCAACTGTCCTCACCCTTTGGAGGCAGTCTGACGCAAAGGACCGCCACCGCCGCCATTTCCCAGCCTCGGGCCCGAACGGCTAGACGCAGCCGAGGGACCTCCACCGCCGATGTTGGCGAGGCCAGAGTTTGGTCCTCCTCTGCCAGCGCTAGACATGGGGCGATCATTGTTGCTTCGGTGCTGCTGCTGCTGCTGCTTTCCTCCACTGCCTCCACTGTCATGGTAAATAAAGTTACATTTTTCGTATTTTATATTATAGTACATTATGCGTATACCTGCAGCCAGCGAGGAGGCAATTCTGCCCATTCTTCTAACTCCTGAGCACACACGCACACGGATACTGCACGCAGCCATACGTTTTCACAGGTGTGTACATCTGCCCTGACTTTCTCAGCGTCAGGCAGTGTACACTCTCACTGTGCCTTGGACGTTGGCCCTCAAGGGCGAAAAATTGCTCGACAAGCCCCCAAGCCTTCTCTCCGCGGCTGCGCCCCAAATAAATGTGGCCCCGCCGTGGAATCGAACTTGGGACCCTGGTGCGAGAGGCAAAAGCGTTAACCGCTCTGCCACCGACCCCCCGCAATATCAGCTTACCCAGATCGTTTAGTAGCTGCAACGCTCCTGTCGACGCCGCCGCGACCGCGTTCCTCGGTGCGACAGGGCCTATTGTTCATTCGATTCTCAGGCTGAGACTGCTGCTGCTGCTGCTGTGGTGGTGGTACGCCAGTAGAGGCAGACGATTCAGATTGCCTAGCGGCCACAGTCTCGGGACTTGTGGCTCTCTTCTGAAGTGTACCAATGATGCTACCCAACTGCCAGGAGGTGTTAAAACGTTTACTAGAACTTCCACCAGCAGCCGGCACGGCAGCTCGGCCTGAAGGCGCACCTGCTTCAGTACTTGGCGACTGTGCAGCTGAAGTAACGGCAGTGTCTGTTGCACTATTTTTCAGACAAGGACTGGCTAGCTTGTTGTCAACAGCAGCCGAAGGAGACGCTCTGTCGCATCTCTCCACGCTAACAGTGTCGGACAAAATGGCACGAGCTGCTTCATCAGCGGCTACTTCTTCCTCCCAAGTGGCACTGCGGCTGATGGGCTGCTGAATGATTGAATCCTCAGCTTCGTGATATTCTTCGTCAGCTTCGTCGCACTCTTCACCTTCATTATCGTCTCCGTTATCTTCTTCCTCCTCCTCCTCCTCTTGATAATCCTCTTGCTCCTCTTCATCGTAATCTTCTCCGCCATTGTCAACAGCATGTGCCGCCTGCTCGTCAGTTCCAAATTCAGGATTATCAGTGCCATCGGCGTCTGGTCGAGGCTCCGTGTAATAATACTGATGATCGGCAATCAAATCGTTGCCGTTGCTGTGCGCTCGATTACTGGCATTGACAGGCTCAGACAATAAAGGCATAACTGGCAGCACAGGCGGTGCCATTGACATAGTAACAGTCGGGTGCTGGGGATGATGATGAGGCAGATAGCCAGAAGGATGCGGATGCTGGCCGTATACATTATGAGGTGGTGGTGGCGGAGCGTGCTGCTGTGGCTGACCGGCCGATACAAAATAAGACAAGTTGATATTAAAATGAGGCGGAAGAACGTGATGTTGCGGTCGCGGCTGCTGCTGCGGCTGCTGAGGAAGATGATGCGGTGGAGCAGCGTACAGCGCGTTGTGTGCACCATAATCTGGCGCGTGAGCAGCGTAGTCAGATAGGGATGGCGCCAGCGACATTGGATGATGGGCAAGCTGATGATGAAGCTGCGTAGGCGGATGCTGATTGTAAGCCGGCAGAGACTGACTAACTTGTGGCGGCGGTAGCATAATCGACTGCGGATGATGGTGTAAGTTCGGATGCATTGGCAAAGATAATTGCTGTGGAAACATCGGAATAGTCTGTGGCGGCTGCTGCTGCTGCTGCAGCATCGGTAGCTGGTGCTGCTGTTGAGCAGAAAGGCTAGAAGTAGGACTAGTAACCTGGGAGCCAGGCAATGAGGCTGCTAGTACGGCGCTGCGATCAACAAATACTACGACCTGGTCATCATCCATATCTTCTTCGTCGCTATATGCGCAGATGCCATTCTGATTGGAGCATTCGGCTTCTGTTAGCGGCCTAACAAAGCCTAGCCTGATTAGAGGACTGAATTCATCTTCAAAGGGAGATATAGTGTTTAAGGCTAAAGATGTCAGCGAATTACTGGCAGCGGCAGCGACTTCTGCAGCCTCGGATGGAGCAGAAGCAACTGGGGCTGCTACAGTGAAAGTGTGGACTTCGCGTGGCAAATCAGGATTAGTTTGCAATCTAATATCGCGATGCTTCATCGAATTAGATGTACTGGCGGCTGCTACTGCGTTGCGCAAGAGGTTAACAAATTCGTCAGTTAAAGCCAGAGCGAACTTTTCGCTAACATCGTCGCTAACAAGTGGATTGTGCGGCCAAGCTTTCACTTTAAATACGCGCCTAGAACGATGCTGGCATTGACCAACTGCCCGAAGCATGAAGGCCTGATCCGGACCGCCGATTCGGTCTGCCAACCAGAGCGGCTCAGTCAAGACCGCAATATCAGTTGGTTCGGCTAGGCAGCATTCGAAGCTCAATTCTGGCACATTGGAATAGCGATTGTCTGAAACGGCATCTACGAGACGATCCCGCGTGACATTTTCTGTTTCTCCAATGTCAACTAGGCGAACAGCTACAGAAGTGCTAGTGCTACTGTTTTGTAGATTAGTGCTCAGTAGGATTCGACCACGTCGCCAGCAACCGTCGCGACATTTAGCGTAGATTCTTTGATTATTGCGCAAGTCTGATGAATATTCGGCCATAGTTTGAAAGTCTGGCTCTACAGCGCGACGCAATTGCAAATCGGACTCAATATGGCTAATTAATTCCTCTCTAACTGGCGAATCCTGACATGCGGTAAATACGCCGTAGGATGACAAATTTGACAATAGCCGACAACGCAATGGTGCGCCAGATTCGTCTATAGCCAGCGTTTGCAACTCCCTGCCTAACAAGTCGAATGCTGATTGGCCAATAGTTCCTGTCAACTGCTGTTGATTAGATAAGTTCAGCTGATCGATGCGGCGTTCGAGATCGTTTAAACAGGCCAAGATTTCAGGCTGCGCCGGATTGGGCAAAGCGTGCCAGCCAATGGGCTCAGAGTCAGTCAAATCTCTGGGCGGAATACAGCGCTCTAGGCCTGGCCTTAGCTGTAAAAATGCGTATCAATGGAATGGAAACTTGTTTTTGTTCCTCTAAAAAAGCCAGACTTTTTCTCATTTGATTTAAAAACTCCTAAGGTCATATTGTATGAGTACCAGTATATGGATACAACCCTACCAAGATAGGCCAGATTGTGTCACAAGCCTACACAGACTCATAACCCTACCCAGATTTGGTCATAAGGCTACCCAGATTGTGTCATAAGACTACCCAGATTGTGTCATAAGGCTACCCAGATTGTGTCATAACCCTACCCAGATTTGGTCATAAGCCTACCCAGATTGGGTCATAACCCTACACAGGCTGGGTCATAACCTACCCAGATTGGGTCATAACTCTACCCAGATTGTATTATAACCCCAACCCAGATTGGGTCATAAGGCTACCCAGATTGTGACATAACCTACCTAGATTGGGTCATAACCCTACCCAGATTGTGTCATAAGGCTATCCAGCTTGTGTCATAAGGCTACCCAGATTGGGTCATAACCCTACCCAGATTCGGTCATAGGCTAACCAGATTTGGTCATCAGGCTACCCAGATTTGGTCATCAGCCTACCCAGATTTGGTCAAAACCATACGTCGTAAAACTTTTTTATCTCCTTAGGCCATGAAACCGACTTTGGCAGAAGAGATTGGATCATAGACCGAGCTTTAAAGTAATAATTAATTAACGACTTACTTTATTGAGTTCCAAGTACTGTTGCAATAACTCATCTGTACTATTAACGCCGGACATTGCATCTAAACGAGCGCTAAACTCGTTATAGGCGCCAACTGAGTCATCTAGACGGCGTTTTACTTCAACTAGGTTAATTCGCTTCTGTTGATAACGATTTGAAGCAGCAGTAATAGCATCAGAGCGAAGCTTATTAACTTGATTAGTTAGGAAAGTTAGACGAGAAATTATCGCGTCTGAGTCCAAGTTGATACGTGATTTCACAGACATGAAGCTAAAAAAAATTTTTGGAAGAACTTGATTATGTGGATCAACTTAAAATGTAAGCTACTTATTCATTAACAGTAGAAATACTATTGTGCTATTTTCAAATACCCACATTCTTTGTATTATCTCCGTAAATATTCAACTAACCGGCATGAAAATTTATAACACGGGCTCAAATTTTCCGCTCTATCCGATTAAACAACATCCAGAATCACAAATAATCGACATCGTCGAGATATTCAATGATTCTCGTCGGAGTGTCTAGTGGTAAAAACCACGAAAGGAGGCCAAAATTTTTTGTCTTTGTCACCATGCTCTTTTACAAGAATTGCTGAATATCTCGACGATGCTGACGCCTGGTGGCTTTGCAAAGTTAGCTCATCGTAAAGGGTAGAAAAATTGTATCCACATGGTGGGCTTTCACGAAAATCTGTCATTCGGTTTGGGAGCCATTGTGAAGTAGGCTGCGGGTATTTAAGATGCTCCGGTGATTTTTCCCCCAAGGGGAAAACTTTCTACTGTTAAGACAGGGGAAGTATAGCTTAGAGCACGGGGAGTGAATAACTGTTTGAATATTCAATGACTCACTCTCGCCGGATGAGTCCTGATTCGCCAGATTTAATTAGACTTTCAAGCTCATTAGAGCATCGTTTTGCCACTTCTAAGTAGTTTAAGCACTCCATCTTTTCCTGCTCTTGTGTGTGCCTCAGGATCTGAAAGTATTATTAAAGTGTTTATTTTCCATAGCCATATAAAAATAGGTTCATATAAAGAAACTTATAAATACAAATCAACCAACGAACCTCTTGAGAAACTGCAGTTGGTCTGTGAGCAGCTGCAAGATCACCAACATGATAGTCAAAGAAGCATGATGGGCAAAGCTGCACTTGTCCATTGCCTGGTGACAAAATAGGGGTAAAATTGATTAAAAATGAAAATTTAATATAGAAATATAAATATCACTGATGTGAACAAAGAATGAAGACAAATGGAGATATAACCAATGGGTATATATGAGTATTTGTTGAAATCCTATATTTAAAATAATAACTACAAATTGCAAACCAAGGCTATACATATTGCAAGCTGTACATAAAATTAGAAAAATTAAGCTAGAAAATACTTTCCTAACAATTACAGTAAATGCTGTCAGTGACAATACTGCATTTTAGTATAGAAAATTCATCAATTTATTAAAAAAACTCATTATGAATGCCATCATACCAGCATACTACTATTAATACTGTATAGCAGTTATCAGCTAGCAACTTGACTTTAGCCTTAAGTGATTGAAATTCTTTTGCTTTTTATAAATAGCTCAATATCTATAGCTTTGAAGTTTAAACTTTTTTATAACTTGCATAGTGAGTCATATGATGCAGGTGCTGATCTATGAAACACCAATTTAATTTATATAATCTGATACACCCAATAATAGCAGTAGCTAGATAGCTTTAGATAGCTTTAAAAGTCTTAGAATGTACTGATTTTTGTACTTAGTAACTTTAGGCAACTTAGTATAATGTTAAATTAATAAAAGTTTAAATATTTAAAACTATACATTAAAAAATTTCTAAAATTACTGTATTTTATAAACTTTATACATTCAATACAAGATCATATAAAAATGCTCCAGCTCCAGCATGAACTTAAAATATCTCTGACTATTGCTGAGGTGAAGGTCATCATTTAACCCATATAGGAGATGCAATATTGCCTAGGCACATAATAATTTTATCTTTTGTTTTGCTTTGTTATCTGGATGACAAACTGTCTAGGATCTTAGAGTATAGAAGGTATCCTAAACATAATGTATTGCTTGTTTTTTTAGGTTTTCTAGTATTGTGTACTCATTTTTTATATTCCTTTATTCTTATTATTATTAATTGGTGGGTAGGCTAAATAAGCCATTTTTGTTGATTGACATTGTCATTACATATTTACTCTGTTTACTTGTTTTTATTTTATATGTCTGTTTGCTAAACTAGGCCATAATAATTTTCTAATTTTTCTATTTTCATTATTGAGCAGTCTGATCTTTGGTTACATTATTTCAGAATTCTGTAACAAGTCATAAAAAAGATTTTTGTCTTAAAATTGATTTTAACTCTTGACATAAACCCCATTTCCCTCTATTACAGAAAATTGACACATAAAATTTTGTTAAACTTTATGGAGGCAAAAACATTTTCAAATGTAGTTCTATTTAATGCAAAACAAAAACTTTCTTTTCTCACAAAACAAACTAGGGGGCCTACTCACTAACATCCCCTCTGCCTCCTTTTTACATCCTTACTACTTAATGCTTTTGTGTCCTTATGGTTGCAAATATGTTATTGTCTGATCTTAAATATATAATAAAAAGGAAGGGACAAATAGTCTCACAGTTTGACTTTATTTTTACATTTGGTTGTACACTATGGATCCTAGACACTTCGTCATCTTACAACTTTGTCATCCACTTGGAAGGTAGGACACTTCATCATCTAGCCAATTGGCATGCTTTAAAGTTTGGTCAGTTTGTCATCTACTAGTAACAAGCAATCAAGTTTGTCATCAATAAAGTGAGGGTGGGGTGGTGGGGCAGAGGTTTGAACACACTTCACACTCTAAATTGTCAAAAAGGTGGCAAAACTGCTTTTATTATAAGAGTTGAAAGATAGGTGCCAACACGATATGAGGAGGGGTGGCGAGGGTGGTTCTGTTCTACTTTGAAAACTTTTGTTTTAGAGATGACAAAGTGTCCACAAGTCTAGGTCTCATTGTCATCCACCCTCTGAGATATTGAACAGATCGTCATCTGGATGACCAAGTTGTAAGATGATGAAGTGTCCAGGTACCATACACTATAGCACATATAAAATTATAATGGTTGTTATTAGTAGATGACAAACTGACCAAGCTTAAAACCATGCCAATCAGGTCGATGACAAAGTGTCCTATCTAAAAAGTGGATGACAAATTTGTAAGATGGCAGTGTCTAGGATCTATGCAGCATGTAGGCCTACTAGCATTTGTATGTGCATTGTCAGGTGCCTCAGGCTAGGCCCCCGATGGCTCATAGCTTGACCACAAGTCTTTTATGTCTTATAGAACCATAGATTCAACAAGGAAATTATTAATATGTGTAAAATTAAATGGAGTTCATCTAGCTAGGCCTTTCTCAATCTGAGATTGAATTGAAATAGTTTCTAGCCAATTTAGCTATGATCCATAAGAATTTTGAATGAAAAAACAACATAATAAACTGGCAGGGATGTTTAGATTGCCATCTCATGAGACTTAACACTCGATAATCCAAATATTTATATCCACAGTAGCAGCACATTGACATATAACAGTAAAAAGAGAACAGCCTTCTTAATCAAGTTTATCGAGAAATAGAATCTAAAATCTGGATTCTAGAAATCTGGAAATATTGTGGAAAAACTTACTTGTTGTGCAGCCTTTACAACACAGTACAGGGGGCTTTGTTTTACACTTCGAACAATTCATAATAGTCCTGGGTTCCGGCAGTAGTTAATTATTAAAATCCTACAGCCTATAACCTAATCTAATCCATAAAAACGAAAGAGAAAAAAGTTAATGATTTAAAGTATTGCACAATCTAATTTAAACAAAGCACATATGTCCTGACATAAAATTGCTATTTTAAATGCATCTTAAGGCGTAGATAGTTAAACTAAAAGTTATAAAATGACTTTTGTTGTGAAAAGTTTTTTAGATTCACAATATTATTAAAAGTGGTACCTTATTTAAACTGACAACGCCGCGACAACAATGAGCCCATCGACTAATCAAGTTATAAATACGCCAAGCCAATGCTTTTTTAACAGGCTTTTAGAAATATGTATATGTTTTTTGGCTGCTTAGTAGCAAAAAGTATGGAATTGTTATTTAATTTACATATTACATTCTGAGACGTTCCCCAAGTTTCGCAATCTGGGGCAAGATGACTGGACCGATTTCAGATTTCAACTTTTAGATTTTAGACTCCGCTTACCGATTTCGTTGATTAACACTTCTAACGCTTGGTTGAAGCTATTTATATACTAACGTATATTCTGCTTTCAGCTTTCTTTTTTGCTAGCAAAAATCCTGTAATCCTTTAAAGTGGTTTAAGATCGAGGAGATGTAGCGCTACGCAAAGCTTAATATCGTTACTCTGATCTAAAAGGCCGAAGGTGAGAGGGGCCTATAGGGGCGCTTGGCCAGGGAATCTACATAAAGTCCTCTCGTTAGCAAGCGGTTTATTTTCATTTCTTTCCTTTTGTGAAGGAAGAGAAGGAGAATTTCTTTTCCTTAATTTCTTTCCTTCTTTATTGTTTCGTATACTGTCACTTCTCCTAGGGCTTACAGGGGCTAGCGCGGAATAGACGACTCTGCAGCCGACACTGCCAAAAGCAGTGTCCGTGGCCCAAGAGCTCAAGTTATGACACCACAAACAGAACCAGCACCAGCATCAGCGATTGAAATGAATGCCAGAGCTACAACCCTGAGGGACACCAATCTGGTTGGAGTGGAGTGGACATAAGACTGACTGGAGGCAGGGGCGCCCAGCTTCCTCCAAGGGAGCTGGCCCTGAGCATGGAGATGTGATCCACCAGCCCGTCTGGCCCCGAGTGCTCATGAGGTAGATGCGGAAACCCAGAGTCATGCTGCTGCTCTACCCTTCGTTGCCAAGCATTTTTCATCGTCTTTCCGAAGTTAGTGAGTTGTTTTTGAAAAGTGATAAAAAAAACTCCTGACACCAAGGTTAATGATCTTCTTCTGGTGACTGTGAGCTCGGTTCCACTCGTAGATTTCTCTCGCCAAATCCTCCAGGTGTCTGCAACACCAGTTATAGCCTGATGGCTGGCGGCAGATGTTCAGTGATGTGAACCCTACCGGTGCCGTGTTGTGCTGATCCGCTCTCTCCACACAGGGTATTGGAGGCTTCGAGGTCGGCGTACACAACAAACGGCGGAGAGATTGTCTTCTCCCAGTTCTTGAAGGTGAGCAGATTCGGTCTCAGGCATCACTTTGCGAATGACGAACTCGTCCGACTGATAGCATGCAGTCTCGACGGTGCTGCTGCAGGCGTGTCACCCATCGATAATCCAGCCACTTCCATTAGTGTTCATGAAGTCGCATGTTCGCTCACAATCCTGAATCTGCCGATTTCACCACTACACAAAAACGTTGTCTAGCTTTTCAAGGCAGTTGCTGATCCATTTGTCTTCCCGATCGGCATCGAGCTCACCGGCTTACATTGATTTCGTATAAAATCCGAGTCTCAGCTGAGCCCACACTATGCCGCCGCGTCCGATGTCAGCATGATGCTTCGCAGCCACTTGCTCAACCACGTCCTGGCACTGACTAACCACTGACTATGTAGACCAACATATATTTGCAAAACAATAATGCTAATCACTAGTTAAAAGCAATTCTTAGCAAAGAAGTTAAAATTTATGTTGAAGTCAGGATGGTAATACCTTAGCAGCTGAAACTTGTTTTTGCATTTGGAAAAGCGATTTGTTGAAAAGTTAGACAATCAGTTAGCAACTGTTAGCTGTCAGCTAATTTGTTAAAAGAGAACTTTGCTCATGACCCTAGGCTTTTGCTCATGACCCTAGGCTTTTGCTCATGACCCTAGGCTTTTGCTCATGACCCTAGACTTTTGCTCATGACCCTAGGCTTTTGCTCATGACCCTAGGCTTTTGCTCATGACCCTAGGCTTTTGCTCATGACCCTAGGCTTTTGCTCATGACTCTAGGCTTTTGCTCATGACCCTAGGCTTTATGAGACACTGGACAGATGAGACACTGGACAGATGAGACACTAGACAGATGAGACACTGGACAGATGAGACACTGGACAGATGAGACACTGGACAGATGAGACACTGGACAGATGAGACACTGGACAGATGAGACACTGGACAGATGAGACACTGGACAGATGAGACACTGGACAGATGAGACACTGGACAGATGAGACACTGGATAGATGAGACACGGGACAGATGAGACACGGAAGAGATGAGACACGGAAGAGATGAGACACAGGAGAGATGAGACACGGGAGAGATGAGACACGGACGAGATGAGACACGGGAGAGATGAGACACGGAAGAGATGAGACACGGGAGAGATGAGACACGGAAGAGGTGAGACCCGGAAGAGATGAGACACGGACGAGATGAGGCATGGGAGAGATGAGACACGGGAGAGATGAGACACGGACGAGATGAGACACGGGAGAGATGAGACACGGACGAGATGAGACACGGGAGAGATGAGACACGGAAGAGGTGAGACCCGGGAGAGATGAGACACGGACGAGATGAGGCTTTCACTGTGTGATCAATAATTCACAGTGTGATCAAGATCCTGTGATTTCACAACAGTAGCTAATGATGTTAGATTCAGAAATTTTTCAGAAATTTACATAGGCGTGTAGGAATTGGCATGGGCAGGTGGGAAAACTGCATGTCCTTATGTTAAATTATGAACTATATGTATAAGAATAAATATGAATGCAGAGTATTATTCAGTCTGCATGAGCCGCTACCAAACTGATAGCTTCTAAACTTGAAGTCGAAACTCATATTTTATAAGCGCAATTGATCAGGCAGTTGCATTAGGATCTTATTAACATCAAAAATTAAATCAACACTAGCGCGTCATTATTCTATCATTTAAGCTAATCAAAATCATGTCGGCCGTTGCATCTGGTCATGAATTCGAGTCATTCAGTAGCCTCTGCAGAAAACACGCGCGTCGCAAAGGCGTCTGCAGCAGAGCGACATCGCCACGTGGGCATGAATGCCACGCTTAATCATTGTCGCCTCATCAGGCAGGTAGTCCAGTGCGTCGGTGACGTCCTGATCAGCGCTGCGAACCGAACGCTTCTTCCATGGCGGTTGGGAGGTAAGCGGCAGATAGCCCACTGCTGGATCAATGAAGCCATCCTTGATGCCGTAGCTCTCCAAATGCTTAATGGATCTGCACAGCCAATCAATCATCACAGGACTAGCGGGGCCGCAGTAAAGAAACTTGCCCTTGTGCTCAGTCTCAGCTCCAGCTTTGCAGCCGGAGATTGTGATCGCCAGCAGGCTTAGCGTGAAAAACAGGTAGCGGGAATTCGCTACGTACAGGTTCATCTTTCCTGAATTGGAAAATAGGGAATTAATGCAACTATCATGTTTAGAGTTCAGGTATAACACTACAGTTTTCAGAAACTATAGGACACTCACCTTGAGCCATTGACAGAAACAAGTGACTTCGCTGAAACTCGCAGGTCCGTCCAAAGATCCGAAGTGTGACAGTCGTGTGGCTTTGCGGGTTGCTTAAATACACTTTCGCGTCTTATTATCGAGGGCTGATGTGTTGAAAATTGCGATCTCAAACAGCTGTTTGACATCACGGGCGGCAGACATGCATGTAATTCTATATGCATTTTTTCACCCAGAACCATTTGACCTAGATTTCCGCTAGCTCGTTTTCCTCCAAATATTCCTCCAAAACGCCATCGTTTTGTTAATAAGGTTATTCACATATTCAAGTGTTTTTAAGCATTATACACTTATTTTAAGAAGATAAATATAGCATTTTACAAGTATTTCGTAAGAACTTTGTATAAGTTACTGTTCAATACTGACGTGCAAAAAATGCTTGCCGTAAATTAAATTTGAATTAGTTAAAACAACGAGTTAGTGAAATATTTTGATATAAACCCTAGGCCATGGTAATGTAGGTGAAAAGTTCACCTGTCTAAAGAAATAAATCGTTTCTTCACAAATTGCAATCAAATATCTATCAACTGATGCTTCATCTAACCGTCAGTTGGGATTACCGACCATCAGAACGGAATTGCCGGTTTCTGTCGATGCACACTGGCAGTTGACCCTGACGCCATCGATGAAAGTTTATTTAGCAAATAGGATCATGTTTAAACACATCGAATGATGTGTTCTTGTAGGCAAATGAGGGAATTTTTACAAGGCGTATCCTTAGCATGTTAGGGCAATTCAAGGTTTGAAATTATGAGGATAATTGAAGTATTTTTAAAGCCGCAACAAAGATGTACTCACTAGCCTTTTCTCTCGGCGACAATGTTCTGTGTCCACTCTGGCAGCGAAATTCATGACACAGATTGGTACAAGACTGACCTTTCAGAAATTCAGCTGCAACAACAGTCCAAGCTTGCTTGTATAAGCTTACAAGTGTTTCATCTTAATTTGGATTTTACCGGTCGTCCCAATTTTTAGTTCTAGTTTAGATTCAGTAATTTAAGGGAGGCAAAAAAGTATTTTGATGTAGCGAAGGAATAAAAAAATAATAATTGCGTGAGGGCTGCGGGCAGTGGCACAGCATTTGGTGACACTAGACCCGCAGCCAGCGAGGAGGCAATTCTGCCCATTTTGCTGACTGCTGAGCACACGTTCACACAGGTGTGTACATCTGCCCGGACTTTGTCATCGTCATGCCGTGTACACTTTCACTGTGCCTTTGCGGTTGGCCCTCAAGGGCGTAAATTGCACGACAAATTGCACGTCTGATATTGAGCATTGGCTGAGCACAGTATCGGGTTGGGTGGAGCCATGTTAACACAGAGCTGATAAGCGAAGTCCTTTGACCACTGCTTCAATTCCTTGAAATTTTCCAGCACATAGGTTCCTGGTAGTCTCAGGGGCATTGTCAACTCGTCCCTGTATTCAATCATTAATTGCTGTTTCTTGTTATAAGAATAACATTTTTATCAATGCAAACAAAACATTTGGCAACATACTTACATACTCAGTGGACCGTAAGTATTAGACAAAGGCGTCACTCCAAGAGCGGAAATAGTGAGTTGAGTTTACTTTGAGTTTAGATGCAGCTTGAACTGATAGGGGAGTTCCGAGGTCACTTTCTACTTTTATAAGTAGTCTATTAGGCTTATCGTTTTTTTATTTGTGAAAATGGTTTGAGATTGAGAAAGATATAAAAATTAGCTGGTTAGTTTATTACCCTGAGATTGCTTGTTTAGATAGGCACAAGTTTAGATAGGGACAATTTACTGAATGTTCAGAAGAGACAAATACTTTTCCGATTATAGATGACTTTAGGACTTTTAGAAATGCGTTGGGATTACTTAAGGTTCTAACATAGTCGTTAAGTTAGAGGGTCAGATTCACGACTTGAAAGTCAGGGGTTCGAATCCTGAATCTTGACTCCACTGCAACAATTTATCTCCTTTGTCAGATAGCAGTTAACTCTGATTTGCTTCAGTTCACCCAGATGTAAAATGGGTATCAGTACCGGTATTAGCTAGGATATTTCAGGTCGAGTACGGCGTTCCATCCAGTCCATGGACTGAACAGCCAACCGCAGTTCAGAATACCTTCAACTGCGACTGGAAATGCGGCTGTGCTGTCAGCTAAACATCTGACCCATTTATTACTTCTAGCCGCACAAACTAGCCATGCCGAATATAAAATGAAATAAAAAGCAAGAGTTAAACAAGCGCAATGATGATGCTTGCACTTCCACTTTCTGCGCACAATGCTTTGTCAGGTGCTGTGTCCTAATTTTCTATTTCACATTGCATCCTCCGAGATGTGTCGTCCTCTCACTAGTATTTATGATGTAGCAATTTGCGCGACTCGGGGTGCTGCAAAATTCAAACAAAGTATGCCTTCTTTTTAGTGCGTTTTTAGCGAGAGGTGGATCAAAATGGCACACTTTGCTGACATTGCAGAATCATCAAACCCATTGCATTCCACATAGTGGGAGAGGTGATTAAGTCAAGACAAACTGATTCAGTCCCGGATTCTGGTCAGAAGCAATGCTTTTCTTCCTTCGAATACAGCCTCGTCTGTTACTTCGATTCCAGCTTAATAATATAATAATAATTGCTGGAGGGCTGCGGGCAGTGGCACATCATTTGGTGACACTAGACCCGCAGCCAGCGAGGAGGCAATTCTGCCCATTTCGCTGACTCCTGAGCACACACGAACACAGATACTGTACGCAGGCACACGCTCACACAGGTGTGTACATCTGCCCTGACTTTCTCATCGTCAGGCAGTGTACATTTCACTGTGCCTTGGAGGTTGGCCCGCAAGGGCATAAATTGAACGACAAGCCCCCAAGCCCCAAATTAATGTGGCCTCGCCGTGGAATCGAACTTTAGGACATTGGTGCCAGAGGCAAACGCGTTAACCGCTCTGCCACCGACCCCCTCGATTCCAGCTCTGTATCTTCCTTCGATTCCTGCGGCGTCTCTTTCTTCGATTCCAGCTCTGTTTCTTCCTTCGATTCCAGCCTCGTCTCTTCCTTCTACTTTATCATCATTTATTTTTTTAGTTTTATTGAGTGACTCGGCATTAACTTATTTTCTTGTAGAAGTTATTCTCACTTGAAAATGTTCTCAATTTACGAAACGGCGCGTTGTGCAAACTAGCAAGAGACTGCTGGCTAAGCAAATCCTAACGGAATGTTTGAATGAGCAGTTTAGAATGAGAACATATCTGCTTGGCAGAACGGGACAGTTGTGCTATATTTCTAAGTCGGTACTCCCGTTTTGAGTGGCACAAAAAGCCAAATGGAGTTTTGTATAAAGAGTTTTACAATTAAAAAAATACTACTCAAAGATTTACTAAGAGTTTACTGACAAACAAAGGCCAACCCCTCGACGCGACGTCATTCTGTGCTCACTCACTCTCGTTCCTTTTTTCCACCTCCTTTAAAAAAAGCTTCCTCAAGTCAGAGATCTCCGTCTCCTTGTCGTCTCCGCGTGTCTCCTCCTGGGGCTTGTCTAGGGGGGAGTAGGGGGGAGGCCGGGTCTTCAAGCCGCTATCCTGTCTGTATCCAGCTAATGCTCCGTGCTCAACGCACACAGCCATCCCCACGCCGCATGTGAGTCAATGGGGGTTGGTTTGCCTGCTCACTCACTCACACTCACTCTCTCTCGCTCGGGGAGCTGAGTGAGAACACGAGCGTCTGAGAGGCGGGTGACCCGCGTGCTGACTGGTCTAAATGTTTGCCCCACCCCATTTTCTCTCTCCCCCCCTCGTCTCCGAGCCCTACATAGCCTTTCCGTTCCCTGCTTTAGCCCTCTCCAATGGGCGGCTAGAAAAGGCACCAACTTAAGCCAAGCTTCCCAATTTGCCCCGCAGAAAAGCCGCCAAACATCAGGCGAAACGTGAAAAAGAACAGCCAAGTTACAGTTGTAATAGCTGTCGCGAAAGAATTCATTTGCACCGGCCTCGTTGCCAAGCGGAGCCTTCTTATGCCGCTTCAAGGGTGAGGTTTCAACCAGCTAGACAGCGACATGATAGTGCGGACGTTGGCACTTCAGCTTCTGGCCCTGCCGCTGCTGCTGCTTCACGTACAGGAGGCCGCCTCTAGCGTCACTTTTCACGTGGAGGAGAACGGGCCTAGGCCTGACATTCTGGTTGGCAACGTCAAGTCGAGCGAGTGCACGGCGCCTTTCAACTCGTTCAACATCGATACAGACAAATTTAATCTGGACCCAAGTTCAGGCGACATCAGGACCAAGGTTCGTTTGGATCGAGAGCAGCGATCAGCCTACAGCTTCCAAGTGATCTGCGGCGATTCAGTTGTCCCCGTTACAGTTCTGGTTGACGACAAGAATGACTGCTATCCGACATTTCAAAACACTACTATTGTGCTCCGTCGGCCCGAGAACATACCGACACCTGCATCGATACCACTGACATACGTCGAAGACTTAGACTCTTCGGAAAACTCAATCGACCGAGTCGAAGTGACTTCGGGCAATGCTGACAATCGTTTCAGCGTCCAGCTTCAGCCGCAGGTCGGCAGACTGACTCGTTTTGATGTCATTCTGGTTTTGCAGACGCCGTTAGACTTTGAGTCTGCCACGGTACACGAGCTGCAGCTGACTGCGTTCGATAAGCACGGATTGACAGCTGCAGTCAGCGTCACCCTGTACGTGGACAATGTGAACGACGAGAAGCCGATTTTCGCTCTCTCGTTATACTCAGCCAACGTGTCGGAGAATGCCACTGTTGGCACAGAAATCCTCCAAGTGAGAGCTACAGACCGGGATCTGGGAGACTTCAACAATGTCAGGTATTACATTAACTATGAGGTTTCGGATCCGGATAGGCACTTTGCTATTGATTCGGTCACTGGCACCGTGAGGCTGGCTAAATCGCTCGACTATGAGTTGCGACAGTTGCACTCTGTTGTTGTGATAGCAACGGATGGAGTTAACAATAGCACAGCAAATCTAATTGTGCGCATCGCGGATATCAACGACCGACCGCCACAGGTGACGCTGTTGAATCTCACAACGAGCAGCCTGGCGCAGAATGCTATGCTGGGTCAACCGGTCATCCGCGTGGAGGTACGCGATCCTGATCGTCCCGCAGATCCCGTCGAGGTCAACCTCTCTGCACCGATCAAATCGTTTAAGTTGGTGCCATTTGAGACAAACATTTACGTTATTCAGGTCGATGCGCAGCTGAGTCCGCAGATTTATACCTTAATTGTAACCGCCACCGACGCAGGAAATCCGCCTTTAAGCGTAACTACAACAATAAGCATTCCCGTCTTAGCTAGTAACGATCATGTGCCAGTCTTTCAAAAGCCTATTTATCATGCGGCCACCAGTCAGTCAGTGATCCCAGGTAATCAGCTCATTCAGGTGCTAGCCAGCGACCCAGATCGAACAGCAGTCACCTATTCATTAACAGCTTCGTCAGCTGATAAAGGTCTCTTTGCTATCGACGCATCGACTGGCTGGGTGACTGTCGGCATCAGGTCACTGTCCTGCGGCTCGTTCTCGGTGCAGCTGCACGCAACGGACGCTGGTACGCCGCAGAAGGTTGGCAATGCGACGCTAATTGTGTTTGTGACAGGCAGCAATCAATACTCGCCGCGCTTCTCCAAGCCGTTCTACTCGGTTAAACTGCCTACTGCCAGTGTTTCGTCCTGCTTCTCTCAGGTGCAAGCGACAGACCGCGATTGTGGAGCAGCTTTGAGTTACACCTTCCAAAGCAGCATGTCAGGTGCTTACGGTAGCATGTTTGAGTCGATTTACGCCATTGATAGTTACACTGGATACATTTGCGTCAAGAACGCAACAAGAGTACTCGCGTTTGGCAACTGGATCGATTTTCCAGTAAAGGTGGTTGACTCAGCGGCTGGAATTACAAAAGAAAGCTACTCACTAATACGGCTAGACGTCAGTGACGCTGCACCTAGCAGCGGAGCGGCAAAGCGATTCCCTTTTGCAAGCTACCGATTGGATATCAGCGAGAGCTACCCAGTAGGCGCCGTCATCCTGGATGTTGCTGCTATAGGGGGCTCACAATACTTTTTAGCCAGCGCAAGCAGTCACTTTGCATTATTTGTCAATGGTACGCTTGCATTGACAAATCCTTTGGATTACGAGAGCGGCCCCAGGGAGTTTTCTCTTACAGTGAATAGTCCTGGTGTGCCCGGAAATTTGATAGTTAGCCTGCATGTTGTCAACGAGAATGATAATTACCCAGATTGCTCAGGCGTGGTCAAAGAGCTCTCCATCGCGGATAGTTCGCAGCCATTCTCTAAAATTGCTCAGTTCAACTGCCTGGATCCGGACAATGGGCCTGGTCCCTTCTATGCGGGTAATTTTGACTACTTTGTTCTGAGCACGACTGGAGCACTGACAGTCAGAGACAGTGTGACGCATCTCGCAGGTGAGACGCTGCCCCTCTTGATTCGCGTCTGCGATCCGGACAAGCAGTGCACAAACTTCACAGTGAGTGTCAAAATCTTCGACACAAACGATCACGCCCCGGTGTTTTCGCAGCCCGCCGGATACTGGTTCAGAGTGAAGGAGGGCGCACCGGTGGGAACGAGTCTTGGTGTTGTGCCAGCCACTGACAGTGATCTAGGAGCTAACGGTCTAGTTAAGTATTCGCTCCTGTCCTTTGCTAATGTCTTCAGCATCTCTGCAACCGATGGATTGCTGCGGACTGCCTCGGAGCTGGATCGTGAGAAAGTCAGTTCCTACTCCGTACAAGTGGCCGCCTCAGATTCAGGTAATCCGGCTCGAACAACAACTGTTCAAGTGGCTATTGTGGTTCAAGATGTCAACGACGTGGCGCCAAAGTTTCGTCAGTCGCAGTATGAAGTTTTCGCATCTGATTTAACACCAGCGGCCTCCACAATTCTAGTTGTTGACGCGTATGACCCCGATCTTGGGACTGGAGGCTCATTGTTCTACTTCTTGACGGGCGCTGCGGCAGAGTGCGTCAGCGTTCACCGCATTACGGGGGCCGTCTCAGTGACAAAGCGTTTGCCAGTTGGCACTTTGATTGGCCAGCTCACCGTCTATGACGGAGAAGGCCTGAGCGACTCGGCACTGTTGTCAATTACTGTCAAGTCGGTTCCGGAGTGGCCAAATAGCACGGTCACAATGGCGGTGAGTGAGTCAGCCAGTGTTGGCTCTCTGGTCGGGCAGATTTCATCTCCGTCAGCTAAGGCATACTACACAATATTGAAGGCGGGTGATGGTGCTGTCTGGCTGTCTGTGAATTCCGGTAAAGTCTATGTCAACCGACCACTAGATAGAGAAACTGCAGATCATCACGACTACACAGTTCTGGTAACTGACGCGGTAGAAAAGGGACTGGGCAGGCCTCAGTGGGCGAGTGTAAATCTGCGAATTTTGGTTCTCGACGAAAATGACAATGCCCCAGCATTCAATGACTCAGCTAGGTCTCCTACTATCGTTGTTGGCGAAGATCTACCCGGAGGATCTGTCGTGTTCTCGCCCGATGCCACAGATCCGGATCTGGGCTTAAATGGGAGCATTCGTTACCAGCTAGCGGAATCTAGCTCCGTGTTCTACATCGATGAAAACACTGGAAAACTATTCATTAGACAGTCGCTGGATCGGGAAACGATTGGCGAACGAATTCAAGTGGGCATAATTGCTTTCGACAGCTGTCAAGAAGTGCCAATGTGCTTTAGAACCGAGGCAGCAATTCTTACAGTTATCGTCAAGGATGTCAACGAGTTTACGCCGAGCCTATCCTTCGACGAGGGCGCGTTCTTCATAGTCTCGGACGAGCCAGACTCTATTATTGCTCACGTTGAAGGAGTTGACAAAGACGCCGGTGTTAATGGGTCTATTTGGTTCAGCCTGAGCCAGGAGACAGAGGCAAGGGTAGACAATTATGGCCTAATTCGCCTCCAGGCAACAAACACTCAGCCAATAACAGTAAACGTGACTGTTGTCGACGGTGGTCCTGAGGGCTGGGGCCGATCTACCTGGAAGCTTCACAGCATTCCAATTAAGACATTGTCAAGCAGAAGCACGCCAAAGTTCAGCCAGACTGCCTATACAGTAAGCATCAGCTCGCGCTCAGCGAAAGGCCAGGATGTGCTGCAGCTGCAGATCCAACCGTTCAGTGGCTCGGTAGACTTTCGGATTCCCTTCGGCTTGCTTGGCAACCTGTTCATCATCGACCCGATAAGCGGTCAGCTGCGCCTAGGAAAAACGCTACCCCAGACTGGGTCGAGCCAGTCAGCTTATTCAGTCACAGCGATAGTGTCCGATCGAGCCAATCCTCTTCAACTAGATGTGTGCGAGATCTCCGTCACCTTGTTAGACTCCAATGACCATTCGCCAGTTTTTCTCAACACTTACTATACGGAGGTGCCTGAAGGACAGGCTTTCACCGACATCCTCACTCTGGCTGCCTACGATCTAGATCGCGGACCCGCGGGTCTCATCACCTATTCAATGGACGGCAGCACTGGGCGCTTCATCCTGGATCCTAGAAGTGGTCGCTTGTCGTGCGCCGCACTTGATAGCCAAGTTGCGGCGCAGTACATTTTGAACATCACGGCCACCGACGGCGGCGGAAAAACCGGCAGGACGACTGCCACAGTTCGAATCCTGCCCGTTAACCGATTCGCTCCGGCGTTTCAAAGCAGTCGCTATACGGCTTCGGTGTCAGAGACAGCGCCAATCGGAACATCGATTGTCAACGTCACCGCGATCGATCGGGACTCGGGAGAGAACGGTCAGGTCAGCTACGCTGTCCTGGGCAAGTCGGACACATTCAGTTTGAATCCAGACACAGGCGAGATCAGACTGGCCAAAGCTTTGGACAAGGAGCGCCAGCCATTTTTGTCCATTGTGGTGCAAGCAGTCGATGGCAGTCCGGTGAATCCGATGTCCTCACTTGTTAGCGTCGACGTCGAAATCCTGGACGGCAACGACCATCGGCCGGTGTTTCAGCAGACCTACTACAGTCTGCGCGTGTCAAGCGGACTGGCCGTTGGCTCCCTGCTGACCATCTTGAGGGCAACCGATGACGACAGTTCGCCTAGTAATAACGCCATCAGCTACAGCATCGAGACCAACGACTATGTCAGCGTCAACGCAGTCACGGGACAGGCAACGCTGGTTCGCAGTTTACCAGCTGCAACGCCCAGCGGTGCCTTCTATTCGTTCGCTGTGCGAGCCAGCGACTCGGGCACTCCTAGGCCATTGCTCACTGACACCGTGCTTCTGCTGCAACTAGGCGCTCCTTCACCAGCGCTAGCCTTTGCGACCGCAAACTATACGGGCAAATTGACGGAGAACTCGCCGCCTGGTAGGTGCCTTCTAGCTGCCTCAGCTGCTGAATGCCTGACTGTGGCAACTGTGCCGCCAGCCAGTCAGTACAAGATTGTGGGCGGCAACGAGGATGGACAATTTGTCATCGATTCTAGCACAGGTGAGTTCGGGCTAGATAACCGGGCTAAAACTGAGGGAAATTCATTAACAGTAATTGCGCAGGAGAGATGAGACACGGAGGGAGTTGAGATAGTAGCGGGGAGATGAGATAGTAGTGGAGAGATGAGATGGGAGTAAAGAGATGAGACAGTATTGAATAGATAGGACAGTAGTGGAGAGATGAGACAGTAGTCGAGAGATGAGACAGTAGCAGAGAGATGAGACAGTAGTGGAGAGATGAGATAGTAGTATAGAGACGAGACAGTAGTGGAGAGATGAGACAGTACTCGAGAGACGAGATAGTAGTGGAGAGATGAGATAGTAGTATAGAGACGAGACAGTAGTGGAGAGATGAGATAGTAGTGGAGAGATGAGACAGTAGTGGAGAGATGAGGCATTAGTGGAGAGATGAGACAGTAGTGGAGAGATGAGATAGTAATATAGAGACGAGACAGTATTGGAGAGATGAGACAGTACTCGAGAGACGAGACAGTAGTGGAGAGATGAGATAGTAGTATAGAGATGAGACAGTAGTGGAGAGATGAGACAGTAGTGGAGAGATGAGATAGTAGTATAGAGATGAGACAGTAGTGGAGAGATGAGACAGTAGTGGAGAGATGAGATAGTAGCGGGGAGATGAGATAGTAGTGGAGAGATGAGATGGGAGTAAAGAGATGAGACAGTATTGAATAGATAGGACAGTAGTGGAGAGATGAGACAGTAGCAGAGAGATGAGACAGTAGTGGAGAGATGAGATAGTAGTATAGAGACGAGACAGTAGTGGAGAGATGAGACAGTACTCGAGAGACGAGATAGTAGTGGAGAGATGAGATAGTAGTATAGAGACGAGACAGTAGTGGAGAGATGAGATAGTAGTGGAGAGATGAGACAGTAGTGGAGAGATGAGGCATTAGTGGAGAGATGAGACAGTAGTGGAGAGATGAGATAGTAATATAGAGACGAGACAGTATTGGAGAGATGAGACAGTACTCGAGAGACGAGACAGTAGTGGAGAGATGAGATAGTAGTATAGAGACGAGACAGTATTGGAGAGATGAGACAGTACTCGAGAGACGAGACAATAGTGGAGAGGTGAGACAATAGTGGAGAGATGAGACAGTAGTGGAGAGATGAGATAGTAGTATAGAGACGAGACAGTATTGGAGAGATGAGACAGTAGTGGAGAGATGAGATAGTAGTGGAGAGATGAGACAGTAGTGGAGAGATGAGACAGTAGTGGAGAGATGAGATAGTAGTGGAGAGGTGAGACAGTAGTGGAGAGATGAGACAGTAGTGGAGAGGTGAGACAGTAGTGGAGAGATGAGACAGTAGTGGAGAGATGAGATAGTAGCAGAGAGATGAGACAGTAGTGGAGAGATGAGATAGTAGTATAGAGACGAGACAGTAGTGGAGAGATGAGACAGTACTCGAGAGACGAGATAGTAGTGGAGAGATGAGATAGTAGTATAGAGACGAGACAGTAGTGGAGAGATGAGATAGTAGTGGAGAGATGAGACAGTAGTGGAGAGATGAGGCATTAGTGGAGAGATGAGACAGTAGTGGAGAGATGAGATAGTAATATAGAGACGAGACAGTATTGGAGAGATGAGACAGTACTCGAGAGACGAGACAGTAGTGGAGAGATGAGATAGTAGTATAGAGACGAGACAGTAGTGGAGAGATGAGACAGTAGTGGAGAGGTGAGACAGTAGTGGAGAGATGAGACAGTAGTGGAGAGATGAGACAGTAGTGGAGAGGTGAGACAGTAGTGGAGAGATGAGACAGTAGTGGAGAGATGAGATAGTAGTATAGAGACGAGACAGTAGTGGAGAGATGAGACAGTAGTGGAGAGATGAGATAGTAGTATAGAGACGAGACAGTAGTGGAGAGATGAGACAGTAGTGGAGAGACGAGACAGTAGTGGAGAGATGAGATAGTAGTATAGAGACGAGACAATAGTGGAGAGGTGAGACAGTAGTGGAGAGATGAGACAGTAGTGGAGAGATGAGACAGTAGTGGAGAGATGAGAAGAGATGAGACAGTAGTGGAGAGATGAGACAGTAGTGGAGAGATGAGACAGTAGTGGAGAGATGAGACAGTAGTGGAGAGATGAGACAGTAGTGGAGAGATGAGACAGTAGTGGAGAGATGAGACAGTAGTGGAGAGATGAGACAGTAGTGGAGAGATGAGACAGTAGTGGAGAGATGAGACAGTAGTCGAGAGATGAGACAGTAGTGGAGAGATGAGACAGTAGTGGAGAGACGAGACAGTAGTGGAGAGATGAGATAGTAGTGGAGAGATGAGACAGTAGTGGAGAGATGAGACAGTAGTGGAGAGATGAGACAGTAGTCGAGAGATGAGACAGTAGTGGAGAGATGAGACAGTAGTGGAGAGATGAGACAGTAGTGGAGAGATGAGATAGTAGTATAGAGACGAGACAGTATTGGAGAGATGAGACAGTACTCGAGAGACGAGACAATAGTGGAGAGGTGAGACAGTAGTGGAGAGATGAGACAGTAGTGGAGAGATGAGACAGTAGTGGAGAGATGAGAAGAGATGAGACAGTAGTGGAGAGATGAGACAGTAGTGGAGAGATGAGACAGTAGTGGAGAGATGAGACAGTAGTGGAGAGATGAGACAGTAGTCGAGAGATGAGACAGTAGTGGAGAGATGAGACAGTAGTGGAGAGACGAGACAGTAGTGGAGAGATGAGACAGTAGTGGAGAGATGAGACAGTAGTGGAGAGATGAGATAGTAGTATAGAGACGAGACAGTATTGGAGAGATGAGACAGTACTCGAGAGACGAGACAATAGTGGAGAGGTGAGACAGTAGTGGAGAGATGAGACAGTAGTGGAGAGATGAGACAGTAGTGGAGAGATGAGAAGAGATGAGACAGTAGTGGAGAGATGAGACAGTAGTGGAGAGATGAGACAGTAGTGGAGAGATGAGACAGTAGTCGAGAGATGAGACAGTGTGGAGAGATGAGACAGTAGTGGAGAGATGAGAAGAGATGAGAAGGGAAAAGATGAAACACCAATCTAGGGTATTGGAGCACCAAAGTCCAGATGTGAGAGCTTTCCAGTCGGTATTTTTGCTCGAGTATTCCGATAGTCCAAATTGATTCCAAAATTTTCTAATCAGACTAGCCAAGCGAGCCTTTCTCGTATATAAGCCTAACCTAAAAGCGTTTTCATTTTTTTCGCGCTGTATCGTTTTTAATTTAATCATGTCTAGAAGCCCTCTCATCTATCATGGCGTGCAGGTGTTGATCCCCATTGAACCATAATTGCACGCCGTCGTGTGGGATGATTAATGCTGGCGAGAAAGAAACCTTATCTTCAAATGGACCTAGCGGCGTCATTGTTGAATAATGGGAAATTAATGGGTAATGTTGACCGTGCTGAAATTTCTCAGTTTTCCCAACTGTGGCTTGACTCAAAAGTTGATCTGCCAAGCAGAAATGACAAAGTTTCCTATTAGAAATTTTCAATTTCAAACCATTAATAGAATTCCTTAGAAATTCTTATTCCAAAACCAGTATTTTATATTCCCTGTGGAGTAACTCATGCTAAGGGCCAAAAAAAGTAGGGAACATATCACAAGGAATTAGGCTTGAGAATGGTTGGGCAACATTTTCCTGGCTTCTCTGACTCCGAGACATGATGCCCTGTACAATAGTTTAGTTCTTTATAAATTGTGTGCTGCTTTTTTGTAGCAAGCTACGTTCCCACGAAAGGTATAAAATTATTTCGAGAATTGTAGTCGTAATATAATGAAACAGGCTTTGCTCTACTGTTTTGCATCATTATTCCACAGTTATTATAATAATAGTTTGCGGTTTCATTACAGCGAAGAAAGTTACTTTAGAAATTGCGAGACGATCATGAGTCATCTGCTAGCTAAATAACTTGATTATAACAATATTAATGAGTTGGATTGGATTGGATTGGTGGATTGGAGAGTTAAGAGGTAGACTAAATGTTTGTGGAGGCAGATTAGATAGTAGAAGAGGTAGATAGGAGAGTAGAGGGGTAGATAGGAGAGTAGAGGGGTGGATAGGTGAGTAGAGGGGTGGATAGGAGAGTAGAGGGGTGGATAGGAGAGTAGAGAGGTAGATTGGAGAGTAGAGAGGTAGATAGGAGAGTAGAGGGGTAGATTGGAGAGTAGAGAGGTAGATTGGAGAGTAGAGAGGTAGATAGGAGAGTAGAGGGGTGGATAGGAGAGTAGAGGGGTGGATAGGAGAGTAGAGGGGTGGATAGGAGAGTAGAGAGGTAGATAGTAGAGTAGAGAGGTAGATAGGAGAGTAGAGGGGTAGATAGGAGAGTAGAGAGGTAGATAGGAGAGTAGAGGGGTAGATAGGAGAGTAGAGGGGTGGATAGGAGAGTAGAGGGGTGGATAGGAGAGTAGAGGGGTGGATAGGAGAGTAGAGGGGTGGATAGGAGAGTAGAGAGGTAGATAGGAGAGTAGAGAGGTAGATAGGAGAGTAGAGAGGTAGATAGGAGAGTAGAGGGGTGGATAGGAGAGTAGAGGGGTGGATAGGAGAGTAGAGGGGTGGATAGGAGAGTAGAGAGGTAGATAGGAGAGTAGAGAGGTAGATAGGAGAGTAGAGGGGTAGATAGGAGAGTAGAGAGGTAGATAGGAGATTAGAGAGTAGAGGGGTAGATAGGAGAGTACAGGGGTGGATAGGAGAGTAGAGGGGTGGATAGGAGAGTAGAGGGGTAGATAGGAGAGTAGAAAGAGATTGATAGAAGTTGAGATGGACTGGCAGCAGTTAATGAAAATAAAAAATGAAGCAACGTTAATTAATTTTAATATTCGTATATTCTTGATCAGAAATCTATTTGAGATGGCAGCTATAGAGCCGCTAGTTGCCTATGTCTAAAGGTATAGTGCTGAATGCCATTTTTTGCTTAGTATTATATGCACGCTCACACATATAGCTATGCAGCACATGCATACGGGGCACACTTGGGCCAGTTTGAGAGAGTTTTCAAGTGCGCGCCCACTTCAGAATAGCAGAGAGAAAATAGAAGCTATTTGCCAGAGGCACCCTAGCAAATTTCAGGCCTGACACTATGAGAAATGAATAGAGCTCTATTGGAATAGAGTGCTCAGCTTGGAGGCTGAGAAAAAGCAGTAAAACTCAATTTTGAAGCAATCTCAGCGCTGTCTCTCTGCGGACTATGGAGAAACCTTTTTTCGTCTAGCTAGCAAGTCCCGAAATTCCAAGGCCACCCAGAAAGAAGGCAGGTTTTTGTCCGACTGTTCATAGCTATGCGGCGATGGAAACTTGAACAAGTCTGAAGGAAACCTGGCGATATTGAAATTTAAGGGATAAATATAACTTTACGTATGTTAAAAGCCCGGAACTGCAGACAACTCGAAACTCTGACAACCCGAAACTCTGACAATCCGAGACTCTTAAAGCCCGAAACTCTGACAGCCCGAAACTCTGACAACCCGAAACTCTGATAATCAGAAACTCTGACAATCCGAAACTCTGACAAACCGAAACTCTGACAATCCGAAACTCTGACAATCCGAAACTCTAACAACTCGAAACTCTTAACAACTCGAAACTCTGACAATCCGAAACTCTGACAACCCGAAACTCTGACAACCCGAAACTCTGACAATCCAAAACTCTGACAAACCGAAACTCTGACAATCCGAAACTATGTTAATCCGAAACTCTGACAATCCGAAACTCTGACAACCCGAAACTCTGACAACCCGAAACTCTGACAACCCGAAACTCTGACAACCCAAAATTCTAACAACCCGAAACTCTGACAACCCAAAATTCTGACAACCCGAAACTCTGACAATCCGAAACTCTGACAATCCGAAACTCTGACAACCCGAAACTCTGACGACCCGAAACTCTGAAAACCCGAAACTCTGACAGCCCGAAACTCTGACAACCCGAAATTCTGACAACCCGAAACTCTGACAATCCGAAACTCTGACAATCCGAAACTCTGACAATCCGAAACTCTGACAACCCGAAACTCTGACAACCCGAAATTCTGACAACCCGAAACTCTGACAACCCGAAATTCTGACAACCCGAAACTCTGACAACCCAAAATTCTGACAACCCGAAACTCTGACAACCCGAAACTCTGACAACTAAAATTCTGACAATCCGAAACTCTGACAATCCGAAACTCTGACAATCCGAAACTCTGACAACCCGAAACTCTGACAACCCGAAACTCTGACAACCCGAAACTCTGACAATCCGAAACTCTGACAACCCGAAACTCTGACAACCCAAAACTCTGACAACCCGAAACTCTGACAGCCCGAAACTCTGACAGCCCGAAACTCTGACAATCCGAAACTCTGACAGCCCGAAACTCTGACAATCCGAGACTCTGAAAACCCGAAACTCTGACAACCCGAGACTCTGACATCCCGAAACTCTGACAATCCGAAACTCTGACAACCCGAAACTCTGACAACCCGAAATTCTGACAACCCGAAACTCTGACAACCCAAAATTCTAACAACCTGAAACTCTGACAACCCGAAATTCTGACAACCTGAAACTCTGACAATCCGAAACTCTGACAATCCGAAACTCTGACAACCCGAAACTCTGACAACCCGAAACTCTGACAACCCGAAACTCTGACAGCCCGAAACTCTGACAACCCGAAATTCTGACAACCCGAAACTCTGACAATCCGAAACTCTGACAATCCGAAACTCTGACAACCCGAAACTCTGACAATCCGAAACTCTGACAACCCGAAACTCTGACAACCCGAAACTCTGACAACCCGAAACTCTGATAATCCGAAACACTGACAATCCGAAACTCTGACAACCCGAAACTCTGATAATCCGAAACTCTGACAATCCGAAACTCTGAGAGTCTGAAACTCTGATAATCCGAAACTCTGACAATCCGAAACTCTGACAATCCGAAACTCTGAGAATCTGAAACTCTGACAGCCCGAAACTCTGACAATCCGAAACTCTTAAAGCCCGCAACTCTGACAACCCGAAACTCTGACAACCCGAAACTCTGACAACCCGAGACTCTGTCATCCCGAAACTCTGACAACCCGAGACTCTGTCATCCCGAAACTCTGACAACCCGAGACTCTGACATCCCGAAACTCTGACAATCCGAAACTCTGACAACCCGAAACTCTGACAACCCGAAATTCTGACAACCCGAAACTCTGACAACCCGAGACTCTGACAACCCGAGACTCTGACAACCCGAGACTCTGACAACCCGAGACTCTGACAACCCGAGACTCTGACAACCCGAGACTCTGACAACCCGAGACTCTGACAACCCGAAACTCTGACAACCCGAGACTCTGACATCCCGAAACTCTGACAACCCGTTAATTCCAGAAACCCGGAACTGGTTAAACCCAACGGGCCCCCTAAAAATATCGGAGTAAAATCCTAGAGATAGCATTATAAAATTATGTTAATGACTTTCGTTGCTGACTGACATTCATAGAGTGAGTGACCGCTCCACAGCAGTCTCATGGGCCTTGGATACAAGGGAACTCAATTATGTGGATTCACACACAGCTGTAATATTAAATCTAGAATGGGGATAATTATTGCGGTCGCAAATATTCGCTTGAGGAAATTCTGCTCAAAAGAGAAATTACGAAAGGGACCAGCTCGGAGTAGGAGTAGGAGAAAGAGAAAGTGAGTAAGGGCCAACTTTGGTGGTAGCAATTTTTTTTCGCATTTATTATTGTAAGCGAATTTTCGTCTCCAGTCCTCTGCAATAATTCATCAGTTCCCTGAGGCTGCGCTTGGAATCCCAATTTGGGATCTCCGTTAAGAGTTGGGATGTTAAATTGCTAAAGGGATTAAAGAATATAGGGGTAAACTCTGAGTTGTCTAACTTTCGAATTCAGTCGCTTACAATGCTTTCTCTCCCTACACTAGTAATGCAACGACATTTATTTTCTTTGTGACTTTGATCTATCTTGTGTAAAATAAGATTAGTAAAACACCGAGTTGCTTCCCTTCCTCAAACACTGACCTCAAATGGCCCTGATTCTTATTTTCTTCGAGCTGAATAAGACTATCTATAGCAGGGGTAGGCAAACTTATTTGCTGGCGGGCCAAAGAGAGAACCTAAAAGACGACAGCGGGCCGCATTGACTGTATAAATATGAGATAGAGGAGAAGAGACACTGGAGAGATGAGACACGAAGAGATTAAACACAGAAAGATGATACACGAGAGGGATGAGACACTGGAGAGATAAGACACGGGAGAGATGAGACACGGGAGAGATGAGACACGGGAGAGATGAGACACGGGAGAGATGAGACACGGGAGAAATGAGACACGGGAGAGATGAGACACGGGAGAGATGAGACACGGGAGAGATGAGACACGGGAGAGATAAGACACGGGAGAGATGAGACACGGGAGAGATGAGACACAGGAGAGCTGAGACACGGGAGAGATTAGACATGGGAGAGATGAGGCACGGGAGAGATTAGACACGGGAGAGATAAGACAGGGGAGAGATAAGACACGGGTGAGATGAGACACGGGTGAGATGAGACACGGGTGAGATGAGACACGGGTGAGATGAAACAGGACACTGTAGATGTCAGAAGGTGCAACGGGCCGGATTTGGGAGCTTCGAGGGCCGCATCTGGCCCGCGGGCCGGAGTTTGCCGACCCCTGATCTATAGAGATGTAGATTTTTCTATATGGGCGTGATTTTCGATTTTCACACCTGCTCAGTAGGCTCTAGGATTATTATTATTTCGAATTCCTCTATAGCTTAGGGAGAGGTTCGCACCTCGTTTAGATGGACTGGCAAATGGTCAGGGAAGGAAAGTCGGACATGGGTGAGTCATCGAATCATTTTCTTTTCTATGAACCTTCTCTATCAGAAGAGTTCCTTGCTGATTTCCGCGTCCCGCTGTGCGGCACCCCCCCTGGTGTGAAACACGAGAATTTATTCAAGAATTCTGGATTTATTTTCCTAGAAAAGAAAAGAGAAGAAAAAGAACTGAAATCCCAGACAGAATCAAAGAATTGCAGCGATAGAAAGGCTCAGGAATATTGGCCAGTTTGGGTGTCCTATGGTCAGTAGAATCCCATATTTCATATATTAGTCCTTTAGATATACAGCACCACTACTGCCCTTATCCTTTGTTTACACAGCATTGGTCGGCAACCTTTGAATATACTATTGCTAGCCAAATTGAGATTTTATAATATGACTTGGGGTAAGAAAATATTGTACGAGGGAAGCATATGAGAGGGGAGAGTTGATGCAGAGAAGTGGTGAGACTGGTGAGATGTCCAGATGTCCAGATGAGACACTGGAAAGACAGCGGAGAGAGATAAGTCACGGGATAGATATGACAGGGGTTAGAAAAGACAGGGGAGAGATTAGGCAGGGGAGAGATAAGACATGTGAGAGATAAGATAGGGGAGAGATAAGACATGGGATAGATAAAAAACGGGAGAGATTAGGCAGGGGAGAAATAAGTCACGCGAGAGATAAGACATGTGAGAGATAAGACACGGGAGAGATAAGACACGGGAGAGATAAGACAGGGGAGAGATAAGACAGGGGAAAGATAAGACAGGGGTTAGAAAAGACAGGGGAGAGATAAGACATGTGAGAGATAAGACATGTGAGAGATAAGACACGGGCGAGATAAGACACGGGAGAGATAAGACATGTGAGAGATAAGACACGGGCGAGATAAGACACGGGAGAGATAAGACATGTGAGAGATAAGACAGGGGTTAGAAAAGACAGGGGAGAGATTAGGCAGGGGAGAGATAAGACACGGGAGAGAAAAGACACGGGAGAGATAAGACAGAGGAGAGACAAGACATGGGATTGATAAGACAGGTGAGAGTTAAAACAGATGAGATATTAAGCAGGAGAGATAGACACAGGCAAAGAGAATAATGTACGAGTTGATAGATTAAGTATTTTTAAATCCAATGCATGTAATAAGAAATATTTTCTTAGTTTAAAACAGCTGCATTACCCTAACAGAAAATATGATTTTCAACTTTGTCAACTAATACCTAGCGCGGTATATACGGTCGTAGCTAATAGGGTTCGCGCGGTGTCAGCTGGCCAAATTGTGTCAAAAGCCTGTCTTGCACTGCTAAGACAGGATTTCTTGAAGCCATGCAGACACCCCACAGATGTCAGACGCCTCCCCTATTTCTTTGCTCGCGAACAAAAAAGCATATTTATCGTCCCACCAGCTCGGATTCTTCTGGCTTTTGTCGAATACTTTCTCTCGTCAAACTTTTTTAGTTCTTCTCGTATTAAGCATTGGAAACAGAAGCGCCCTGTACGCTCGTATTGTTGCATTGCCACTGTTTTAGTTGCCAGGTGCTGGTTCATTCTAACGACCAAACCCCACCAAAATAAGAATCAGTCGGCATCCAGGCTTGCTGACTTCCTACTAACTGTCTATAGCTGATCATGAGATCAAAGCCGAAAAGAAGAACAGTTTGTTGCTTTTACTTGTCTTCTTTTTTTTCTTGCTTTGCCAATCTTGCTTCACGCGCCTGTCCGTCAGTTGGTCTCGACTTCTGTGCCAACCCGGATTTAAGGGCGGTGGTCGGAACGCACAGTCAATTACTGAAGCCATTCGAGCATAGCAATTGGTGTGTATAGAATGGGATACACTGTGGAAGCCAGCTGCAGTAGCTATGCCTTTACTATGTAACTTGCTTGAAAGTTGCCGCCCCGTCTTCTGTGTGAGTCATTTTCCTCTAGCACTCTCCGTATTAAGAGCTGGGGCGAGTAAAACTCTATCTATCTATCTATCTATCTATCTATCTATTTATCTATCCATCTATCTATCTATCCATCTATCTATCTATCTATCTATCTATCTATCCATCTATCTATCCATCTATCTATCTATCTATCTATCTATCTATCTATTTATCTATCCATCTATCTATCTATCCATCTATCTATCTATCTATCTATCTATCTATCTATCTATCTATCTATCTATCTATCTATCTATCTATCTATCTATCTATCTATCTATCCATCTATCTATCTATCTATCTATCTATCTATCTATCTATCTATCTATCTATCTATCTATCTATCTATCTATCTGTCTATCTATCTGTCTATCTATTTATCTATCCATCTATCTATCTATCCATCTATCTATCTATCTATCTATCTATCTATCCATCTATCTATCCATCTATCTATCTATCTATCTATCTATCCATCTATCTATCTATCTATCTATCTGTCTATCTATCTATCTAATTAGTCATCAAGCTAGCTTGTAGTTGCATAATTAAAAGTAAGCCACACGTGTAACAACTCACTTGCCAGAGTAAAAACCTAGAGGATGTTTCCAAAATTCAGCACAGACAGGCATAGCATTGGTAGCAGCCCTATTGACACCTCAAATACAGTGGCCATTGGAGGGCCAAAATTATGCATTATGCATTAATCAAGAATGCAGCTATAATCCAGCAGATTCAAAAGCTTAATTAGCCGCTAGCGCAGGTATAAGGAAATTTGCTAGCTTAGTCATATATTTCTAGCTCTTTGAGTCTATGAACTAATAAGCCTTTTCTAGCATCCTGTTTCACAAAGCCAGCCTCTTATCATAAAAATGGGATCTGGAGTGAAAAAGCTCAGTTTCTTCCTACTCTATATGAATCATAGATTATTCAGTAATATTTGAAGGGCCACTTTTTGGGCCTGAACTAAACTGTTACGGGATGCTCCTCCCATTCTAGAAAAAAAGCTAGGATTTTTTGTGTACCGATTCCACATGCCCCTCGTGTCTTGTCTCGTCTTTCCAGCGCAGGTAAATGCAACAGTTTTTTTCAGACGGCCGTGTAGTTTTTTAATGTGTTCCTTTTTTTCATTTCCAAGGCTGTGCTTTTAAAAAAATGAAGATTGACTGCCTGCTGAACTGCGTAGATGGGACTGCTTGTTAGGGATTCTTGTAGCTAAACTGCAAATAATTAAGGCTCTCCCCCTAGGGGGTCGGCGGGAGAAATACTGCCCTCGAAACTCCCTAAAACGAAAAATTGACCCCTTCAAAACTCTCCTCTCCCTACCTTGTTTCTTGCCAGTCTCATCTCTCCCCTGTCTCATCTCTCCCCTGTCTCATCTCTCCCCTGTCTCATCTCTCCCCTGTCTCATCTCTCCCCTGTCTCATCTCTCCCCTGTCTCATCTCTCCCCTGTCTCATCTCTCCCCTGTCTCATCTCTCCCCTGTCTCATCTCTCCCCTGTCTCATCTCTCCCCTGTGTCATCTCTCACCTGTCTCATCTCTCACCTGTTTCATCTCTCCTTTGTCTCATCTCTCACCTGTTTCATCTCTCACCTGTCTCATCTCTCACCTGTCTCATCACTCACCTGTATCATCTCTCCCCTGTCTCATCTCTCACCAGTCTCATCTTTCCCCTGTCTCATCTCTCACCTGTCTCATCTCTCACCTGTCTCATCTCTCGATATATCATCTCTCACCTGTCTCATCTCTCCCCTGTCTCATCTCTCACCTGTCTCATCTCTCACCTTACTCATCTCTTCACTCGATCCGCTTTCGTCTTTTAGATTATCTACTGTGAGGCAAATAATTTTGCTTTGCATTATCTCCATAAGGGTGTACACTAGAACAAACGTACTATTGCGATAGCTTTCCCATTTTCAGGTAAATCATAAACCTCTGGAACTACAAGTATGAAACCTTATTGCATGAGAGGGAAGCCATCGCACCTTACATGCAGAAAGATTTTTCTTCTAAGGATTGAAAAATGCATTTTTTTCCAGGGTTAGGAATAAACAAAAATCTCGGCGCAGTTAGAAACGGATCGTTCAAGATTGACAAGGTCAGATAGCTGGGTTGCACAGCTTTGAGGCCTGAGGTGGGGGCTATGAGATTTCGTGACAGCCTGGGCACGCGACGTGCCGACGCTTGGGAGCCATGCTGTCTCCTCACAAACTTTGGTTAAACCTGGAATCGCTTGAGCGTTTGGCTAGTAAGGAATGTAGAAGGGAATTTTTCGGTCATAATGAATTTAGGCTTCTTTGAGAGGGTATTAGAATGCGCAGTCTTGGGATTCGACCTGTCCTAGGCTGTTTTGGTTGTGGATTTTAAGCCTGCATTTTTTTCTGAAAGAAAGCAGATAGCACAGACATTTAACTACGACTACGGCACATTCGGTGACACTAGACCTGAGCACACACGCACACAGATACCGTACGCAGGCACACGCTCACACAGGTGTGTACATCTGCCCTGACATTCTCATTGTCAGGCAGTGTACATTTCATTGTGCCTTGTAGGTGGGCCCTCAAGGGCGTAAATTGCACGACAAGCCTCCGAAGCCGTCTCTCCGCGGCTGCGCCCCGAATGGAATCGACCTTAAGGACATTGGTGCGAGAGGCAAATGCGTTAGACTCTGCCACCGACTCCCTTTTACCGACGATAATTACGATTAAAAATATCCCCTAGAAAATCCACAAAAGTCACGCCTTTAAAAGTCGTTGATAAACTGACTACTCGTTGTAGGTCGCATCGAGACTTCAACCGCGGTGACCACAACGCCGCTAGACTACGAAAAACGTCGTCAACACCAGCTGGTTATCCAAGCCTCCTCTGGAGATCAGGCGGCCTTAACCCGGGTGGACATTCAAATACTCAACGTAGACGACAGTCAGCCCTACTGCGTCCAGTCAGTCTACACCGCGGTACTGCCAGAGAAGTCACCAGCCCAGACCCCCGTTGTCCAGGTGACCGCAATCGACCTCGACAGCGCTGTGAAGTACCGCCTGCTGCCTAGCGACACATTCGTCGTGGACGAAGACACGGGCCTGATCTCGGTGAAAACTCCGCCGGACTTCACACTGAAGGCGAGCCACTCCGTGACGCTGGTTGCAGTCTCGGTCGACGATCCGCTGACAACGGCCAAGTGCTCCGTTCATGTTCGCATCATCAATCGGAACAACCAGAAGCCTCTACTTCAGGACATTGCTGATCCAATAATTGTCAACGCCGAGACTGCCCAGCCAGGTCAGAAGCTTTTGCAGGTTCGAGCCACTGATCTCGACGGCTACCCTCCGCTAACCTACACTCTGAGTCCGCCGAGTGATGCATTTGCCATGGGTCTGTTTTCTGGGGAGTTCTGGCTCACAGCGAGGCCTCCTTTGAGCGTGTACAACTTCACAGTGTCCAGCAGCGATGCGGTTCATTTGGTCACCAAGCCGCTCACCGTCCGAGTGGATTCTGCCAGCGGCGGAGTTCGCTTTGCTCGTCGTCTGTACGTCTTCACCTTGGCTAAAGGTGCGCCAACAAGCCAGCTGATTGGCAAGCTGGATGTGACCCCAGCAACGCCCGATGTGACGTCATCGATACTGGCGGATCCAAGCCTGCCAGCTCCGCCCTTTCGTCTGATTGGCTTCGAGTTATATCCAAGCCAGCCAATCAGCGAGCCAGGCGATCACGTGTTCGCCGTGAAAGCCGCTTCAGCAACAGGCGAAGACTACGCAACAGTGCGAGTCACTGTCCAGTCGGCCAATCGTTTTCAGCCTGCGTTTGCGGAGGCCTCGCCAATCACAATCCTGGTCTCCGAGGCAACCAGGGTGGGCCGAGCAGTCGGACAAGTAGTCTGCAAAGACTCCGATGCCGACCAGTTTGTCTCCGTGGCAGTCACTGGCGAGTCGCCAGTGCAGGCGGTGAGGCACACGGGCCGGCTGGTCCTGACCGAACCCCTGGACCGCGAGACCCGGCCCGAGTACCTCATTAACCTGGTGTGCTGGGACAGCGGAGAGCCGAGACTGACTGCCAGTGCCACTGTTCGGGTGAGGGTCCGCGTGCGAAATAGTTGTTGCCATGGTAACTGATCGAAACGAGAGTGAGACATGGGAGAGGGAAAGATATATTAGGGAGAGCTGCGATAAGGGAGAGATGAGATAAGAGAGAGATGAGATTAGGGAGAGATGAGATTAGGGAGAGATGAGATTAGGGAGAAATGAGATTAGGGTGAGATGAGATTAGGGAGAAATGAGATTAGGGTGAGATGAGATTAGGGAGAAATGAGATTAGGGTGAGATGAGATTAGGGAGAGATGAGATTAGGGAGAGATGAGATTAGGGAGAAATGAGATTAGGGGGGAGATAAGATTAGGGAGAGATGAGATTAGGGAGAGATGAGATTGGGGGAGATGAGATTATGGAGAGATAAGATTAGGGAGAGCCGAGATTAGGGAGAGATGAGATTAGGGTGAGTTGAGATTAGGGAGAGCCGAGATTAGGGAGAGATGAGATCATGAAGAGATGAGATTATGGAGAGATGAGATTAGGGAGAGATGAGATTGGGGGAGATGAGATCATGAAGAGATGAGATTATGGAGAGATGAGATTAGGGAGAGCCGAGATTAGGGTGAGATGAGATTAGGGAGAGATGGGATTAGGGGGAGATGAGATTAGGGAGAGATGAGATTAGGGGGAGATCAGAATTTTGTGAGCTGAGATTAGAGATAATGAGATTTTGGAGAGTCTCCAAAATTAGGGGGAGATAAGACATGGGTAGGGACACATAGTAAATAAGACAAACTAGTTTTGGAAGGTACATTGAATGTAATTTAGAAGCTTTACAGTTTATTTCTGGACTTCGGTACTGGATTAGCTAATCCTTTTTAATAATGTACATTACTTAAAGCCGGTAAAGCATGACAGTAACATATTTGCATTTAGATTATGCTAGTTATTCAATGACAAAACCTCGTTCCTACAATATTTGCAAACTGAGCTACTATAGGTGCACGAGTACACAAAGCTAATCTATATTAGCATTAGCATTAGAAAATTATTCAAATACAGAACGGCAGTCAAAAGCATAGTATTCGGCATAGTATTTTTCAGTACTATAAAATCAGGTTAAATTGAATGTATCAATATAGCACAGTTGTATTAGCTACACCATTTTTAGTAGAATAATGCTGAGTAAAAGCAGAAGCAGAAACTCTAGAAACAAAAGAATATTTATTGTCTGCACCTTTTTAAGCGTTCGACCTTAACTAAAATCATTTTTTGCCTTGCTATTTTATAGTGTAAGGAAGGCTTTTTTGCAGGGAAGTTTCGGAAAATGCTTTCGAAAGCAGTTTTCTGCTGCCTAAATTGATGGCTTGCATTGGGGGGGCAGAGATAAAAGGCACATATGGTCTAGAGGAAATGGGAGAAATAATAAGATGAATGTCCTGGAAAGCAGGCGTAGAGGAACATACAGGCGTGGCTGTGGGATTTTTATGTACAGGGAAAATAAGCTTCAGACTGCAGCGAGGGAGCAGGTTAGGAAAACATGAATGCAGTTATCGACAGAGAGAGATGTAGGGAGTGGAGTAGAGATGTAGGGAGTGGAGTAGAGATGTAGGGAGTGGAGTAGAGATGTAGGGAGTGGAGTAGAGATATAGGGAGTGGAATAGAGATGTAGGGAGTGGAGTAGAGATATAGGGAGTGGAGTAGAGATGTAGGGAGTGGAATAGAGATGTAGGGAGTGGAATAGAGATGTAGGGAGTGGAGTAGAGATATAGGGAGTGGAGTAGAGATGTAGGGAGTGGAGTAGAGATGTAGGGAGTGGAGTAGAGATATAGGGAGTGGAATAGAGATGTAGGGAGTGGAATAGAGATGTAGGGAGTGGAGTAGAGATATAGGGAGTGGAGTAGAGATGTAGGGAGTGGAATAGAGATGTAGGGAGTGGAATAGAGATGTAGGGAGTGGAGTAGAGATGTAGGGAGTGGAGTAGAGATGTAGGGAGTGGAGTAGAGATGTAGGGAGTGGAGTAGAGATGTAGGGAGTGGAATAGAGATGTAGGGAGTGGAATAGAGATGTAGGGAGTGGAGTAGAGATATAGGGAGTGGAGTAGAGATGTAGGGAGTGGAGTAGAGATGTAGGGAGTGGAGTAGAGATATAGGGAGTGGAGTAGAGATGTAGGGAGTGGAATAGAGATGTAGGGAGTGGACTAGAGATGTAGGGAGTGGAATAGAGATGTAGGGAGTGGAGTAGAGATATAGGGAGTGGAGTAGAGATGTAGGGAGTGGAATAGAGATGTAGGGAGTGGAGTAGAGATATAGGGAGTGGAATAGAGATGTAGGGAGTGGAGTAGAGATGTAGGGAGTATAATAGAGATGTAGGGAGTCTAGTAGAGATAGGGTGCAGATTTAGGGAGTGCAGTAGAGATGTAGGGAACTGGAGTAGAGATGTAGGGAACTGGAGTAGAGATGTAGGGAACTGATGTGGAGATGTGAGGAGTGGAGTAGAGATGTAGGGAAATTGTGTAGAGATGTAGGGAGATTGTGTAGAGATGTAGGGAAATGGAGTAGATATGTAGGGAACAATTCTAGAGATGTAAATGGAGATGCTGGGAATAGAGATCTATTAAGGTATCTAGGCGTTAGTATATGGATTAACATCAGTTTAACAAATTTAATCCAGCATCCATCAATTTCTTCGGACAAGTGTCTGTTTATCCGTTTATAAATCATGCATAGCCGATAGTGTTTTTAAAGTATAAAGTCTTTCATGTTTATTTCTCGAATAAATAGCAATGGTCATGCCCAGATTATTAAGGCTTAGTCACTTAGTGACTGTTGAAAAAGACAGTTGTATAGATTTGCCCAGAAACAACGCGAAAGCTAAACCTACAGAGAAAATTCTATAAAATCCATACAGTGCGTGCCTCTCTGCTTACTCTATACTGCATCTCCTTTGTCATCTTATAGTTTTTTTTAAGGACAGTGGCAGTGGCTGCTGCTCAAAACACAGAACCTTTACGGAGACAAAGAAAGACAAAGAGAAAAGTTGCCTGACTGCATGTCTGTCTGTCTCATACTACGAGTATGTCATATGCTCTTACTAAGGGTTCGCCTCAATAATGCTAATACCATAAATTAGCTCATTTTTTGTATTAAGTAAAAGAGCTAAATACGAAGTATAAAAATTATCCCTCCCGATATCCCCATCCCCATCCTGAGTAGATTTAGCCGATTGCAGGACTCATAAATCAGGTCTTTGTGTTTTTAGTTTGATTTGAGCAATGACCTAGCTATTGTCCAAAGCGCGGTTGTCAATCATGTTTGGCCAATTGTTTGTCAGATGACATATTAGATTTACTCAGCACAGGTAAAGCAACCAGGGAGCCACTGTACATCATTATTTTTCTCTCTTTCTCTCTTACCGTGCCTAATATAATCCTCTCCCGTGGACAGAATGCTCTTTGAGGTCAATACCCTGTTTAATCAGCGGAAAAGATCTATTAAGCCTCTATTTGAGCATATAGCTCAAATTAACCCGTAGGCCACACACAGGCTAAGATATATGGAAATGATAATATAATTTAAATTTTGGTCTTTGAGATTTTGTTTGAACTTTTTTACGAAGAACCCTGCCGAGGTTGAATTGGGGTTAAGAAGCATGACAAGGAATACCAAATCACGGATGATTTCGGCGAGCGGGTAGTTATATCCGAAAAATTATAGATTTTTAAGGTTTTTTTTCAAAGAGCGTTTTCAAAGAGGTACACATTTGCCTGTAAGCAGATATTTTCGGATCTCCCTACTGTAAGTAAGGCCTTAGAGTTTAGTTTCGTTCATTCACGAGAATCGAAAATAGATATATACCTGTACTGTCTTATCTACTGGGGCTTATTTATGAGACTGGAACCTTCAGGTACTGAGGTTAAGATGGGACTGTGACCTTCGGGTACTGAGGTTAAGATGGGACTGTGACCTTCGGATACTGAGGTTAAGATGGGACTGTGACCTTCGGGTACTGAGGTTAAGATGGGACTGTGACCTTCGGGTACTGAGGTTAAGATGGGACTGTGACCTTCGGGTACTGAGGTTAAGATGGGACTGCAATCTTCAGGTACTGTGGTTAAGATGGGACTGCAACCTTCAGGTACTGAGGTTAAGAAGCAAAAGAGAAAGTGCATACTTTTGATTGAATACCTGCTACCTGACCTTTCAGCTCGTCGTCCAGGATGCCAACGACAACGCGCCTGTGTTTATCGGCGAGCCATACTCGGTCACGGTGGCAGCTGAATTGCTACGCGTTTCCTCGCCGCTGCTGCGTATCGCAGCCACCGACGCGGACTCGGGCGTCAATGGTCTGGTCAACTATCGCCTGCTTCTGGGGGGCGGCAGTTTCTCAATCGCGGCCAAAACAGGCGAATTGAAGCTCACGGCTGTGCCACCTGCCATCGCCGCGTCTAACGGTGAGGATGACAGCATGCGCATGAGCCTGCTGGTTGAGGCATCGGACAGTTCGACTGATCTGTCGCCTTCCAGAAGACTCACCCTTGTCAGTGTTCGCTTCTTGGCAGCCTCAGAGCGGCCTCAACCAGCTCTATTTCCTATCAATCCGCTGGTGTTTCTGGTCAAAGAGGGCCTGAGCTCTGGCACTTTGATTGGCTTCTTAGCTCCACCCGGTGCCACCCTAACCCCCGCCGCGTGCGCTCTGGTGCCAGATAGCAGCTCGGCTCTCTTCTCTCTCACTAATAGCACTCTGAGAACTCGTCAGGTGCTAGACTATGAGAACCAGACAGCGTTTACTCTGCGACTGAACTGCTCAGCGGATGCTCGACTTGTGGTTCTAGTCGAGGACGTTGACGAGTATCGCCCGACTTTCGACAAAGCCGAGTACGGCGCGCGGCTGAGCGAGACTCCGCGCCAGGGTCGGGTCCTTCTCCGGGTCTCAGCTTTCGACTCTGACGGTGGCACCGCTGGTCGCGTCGGCTACTACCTGGTTGGTGAGGATGGCGCCATTGTGTCAAGCGACGCGGCGCGTTTCGCCGTCAACGCCAGCAGTGGCGAGGTCTATCTGGCGCGCGACTTCGAAGGAATGACCGGGGCCGGCATCGGCGATGACAGTGCCAGAGTTTTGACGAACTTCAGCCTGACTGTCCGAGCCAGTAGCGGTGTTCTTCACTCGGACAGTTTAGTACGGCTGCAGATGCCGGTGCCAGTGACCTCCGCCAACACACTCGGCGGCATCAGTGCACCGCTCCTAATCGCCGTCACGTCAACCGCAGCGGTCCTGCTAGTAACAACGGCAATCATCGTCGCTATTGTGGTCTACAGGCGTTGCTATCGACGCCAAACGAAGGGCATTCGAAGTCCTCCGTCGTCAACGGTCTACGACTCGTGCTTCGATCACGTGCCCCCGTTGCCACCTCCGAGAACTCTAACTGAGCTGACTCGTCTGAGCGCCGTCGGCACAACTCACAGCTCCGGCTTGGGCAGCTCGGAGGAGGAGCAGCAGCGCATGATGATGGACACAGACAGCAGCAACTGCTCGCTGCCGAAGGATCATCGCGAGTATCTCTACCGGCTAGGCGTTCGTCCTGCAGCGACCGACTTCAAACGCTCCGGCTTCGGTGGCTCTGTTGGAATCGGCGTTGGGGGCCATGGAGGTGGCGGAGTCAACAGCGAATTCGCCCACCACTCATCCGACAACCTCTGGTCCGAGGATGTGTACCAGTCGACTCCCGTGCCGAGTCTGGAGTTGCCGCCCCGCAATTCGACGCTGAGCTACACGGGCTACGGAGCTGCTCGGCTGCCCAGCCACCTGGTCTCCTGGACGCCGCAGTTTCAGCCGTTGGCCAGCGTGTTTGCCGAGATCGCCCAGCTGAAGGACGAAGCAGTCGCAGCTCAGGATGTTCAGCCGAATGTCAGAGCGCAGCAGGCGCAGGTTTATGTCCGGCCGGAGTCGCTTAATAGCGGCAGTGGGGCCTACTCTACATCCGTGATCTAGCCCGGTTGTCTCATTCCCGCTCCGATAGATTAACACAGCGCTTGCCATTGCCACTTATTATCCTCTGATACTCTTTGTAATGCAAAGCTCATTGTAACTGTCAATGACTTGGGCCTGGGCCTTGCAATAAATGTCTTTTTTGAAGTTACGAAGTTTGATATCGAATGTCCTAAATTTACTGTAAAATGCACTCAGCCGCTTTAAAATGCTTTAAAACAAAATTTGAGCTCTTTTTCACAATGCAGTTTTCTAGCTTAACGTTTTTGTGTGTACAAATGTTTATGTTTCCCGATGTTTTTTAATTCTAATAAAACATTTACGCTGCACAAATTACAGATTTATTGAATACGTTGCAGCATAATTGCTCATGAAGGTGAAATACTAGCATTAGATTTCTTTGCGTTTTTTTCGACGTAAGCTATTCTGACATTCCTACTGAGAAGTAGCATAACAGGATTATCATCTGAATAATAAAATCTGTAACCCCGATGCTGAAAAGATTACTCGCTCCCGAAGTAAGGGATTTGGGGCATTGGAAATCATTTTCATTGATTTCGGCGGTTGAAGAGATGCGATTGGGATATTTGTGCTCGAAATCCTACTGCTACTGGGAGATGGGATTGGGATCACGGGTGTTCTAAATCCTACAGTTACTGGAGATGGGATTGGGATCACAGGTGCTCGAAATCCTACTGTTCCTGGTGGATGGGTTTGGGATCATGGGTGCTCGAAATCCCACTGTTACTGGGGATGGGATTGGGATCACGGGTGCTGGAAATCCTACTGTTTCTGGGAGATAGATTGGGAAATTTGATTTCAAAATCCTACTGCTACTGGGGGATGGGATTGGGATCAAGGGTGTTCTAAATCCTACTGTTACTTGGGGATGGGATTGGGAAATTTGATTTCGAAATCCTACTGTTACTGGGAGATGGGATTGGGAAATTTGTGCTCGAAATCCTACTGTTACTGGGGATCGGATTGGGATATTTGCATTCGAAATCCTACTGTTATTGGTGGATGAGATTGGGATATTTGTGCTCGAAATCCTACTGTTACTGGTGGATGGGATTGGGATATCTGCATTCGAAATCCTACTGTTACTGGTGGATGAGATTGGGATATCTGCATTCGAAATCCTACTGTTACTGGTGGATGGGATTGGGATATTTGCATTCGAAATCCTACTGTTACTGGTGGATGGGATTGGGATATTTGCATTCGAAATCCTACTGTTACTGGTGGATGGGATTGGGAAATTTGTGCTCGAAATCCTACTGTTACTGGGGATCGGATTGGGATATCTGCATTCGAAATCCTACTGTTACTGGGGATCGGATTGGGATATTTGCATTCGAAATCCTACTGTTACTGGGGATCGGATTGGGATATCTGCATTCGAAATCCTACTGTTACTGGGGATCGGATTGGGATATTTGCATTCGAAATCCTACTGTTACTGGTGGATGGGATTGGGATCACGGGTGCTCGAAATCCTACTGTTCCTGGTGGATGGGATTGGGATCATGGGTGCTCGAAATCCCACTGTTACTGGGGATCGGATTGGGATATTTGCATTCGAAATCCTACTGTTATTGGTGGATGAGATTGGGATATTTGTGCTCGAAATCCTACTGTTACTGGTGGATGGTATTGGGATATTTGCATTCGAAATCCTACTGTTACTGGTGGATGGTATTGGGATATTTGCATTCGAAATCCTACTGTTACTGGTGGATGGTATTGGGATATTTGCATTCGAAATCCTACTGTTCCTGGTGGATGGTATTGGGATATTTGCATTCGAAATCCTACTGTTACTGGTGGATGGGATTGGGATCACGGGTGCTCGAAATCCTACTGTTCCTGGTGGATGGGATTGGGATCATGGGTGCTCGAAATCCCACTGTTACTGGGGATCGGATTGGGATATTTGCATTCGAAATCCTACTGTTATTGGTGGATGAGATTGGGATATTTGTGCTCGAAATCCTACTGTTACTGGTGGATGGGATTGGGATATCTGCATTCGAAATCCTACTGTTACTGGTGGATGGGATTGGGATATCTGCATTCGAAATCCTACTGTTACTGGTGGATGGTATTGGGATATTTGCATTCGAAATCCTACTGTTACTGGTGGATGGGATTGGGATATTTGCATTCGAAATCCTACTGTTACTGGTGGATGGGATTGGGAAATTTGTGCTCGAAATCCTACTGTTACTGGGGATCGGATTGGGATATTTGCATTCGAAATCCTACTGTTACTGGTGGATGGGATTGGGATCACGGGTGCTCGAAATCCTACTGTTCCTGGTGGATGGGATTGGGATCATGGGTGCTCGAAATCCCACTGTTACTGGGGATGGGATTGGGATCACGGGTGCTGGAAATCCTACTGTTTCTGGGAGATAGATTGGGAAATTTTATTTCAAAATCCTACTGCTACTGGGGGATGGGATTGGGATCAAGGGTGTTCTAAATCCTACTGTTACTTGGGGATGGGATTGGGAAATTTGATTTCGAAATCCTACTGTTACTGGGAGATGGGATAGGGAAATTTGATTTCAAAATCCTACTGTTTCTGGGAGATGGGATTGTGATGACGGGTGCTCGAAATCCTACTGTTACTGGGGGATGGGATTGTGATGACGGGTGCTCGAAATCCTACTGTTACTGGGGGATGGGTTTGGGATCATGGGTGCTCGAAATCCCACTGTTACTGGGGATGGGATTGGGATCACGGGTGCTCAAAATCCTACTGTTTCTGGGAGATAGATTGGGAAATTTGATTTCAAAATCCTACTGCTACTGGGGGATGGGATTGGGATCAAGGGTGTTCTAAATCCTACTGTTACTGGGGGATGGGATTGGGATTACGGTTGCTCGAAATCCTACTGTTACTGGGGGATGGGATTGGGATGACGGGTGCTCGAAATCCTACTGTTACTGGGAGATGGGATTGGGAAATTTGATTTCGAAATCCTACTGTTACTGGGATATGGGATAGGGAGATTTGATTTCAAAATCCTACTGTTTCTGGGAGATGGGATTGTGATGACGGGTGCTCGAAATCCTACTCTTACTGGGGGATGGGATTGGGATGACGGGTGCTCGAAATTCTACTGTTACTGGGAGATGGGATTGGGATTGTTACTTGGGGATGGGATTGGGATATTTGTGCTCGAAATCCTACTGTTACTGGGGGATGGGATTGGGATCACGGGTGTTCTAAATCTTACTGTTACTTGGGGTCGTTGGGGATGGGATTGGGATATTTGTGCTCGAAATCCTACTGTTGCTGGGGGTGGGATTGGGATATTTGTGTTCTTAATAAAAATCTAAAGAGGTAATTATAAAAAAAGCGAATATAAAAACAATAGCTACTGTCATAAACATAACACGCGGATCAGGGTTCATTGTTGGTTTGTGCTCCGATTCCAATGTTGAATTTATCTGCCAGAAGTACGCGAGCCGAACGAACAAACAAAACTAATATTTTTCTAAGAAAGCAAAAACACTGTAACCAGAGTCAAGGAAGTAGCCTTGAGTTCTGCAGTAATCAATTAATAATTAAATTGAATGCAGAAATATTTAGTGACTAAATCCTTTCTCTTCTCTGTGTTTAAGCCAGAAAAATATGAACAGTTTAGTTATTTGCTTCTCCGAACAGCCCGCGTCTTATTGAGCAGAGTTTTTCTGGTCCAAGCGATGAAAACTTCTTTTTCTTTAAAATCGATTTGTTTTTTTGGATTTTCGCACGTTTGTAGTCAATGTAGAAAAGCAAATGTGGCTAGAACTGTGCGAACTGATAGTGAATTCCTAGGTATGATGTAATTTTCACTACACCGGATTGCAGTGCGCATTGAGTGAAACTTGAATCGCTCTGGGGCAAAGGTGAGAGAAGAAATTGAGACCGGAAACTGCTGCTTCGGCTGTGTGTAAAGCTGCGAATTAACTTAAGAAAGTGGTTACAGAGAAAATCTAATGGACTGCGGAGCAAATTTTCTGAGGTGAAAGAAACGGGGACTCGAACGAATTGAACGATCCGCCGCGCGTCCTTTCTATTATAACCTCCTTACCTTCTCCTCGTGACTCGCAGACCAACCTACAGCCAGTTCTCCTTTCCCTCAGTACGCTCGTACACACTCACAAAAACTCCAGTCAACCGGCACCGACATTTTGGGGTGGCGGGCTGAATTGGGCGGGGGTTGGTGGCGGTCGATCGATAAACAACTGAACAGCAAAGCGAGCAGTCTATGGCTGTCTGGGTGCGCCCTTATCTATCCACCTCTCCTTGATTTTTACAACACCAGGGGGCCCCTCTGAGAATACACCATACGGACGAGGCCAAGGCACCCTATTTTTCTACCTTGTCTCCCCCTGAGTGTGTGTTAGATGTGAATCTTTTTTGGACCCAGGGCCCAGGCGCCCCCACGCCGCCAATTGGTTGCTTATTGGGGTACCAGTTTGCTTTGTGGGAATGGGAACCAGCCTGCTTTGCCACTCGTGATAGACATTTTTTTCAAAGGATCCTTTTTTGTTTAGATTTGCACTCATTTTCCCACTCCAACCAAATAGTTTGAACAATTCTTTATCAGAATTTAGTAAGCACAAAATCACGAACAAGGATTGCTATTGCTAATAGCTATGTTATTAGAAGTAAAATCGTTTCTGAAATTTAATGGCAATATGAGACCTCTACGAGTACTTCGTGAACATTTATGCATTTAAAATACATTTTGTGTTGCAATCTTTATTGCAAAAAGCAAAGACTTAACGAGTCCACGTAAAAAATCCAAGAGCTATATTTTGGGCAATATAGAACTATGAAAAGTGAACACTATGCAAAAGCGATTCCTGGTTCAATATTTATTGAATCCGAGGTACCAGCAATCCCAGGTGTCAGTAATCCCAGGTGTCAGCAATCCCAGGAGTCAGCAATCCCAGGAGTCAGCAATCCCAGGAGTCAGCAATCCCAGGTACCAGCAATCCCAGGTGTCAGCAATCCCAGGTGTCACACATCACAGGTGTCAGCAATCCAATGTGTCACAAATCACAGGTGTCAGCAATCCAAGGTGTCAGCCATCCAAGGAGTCAGCCATCCAAGGAGTCAGCAATCCAAGGAGTCAGCAATCCAAGGAGTCAGCAATCAAAGGTGTCAGCAATCCTAGGTGTCACACATCACAGGTGTCAGCAATCCAAGGAGTCAGCAATCCCAGGTACCAGCAATCCCAGATGTCAGCAATCCCAGGTGTCAGCAAACCCAGCTAGGTCTCAGAAATCCCAGGTGTCAGAAGCCCCAGGTGTCAGCAATCCTAGGAGTCAGCAATACCAGGAGTCAGCAATCCCAGGTATCAGCAATCCTAGGTGTCAGCAATCCTAGGTGTCAGCAATCCCAGGAGTCAGCAATCCCAGGAGTCAGCAATCCCAGGTACCAGCAATCCCAGGTGTCACACATCACAGGTGTCAGCAATCCCAGGTATCAGCAATCCTAGGTGTCAGCAATCCTAGGTGTCAGCAATCCCAGGAGTCAGCAATCCCAGGAGTCAGCAATCCCAGGTACCAGGTACCAGCAATCCCAGGTGTCACACATCACAGGTGTCAGCAATCCCAGGTGTCACAAATCACAGGTGTCAGCAATCCCAGGTGTCAGAAGTCTCAGGTGTCAGCAATCCTAGGAGTCAGCAATACCAGGAGTCAGCAATCCCAGGTGTCAGCAGTCCAAGGAGTCAGCAATCCAAGGTGTCAGCAATCCTAGGTGTCAGCAATCCAAGGTGTCAGCAATCCTAGGTGTCACACATCACAGGTGTCAGCAATCCAAGGAGTCAGCAATCCCAGGTACCAGCAATCCCAGATGTCAGCAATCCCAGGTGTCAGCAAACCCAGCTAGGTCTCAGAAATCCCAGGTGTCAGAAGCCCCAGGTGTCAGCAATCCTAGGAGTCAGCAATACCAGGAGTCAGCAATCCCAGGTATCAGCAATCCTAGGTGTCAGCAATCCTAGGTGTCAGCAATCCCAGGAGTCAGCAATCCCAGGAGTCAGCAATCCCAGGTACCAGGTACCAGCAATCCCAGGTGTCACACATCACAGGTGTCAGCAATCCCAGGTGTCACAAATCACAGGTGTCAGCAATCCCAGGTGTCAGAAGTCTCAGGTGTCAGCAATCCTAGGAGTCAGCAATACCAGGAGTCAGCAATCCCAGGTGTCAGCAATCCTAGGTGTCAGCAATCCTAGGTGTCAGAAATCCCAGGTGTCAGAAGTCCCAGGTGTCAGCAATCCTAGGAGTCGGCAATACCAGGAGTCAGCAATCCCAGGTACCAGCAATCCCAGGTGTCACACATCACAGGTGTCAGCAATCCCAGGTGTCACAAATCACAGGTGTCAGCAATCCCAGGTGTCAGAAGTCTCAGGTGTCAGCAATCCTAGGAGTCGGCAATACCAGGAGTCAGCGATTTTAGGGTCAGATGTCAAAACTTTCTCCGCTTTTAACTTTACTGGCCTCTTCTCAATTAATTTCAAGTCGGCAGACAAATTTTTTTTTCATCTGCTTGTCAAAAGAAGGAATACTATCCACTCTGATATCAGTAGTGCGTTTGGACGCAATCCATTATCATTTAATGTTGTAAGTGGATGAAATTACTGTATTTAGTGTTGTTGGATAAAAGAAATTGCTGGAGCCTGCAATACAGACTTTTGGAAGACTCGGTAGGATATAATTCAGGTCTAAATTGCAAAACTGCAGCCTTTTTCGTCTTTCATATTTTGCAAATCAGATGTGCTTCGTTGCACTAGAAATGAATTGTCCAAGAAAAAAGAACAACATAATCGGAAACAAAACAGATACGTATTAAATCTACGAGATACTGACAAAAAATGATTAAAAAGGTCCGGACCAAACCTTAGCGAACTCCTTTGGTCGACAAGAAAGCGATAATTGCCTTAATATTTTATCGGAGCACCATCGATAGGGCACCATGTTCGTCTGTTGAGGAGCACTTTGTTCTGGGTGAGCTCAATACGCAATACAAGTCGACTGCTCAGTGAGTTATCTTCTACAGGCGATTTATGCAGGCGGTGCGATCGAATTTGGTGCACGCGAATTTCGTTGTATCGGTATCCAATAGCAACGGATAGGAAGCGAAGCGCATCAGGTCGGGCAGTCTGTCCTCCATCTCTTGCAGGGCCTTGACAATGTTGGGCCATTCAAAGCCTTTGATCACCACAATGCGGCGCGGCAGGGACTTGTACAGCTCCAGCTCTTTTAGCAAGATTTGCACCTGCATGGGCATGTGTTACATTCTCATCGCTTCTTGCTTGGTTTACAGCTAGGTTTACAGCTAGGTTTACAGCTAGGTTTACAGCTAGGTTTACAGCTAGGTTTACAGCTAGATTTACAGCTAGGCAGAGGTTGTAGCCTAGTGGTTAGGGCGTCGGACTCACGACTTGAAGTTCGGGGGTTCGATTCCCGACTCCACTGGAACAATTTGTGTCCTTTAGCAAGACACTTAACTCTGCATTGCTAAGACACTTAACTCTGCACCCAGCTGTTAAATGGGTACCAGCATCAGCTGGGATAATTGATGGTGGGTGTGGCGTCCCCCCAGTCCGTGGACTGAACAGCTGTACTCAGCCTTCAGATGCGCCGCGCATAAGCTGCAGCTGTGCTGTCGGCTGCACATCTGACCCAATTGGGGCAGGTGTAATCAATTATTATTATTATTATTAATTAGGTTTATTAGACTGTACATGCCACTGTAGGAACTAACAGCTTCGCTTGAGCTTTGGTTAAGCTTTGCTAAAAAGAAGGGCGCCAACGGAGGGGGTCGGTGGCAGAGCGGTCTAACGCGTTTGCTTCTCGCACCAAGGTCCATAAGTTCGATTCCACGGCGAGGCCACATTTATTAGGGACGCAGCCGCGGAGAGAAGGCTTGCGGGCTTGTCGTGCAATTTACGCCATTGAGGCCCAACCTCCAAGGCACAGTGAAATGTACACTGCCTGACGATGAGAAAGTCATGGCAGATGTAGACACTTGTGTGAGCGTGTACCTACGTACGGTATCTGTGTACGTGTGTGCTCAGGAGTCAGCGAAATGGGCAGAATTGCCTCCTCGCTGGCTGCGGGTCTAGTGTCACCAAATGATGTGCCAGTGCTCGCAGCTCTCCTGCAATTACTATAAATATTTTTTTATAGGGTCCCAACCTGGATTGAAGACCGAAACCTTGAATTTAAAGGGCTTTGAGTATTGCCACCGTGCATTTGAATATTGCTACAATGGATTTGAGTATTGCCACCGTGGATTTGAGTATTGCCACCGTGCATTTGAATATTGCTACAATGGATTTGAGTACTGCCACCGTGGATTTGAGTATTGCCACCGTGGATTTGAGTATAGCCACCGTGGATTTGAGTATTGCCACCGTGGATTTGAGTATTGCCACCGTGGATTTGAGTATTGCCACCGTGGATTTGAATATTGCTACAATGGATTTGAGTATTGCCACCGTGCATTTGAATATTGCTACAATGGATTTGAGTACTGCCACCGTGGATTTGAGTATTGCCACCGTGGATTTGAGTATTGCCACCGTGGATTTGAGTATTGCCACCGTGGATTTGAGTATTGCCACCGTGGATTTGAGTATAGCCACCGTGGATTTGAGTATTGCCACCGTGGATTTGAATATTGCTACAATGGATTTGAGTGCTGCCACCGTGGATTTGAGTATTGCCACCGTGGATTTGAGTATTGCCACCGTGGATTTGAGTATTGCCACCGTGAATTTGAGTATTGCCACCGTGGATTTGAATATTGCTACAATGGATTTGAGTATTGCCACCGTGGATTTGAGTATTGCCACCGTGGATTTGAGTATAGCCACCGTGGATTTGAGTATTGCCACCGTGGATTTGAGTATTGCCACCGACGTGGATTTGAGTATTGCCACAGTGGATTTGAGGGGCGCCACCGTGGATTTGAGGGGCGCCACCTTGGATTTGAGTATTGCCACCGTGGATTTGAGTATTGCCACCGTGGATTTGAGTATAGCCACCGTGGATTTGAGTATTGCCACCGTGGATTTGAGTATTGCCACCGTGGATTTGAGTATTGCCACCGTGGATTTGAGTATTGCCACCGTGGATTTGAGTATTGCCACCGTGGATTTGAGTATTGCCACCGACGTGGATTTGAGTATTGCCACAGTGGATTTGAGGGGCGCCACCGTGGATTTGAGGGGCGCCACCTTGGATTTGAAGGGCGTTTCATAGTGATTCATTCGTAAGCGGCCACCAATCGCCTCTGCCCCTGCCTGGCTGTACGATGTGAATGAACATGTGTAGGTGAACATGCACGCGAAATTGAAACACCACTTACCCCATATCGGTTCATAATGACAGCCAGTCGTCGATCAGATCCAAAGCAGTCCGCCATTTTCACAAAAGTAGATAGCATCTTGTCAACATCCGAACTGTGCACATAGATGTAGAACCAATAGTGGATTGGCAGTTCTCGGTCACTCTGAACGTGTCGCACTGCAACCGGGTTGTAACTGTGATAGGGCTTGGGCTTTACGTCCGCTCTGTCCATTTGTTTGTCCTCTGGCGCATCATTTTTCGTGGCAACATTGTTTACATTTTTGTCAAACTCCATTAAGGATGGTAAACTGTGCTTATTGTTGCTGCTATTGAGACGCGATTGGACAGTGGACGAAGTGCCTTCGCAGAGAGCGGCTGAGGAGGCTGCGGCTACAGCCATGAGCGAGTTGGTGCCCTTGAACCATGGCTTGGAATGTTGCTGGAAAGAAGACCGTCTCACACTGCTAGCTCCGGTTTTACAAGTGGCATTGTCTGCGCCAGGAAATTTGCTACTACGTGAACGAATTGGACTCTCTTCACTGTACTTCGGACCAAACATGGCAGCTTTTATTTCTAGTGTAGTAATTGCGTGCTTGCACTATAGTCTTCCACTAGCCCTGGCTAGAATTGCAAGCTTATTTCTGACAGAGATTTCAGTCCGCTGCACTGCATTTGGTCCTTCGATCAATGTAGCTGCAGCAGCTACAGGTGACTTTTACCATAGAGTCAATTTCATGAAAGTTTTGAGCCGCAGTAGCTATATAAATTATTATATGCGTATTTAAATACCAGTTTACTTATGCGAGTTACGAATGACTGTTGCTTATATATTAAAAAAATACAAAAAAACAAAAAAATGCTGCAGCTACCGTTGTGTGTTGCCAGTGTGGGCACTTCCAAAGACTGCACCTACATCGCAGCGATCTCTTGTAGACTGGGGGTAATATGAGTTCAAAGCGTCACATACCCAAATTTTGGGTATACACACACGCCATGCAGTTCTATACTGTCATCAAGCTGAGTGAATAGAAGCAATGGGAATAATGCTAAAACTTGGTCACGAGCACAAATTTTACTGTTTCGATCCCTGCTGAAATTCAAACTGATCCTGACCTCTTACGTAGGCAAATAAGCTGAGGTCTGCGGTGCGATGCTCGACCACAGAGCTTCCACCGTTACCATCAGTACGTTTTTAAGCTTAGCTTAAAAAAGCTTTTCTTGTTTTTGACTATTTTTAGTAGTCATTACAACGCACGAAAGCATCAGTTTGAAGTTATAGCCTGTACAATTTATGTAGTAAATATATAATGCGTTCAGAAAGCATTCTAAAACTTCTGTTTCCGCATGGTAGAATTATTCAGAATTATCAGAAGTAATCCAGAATTATTTTAAACAAAAGAGTTACAACTTTAATAATGATCTTAAAAAATGCGCAAAAATGAAGTCCATTTACTACGGAAAAGAGAATACACAAAAATATAACAACAACTAACTGCACAAAAAGTAAATGCACAGACCTTTAAACTGCCTTTTTACTTTGTTTGTTAAGTAAAAACAGGTATTTAGTAGATTCAAATGCTGAAAATTCTGGGGAAAAATAGTCCTTTTTTTACTACGACTTCAAAAAGGAGGGCGAAATTATTTTCTAAGAATCACACAAAGTGTTAACCATAGCTATCTGTTTTATCATACCTATGGCTATAGCTCTCTGCATTAAAAAGTGCTGATTTAGTGTATTTATCGCACACATAGGCCTATTGAAAAAAAGACGAAATTTGCTTTGAGTCACAATAAAATCGTTCAGATAGAACATTAAATCGGTGTAGTTTTTAAATTGTATCGTTGTACAGTGTCAGAAAGCTTATGTCGGTTGTCATCAGATCAGATGTATTATCCACTAATAATCTAAATGAGCATTTGTAGACATTATGAATTCTCTAATTTAAATGTAGACATAATGACATCGAAAACCAGGGTCCTATAGTTGCAGTGTAGGGTAATATGTGCAGGGTAATATGTGCAGTGTACTGACGAAGTTTATCGCTTTATTGCTATAACTTTTATTATAAGTAGTAACTGCTGCAGTTCATTTGAGTTGATTTATTTAGTTAGCTAAAGTAAATAAAAATGTACAAATAACATATGAGTGTAAAATAATTAATGGAAATGACCTAAACTAGTAAACAATGCTCAATTTAACTTTCAAAAATTCAACCTTTAAATTAAGATATTAAAATCACATAAGTACATTGTTAATTTTAAGAAGTTGAACACATATTGTGTTAAGAGTCCATTGCAGTCATACTATACTACAACCTCTTTGAAGACCAACAAGGAGAGGTAGTTTGTAGCATTGTGGTTAGAGCATTGAACTTTCGGCATATGTGTTGTTTCATTTGTTAAATAATTTTCTTTTCGGAAAACAAAACTACAAGTAATTTCAGTAATGAATAACGAGTGGGGATAAAAAATTTAACAAGAACGAATGCCAGGTTGATTGTTAGCTTCTTTTAAAGTGGATATTGCTAGGCGACACACCATAAGAAGCGTCCAAGCACTGGGCACGGAAACTGTCCACAGGTACTCTTGTAGGTGCATCTCAAACAGCAACAGGGAGTACCTGGTTCCATATATCTGGTGAAATTTGTGCTTTGCATGAGCCCAGGTGCCCTCCATCAGGTTAGTGTGCACCATTGGGTCGACTGAACAAAAGTCATTTGTTAATTGCTGCGACAATCATATTTTGGGCCCACAAATTCAAATCTGTCATCTAAAGAATTTAACAAATTTTAGACTATTCTGTTATTTAACGCCAGTAGATAAGATAGTCAACTCTTGTCATATAATGGTAGATATGATGACTAGCACACTAAGCCCCCCTTGGGGGCACTACACTGTTAAGACAAAAAATCTTCTGTAATGTAGAAGGACAAAACACATGTGATACAGTAAACAAAAAGAAATACTAATTTCATCAGTAGGAATTTCCATGATTGCAAATATATGTGGTTGCAATTCAACAAGAATTTTAAATCTCTTTAAATACAAAAATAGTTAGTCTGAGGTCAAATACTTTCAGAAAAATTCAGTCTGTACACCAAGAACCCCATTGGGACAGAATTACAAAAGAAACTTACATTTGATAATACTTAGCTTATAATGCTACTAAAATGCATGCAAATACTATCCCCTCAGCAGCAGAGAATGAGTGTCCCTACGGCAGCAAATAACCAATTTCCCCCATCAGCAGAGAACTAATGTCTCCCCAGCAACAAACAACCAATGTCCCCCCAGCAGCAGAGAACCAATTTCCCCAAACAGAAAACAACCTCCATAATACCAGGCAACCAAACCCCCAGCAAGAAATATTTGGCCCCTTTCTTTGACAGGAAACCATTACCCCCATATAGCAGAGAATCAATTTTACTCAGCTGAGCAATCAACCAAATCCCTTTAGCCTAACATTAGTCAACTCTTGTCATATAATGGTAGATATGATGACTCTACTATGGCTAAATTATAGTTATGAATATATTTCCTCAGGTCATATAAATAAATACTTTCATACATGTGCAACACCCGGCTGACCCAGCCAAACTGGCCGGGTGAAACGAGGGCCAAGCAAGGTAAGTTGCAAAAACCAATAGACCAAGCACAAAAAAATCAAAGGGGGGGGACCAAGGGACAAAAAAGGAAGGCGTGAAGAAAAGGAAAAAGGGGAGAGAAAAAGAGAGCAAATGAGAGCAAACTAAGTCATAAATAGAGCAATGAAACGAACTAAGTCGCAAATGAGAGCAAAAACTAAGTCGCATGGCCAGCTAAGATTTGGGAGGTTGCGCATCTATGAATACTTTTTTAATAAGATTTTTTTATGATTTATTCTATAGGTGTCTATGTCTTGTTCCTAACAAAAAATAACTAATGCTACCTATATGCCTATAATGCTTATATGAGAGATATAGTTGTAATATTTCCAAGTAATCATTTCCAAGTAAAATTTAGTTTTCTCTATGATTTTTAGTGCTTTTCAGCCTTTGCAAATAAATTCTAACACTCTTAATATCTTTAAACCTCCTAAAATTGTTACATTTTATAATTTATGTATTTTGCTTTCAGAATATTATTGCGCTAATTTTTTAGTCCAAATTTTAAACACTGCAAAAGAGACGTTTGCTGCCTACTCATAGTAGCATATAACCGTTATATAGAATTTTGCATTAGGCTGAAACAAGTCTAGCTATGTAAACAGTTGTGCATGTGTGCTATTCTCTGTACATTTCCCTTAGCTAATGCAGTACAAAAGTTATTGCTGTTTTTTGTTTTCCTCAGCTAGTGAAGGTGTTCAGTATTGCCAACACTGTCCTGGATCTAGGGCCGCAAAAACCAGAGCTTTTGTTTTTCAGTCACACATGTGGACATTTATGCATTTTAGCCTTTCCCTCCCTGTCTAACCTTGCTCTCGGCTGCGCATGTGTGCATGTCAATTCTGACAATTCTGGCCTTTTCCACTGGCCCTCGATTCTAGTTGGCTGATCGTCACGTGACCAAAAGGTTATTTATAAATTCTAACAGATCGGAAATTCATAGTTCTAGGCATTATTTAATTTTCTTACAGAAACCAAAGCTGCATAACCATAGTCAACTGAGTGCGGAAAAAGCATGACTAACAAGCCGGAGCACGAGCATCCGGTCACAGAAGAAGAAGACCAAGAGCAAGAGGGCCAGCTGGCTCCGCTGAGTCAGCAGGAGTGCGCACATTTTCTGCCATCAAAAGACGACGTTCAGTTGGCGCCGCCTAATCCGCCGGACAAAGGTTACGCTTGGCTAATTGTGTTCGGCTCGTTTCTATGCAACGCCTTGGTTGATGGCTTCTGCTTCTCATTTGGCGTCATGCGGGACCACATCGCCACATCATTTGTCGATGCGTCCGACTCGCAACTGTCCTTTGCTGGCTCCTGCCTCACTGGCGCCTACCTGCTCATGGGTGAGTCCTACTCGCTTATCTCCTACCTCTCCCGCTCTCATATCTCCCTCTACCACTGTCTCACACTCTCCCTCTGGCTTTAACATTCCATTCTCCCTCTCCCCTCTCCCTCTCCCACTTGCCCTCTCCCTCTCCCCCTCTCCCTCTCCCACTTGCCCTCTCCCACTCTCCCCTCTCCCGCTCTCTCTCTCCCGCTCTCCCTCTTCCACTCTCCCTCTCCCACTCTCCATCTCCCACTCTCCTTCTCCCACTCTCTTTCTCCCGCTTCTCCTCTCCCACTCTCTCTCTCTCCCGCTCTTCCTCTCCCACTCTCCCTCTCCCACTCTCCCTCTCCCACTCTCCTTCTCCTACTCTCTTTCTCCCGCTTCCCCTCTCCCACTCTCTCTCCCGCTCTTCCTCTCCCACTCTCCGTCTCCCACTCTCTTTCTCCCGCTTCCCCTCTCCCACTCTCTCTCGTGCTCTCCCTCTCCCACTCTCCCTCTCCCACTCTCCCGCTTTCTCTCTCACTCTCACTCTCGATCCCTCACTCCCCCGCTCCCGCTTTCTCTCTCCCGCTTTCCCTCTAACTCATCTCTGCCTTGCTGTCTTCTTTATTACTGTTCCTATATCTGACCTTTTTAAACGAGAGAGTTCAATATTAGTCACTTGCACAGTTGGCGTATATGTTAAGTGCACATTGTTTTGTAATCCAGTGCAAGGCTGTAATATTCGAGTGAATTAAAGCAAGTATGACTTTACTCTTTTTTTAAATTGAATTTTAAGCCTTCCCGCCATCGGTTGCATTGACTCTATATTTAACACTTTGTAGTTAACTACCTGTGCAAAAGAGAGAGTGAGTGAGGGAGGTCGATTGGGAAAGGCTTTGCCTTTTGCATAAAAAAGCCAAAAAAGCAACCGAGCCAACTGACATTTTTAGTTTCTATTAATGTTGAATGTTGCATATACAATACTCGTATACCACTATGCCAGGTCTGAATTCGCACACGTATATTGCTATACATGTACTAATATAGTAGACTTTATTAATCATTTAGAGAAAAGGAATAAGAAGATAGGTAAGATTAAGTTAATTAAAGTTCGTTCGTTTAAAAAAAGTAATATTTTTGCTTATGTTAAGAATGCAACTTTAAAAAAAATAGTCTATACTATCTATTGCTGACTTTTTTGTGTGTTAAAAGTACTGAACGTTTTTTTCAGTACTTTTAGTTCGTTTGTGTGTTAAAGTTATCAGTATATTAAGTGGGTGAGAACTAGTAGATTTAGTGGGTGAAAACTGGTAGATTAAGTGGGTGAGAACTAGTAGATTTAGTGGGTGAGAACTAGTAGATTTAGTGGGTGAGAACTGGTAGATTAAGTGGGTGAGAACTAGTAGATTTAGTGGGTGAGAACTAGTAGATTTAGTGGGTGAAAACTGGTAGATTAAGTGGGTGAGAACTGGTAGATTCAGTGGGTGAGAACTAGTAGATTAAGTGGGTGAGAACTAGTAGATTAAGTGGGTGAGAACTAGTAGATTAAGTGGGTGAGAACTAGTAGATTCAGTGGGTGAGAACTAGTAGATTCAGTGGGTGAGAACTAGTAGATTCAGTGGGTGAGAACTAGTAGATTCAGTGGGTGAGAACTAGTTTACTTTGTTCTGTCAATTTGCTAAATCATCGACATGTAGGATTATAATTTATTTTTTTAACCATTTGACAGGTCCCATCAGTTCCGCTTTGGCCAACACTTTTGGCTGCCGGCCCATTGTGATAATCGGGTCCGCTTTGGCTTGTCTCGCATTCTTCACCTCGTCATACCTCACCAATTTCTACGCCTTTGTTGTCGTATTCGGCGTTTTCGGAGGTGAGTTGATTTGCGAATTTGAGCTGTCGTTTTTTGTATTTTTAACAGAAATTAGAGGTAGTTATTTGGGATCTGGAACTGGAATTCAGGTTTATGGGATCTGGAACTGGAATTCAGGTTTATGGGATCTGGAACTGGAATTCAGGTTTATGGGATCTGGAACTGGAATTCAGGTTTATGGGATCTGGAACTGGAATTCAGGTTTATGGGATCTGGAACTGGAATTCAGGTTTATGGGATCTGGAACTGGAATTCAGGTTTATGGGATCTGGAACTGGAATTCGGGTTTATGGGATCTGGAACTGGAATTCAGGTTTATCGGATCTGGAACTGGAATTCAGGTTTATGGGATCTGGAACTGGAATTCAGGGTTATGGGATCTGGAACTGGAATTCAGGTTTATGGGATCTGGAACTGGAATTCAGGTTTATGGGATCTGGAACTGGAATTCAGGTTTATGGGATCTGGAACTGGAATTCAGGTTTATGGGATCTGGAACTGGAATTCAGGTTTATGGGATCTGGAACTGGAATTCAGGGTTATGGGATCTGGAACTGGAATTCAGGTTTATGGGATCTGGAACTGGAATTCAGGTTAGTAGGATCTGGAACTGAAATTCAGGAACTGGAATTCAGGTTTATGGGATCTGGAACTGGAATTCAGGTTTATGGGATCTGGAACTGGAATTCAGGTTTATGGGATCTGGAACTGGAATTCAGGTTTATGGGATCTGGAACTGGAATTCAGGTTTATGGGATCTGGAACTGGAATTCAGGGTTATGGGATCTGGAACTGGAATTCAGGTTTATGGGATCTGGAACTGGAATTCAGGTTTATGGGATCTGGAACTGGAATTCAGGTTTATGGGATCTGGAACTGGAATTCAGGTTTATGGGATCTGGAACTGGAATTCAGGTTTATGGGATCTGGAACCGGGATTCAGTTTATTAGATTTGGAGTTCCGGTATTCGGGATTTAAGTTGTGTTTTTCAATCCCCTGCACTATACGAGTAATAATAACTTGTTTGTTGCAACTTCTCAGCAGTTGAAAAAGCATTATTTAGTCAAAAAGTTTAGTATTTTCCTTCAGTAGTTTTAACTGACACCCGTCTATTCTTCAACTTAGATTTTGGTTGACAGTTTAGTCAACCCATTTAGATAAAATTTAATTCGGTAATCTATGCATGCTGAATTCGCTGCACAATAAATTATGATAAATTGGTAACTTTCTTGGAAAAGTTGCGCTTAGAAAGTTATTTCATACCTATGTAGCAAAATTATATCTTATACAAGCAATCTCTATTCTAAGGCTTATTATAGAAAAATTGTAGCCAAAGCTTGTGCAACTGTGTCTTAACGCAAATTTAAATTAAGCAATAAATAAAAGTGGTTATGCTTATGATTGTGCGTGGGTGTTGGTTAGGTAACAGTATCGATTGGGTGACAGCTAACACCTAGGCGAAGGTTATTGCGACCGCTATTTCCACTGACCTCTGGGGCGCACAGACTAGCTGACTGTAGCTCACAGCATAACCATTAAAACAAGTGTTTGTGGATCAGTTAATGTATTTGTGATATGGATAGACTTCAAATATGATAGTTTGGGAAATCACTGAGCAATTGTAGGTTAAATGGTTTGAGATCAATGAGAAATTCAAGATTCGATGGTTTGAGATGAGAGATTGAGGATTCTATGGCTTGGGATTCGAGGTGGGATTGTGGATTTGATGGTTTAGGTTTTAAGGAGGGATTGAGGATTCGATGGTTTGGGATTGGGGGAGGGATTGTGGATTCTATGGTTTGGGATCAATGAGGGATTGAGTATTCGATGGTTTGAGATCAATGAGGGATTGAGTATTCGATGGTTTGGGATCAATGAGGGATTGAGTATTCGATGGTTTGGGATCAATGAGGGATTGAGTATTCGATGGTTTGGGATCAATGAGGGATTGAGTATTCGATGGTTTGGGATCAATGAGGGATTGAGTATTCGATGGTTTGGGATTCGAGGAGGGATTGAGTATTCGATGGTTTGGGATCAATGAGGGATTGAGTATTCGATGGTTTGGGATCAATGAGGGATTGAGTATTCGATGGTTTGGGATTCGAGGAGGGATTGAGTATTTGATGGTTTGGGATCAATGAGGGATTGAGGATTTGATGGATTGGGATTCGAGGAGGGATTGAGTATTTGATGGTTTGGGATTCAAAGAGGGATTGAGGATTCGATGGTTTGGGATCAATGAGGGATTGATAGTATTGGGTTACGGAATGACAGGATACAATTGAAATAAAGATTTACGATCGTTTTATCATTCAATCAGGCATCAGCTTCGGCCTCATCTACCTGCCCTCTGTTGTCACCGTCGGCTTCTGGTTCGAGCGTCGACGCGCCTTCGCCACGGGCATCGCAGTCTGCGGCAGCGGCATCGGCACGGCAGTCTTCTCGCTGTTGATCGATCGCTTAATTGAGCACTATTCGTGGCGCGGCACTTTGATGATCCTGTCGGCTCTCGTGTTAAACTGCGCCCTGGCTGGCAGTCTTATGATGCCCCTTGAGCGATATTATGAGATTCTCACACTGCGAGAGAAGCGCAGGCTGGCCAAGGGCAAGCCGCGAGTGAAAGGCAATATTATGAAGAAGCTAATTGAGAATAAGAAACGAGAACGGAATGTTAGCCAGGTGAGCATTTAGGGATGTGAAGACTTTTGAAGGATTTCAATTTTGATGTTGAAAATTTGTGATTAGACTAGTGAAAATATGGAGTGGGTACGAACCATACAAATATGATTCGATGTATGGGATTAGGTGTGTGGGATTCGATGTATGGGATTAGGTGTGTGGGATTCGGTGTATGTGATTAGGGTGAGTGGGATTCGATGTATGGGATTAGGTGTGTGGGATTCGATGTGTGGGATTAGGTGTGTGGGATTCGATGTATGTGATTAGGTGTGTGGGATTCGATGTATGGGATTAGGGTGAATGGGATTCGGTTTATGGGATTAGGTGAATGGGATTCGATGTATGGGATTAGGTGTGTGGGATTGTGAATGTGGGATTAGGCGTTTGGGATTCGATGTGTGGGATTAGGTGTGTGGGATTAGGCGTGTGGGATTCGATGTATGGGATTTGTTTTGTGGGATTATGTGTTTGGGATTAGGTGAGTGGGATTCAATGTATTGGATTAGGTGTGTGAGATTATGGATGTGGAAGAATCAGATTTATGATTGAATTTATGTGATTTTAAAATAGATTTGTTTCTCAAAATTCTCCTATCTCCTACTCAACTCCGAATCTACTCAAAAGGGGTCCCTGAACGGTTGGATCATCACCACTGCCAATCGTGTCGAACCGCCGCCGCCAGACTTCGACGATCAGCCAGTCATGAGCTCCGACGCTTTGCACCGCATAGCCGAGACTGTGCTGCGCAGGAAGACCAATGCTTCTAGAAGATTGAACAACAGGAATAGTGCCGCCTTGAGTGACGCAGCCGCCACAAACGCCGCCGCGGCCGCCGCGGCCGCCGCCGCCGCCGCCGCCACTGGGGCCAGTGCCGGCTTGAAAAGTGGCGCCCTGCCTCAATTAGTGCGAGACTATGCGCAGAGTCAAACTTCTCTGCACAATTCTCCATCAATGGAACAGCAGCAGCAGCAGCAGCAGCAGCAGCAGCAGCCGCCGCAGCCACCGCAGCAGCAACTGTCCATCAACTCCGAGCCTCAATCTCCGCAATCTCATTCCGGTTTTCCGTCCGCAATAGATTTGCACCGGTGTTCCGCATCCGGCTTGGAAGATGGTACAGTCGATCAGCATCAACACCTGGCTGTCACCGAGGAGGTTAGAGAGGCTATATCGAAATCTGTGCTGCGAGAAATGCTTCGTCCAATGAATCGCAAGGATGTATTTCATAGCGGCTCGCTGCATCAGCTCAGCGAGTACACTAGGAGTAAGATGAGCATGGCTGGCACTAGAGAGTATTATCGATCCGTTACTAGCATACCGCCTGATGCTGGAAAACCTGCGGCACCTGCTAAATCAGCTATCAAACAAATGCTCGACGTTTCTATATTGAAATCGCCTACTTTCTGCCTACTGTTGGTGTCGTCTGTGCTAACGATGCTAGGTGAGTTACAGTAGATTGATATTCTCTTAACTAACCTCAGATCGCGTAATTTCTCTTATTCTATGAAACAATAATCTGAATCCTGAAATCCTAAATTCCCGTTTCCGAAATCTCAATATCCGTATTCCCCATATCCTTAATCCCATTATCCTAAAGTCACTTATCCTAAAATCCACATCCTAAATCCCCACATCCTGCATACCGACATTCTAAATCCCCAGATCCCAAATCCCCACATCCTAAATCTCAACATCCAGAATCCCAACATCCAAAATCCCCACATTCTAAATTCCCACATCCTAAATCCTCACATCCTAAATCCCCCATATCCTAAATCCCCGATATCCTAAACTCCCACATCCAAAATCCCCACATTCTAAATCCCCACATCCAAAATCCCCACATCCTAAATCCCCCATATCCTAAAATCCCACATCCAAAATCCCCATACATCCTAAATCCCGACATCCTAAGTCAACACATCCTAAATACCAATGTCCTAAATCCCCACATCTTAAATCCCCACACCCTAAATCCCCACATCTTAAATCCCCTCATCTTAAATCCCTACATCTTAAATCCCACATCCTAAATCCCCAAATTCTAAATCCACACATCCTAAATCCCAACATTCTAAATACCTACACCCTAAATCGGGACATTGCAAATTCCCTCATCATAAATCCCTATGTTAGGAAATTTCGAATTACAATGATCTAAAGCGTCATATTAAAAAATATTTGGTAAATATTTATTTCCTTAATTTCCACATTGTCGTTCTATTTGTCACATTCCCATGAAATCCTCATCAACTAAATCTATTAATCTGCATATGATTCCTAATTATAAATCATTGTAACTTAGACATCCATAAATATCTATCTGTATTTAACTAAAGCAGGTTCTCATATCTAAAATATGCTGCAAAAGCCATAGACTATGAAACCATGATGGAATAATTGCAGGCTTCCTTCAGTTCTACCAGTTCATCAAGGGCTATGCCATGAAGCGTGGAATTCAGCACAGCGAGGCAACCTTGCTGGTGACGCTGATTGGAGTGGCCAACACTGTTGGACGAATTGTGGCTGGTAAATCAATTATTGGTGTATATTATTGACTCCCTAGATAATTTATCCTAATCCTATATCTTAAGATATCTTAAGATATTTCTCAGATCCCAAATCTACATTTCTCAAATCCTAAATCTACATTTCTGAGATGCCAGATCTATATTTCTTAAATCCCAAATCTATATTTCTCAAATCCCAAATCTACATTTTTCAAATCCCAAATCTACATTTCTCAAATCCCAAATCTATATTTCTCAAATCCTAAATCTACATTTCTCAAATCCCAAATCTATATTTCTCAAATCCCAAATCTACATTTCTCAAATCCCAAATCTACATTTCTCAAATCCTAAATCTACATTTCTCAAATCCCAAATCTATATTTCTCAAATCCCAAATCTACATTTCTCAAATCCTAAATCTACATTTCTCAAATCCTAAATCTACATTTCTCAAATCCCAAATCTATATTTCTCAAATCCCAAATCTACATTTCTCAAATCGTAAATCTACATTTCTCAAATCCCAAATCTATATTTCTCAAATCCCAAATCTATATTTCTCAAATCCCAAATCTATATTTCTCAAATCCCATATCTACATTTCTCAAATCCTAAATCTACATTTCTCAAATCCCAAATCTATATTTCTCAAATCCCAAATCTACATTTCTCAAATCCCAAATCTATATTTCTCAAATCCTAAATCTACATTTCTCAAATCCCAAATCTATATTTCTCAAATCCCAAATCTACATTTCTCAAATCCTAAATCTACATTTCTCAAATCCCAAATCTACATTTCTCAAATCCCAAATCTATATTTCTCAAATCCCAAATCTATATTTCTCAAATCCCAAATCTACATTTCTCCAATCCTAAATCTACATTTCTCAAATCACAAATCTATATTTCTCAAATCCCAAATCTATATTTCTCAAATCCCAAATCTACATTTCTCAAATCCCAAATCTACATTTCTCAAATCCCAAATCTATATTTCTCAAATCCTAAATCTACATTTCTCAAATCCCAAATCTATATTTCTCAAATCCCAAATCTATATTTCTCAAATCCCAAATCTACGTTTCTCAAATCGTAAATCTACATTTCTCAAATCCCAAATCTACATTTCTCAAATCCCAAATCTATATTTCTCAAATCCTAAATCTACATTTCTCAAATCCCAAATCTATATTTCTCAAATCCCAAATCTATATTTCTCAAATCCCAAATCTACATTTCTCAAATCGTAAATCTACATTTCTCAAATCCCAAATCTATATTTCTCAAATCCCAAATCTATATTTCTCAAATCCCAAATCTACATTTCTCAAATCCTAAATCTACATTTCTCAAATCCCAAATCTATATTTCTCAAATCCCAAATCTACATTTCTCAAATCCCAAATCTATATTTCTCAAATCCTAAATCTACATTTCTCAAATCCCAAATCTACATTTCTCAAATCCCAAATCTACATTTCTCAAATCCTAAATCTACATTTCTCAAATCCCAAATCTACATTTCTCAAATCCCAAATCTATATTTCTCAAATCCCAAATCTATATTTCTCAAATCCCAAATCTACATTTCTCCAATCCTAAATCTACATTTCTCAAATCCCAAATCTATATTTCTCAAATCCCAAATCTATATTTCTCAAATCCCAAATCTACATTTCTCAAATCCCAAATCTACATTTCTCAAATCCCAAATCTATATTTCTTAAATCCTAAATCTACATTTCTCAAATCCCAAATCTATATTTCTCAAATCCCAAATCTATATTTCTCAAATCCCAAATCTACATTTCTCAAATCCTAAATCTACATTTCTCAAATCCCAAATCTATATTTCTCAAATCCCAAATCTACATTTCTCAAATCCCAAATCTATATTTCTCAAATCCCAAATCTACATTTCTCAAATCCCAAATCTATATTTCTCAAATCCCAAATCTACATTTCTCAAATCCCAAATCTACATCTCTCAAATCCCAAATCTATATTTCTCAGATCCCAAGTCTGTATTTTTCAAATCCCAAATCTACATTTCTCAAATCCCAAATCTATATTTCTCAGATCCCAAATCTATATTTTTCAAATCCCGAATCTATAATTCTCAAACCCCAAATCTATATTTTCAAATCTTAAATTAATATTTCTCAAATCCTAAATCTATATATCTCAGATGCCAAATCTATCTTTCTCTGATCCCACAGTCGATTTCTTCAACCTGAATTTTTGAGATACAAACTCCGATAAAAATAAAAATAAAATAAAACTCTTTTATTATACAATCAGTAAACCTTAATTCCAAAATTTATTTTTTACGTAAACCTAATAAAATTATTATATATATATATATATATTAATCGCAACAACTATTTTCAGGCTGGGCTTCCGATCGATCTTGGGCCGACGCTTTGTGGATCAATAATCTGGCCCTGATTGGGGCTGGCGCCGCTACTGCTTCAATCCCATTCTGTCACACATTAGCTCCTATGATTGGCTGCGCATGTTGCTACGGCTTGTTTATTGGTGAGTTTTGCTTGACACTTTTCACACTTTTGTCATCTGACACCTTTTTCATTAGACACCTGACACCAATCTTAGCTGACACCTATCTTAGCTGACAGTAACCTCACCTGACACCAATCTCACCTGACACCTATCTTAGCTGACCCCAGTCTTGCCTGACACCAATCTCACCTGACACCAATCTCACATGACACGAAACTCACCTGACACCAATCTCACCTGACACCAATCCTACCTGACACTAATCTTACCTGACACCAATCCCACCAGACACCAATCCCACCAGTCACCAATCCCACCTGACACCAATCTTACCTGACACCAATCCTACCTGACACTAATCTTACCTGACACCAATCCCACCAGACACCAATCCCACCAGTCACCAATCCCACCTGACACCAATCTTACCTGACACCAATCCCACCAGACATCAATCCCACCAGACACCAATCCCATCTGACTCCAATCCTACATGACACTAATCCCACCTGACACCATACCTACCTGATACCAATCTCACCTGACACCAATCCCACCTGACACTAATCCCACCTGACACCAATCTTACCTGACACCAATCCCACCAGACACCAATCTTACCTGACACTAATCCCACCAGACACCAATCCCAACTGACATCGATTCCACCTGACACCAATCTTACCTGACACCGATCCCACCTGACACCAATCTTACCTAAAACAAACCCCACTTGACACTTATCCTACCAGACACCAATCCCACCTGACACCAATCCCACCTGACACCAATCCTACCTGACACTAATCCCACCTGACACTAATCCCACCTGATACCAATTCCACCTGACACCAATCTTACCTGACACCAATCCCACCTGATACCAATCTTACCTGACACCAAACCCACCTGACACCAAACCAACCTGACACCAAACTCACCTGACACCAATCCATGACACCAAACCCACCTGACACCAAACTCACCTGACACCAAACTCACCTGACACCAATCCTACCTGAAAATCATCTCACCAAATCCTTATACACCTAGCCCTGTCAAAAATGTTTATTTTCAGCCGCGTGGGTATCTCTCCGCACCATCCTAGTTGTGGAACTAATGGGCCTGGATCGACTAACCAACGCATTCGGCCTTCTCCTGCTATTTCAAGGCGTTGGGATCATAGTCGGCCCTCCATTAGCTTCGGCCATAGATCAGCTAGATCCCACTCCGAACTATTCCCTTAGTTTCTATCTAGCAGGCGTCTTCCTGATTGTCTCCGGCATTTTGGGAATTCCGCTGCGTCGGCTGTGCCGCTGGGAGGAGCGACGCGATGAGTTGCGCAAGAGCCGCAGCCGCTCGAAGCGTTTCACTGTCGGCGGCGGTTCCGGCATCGCGTCTGCGGCTGGTAGCGGCTACTTAGCTCCAGGTACTATAGAGCTGCAACAGCAGCAGCAGCAGCAGCAGCAGCAGCAGCATCTGCCAGGCGTTGTCATCGATAACAACTTCGAGCCGGCCGTAGCCGCGCCGCAGACTCCACCGCCGCAGCCGTCGGCTTTGAACACCGCCGGACCAGGCTTAACCGAATTGCCAACCTATCAGATGCAGTTCCCATCGGCTGCCGCAGCCGCAGCTGGAGGCCCAGCCTCCGGCCAGCGAACTGGAGACGATGAATTCGAGAGTAGAATCTAAAGTTACTTTTAGAGAGAGATAAAGCTACTATTATCTTTAGAAAAAATAATAAAATCTTAAAACAAAATCGGCGAATCTTTAGGGAGAGAATCGACGAATCTTTAGGAAGAGAATATTCGAATCTTTGGAATAGAATAGAATAATCTTAGGGAGAGAATAGACGAATCTTAGGGAGAGAATAGACGAATGTTAGGAAGAGAATCGACGAATCTTAGGAAGAGAATAGTCGAATCTTAGGGAGAGAATAGACGAATCTTAGGAAGAGAATCGACGAATCTTAGGAAGAGAATCGACGAATCTTAGGAAGAGAATAGTCGAATCTTAGGAAGAGAATCGACGAATCTTAGGAAGAGAATCGACGAATCTTAGGAAGAGAATAGTCGAATCTTAGGAAGAGAATCGACAAATCTTTGGAAGAGAATCGACTCATTTTTAAGGAAAATCGACGAATCCATTAACGATAATAGACGAATCTTGGAGAGAGAATTAACGAACCCTGAAAAAATATCTCAAATTTTTGTGTCGTTGCTTTACCACCGTGTTTTCAATGTGCCCTCATTGTGAGTTGCCTATATAATTAACTTATTTTAATTAAATTTGGCTTTGTGTATTTTAGTTTAAAATGCGAAATTTCTTATTCTAACACTTCGATTTCTTTCGTCCATTTATGACTTAATTGTAGTTCTAAAGCACTTTTTTAGTCGAAATACCTGCGAGTTATTTTTGTTTTGATTAAAGTGACACTCATATTACTATTTGTACACTAGACCAATTCTCGGAAGAAATTAACCACTATTTTATTCTTTTATCCTATTTTTTATAACGTTACTAACAGAAGTAGTATCAGTAGTGAAATGATATGAAGAGTCTCTATCTATCTATTTGCAGGGGGGCCCGGGGCACTTGTCGCACAAGCGACGGAGCGGCACACCCTCAGACCGGCGAACTAGGCGCTTTTGCGCCCATCGCGCCGCCTCCGGGAGCCGGGGAGGGCAGGGGAGGGCAGGAGGCACCCAGAATAGGCAGCAGTGTCCCCCACCCCAGCCCCACACGCACATAGCAGACCAAGCCGGAAGGCTGATAAGAAATCAGTCCTCAGGGGGGGCGGGTGATGAGTGTACACTTATCCAATCGCGCTGACGGAAGTCCAGAAAGCTGGTGTACACCCGCCCTCCAGCCACCCCCCACAAGGCCTCACGCCCCAGCGCCAACGCACACAACTCACACAACGCAGAACAGGCACACAGAATGGTAGGAGCGAAGCAATTATTTCAAGCTTTGATTGCACGAAATATGGTGCACCTCCGCCGGTCGCTACTGTCCAAACCCTCCAACAAATCCCGAAATTAATCGTGACTTGAAGGGTGAATCGAACTAGCGTCCTTTGGAGTGCGAGGCAACGACGTTAGCCGCTGACCCACTCGCCCCGATATGAAGAGTCAATTCGATTAGAATGTTGTAAATTTGATATTTTGTTCTGGTGCTTCGCTTTCAGTACACGATTACTAGTAGTATGACTTTAGAAGGATACTAATATTTTGAGTACATTTTATTAAAGAAAACCTAATATGTTTTTATTTATTTTATTTTATCAAAGCTCCGTGCTGCCTACTTATATTGTAAGTAGTAGTTTTCTAATTATATATTTCTAACTTGTTTTTTTGTTATAATATTTTCGTATTTTCTAATATCATTGGTAACCTTTCGTTAAGCAAATCATAAATGCATATAAAAGTTGTATCATTTTGCACGAATACAATAAATGTAACATTGCAGTTTTTAATGACATTAGATTAATTAATTTTGGTCCGCGATCACAATATTGCACATCCCTAAACTTGACATCGCTAAAGTTTCTCTCTCTAATAATACAATGACAATGAGTTTTTGGGAGATGTGAAATTAGAAGAGCTCAAAAATCTTAACTCTAGTCAATAAATTGTTGACGCTGTTTTTCAGTCCATGTTTATAGGCTCGTATTCTCTACTCAGCTGTGTTTTTTGGTTTTTCATAAACCATTATGTTCTGCGTGTCTTGGTATACTTTGGAATTAAATTTCGTTATAAATAGAATCAATCTACTTTAAGTAGTCCTATTCACGTATTTTATACTTTTTGGCAGTAAAAATCAACTTCCAAAGTATGTCAAAAGAAAGGCAGAACTAGTTAAGAGCTTGGATTACGATATTATGAGTTATTTATATTTTCTTTGCTGTCAATACTACCCACGTGTTGGCCAATCAATGCATAAAATGTACTAATATTTCTGTCTCTCTTAACCAATTAGAAAGTACTTTCGGCTTTTATGTAGTCTTTTCTATCTTTTTGATGCAATTTCAAGTAATTTTTATGATTACTAAAGAAATCTCAGATGTGAAAGGGATCTAAATCTCTTGTTCATTGCGTTTTTATTGTTAATTTTTAATTGATGTATGCTTTTTGTACACCTTACTATCTAACGGATAGCGAACTTTATTGTTTTGTACTTATCTCTGGCGTTTGTTCACAAGTGAATAATGAATTGCAAATCTATTGCAAGTAATTGCAAGTAAAGCAATAAATAAATATAATATCGTAATTGACTGCCATCGCCTCGCTTTGTAGCATTACCCTGATGCCAAGCACCCCGCTTCTCTATGGCCTTACTAAGCTTTCTGCCTTGCCCTTTCTTTTATTCGTTGTTTTGTTTCTTAGAGAAATTAACTTAAACCTTTCAAGTGTGTGTGAACATTTCCACCTTTCCTTAACTCTCAAAGTTCCACTAAATTGTAGACAAGCTATGTCCTGCCTTTTCTACCCCCTCCAAATGTACACTCGCTCTAGGCGCTGGCTCCCGCCTTTCCCACTCCACCCCCAAATGTACACTCGCTCTAGGCACTGGCTCTCGCCTTTCCCACTCCGCCCCGAAATGTACACTCGCTCTAGGCGCTGGCTCCCGCCTTTCCCACTCCACCCCCAAATGTACACTCGCTCTAGGCGCTGGCTCCCGCCTTTCCCACTCCGCCCCGAAATGTAAACTCGATCTAGGCACTTGCTCACGCCTTTCTCACTCCACCCCCGAATGTACACTCGCTCTAGGCGCTGGCTCCCGCCTTTCCCACTCCACCCCCAAATGTACACTCGCTCTAGGCGCTGGCTCCCGCCTTTCCCACTCCGCCCCGAAATGTAAACTCGATCTAGGCACTTGCTCACGCCTTTCCCACTCCACCCCCAAATGTACACTCGCTCTAGGCGCTGGCTCCCGCCTTTCCCACTCCTCCCCCAAATGTACACTCGATCTAGGCACTTGCTCCCGCCTTTCCCACTCCACCCCCAAATGCACACTCGCTCTAGGCGCTGGCTCCCGCCTTTCCCACTCCACCCCTAAATGTACACTCGCTCAAGGCACTGGCTCCCGCCTTTCCTACTTCACCCCAAAATGTACACTCGCTCTAGATACTGGCTCCCGCCTTTGCCCCTCCACCCCAAAATGTACACTCGATCTACGCACTGGCTCCCGCCTTTCCTACTTCACCCCTAAATGTACACTCGCTCAAGGCACTGGCTCCCGCCTTTCCTACTTCACCCCAAAATGTACACTCGCTCTAGATACTGGCTCCCGCCTTTGCCCCTCCACCCCAAAATGTACACTCGATCTACGCACTGGCTCCCGCCTTTCCTACTTCACCCCTAAATGTACACTCGCTCAAGGCACTGGCTCCCGCCTTTCCTACTTCACCCCAAAATGTACACTCGCTCTAGATACTGGCTCCCGCCTTTGCCCCTCCACCCCAAAATGTACACTCGATCTACGCACTGGCTCCCGCCTTTTCTACTTCGCCCCTAGGGTCGGTGGCAGAGCGGTTAGCGCGTCTGCCACTCGCACCACGGTCCTTAAGTTCGATTCCACAGCGAGGCCACTTTTGATTGGGGCGCAGCCGCGGAGAGAAGGCTTGGGGACTTGTGCGATTTATGCCTTTCAGGGCTAACCTCCAAGGCACAGTGAGAGTGTACACTGCCTGACGATGAGAAAGTCAGGGCAGATGTACTCACCTGCGTACAGTATCTGTGTGCGTGTGTGCTCAGGAGTCAGCGAAATGGGCAGAATTGCCTCCATGATGTGCCATTGCCCGCAGCCCTCCGGCATTATTATCATTATTCTTATTCCTAATTCACCCCAAATGTACACTCGATCTAGGCACTGGCTCCCGCCTTTCCTACCCCTAAAATTTCATTTTATGACCAATGACCCGTCGTTTTAACCCCCTTAAATTTAAATTCGCGACACTAAATAGTCGTTAGTTTTTTTTACACTTTTTCTTTATAGAGTCCATTAGCAAAAGAGATGTTTGTTCTTTTAAGTCTTAATGAGGCACTCGAATTACGTCATTATCAAACGCATAAAAATTTCCAGTCTCCATGTTTAGACTGTCTCTATCGGCGTCAGCCAAGAGCTGAATTTTTATTTATCGACGTTCGTGACTGCGATAGGCGGCGACATAAAATCAACAGGTTAAAGCAGCTCGAAGCTGAATATTGAAAAAAAATTATGTCGCAAAGCGTTAGTCGAGTGTCGGCCGTGTCGGCTCTTTTGCCTGCTTCCGCCTTGGCTATCTGCGTATCCTACTCAATCACATATCATTCCGAGCATAGCCTGAAAACGCATTGTCACGTAAGTATTGACTTAGTCAGCTCAGTTCGTCTGCTGCTCACATTTTACACTCCTAGCCGACAGTCGCTGCTGACACTGCCTCTGCCTGGCACACTTTCTGCTGACAGTCGCTGCTGACACTCCCTGCTGACACTCCCTGCTGACACTCCCAGCTGACACTCCCTGCTGACACTCTCTGCTGACACTCCCTGCTGACACTCCCTGCTGACACTCTCTGCTGACACTCCTTGCTGACACTCCCTGCTGACCCTCTCTGCTGACACTTCCTGCTGACACTCCCTGCTGACACTCCCTGCTGACACTCTCTGCTGACACTTCCTGCTGACACTCCCTGCTGACACTCCCTGCTGACACTCCCTGCTGGCACTCTGCTGACATTCGGATAGAAGTCTTGAGGGCTTGTCATATAAATTTCGCCCATTTTGGGCAAACCTCAGGTGATAAAATTGTGCTTGTGACCTCAGGAATCAGCGGAATGGGCAGACTAACCTCCTCGCTTCGGGTCTACTGTCGCCATAAACGCTTTAGTACCCACAACCCATGTAATTATTATAATTAGCCTCTGCTGTCAACCATGCTTCACATACCAGCTGACCAAATCACGAAACTGAGTTTTTTAAAATGTAGTAAATATTTTGCTGTAACTTTTCCGCACAGCGCAAAATAACTCCGCATAGAGTTTAAATTGTAGCGGGGTTGATTTTTATTACGTTGGAAAACGCTTTACGCATTGCAAAAAGCTGACGGGTTAGTAATGGGCAGGTTATTGTATGCAAATATTTCCGATTAAGAAAAAACTTTTCTTTGTAAGACAGAAAATTGTATGTCTTTGTGGTCACTTAATAAATTGATGTTTAATATGGTGTTCAATAGTCTTGTCCGACGGAGATCAGCAAATCAACACGATTCACTCTCGGCCTCGACAACAGCCCAGCACTCGTCCAGCGATTCCTTTCAGCATGTTTTTAAAAGCTTTTCGAAAACTTGCGCCGATCAAATAAGAGAACGGGTCCGTTACATTGTGCAGAAAAGTGACCCAATAGAGGCTCTGATAAATGAGGTCTAGCTCAGCCTCGCTAAGCGGCGGCAATCCCATTTGATAAGTGTAGCCTTCATAAACAGACATTGCCGCTCTGGGAGCGTGTGATATAAAAAAGACTGTATTCATTAAAATCATGACAATGCAGCTGCGAACATTCCTTTTGATATGTGGTTTGTCCGTTTGATCACCCGCGGCTGATAATTTAGCAGCTTTTCTAGCTTTCAATCGAAGTGTCACAGTCACTACTACGCAGCCGGATAGCAGAATTGCAAACAATGCCACTTTGCTCAGGTAGAAATCAACATTGTACTGAATATTATCGATTGTGTCACGCAAAGTGATATCGTTAATTGGACGACACATCTGACCATTGAAGAAAAACAAAGCCGACCAGAGCGCAGGACCGAGACTGCCCACAACTGCCAGCAGCAACAATAGCATGCAGTTTCTCTTCACCGTAATGATTTGTTTCACCTTCAATGGCAAAGTCACGGCCAGCGTCCGTTCGAGTGTGAGTGCAACCTGAAAGAATGGCGTGCCGTTGATTAGAAAGGCCATCAAGTATAATAAGATTTTACAAGATGCTGTACTCCTGTGTACATAGTTTAACAAAGTTGGAACTGGCGAATTAACGACTTTTGTCACGGCGTTCTGATAATAATATGTGCCGCTAATAGACAAGACTATGATATCACAGCTAGTGATGATTAGCATGTTGAATCTAGCAATTTTTGGAAACAGCTTTTTGTTAATAGCAATAGTTGCTAAGCACAACAGATTGAAGATAACGCCAAATAGCAACAGAATTGGCATCAGCCAGATGAGAATATTGCTGAACGCCCAGCGCCATCTTGGATTGTCGAACCAATTTTTCTCTTGCTCTTCATATTCCGTTGAGTTTGACTCCATTGTGTCTGGCGGCGTCGTTTCAGGTGAAAAAATGATCAAACTGTGCGATGATTTCGGCTAAGAAACTTTTAAACGTCGGAAGGTTGTTTTATAGAAAAGAACAAAAAACAACATACTCCTTGACTAGTATTCATATGGTATCAAATGCAATCCATTAGGATCGTTTTCCTAATATAGTGGAAAAGAAATGTCTACACAAAAATTTCGCGCTCTGTTTTTGTGACGTTTCTTTTTCTCCTCATGGTTAGTAAAAGAGCAGCTCTCCCCGATACAATTTGAGAGGATAAAAGCGTTGCATAAGCTTCTCCTAAATCCCCGAGTGGTTTTTATTGTGATATTCAAGACGCCAAATATTTTAAAGGCTTATGTAATGATCTGTTGCCTACTTATTTTTCTGCAACCGAAACAACCTCAATCGATTTGCTGTTTTAACCTAGCTCCTACAAAATCTAAAAAATTGTTGCTTTCTCTCAAGCCTCGTCTTGCTGACAAACCCACTAAGATCTTGCTGACAAACCCACAAAGGTCATGCCGACAAACCCACGAAGATCTTGCTGACAAACCCACAAAGGTCATGCCGACAAACCCACGAAGATCTTGCTGACAAACCTGCGAAGGTCTTGCTGACAAGCCACGAAGATCTTGCTGACAAGTCTCGTCTTGCTGACAAACCCAATAAGATGTTGCTGACAAACCCACAAAGGTCATGCCGACAAACCCATGAAAGTCTTGCTGACAATCCACGAAGATCTTGCTGACAAGTCTCGTCTTGCTGACAAACCCAATAAGATGTTGCTGACAAACTCACAAAAATCATGCCGACAAACCCACGAAAATCTTGTGGACAAGCCACTAAGATAATTTTGACAAGCTATGAAGGTCTTGCTGACAAGCCTCGTCTTGCTGACAAACCCACAAAGGTCATGTTGACAAACCCACGAAATTCTTTTTGACAAGCCTACGAAAATTTTTCTGAGAAAATCCACAAAACTCCTACTCCACAGTGATCATCAAATACCATATATATACCTTAAGGTAGTTTAAAACACTTGCTGACATAACAGATTTCACGAACCTGGATCCCATAATCCTACAGTCAGTTTTGCAAGCGTCAGCAACTTAATATTACTGCCTGCGTAACTTTTTTGCAGACCCCAAATTATCTGCCGTCCATCAGCGCAGCAGCCGGAGAAACTCATCCGGAGAAACAGATTTGGTCACTATTCCTAACTATTAGCTGCGCCCTACGGTTTATCCTAGCCCTTGGCTACTATCAGGAGTTGCAAAAGCGACTCAAGCGACATCAGGAGAGCTGCCTGACTGTTGCCCACTTAGTTTTGAACTGCCTGGAGCTGCTGGCACTGTTTGGGCTGTCAGTTGTGTCGTCTTCTGATAATTTTCGTGAGCAGACAATAAATTGACTTGAAGATGGAAAAATTATTTATTATTGTTCTTCCTCCTCTGCTGAATTTTCCTTTCTATCTTACTGTCTCCCCCCCTTGCTGCCCCTTTGAGCTTTCTTTTTCCCACCACTTTCTGACCCTTTTATGTCCCCACCACTTCGCCTGTTCTATCCCCACCAATTTCTACCTTTTTAATATTCTACAAATTTCTTCCTCTTTCTATCCCCCACCCATTCTATCCCGACAGTTCTACCCATTCTTTCCCACTAATTCTACCCATTCTATCCCTCCAATTCCAGCCATTCTATCCCACAGATTCTACCCTTTCCATCTTAACCCCACTTTCTTCCCTTCTATCATAATCTCTTACTATACTTTCTCTCCCCTATCTATTCCTTTCTACCTTTCTGTTGCTCTTTCTTCATTTTACTACATTTCTTTCTTTCTCATTTATCGTCTTTGTTTCCTAGATACTTTATGCTTAACTTTCAATCCCCATTTGATAATTTTATTTCAGCCATGCATCGAAACTGCTTCGCCATCTTTCTAATTTCTTCGTCCGTCTACATGCTCATACATCTGAAAGTGTGCTTCATACTGCGCCAGAGACAGAAAACTAAACTCAATGAGCGACCGCTTATCTGTGCTCGGGTGCGTGTTGCACTGGGAGAATTTGGACAGAGGATTAGGGAGAGTTGGGACAGAGGATTAGGGAGAGTTGCGACAGAGGATTAGGGAGAGTTGGGACAGAGGATTAAGGAGAGTTGGGACAGAGGATTAAGGAGAGTTGGGACAGAGGATTAAGGAGAGTTGGGACAGAGGATTAAGGAGAGTTGGGACAGAGGGTTAGGGAGAGTTGGGACAGAGGGTTAGGGAGAGTTGGGACAGAGGGTTAGAGAGAGTTGGGACAGAGGGTTAGGGAGAGTTGGGACAGAGGGTTAGGGAGAGTTGGGACAGAGGGTTAGGGAGAGTTGGGACAGAGGGTTAGGGAGAGTTACGACAGAGGATTAAGGAGAGTTGGGACAGAGGGATAGGGAGAGTTGGGACAGAGGGTTAGGGAGAGTTGCGACAGAGGATTAGGGAGAGCCGGGACAGAGGATTAGGGAGACATGGTACAGGTGATTACAGCGACATTAGAGAGGGGATTAGGAAGAGACGGAACAGAAGATCAGGGAGAGATGGGATAGAGAATTGGGTACAGATGGTACAGGATTATGAAGACATAGGACAGAGGATTATGAGAGGTTGGAAAAAATCATGGAGACGGTACATATAATGGGGAGACATAGGGCAGGGGATTAGGATTAATTATTGGGGTTAAATTTGATTATTAGGGATTAATTAGGAACTAGGAATTAAGGACAGATGGGACAGGATTAGGGAGAAACGGGACAGAGGATTTGACTACGATAAGAAAGAATTTTTGGATGAGAAATTATGGAATAGATATAGAATCTTATGAGAATAGCTGGCTCAGAATCAATATTGAATCCAATTTAATTTACAAATCCGCAGTCATTCTACATAAAGCTGTTCAGCTTTGGAGTCTACTGTTTGAGCACGGCTCTCGCCGTGTACTTTTATATGCGTCACGAGGCGCGGTGCGAACCATTCAGTGGGTGCAATTCATTGTTTTGTTTTTGTTCAAATATTTAATTCAATTCCTTGTTCAAGAAAAACAATGACTCAAAATTTTCTATTGAAGTGGGGATTCGAACCCCCGACGTTCAAGTCGTGATTCCAATGCTTTAATCACTAGGCCTTAACCCCACCAAATAAACTGTTATTGCCCACTATCTATCTATTTGCAGGGGGGTCCGGGGCACTTGTCGCACAAGCGACGGAGCGGCACGCCCCCAGACCGGCGAACTAGGCGCTTTTGCGCCCATCGCGCCGCCTCCCCTGAGCAGGCACCACACACAGCAGCAGTGTCCCCCACCCCAGCCCCACACGCACAGAGCAGACCCAAGCCGGGGCGGAAGGCTGATAAGAAATCAGTCCTCAGGGGGGCGGGTGATGAGTGTACACTTATCCAATCGCGCTGACGGAAGTCCAGAAAGCCGGTGTACACCCGCCCTCCAGCCACCCCCCACAAGGCCTCACGCCCCAGCGCCAACGCACACAACTCACACAACGCAGAACAGGCACACAGAATGATAGGAGCGAAGCAATTATTTCAAGCTTTGATTGCACGAAATATGGTGCACCTCCGCCGGTCGCTACTGTCCAAACCCTCCAACAAATCCCGAAATTAATCGTGACTTGAAGGGTGAATCGAACTAGCGTCCTTTGGAGTGCGAGGCAGCGACGTTAGCCGCTGACCCACTCGCCCCCTATTGCCCACAGATCCAGTAACTAATTTAGATGATTACTTTCTGTTTCCCATTGTCGCAGTGTACACCTATTTCGCCGCAGCGGAGTATGTTGTAGTCTACATGAACATCCTGTTCCATTCGACATCCTATTTGGATTTGGGCCACTTAACAGTCGGCCTGGTGATAACCCGATGTTCCTCAGACTGGGTACCAACTGACGATCTCGACGGATTCGATAATTTTAAGTGAGGAGCGAATTTTGTGTTAATTTATAATTTTCATTCTACTTACTAACATTTCTACTGTAAGTAGATAGTTTCGATATATTTTATTTTTAGTTTTTTTCAATCTAAAAATTTTAACTTTCGTTCGGTAAAAACTCTTAGAGCTGATACAATCACAAATAATTGTTTCCTAAGTTTGTTACTTCCTTAATTTCATTTCATTTCAGTAATAAGTACTTTTAATAGTAAAATTATAGCAATAATAATTGCGATTGATTATGATTGCAATAAGGTAAGTAAGTCTTTAAACTAGTCTTTGTTTTAATTCTCTACAAACTAGTAAATTTCTTTCTAATGTCTTGCTTCTTCATAAAATATCTTCTTAAAAAACTTGAGCATCATGTCTGTGGCTTAAGTTTCATTTACTAGAGCAGAGTACAAAAAAGTTGACTCTTTCTTGTGAAATAAACAAAGAAAATACATTTTCTGTCTTGCACAACTTTTTCCGACATTTTATCGCACTTTTATTGTGTTTCTTGACTATCGCTTCTGACATTCAAGACTTTGACAGTCAAGTTGTGTAGCCTTGCCTGAAATAACCAATATAATGTGATAATGGGACTTAATAGAGGTTAGTGGGATAATTGGACTTAATAGGGGATAGATAGGTAATGAGACATGATAGGGAACAGTGGGATAATGAGACATGATAGGGAACAGTGGGATAATGAGATATGATAGGGAACAGTGGGATAATGAGAAATGGTAGGGGATAGTGGGATAATGAGACATGATAGGGAACAGTGGGATAATGAGACATGATAGAGAATAGTGGGATAATGAGAAATGGTAGGGGATAGTGGGATAATGAGACATGATAGGGAATAGTGGGATAATGAGACATGATAGGGAACAGTGGGATAATGAGACATGATAGGGAACAGTGGGATAATGAGAAATGGTAGGGGATAGTGGGATAATGAGACATGATAGGGAACAGTGGGATAATGAGAAATGATAGGGAACAGTGGGATAATGAGACATGATAGGGAACAGTGGGATAATGAGAAATGGTAGGGGATAGTGGGATAATGAGACATGATAGGGAACAGTGGGATAATGAGAAATGGTAGAGAATAGTGGGATAATGAGACATGATAGGGAACAGTGGGATAATGAGAAATGGTAGGGGATAGTGGGATAATGAGAAATGGTAGAGAATAGTGGGATAATGAGACATGATAGGGAACAGTGGGATAATGAGACATGATAGGGAACAGTGGGATAATGAGAATCGGTAGGGGATAGTGGGATAATGAGACATGATAGGGAACAGTGGGATAATGAGAAATGGTAGGGGATAGTGGGATAATGAGACATGATAGGGAACAGTGGGATAATGAGAAATGGTAGAGAATAGTGGGATAATGAGACATGATAGGGAACAGTGGGATAATGAGACATGATAGGGAACAGTGGGATAATGAGAATCGGTAGGGGATACTGGGATAATGAGACATGATAGGGAACAGTGGGATAATGAGAAATGGTAGGGGATAGTGGGATAATGAGACATGATAGGGAATAGTGGGATAATGAGACATGATAGGGAACAGTGGGATAATGAGACATGATAGGGAACAGTGGGATAATGAGACATGATAGGGAACAGTGGGATAATGAGACATGATAGGGAACAGTGGGATAATGAGAAATGGTAGGGGATAGTGGGATAATGAGACATGATAGGGAATAGTGGGATAATGAGAAATGGTAGGGGATAGTGGGATAATGAGACATGATAGGGAATAGTGGGATAATGAGAAATGGTAGAGAATAGTGGGATAATGAGACATGATAGGGAACAGTGGGATAATGAGACATGATAGGGAATAGTGGGATAATGAGACATGATAGAGAATAGTGGGATAATGAGAAATGGTAGGGGATAGTGGGATAATGAGACATGTTAGTGGGATAATGAGACATGATAGTGGGATAATGAGACATGTTAGTGGGATAATGAGACATGATAGGGTGATAATGAGACATGTTAGTGGGATAATGAGACATGATAGTGGGATAATGAAACGTGATTGAGGATTACTATACAGGATTACAAAGCATTGTCGCGATGTTATGAAACAAACTTAAAATTATATAATTAATGTACTAAAGACACTAAAATTGATTCGTCGCTTTTCTCTTCCACTAAATTTCAGATCCTGGCGTCCAATAGTTACTCAGTTGGCCTAAATTATATATTTTATTGTAATTTTTTAACGCATTCACGCCTATTTCGCATTCTGTCTACTTCGAGTAGAGCGATGAAAATATCTTCGTCCATATATGTTTCTTTTCAAATAAAGTGCAGAATATTTTCGCACTCAAGAATGAACGGTCAGTCCTTGCTTAGCAATAAAATTCTTATTTTCTCATGCGACCTACTAATAAAATTACAAATAGGTAATTTTTATCCTTCTATGTTTCACTAGCTTTATTCGTTTGTTTGTCAGTTATTAGATTTTTGATGAAATTATGGCTCAAATTGTACTTTTACTTGAATGATAGAAAATATAATATAACAAAAACTTTACACTGCACTAAAGTGTCACAAATTTTTTCATTTTGATTTAGCAATTAGCTTTTTCTTGCAATTCTACCCATTTCGCTGACTCCTGTCACACACGCACACAGATACTGTACGCAGGCGTAAATTACACGACAAGCCCCCAAAGCCTTCTCTCCAAATGAATGTGGCCTCGCCGTGGAATCGAACTTAATGACCTTGGTGCGAGAGGCAAACGCGTTAACCGCTCTGCCACTAAACCCCTTTGATTTCTGTTTAGATTTCTTGGCAATCGTTACCCGCTAAGAAATAGGCATGTTTCTTTGGGTGATTCCAGTTGGAATCTGCGGTGTTTCCAGAAAAAGAAACAGCCGAACGCTGGAAACATACCAGTCGGATGATTCCATGCTTAGAATCCACCCAACTGGGCGTTTTCTCGGTGCTTCTTGGTGGCGAAATGGAATCACCCAAAGAATCCTCCAGTTCGGAAGATTCCATGCTCAGAAACCGCCGAGGAATCGCCCGTAAATAATTCTCTGGTTGTCCCATGGGCCACTGGCTCGGGTGATTCTTCAGCGGTTTCCGCATAATTTACGGGTACATCGGCTGCTTCCTGGGTGGTTTCTTTAACTCTTGCGAGATAGGGGGGATTTCGGTAGATTCCACTCCTACTTTGCACAAAAACCCGCCGAAGAAGCAGCCGAATTTTTTACAGGGTAATGTCAATCGAAAATTTCAGCACAGCTTTTCAATTCCAAGTTAATATCCTAAGCAAAATAATAAGTCAGGCCGAATACAAACAAACAAAATGATTGGCTCGTCTGGCTACACCGAACAAAACGTGTTCTTATTTGTGCCGAACCTGATTGGCTATGCTAGAATCCTTCTAGCCATCCTAGCCTGTTACTATATGCCATTCGATCACGTTCGTGCTACCTGGGCGTACCTGCTGTCAGCCCTATTGGACGCATTCGATGGACACGCTGCTAGGCTTTTGAATCAGTCTACTAAATTTGGCGCAATGCTTGATATGCTAACAGACAGGTGTGCCACCACCTGCCTACTGTTTGTTCTGGCCCAGTTCTATCCTAAATATACTCTGGTGTTTCAATTAAGCGCCGCATTGGATATTGCTAGCCACTGGTTGCACCTGCATTCGTCTATTGTGCGCGGCGCTCAAAGTCACAAAGCTGTGGACCTGAGTTCGAATCCCATTCTGTACTATTACTACAACAGTCGCACGGTTCTGTTCTGCATGTGCGCCGGAAATGAATTGTTCTATGCCTCTCTCTACCTGTTGCACTTTACTAGCGGCCCTAGTATCTTGGGCATCGGTTGCGTTACCCTACTGGCCGGCCTTATGTTTCCCGTGGCCGCTGTTAAAAGCGCTATTAGCGCCGTTCACCTGTACGTGGCCAGTGTTAACATGGCAGCTCTAGACACCAGAGATCGGGCCGAAGCTGCTGCTGCTGCTGCTAACTCCGAGAAGAAGGAATAATAAATTTTAAGGAGAACTAAATTACTGGATTTGGGTATTTTTTATGGATAGTTTATGGCTTGTGGGTTTTTTTCGAAATTAAAGATATCGTTGCGGATTCGAACTCGCGACTATTGATGCTTCACTTTTACCCCTGATTCATGAATCTAGCAAAGGTTTTTTAATAATGATTTTTCGCGGATTCGAACTCGCGGCCTTTCAGTTACAAGTCTAACTCGCTACCGCTAGGCCACTATTACCCCGGGACGGAGTGACTGTTAAAGTATTATTCATAATAGTTTATTTGCGGATTCGAACTCGGGACCATTGATGCGCGAGTCGAACGCATTACCGCTAGGCCACTTTCACCATTGACTAAAGCGTCTGGCGAAGTATTTTTTTATATTGATTTTCGCGGATTCGAACTCGCGACCCTTGAATTAGAAGTCTAACGCGCTACCGCTTGGCCACTTTTACCCCCGGGTCGATCTAGCTGTTAATGTCTTATTAGTTAGTCAATTGTTGTTTTAGTCAAAGTGTTTTAGTCATCGGCTAGAAATATGTTGATTAGATGTGTTTTCTAGCCATAGTCTTATCGTGTAGTCGGGTTTTTGTCCTTATCTCCGTGACCTACATTCATCTAGTATTTTATAGTTAATTCATCACAAAAGCGAACAACTTTTGATCGGTACCTAATTAATTAGCAATTTCGTTTTTTATATAAGCGCTAATTTTAGTCAGATATTTTTTCAATTATATTAGTCAGCGAATTAGTCAGTGTTACTATATTATTCTAAACGCGTTTATATAATCACTATGTGATAGTAACCTATCTATTTAAATAGTTTTTTGGCCTTTTTTTAAAGATAATGCTTGCTCGAAATTTGCTGGCTTTGTTTTTTGACAGTCTAATAAATGTTGCGCACCCATGCAATGGAAGGTGAAGTTCATGTTAGTTGCTATCTTCCATTTTTCTATTTTCTTTTTTACGGCGTGTTTATCCAAGTAGATTACTAGGACAGTGTTGCTGTGGGACTATCTGAGAACAGGATCGACCAGAATATGTGTTAGGTTTTATAGTCTTAAAGAGTTATTCTACTATTCCTTAAACCACATGCCTTTTGTCTAGTTGAGAATACCATGCTTACAGAAAATGGGTACACTATAGATTGATAATTGCCCTTAGCAACCCCGCAGCAACACTGTCATTGTGTGCACTCACTATATTATAAATTGCTTCTACGCTCGATATTTAAACTACGTTTATTTTCCAATTATCCAGAACACTATTACTCTTGCGATCGTATCTTCTATTTTATGTTTTGTTTTATTAGTTTTATTACTCAAGTTTTTTTAGTTTACAAGAAATCACTATTTTCTAGCTTTGCTTTCCTATTGATTATCATCGAATGAGTATTCTACTCGGGTACTTATTAGTTTCATTCCGTTGCTAACTGTAGAACATTTGTTTTGTTTTAGCATACAGACACACAGATGTGAGTTGCGTTACGACACTTCGTTATTTATTCGTAATATTTTTGCTTAGCCGTATACACATGCACCAGACTGTATTTTCAAAGCGAACTTGTTTTGTTTCGCATTAGTTTAATTCAATTCTGGCTTTAGATGGATAAAAAATAGGAACGCTTGGTTTCATTGGACTGGAAGTTAAAAAATTCTGATTGTTAGAAATTTGATATATCGTTCTGATTGGTTGGCAAGGAAAGCATGGCTCTTATTGGCTGCCAACGGAAGTTTTATTCTTATTGGCTGAAAGGGAAAGTAAGGACAGCTCTTATTGGCTGCCAACGGAAGCTGAATTCTTTTTGGCTGACGAGGGAAGGTGAATTCTTATTGGCTGAAATGGCAAAGTAAGGACAGTTCTTATTGGCTGAAAGGCAAAGTAAGGACAGTTCTTATTGGCTGAATGGCAAAGTAAGGACAGTTCTTATTGGCTGAAAAATGAAGTGATTACAGTATCTCACAGTTCCTCATTTCTCATTGGCTGAATTGAATTTAATAAGAAAATATTGTGTTAGACAGCGTTTTTTGCACTTAGCATTGTCAATGTCGTTTGTCAAAACCACCGGACCAAATTGTTTGTTTTTTCTTTAAAGAGTTCTTACGTATAAAAATAAAACTATAACAAAAAATCACTATTGTGGCAACTTCGCATAGCTTCACTACACTGAAAAGAACAAACAAAACAATAGTCTGGAAGGCTTGCAATTTTTTAGATCGAAGTTGAAAACTCAGACGGATTGTTGGCTATTGATTTAGGTGCTCAAAAATATATTTATCATGCTTTAGAATGGTGTTGAAAAATTTGTCTACTATTGATATAAAAACTGATGGAAAAATATGCAAGTACAGAGTCTGGAGTTTGTCTGGATAAAGTACAGAAAATCTTAAATTATTGGTTTTGTATGTGCGAAGAAAAGATTTAATATGGGCAAACCGTTAACCGTAAGTGTTTTTTACTCGTTTAGAAGCTGAAGTGAAAAAATAACAAATCGCGCTTTTTAGCAGCAGAAAAGAACAAAAGACGAAAAAAATCGACAACGAGGGAATTTTTTTATTTATGAACGAATAAATGTGTACGAAATGAAATCGAAATAAAACACGAATTAAATAGCTGGAAAAACAATGGGATTTATTTACTACTAGAATATAGAGCATATAGAAGGTATACGTAGGATTTTATTTATTTTTTCTACAACTTTTAACGAATATTAGCAATTAGCAATTAGCAAATTTTCGATTACGCCAATTGAATTACCGGTTCTGAATAAAATAACCACATCGATTTCACTTTTGCATTTTATAATTGGATTAGAAACAAAATTAGGCGAGTAAGAATAAAAGTTCAACAATTTGTTTTTGCCGGATTGTTAGTTTGTCTTCTTTTCAAGTCCGATAGAAACAGCAACAAAAAACTCTCGGAAATATGACGAATACAAAGGTTGAGTTCAGTTAGGGTTTTATTTCTTTTGCTTATTAACGCGGCGGCTGCTGAGGATAGCCCGGATAGCCGGGATAACCGCCGGCCGGACCCGGATAAGTCGGATAAGGATTATGAACGGCGCCCGGATAGCTCGGATAAGACGGATAGGCCTGATAGGCCATGGGTGGCAGCGGAGGCTGCTGATAGCCGCCCTGATAGGCCGGATAAGCCGGTGGCGGGTAAGCACCAACGCCAGAATATGGCGGGTACATAGGATAGGCTGGTGGTTGCTGTGGTTGCTGCTGCTGCTGCTGCTGCTGGTACTGCTGGTGCTGCGGCGCGTTGTATACTGGAGGATTTGGCGGCGGCGGACGCGGAGGCGGCTGCTGCTGCTGCTGCTCCTGCTGGCCAGTGCCAGCTGTTGTGGCGTGAAACGCTGGCGCAGACGGCGCTGGTTGGGCCGATGGCTGCCTAGCAATGGCCGACTGCAGATCCCGCATCAGTTCTTCTTTTTCCGTCTTACGAGCGAAACAGAAATCGCTAACTCGAGACTGATGCTTCAACAGCACCTCGGTTAGATCCGAATAGAACTTGCGACCTTCGTTAAGGTTGCCCAGAACCTCGGCGAATGCGTCGTAGGCTTTGCCTAGTTTGGTTAGCCAGGCCTGGCGACTGCCGGCTGTGCCCTGGGCACCGCCACTCCACTCCGTGTTCTTGGATTGCACCTGTACAGTTGGTAGATTGCGGATAATTGCTGGACTGGTGTGTCTGCGGACGTCTTTATTTGTCTGTGGGTGTCTTTCTAGTCTGCCTTTTGTTATCTCTCTGTATCTGTACGTACATGCAAACTCTGTAGGTGTCTGTCAGTATCTGTGGGTGTCTGTCAGTATCTGTGGGTGTCTGTCAGTATCTGTGGGTGACTGTCAGTATCTGTGGGTGTCTGTCAGTATCTGTGGGTGTCTGTCAGTATCTGTGGGTGACTGTCACTATCTGTGGGTGTCTGTCAGTATCTGTGGGTGTCTGTCAGTATCTGTGGGTGTCTGTCAGTATCTGTGGGTGTCTGTCAGTATCTGTAGGTGTCTGTCAGTATCTGTAGGTGTCTGTCAGTATCTGTGGGTGTCTGTCAGTATCTGTGGGTGTCTGTCAGTATCTGTGGGTGACTGTCAGTATCTGTGGGTGTCTGTCAGTAGCTGTGGGTGTCTTTCAGTAGCTGTGGGTGTCTGTCAGTATCTGTAGGCGTCTGTCAGTAGCTGTAGCTGTAGGTGTCTGTCAGTAGCTGTAGCTGTAGGTGTCTGTCAGTATCTGTGGGTGTCTGTCAGTATCTGTGGGTGTCTGTCTTACTTACTTTGCAGGGGGGCCTGGGGCACTTGACGCACAAACACAGGAACGGCATGCCCCCAGTCCGGCGAACTAGGCGAGAGCCGCCCATCGCGCCGCCTCCCCTGAGCAGGCACCTCACACACACAGCAGCAAGCCAAGCGGGGAAGGGGGCGGCAGCCGGAGTGCCTCTCACCCCAGGCCCGCACACGCACATAGCAGACCAAGCCGGGGCGGAAGGCTGATAGAAATCAGTCCTCAGGGGGGGCGGGTGACGAGTGTACACTTTATCCAATCGCGCTGACGGAAATCCAGATGAGCGCGCGGCGGTGTACACCCGCCCCCCCAGCTACCCCCCGCAAGGTCTAACGCCCCAGCGCCAACGCACATAACTCATACAACGCAGAACAGGCACACAGAAGGTAGGAGCGAAGCTATTTTTCAAGCTTTGATTGCACGAAATATGGTGCACCTCCGCCGGTCGCTACTGTCCAAACCCCCCAACAAGTACCGAAATTAATCGTGACCTGAAGGGTGAATCGAACTAGCGTCCTTTGGAGTGCGAGGCAGCGACGTTAGCCGCTGACCCCCCTCGCCCCTCGTGGGTGTCTGTCAGTATATGTGGGTGTCTTTCAGTATCTGTGGGTGTCTATCAGTAGCTGTGGGTGTCTGTCAGTATCTGTGGGTGTCTGTCAGTAGCTGTGGGTGTCTGTCAGTAGCTGTGGGTGTCTGTCAGTAGCTGTGGGTGTCTGTCAGTATCTGTGGGTGTCTGTCAGTAGCTGTGGGTGTCTGTCAGTAGCTGTGGGTGTCTGTCAGTAGCTGTGGGTGTCTGTCAGTATCTGTGGGTGTCTGTCAGTAGCTGTGGGTGTCTGTCAGTAGCTGTGGGTCTGTCAGTAGCTGTGGGTGTCTGTCAGTAGCTGTGGGTGTCTGTCAGTATCTGTTGGTGCTTCTCACAGTGATATATCTATCAGCCGTACACACAACTCACCTGAGCTAGCAGAGTTTCCTGGCGTCTCATCTGGTCCTCAACCTGTTTCCTTAACGGCTTCAACAAATCGTTAACCTTATCGTTAACCAGAGCCGCAATATCAACTTGAGCTCCGTTTCCATCAGACATAGCGGTGCTGAGCTCAGCTGCTAAGCCATCTGGAATGTTTTTCATAGCCTCCTGCAACTTGGTCTCCAACGCGGCCCGTTCAGTCTTCATTGTTTCAGCGTCTTGGCACAGTCGGCGAAGTTCGTCTTTCAGCGACTCGCTGCCCGAGCCAGAAGTGCCGCCACCGCTGGCGCCGCTAGGCAGTGCGGCTCTAATCTTGGACTCGCCTCCGCTGAGTACAATCAGACCCTCCTCATTGTCCGCTATCTTCTGTTGCACTGTCCGGTCAGCATTAGCAGCATTCTCTAGCATTTGCCTGCCAGTTGAAACGGATATACGAGCGTAATGTGTCGTGTTCTAATGCTCAATACAGATACGAGCTACGAGAAATTGTATTTTCATTTGTGGTCCTAAGGCCAATCATGTCTGCAAGTGTATAAATATGTTAGTAAGTCTATCTTGTCTGTAATGTACATCCATCATCTTGTCTGTAATGTACATCCATCATCTTGTCTGTAATGTACATCCATCATCTTGTCTGTAATGTACATTCATCATCTTGTCTGTAATGCACAGCTATCAACTTGTCTGTAATGTACATCCATCATCTTGCCTGTAATATACATCCATCATCTTGTCTGTAATGCACAGCCATCAACTTGTCTGTAATGTACATCCATCATCTTGCCTGTAATATAAATCCATCATCTTGTCTGTAATGTACATCCATCATCTTGTCTGTAATGTACATCCATCATCTTGTCTGTAATGTACATCCATCATCTTGTCTGTAATATACAGCCATTATCTTGTCTGTAATATACATCCATCATCTTGCCTGTAATATACATCCATCATCTTGTCTGTAATGTACATTCATCATCTTGTCTGTAATGTACATCCATCATCTTGCCTGTAATATACAGCCATTATCTTGTCTGTAATGTACATCAATCATCTTGTCTGTAATGTACATTCATCATCTTGTATGTAATATACATCCATCATCTTGCCTGTAATATACAGCCATTATCTTGTCTGTAATGTACAGCCATCATCTTGTCTGTAATGTACAGCCATCATCTTGTCTGTAATGTACAGCCATCATCTTGTCTTTAATGTACAGCCATCATCTTGTCTGTAATGTACAGCCATTATCTTGTCTGTAATGTACAGCCATCATCTTGTCTGTAACTTTATCTCTTTGTATCTCTGTACGCCCGTTAGAAGATCGTAAGCAGACAGATAACATTTTCTGTGCTCTATGAAGGCCGTTAATTTATTGCTTCTAGTGTACACATACCCCCTCACAATACAGATAAAAGTCACGCAGGAGGAAGGTAATAAAAGAACTCCTCACTTAAAGTTCATCGCCTCGCTGCGCAGTTTATCGTTCAACCGTTCAGACGGAGTACGCTGCCACTTCTCCTTGAACTGTTCCCTGAGCTTCTTATCAGCTTCTTCTTCTTCGTCAATGAGGCGAATAGCTTCGTCTAAAATTTCTCTGTTGCGTTTGTGCAATTCGGGATTGTCAGCCGACAGCTGGCGAAGTTGATCAAAGCCGCCCTTAGCAACTAAATCTCTAGCCTTATCTAGCAGCGACGGAGGCACGGTGGCCTCCCCGAAGTCTTCCAGCGTCATTGGCAGATTCAACGAAGTCAAGACGCCCTGCATCAGGCTGGTAGCTTCGCGTAGTCGGCTCATCTCCATCTGGCAGGCTTCGTTTCGGCGACCTTCGAAGGCCACAACCGACTGGTGGACGTGAATCGGCACCAGACGGTCGAAACTGTCGCGAAAGCCTTCAGACATCGGATAGGAGAGCGGTGTAGCTTTGGCAATGGCCGCCTTCTCTATGGCGCTCAGCGAGTTGATTGACGGCACCTAGCGTGTTGCCATGGAAACGAATGGTACTGAAGTTAAATTTTATTTCTCACAAACATAATTCTGAACAGAGAATTAGAATTATATTACAGACCTACATCTAATTTCCCAGACCAAGATCTAATCTCATTGACCAAGATCTAATCTCATAGACCAAGATCTAATCTCATAGACCAAGATCTAATCTCATAGACCTACATCTAATTTCCCAGACTAAGATCTAATCCTACAGACCAAGATCTAATCTTACAAACCAAGATCTAATCTTACAGACCAAGATCTAATCTTACAAACCAAGATCTAATCTTACAAACCAAGATCTAATCTTACAGACCAAGATCTAATCTTACAAACCAAGATCTAATCTTACAGACCAAGATCTAATCTTACAAACCAAGATCTAATCTTACAGACCAAGATCAAATCTTACAAACCAAGATCTAATCTTACAGACCAAGATCTAATCTTACAGACCAAGATCTAATCTCATAGACCAAAATAAGAGTATAATCTCATTTCACAGATAAAAAATCTAATCTCAAAGACAAAATCTACCCTCAAGAACCAAGATCTAATCTCACAGACCAAAATTCTATCTAAAATAACAAATCGCGTCACTACAGCTAGAAAGACGATTTTAACCCACCTGTTCATGATAAATAGTATTGTTATCCTTCTCAACAGTTTCCAAAGCTTTTTTAGCCTTGCTCCATTCGACTTTGAACGGCATCTGAGCACTGCTGCCTGATCGTTTCTCGGCCTCCTTAAACAGCTGATCGGAGTGCTGCAAGCGAGCGATCTGTTCTCCGAATTGGCGAGCCTCGCCGCAAGTCTCAGCCTGATGGTACTCAGCCAGGGCGTGGAAACCCGCCTGTTTGATGAGATAATACCAGCAGGAGATTGATTAATGACTGACAACTGGGATTATAGCTTAACTGAATGATCAGCTGGGATTATAGCTTAACAGAATGATCAGCTGGGATTATAGCTTAACAGAGTGATCAGCTGGGATTATAGCTTAACAGAATCATCAGCTGGGATTATAGCTTAACAGCATGATCAGCTGGGATTATAGCTTAACAGAATGATCAGCTGGGATTATAGCTTAACAGCATGATCAGCTGGGATTATAGCTTAACAGAATGATCAACTGGGATTATAGCTCTACTGAATGATCAGCTAGGATTATAGCTCTACTGAATGATCAGCTGGGATTATAGCTCTACTGAATGATCAGCTGGGATTATAGCTCTACTGAATGATCAGCTGGGATTATAGCTCTACTGAATGATCAGCTGGGATTATAGCTCTACTGAATGATCAGCTGGGATTACAGCTCTACTGAATGATCAGCTGGGATTATAGCTGTACTGAATGATCAGCTGGGATTATAGCTCTACTGAATGATCAGCTGGGATTATAGCTCTACTGAATGATAAACTGGGATTATAGCTCTACTGAATGATCAACTGGGATTATAGCTCTACTGAATGATCAGCTGGGATTATAGCTCTACTGAATGATCAGCTGGGATTACAGCTCTACTGAATGATCAGCTGGGATTATAGCTGTACTGAATGATCAGCTGGGATTATAGCTCTACTGAATGATCAGCTGGGATTATAGCTCTACTGAATGATCAGCTGGGATTACAGCTCTACTGAATGATCAGCTGGGATTATAGCTCTACTGAATGATCAGCTGGGATTATAGCTCTACTGAATGATCAGCTGGGATTATAGCTCTACTGAATGATCAGCTAGGATTACAGCTCTACTGAATGATCAACTGGGATTACAGCTCTACTGAATGATCAGCTGGGATTATAGCTCTACTGAATGATCAGCTAGGATTATAGCTCTACTGAATGATCAGCTGGGATTACAGTTGCAATATGCATACAATTCAATAACTCATTGACCTGTTTTCCAGCTACCACAGTGAGCCAATCCTTAGGCCAGAGAGATTTAACGCTAGATATTTGCATACTCCTCAGCGTGTCGGAGTACAAATCGGCGGCGTACATAGCAATTTTGGCCACCATAGCTGACTTCATGCGATCCTTAGAAGCCTTTCTATAGACAGTCTCTTGAGCTTGGGCTAGGCACAATGAGATCATTGCCGATAGAGCGTCTGAACTCATGTCGGAACTGAGTTCTCGGCCGCACAATACGGTGGCATTGTCCTTTATGTAGCCCAATGCGCCGGCAGCTTGGCGATACAATTTAGCGCAGCTCTGCAAGCCGTTATCGTCGGAGTTCTGCTGCGAAGCTACTTGGGTCTGCAGGGCCGCGATGTTGAATAGTACGCACATCTTCTCGAAGGCTCCGGAGCTGATCTCTGAATGCGTTGGGAGATTTGAAGGTGGGAGAACTCTTGAACGTGCGCTTAGGGATTGAAACCATCATAGAAATGAGGAAGGCTTTGATACAGATCATTTTTTAAACAGTGAATAGACCATTTTAAATACTATGTCGGCTATTTTAAATCGATTAAATTGTGAATTTTTTATTATTTTCGTTTCATTTTTAAACTTACTAAGAGCATTCTTTGAACTGAAAAGACTCTCCTTTTCAAAGGCATCGTGGTATTTGAAATCAATGCGAATCTGAAAATTTAGACGAGAAACAGTTTAAATTAGCTTTTTTACAGTAAGTGCTCAAATGCAACTGATGAAAATAATGTCAATAAAACTTACTGAGTTCTCTGAGATTGGAAGCTTGCTTTCTATTGCGCAGAGTTGGTCGTGATACCTACAATGCACATTGGGTATTAAAAAATTAATTAACCTTCTGGTTAAGTTAATTCATGTTTTGTAGTAAGCTAGTTAAAAAAACTGAAAGTTCTAAAAACAAGTTAGCATTTTGAAACTATTTGTTATTTAGTATTTATAGTGAAATGTGATAAAATATCATATTTTGAATTTCATGAAAAAATTCTTTCTTCAAATATTTGTATTTAAAACGTTTATTTAAACAAAACAAAAAACTAATATTTAGTCCATCTCTTGCAACGCCTTATGCTTTTAATATCAAGTCATGATATTTATATGTTGGCTTTAACATCTATAACACTTTTACTTTTATCAAACTGATAAAAGTCACTTTGGTCCATTGTATTGTTTTGAATATTTTTTGAATCTAGTAAAAATCAAACAGGTTTTAGCAACTCGAGACACTTATGTACATATTTTTTAATGCTGAACATGGAAAACTTTGAAAGAAAGTATTGTTTTAAGTCATTTTGTCTACAACTGTCTCATCAACTTGTCTTTAAAGAGCTTCTTACAAATTTGTCTGCTGTCTGACTTTATTGTCCCAAAAGAAAAGATCACATTGATCAAGTGCTTTTCTGTCTGTATCACTTAAGTTGGCAGAAGTTAAAAAAGAGTTGATTTGTTTTCTTGGCTATCAAATCAAATGCTTCATGTCAATAATGTTATATATTGGTCTCTACAAGCTCATTATATTGTCTACTCATTATATTCATGATTTACTGATTTAGCAAGTGATCTCTCTCTAATGCACTGTAGGGCATGGCATGTAGAACAAAAATTATCTACAAATATATTCAATGTTCATATGAATGAAAGAAAAAATAATATGATTTTCTATCCATACATTAGAATTAGTATATACTGGCATACAAAACAATTTCTTCTCATTTCAGTCATGGCCAAGTTGACCAACTTGTCTGCTCATAAATATCACTTGCCTACAAATTAATCAAGTTGTCTGTTAGCAGACAAGATTTTGTTAGATGATAACATGACTATGACTAGAAGGCATTGTTTATAATTTTAGTAAACTTGAATTTTGAAAGTTACAAAGGTCACAAAGTTACATATAGAGCAACTATTATGAAACTTTTTGTAGCTTAATTGTAACATTTCTGTTAGAAATAGGCTTTGCTGTTAAAATAAAGTATACCAAATCATACTAAGCATACTAAACTGATATTGTTTAAATACAATAAAAGAAGCAAGTTAAGCCTTTGTAAAGATATAAGTTCTAAAATATATTAACTTAAACATAATACACAGTGGCTAGCATTTTAATGCAATAAATAGGAAAAAATGAGGGCTTAGTAAATACTTTATTTAAGACTATACAAATTTTTCAATAACAATTTAGAATTTACTTGTTTGGAATTATCAGAATCAGACACTAGTGACACAAAAAAAGTACCCAGCTATCTATTTTTTTATATGCTGGCTGTACCATCTATAACACTTATTATAGCTTTAGGTTTGATAGAAAATATATCCAGCTAGTCCATGACCATTACTACACTGTAAAGTGCGAAAAACATTTATTACTTACTTGAGAAGAACATCGAGTGTTGATTCATGTCTATCACTAAGTTTAGCAACCACTTTAGATCTCAGATTCTGGAAATCTTCGATCGAAGATTTAACAGCTTCGTACTGTTGGCTCGAAAATGTCAGTTCAATAAATGTTTTAAAAGGCTTTCTAAAGTCAACCTCACCAGCCTTTTTAACCGGAATAGCAAGGTAGTTTGCCATTCTATTCTGAATAAAGTGGGTCAGTTAATTTTTGTGGTTTACAAATTTTCACTTTAACAACAAGTAAATATAACTTTCAACGATAAGTCGAAAATGTTTAGGCGGCGCAGGTGCAATTCGATATTATTACGAAGTTAAATTAGTCACCAAAATGCGTCATTAATCAAATTAATTAACGCGTTTTATAAACAATGAAACTTGTAAAAACGCTATTAACAGTTAAACGAGTTTTTTTTCGCAAAGTAGGCAAATAATTATAGGAAATTATTTGGCAAGTGCTCAACTCATTGCAATCTATTGCATATTTTTGCAATACCATCGATCATACGAGTCGTCTCATGCAAGATTCATGAAAGAAGGAAAATATAACATTGGTTCTGACACAAACAAAAAAATTAAGCTAGCTTAAAGCTTGAAAATTAGAATTTAAGTATGTTGTTCAAATGCTTGAACAACAGTCGTTTTTTTAAAACTATAATGTGAATCATTCTGCAACATGTCATGTTTCGTATATCGCTAGATTCATGCTAGCTGAAAATATCTGGAACTTATATTTTTGTTACAGTGTTAATTTTTTATTCCTTTTTTCACAGCACAATGATTTTCTTTTCTTTTAAGCCATACATATTGTCTTATTTGAGGAGAACCATATATGCTATCTTATTAATTATCTAAGAACAAAATCAACGGTGTTAAATTGAGTTATAAGTACCGTATCGATAAAGAGCAAGAAAATAATTTATATAGAATTTTAGCTATCTAACAAAGTCACGGTTTTTGTTGTAAAACGTTAAATTTTTTATACTTCACTCATTTTTTTCTTTACTTTCCAAGAATTAATAGTTACATTAGAGACAGGCTTAACTTCCATATATTTTCCTTTAAATTTTAAGCGTGCGATGATGGTTCCAACTCTATTCTTTCTGCACCATAGATAATTGCCATATTATTATTTTATTAGTAGCATGCAATCACACTAAAAGGCTAAAGTTTAAATATCAAGGTTAGTCTTAAACTTAAGAGCTTGTCAAATGCTGGAATTCGACACGTTGAATAGTGCTGACGCATAGTGCATAGTACTTTATAAACTGCTTCTCAAAGCAAATCAAATTCTTTGAATCAAATTCAAAGAGCTTTTTCTCGAGTTTTCAATCTAAGACATTTAGTTAAAAGGAAGAAAAATTCAAGACAACGATTAGCAAATAACTGGTTATAAGTATCATGTATAAGAATTTAAATAGTGATTTTACAATAATTATCAAATTGACCTCATGAAACTGGTTAGGCCTTGGCCTAGGCCTAACTTTTGAATATTAGGCCTACGTTATGCTACTAACTTACTAGTCCTTAGTTTTTACAATGCTCTAGTAAAAAGTGATACTATGATTGGCATAGGCCTAGCTGAACCTAATTAGTTTAGGAGGGAAACAGTAGTCACATGATACAAAAATTGATAGGCCACCTATTGAAAAGTGGCAGGGTGTGCTATGTTTTCAGATGTTTGTTGTGCTGTGCTGCAAACAGGCACTGACACTGCCAGTCATTGCAGATGAAACATCAGCAAAATTATTTCTAGAAATTTCCATAGAGCAATAGCAGTGTTGCTTCACATCAAACTTTGGCACTTGTGTTAAATTTTTTTGTCTCTCATGTTGTACTTTTAGGCAACTTTTTGCACCTGTGCAACATATCCATGACCATGAGCTTTTGAAACTTAGGCCTAATATAAATGGTTATATGCCAAAGCCTACACAATGATGTAACTCTTTAAATGCTTTTTAGGCATAACCCTAGTTTAGATATGTGTATATGTTTTGAAAAATTTCAAAGCCAAATTGTAGGGCTTAACACAGTCACCACTCCCTTGCATGTTTGGCGAGGGTCAAACACTAGACATTATCTCACAGTTTTTTTAACAAATACACTTTTTTGACTAGTGCAGAGATTCAAACTGTTTGACTAGTGCAGAGATTCAGATTTTAATGCCATGCGCACAGTGGGCTGGTGAAGAAGTTCACCACAAATCTATTGAGACCTAAGTTCTACAATCTACAATGACTTTTCTGTTTCAGTATGTGAGTGAATCACATGATACTAGCAATGATGCACAAAGTTATGTTAATAAGAAGTTGAGAAAACTCTGAGTTACTATTGTGAATACAGTCTATAAATTTTGATGGGCTTCAGGGAAACTTTGGAGGTATAGATTTGGATACAGAAACCAGAAAAGTTAAATGCGCTGCTATCTTTACCATTTCACTTTGCTACTATAATACAACTTATTTATAATGTATGCCACTGTCCTAGGGCTTCTCTCTTTAATTATAACTTTAAAGATTTGTAATCACAATGCTGCCAATAAAGTTGTGGCAGGGCTAACAATGTATAATTTTCTTGGTTAGCACAAAATGTGTTCTATTTATAAATTTTAATTGGTAGCATTATATTTTCAATGTGGCCAATTATATACTTTCTAAATGCTTCCACTTTGTATCTTACTGTATTATTTCTGTACTCAACCTTTATTACTCTTTATTAGTCTTAATCATGTTCTATCCATCTTTATCAATCTTTATCACTCTTTTTGAGCTCTTCAATCTTTATGAACTCTTCAATCAATCTTCAGTCCATTTTTAAGCATACCAGTGGATCTAGGGTTAGAGTTCTCCTTTTTTTCACTTAAACCACTTATTATTGGCAACACTTTGCAATATTTATAAACTTCTATTCTGAAAATTAGAAATGAAAAACATAGGTCTCTTTTGACTTTCTGCTCATGTATTTATAGTAAAGTTCCACATCCTCCTTATTTTTGCAACTTTAGTAAAACTTTATCATTTAGTGCAATTTAACAAAATTGTTCATTGTAACAACTTTTGTGAAATTACAACATTTTTTAAGGAAATTCAAAGATTCAAAGAAAAAAACTACCCTAACTGACAACTGAGAGACTGTTTATGTCAATTATAACAAAAGCATTGCTGCTACAAGAGCAAATGATCTTGTGCTTTTTATAAAATAACACATGTTTTTTCTCTTATTTTTTAAGAGATTTAAGTAATTTTTCTGTTTGCTTAATAATTTTTTTATGCTTTTTATTTTTAAACTTGAATCATGTATTGAATCATGAATTTTGCTTGAATTTCTCTTTTCTTGGTAATTTTTGGTTATATCTAAGTCCATAAAAATGTAAATTTCTAGTTCAGTGGTCCATAGAACAATTGAATTTCAATAAACAATCAACGGCAATCAATAAATTTTACCTTATTGATTCAAGTAAAAAAGAAGGTATTGTTTTATCTACAGGGGAAAAATAAAGAATGATTTAAAGACTTCGATTTTAAAATTACTTAAAAATTTATTGATTGATATTAAAGTTATTTACTTTTTATGATTAAGTGAGGTACTAGCATTTTTATAAATTTTTATAAAAGAAACAATATTTTAGTACTACAACACATTTATGCATTCTCTTCTAGAAGTCAACACTAAGCAAAAGAAATTCGACAAAATTTGATTAAAAAGCATTTCAATTCTTTAAACAAACTGAGCTGTATGGAGCTAGGATTTTATCAGCAGCAACAGCAGCAGCAGCAGAGGCGCAATCAACATAGGAATCGCGACTATTATTCCGAGCGTCGCACCAGTCACCATAGCAACAATGCCATAGACAGTGAGGAGGAAGACAATGACGAAGGCGCCGATGAGCAAGAAGAATCCGAGGGCGATGAGGAGCATTCCACCAGTCGGCGGCAGCAGCAGCAGCAGCCTAGTCAACGAGGCAGAAGCCACAGCAGGTCCAGCTTATCCCGCCCAAGACTCGGCAGCGACAGTGGCAACGGCTATAGTGCCAGTGGAAATCATCGACGTTCGCCGTCTGAGCGCAGTCAACGCTCGGCTTATTCTGCTGCTTCGTCGTCGGCCACCAACACTCTGGCAGCGGCGGCGGCTGTCTCAGAGCGAGGCGGCGTCGCTAATCCGGCCGAAGTTCGGCGCGTCCTGGACCGGCTGATGTCTCGCCTGGAGGCCGAACGTGCTCTCCGACGCGCGGCTCAAGCTGAATCGGCTGAAATTCGTCAACAATTGAATCGCAGCGTGGCGGCTTCGGGCAACGCCGAGCTAGTCAACCGGCTGCAGAAGGAGCTGAAAGCTGCCAGATATGCCAATCGGGAGCTGCGCGATCAACTCAGCGGCTCTGGCAGCGTCGAGTCCAAGGAGGCCGCTCTGGCTGGCGAACTTGGCGCCCTAAGGCGTCATTTGGCCGCGGCTGTGGACGCCGCCGCCGGTGACGACGATGATGAACACCGCGACGGCGATTGGGAATCGGCGCAGATAGCTCTGAATGCACTGGTGAGTTCACTTTCAAATCCGTCCGAGTTAGCATTGTCGATATATTCAAAAGAAAGAAAATTGTTGGTTATTTGAAACACACCTGTGGGTGTCTGTAACATTTTCTTAATAATGTTAAGCGCAAGTAGGGCACTGTTAAGTTGGTTTTCTGACATCAGTTGGTTTCAGAAACGTTACTTTTTTCATTGCTATAATTTTACAACCCGTTTAAAACTAGCGCCCAGTATAACACCTAAGGTAAAGATATTTCCTTTTTTTAGAAATTAAAGACAAAATGTTGAATTGAGTAGTGTAGATGTTTGAGACTGTGTGGGGTCAATTGTAGGCTTACTGTATTGTCTCTTTTGTCTTTTGTTTTCTTACTACTTTCCTAACCGCTGGTTTAAGTGGCAATGGACTAATATGAATTATTCTCTTTTCATCTCTCTTTTCGTTTCTTTTGTTACTTTGTAGCAGCAGCAGTTCTAGTTTCAAGCGATATTAAGCTTCAGCACCGTTAACTTACATACTTGTTACTTAGACTTTAGAGCAAAGCCCCTAATATAGAGCGCATATAATATCCTCTTGTCTATGGTTAATACTGACACATAAATACAGTCACTCAAGCCCAGAAGTCTTAGCGGGGCGAGACCGCTAAGGCATAACGTCCTATCTTACGTTCCACTGCAAACATCTGCCTTTCTTAGTTGTAGCCTTTAAGACGGCTACAAATTGGTAGCAGAGCGTGTGACAAGGCTGCAATACCGCGATGCCCAACAAACGAAACCAACGACGAACCGAGGCTAACCACGGCCCTTCTGCTTCCGCCGACGTAGCCAGCACTACACCTACTGTCCAAGAGCCCGGCAACCGTGGCACGGTCCGCCCGGCTCCCTTCTACCGAAAAGCGCCAGACGTATGGTTCCGCCAGCTGGAATCCCAATTCATCTTAGCACGCGTTACCTGCTCGACGACAAAGTTCCACCACGCCCTGGCCGCGCTGCCAGAAGATGTCGCCTGTGACATGGTGGACGTTGAAGACAACTACGAAGCGCTGAAGGCGGCCGTGACGGAAATGCTTCGCGCCAACCGCCACCAGCGCATCGAAGAAGCGCTCGCAGCTGTCGAGCTCGGTGATCGCCGCCCCACGCAGCTGGTTACGGACATCCGGCGTCGCTTCACAGAGGTTGGACTACAGGTAGACGACTCGATCGTAAAATCTCGCCTGCTTTCCGCCCTTCCCGGCAACATCCGTTCAGCGCTCGTCGGCCATGAGTCTGAAGCGCTCGACAATTTTGCCAAGATCGCCGACAGCATGCTGGCAGTCGCCGGTCCCCTGACACCTTTCCACACCATCGCGCGAGCCACAGCGACACCCACCGCCTCTCCCCAAGGAAGTGCTCGAGAGGCTCGACCGCAGCGACGCCCTCGACAACAGAGACAGAAGGTCTGCAACGCCCACATCTACTACGGCGCAGACGCTCGCACCTGCCGACCATGGTGCCAGTGGCCCGAATCCAAGCCGCAGCGTGTGCTCAACAGCCGCCAGGCTACGCCGGCCCAGTCGCGCGCCGTCAGCCCAACAAACATGTAGGTCATGCGCCAGGGCCGAGCCATGACCTCAACGAGGCCTCTTCGCTGTTACTACCCTGCAAGTTGTTCGGAAAAACTGTTCGTTTCGTTGTGGACACCGGCGCCGAGCGCTCCCTACTACCGTTGGACCTCGCTCCTCGACACCTGCTGGCTCCCACGCAAGTCCGCCTACGCAGCGTTGATGGTCGCGAATTCCACACTCTTGGCCAGTGCTCGCTATCCCTCGCTGTCCCGGATCTACGCCGCCTCTTTTCTGCGAACTTCATTGTCACTAACACACCGCCGATTTTGGGAGCCGACTTCCTAGCTAAGTTCGGTCTCCTGATCGACATGCGCAACAAGCGGGTGCATGACCCGACTACGGAGCTCAATGCCTCTCTCCATGCAGCAGCGGAAGTAGCACCGCGCGTACTAGCTACATCGTCAGTGCTAGCAACACCTCTCGACGCTTTCCCACAACTAGCAGAAGCCCCAGACTATTCGTCTGCTCCTTCGTCAAGCACAGTCAGTCACCAGATCATCACCGACAGCAAGCCGCTTTTCTGCCGCCCCCGCCCACTCCCTCCAGCCAAGTTCGACGCAGCAAAGGCGGAGTTCGACCAGCTTCTCCGTCTTGGCATCGTGCGACCCGCCGCCAGCCCATGGGCGTCCCCTCTCCACATGGTGAAGAAGAAGGACGGCTCGTGGCGCCCCTGCGGAGACTACCGCGCACTCAATGCAGTGACCAAGCCAGATCGCTACCCGATACCACACATCGGTCATTTTCATCATCGACTCCACAACGCACGAGTGTTCAGCAAGCTTGACCTGGTCAAGGCCTACCACTTCGTGCCCATTGCCGAGGAGGACATCGAGAAAACTACAGTCTGCACGCCATTCGGCTCGTTTGAGTATCTACGCATGCCGTTCGGCCTGCGCAACGCAGCTAGCACTTTTCAACGATTTGTCGACTCCATTTTACGCGACATGCCATTCGTCGTCACCTACATCGATGACATTCTGATCCACAGCGCCAGCCGTGAGGACCACGACGCACATCTGCATACCGTACTTCAACGCCTGAGCGATACCGGCCTGCGAGTGAGCCCTCACAAATGTCAATTCTACCAGGACACCATTGAGTTCTTAGGTCATCAGATTTCCGGAGACGGGATCCGACCACTGCCTGATCGAGTGAGCGCCCTACGAGCCCTCCCGACGCCCAAGGACAGCAAGGAGCTACAGCGCTACCTCGGCATGTTCGGCTTTTATCAGCGCCACATTCCGCACTACGCGCAACTACTGCTCCCGCTGCGACGACTTCTGCACAACACCTTCGATTGGCTCCCAGAGCATGACCTGGCATGGCGTTCGCTGCAAGACGCACTCGCCGACTCCGTCACACTCGCCTTTCCTCACCCTCGAGCCAACTTCACAGTAACGACAGACGCCAGCTCTATGGCCCTCGGAGCCTGCCTGCACCAATTAGTAGACGGTGACTCTACGCCTCTCGCCTTTCTCTCAAGGAAGCTCTCCGACACCGAAGCTGCGTACAGCACCTTCGATCGGGAGCTACTCGCTATCTTCGCCGCCATCAAAGCTTGGAAACACCTGCTTCAAGGCCAGACGGTGACGGTGTTCTGCGACCACAAGCCAATTATCGGCGCCTTCGCAAGCAACAAGGAACGCTTCTCCGACAGACAGCAGCGCCAAATGTCGGCAATCTCCGAGATCGTCACGGACATTGTTCACATTGCCGGCAAAGCCAACGTCGTCGCCGACGCACTGTCACGGCCCTCACAAGACCGCGAAAACAGCTCAACATCCGAGGCGCTGGTCGCCGCCGCACAGGAGATAGTCCCGACAGACGAAACCACGCATGCGTTACCCAGCATTGACCTACCGGCAATTGCACGCGCACAACAGTTGGATTCAACGCCGACACCGGAGTCCGACGCTTTCAAGCTCTTTGACATCGGACTGACTGACTGCCAACTACTCTGTGAGACATCCTACCCCAATCCGCGGCCAGTCGTGCCACCGGAGTTGCGAAAGCACATCTTTACATCGATTCATTCATTAGCCCATCCTGGTGTCAAGGCTAGCTGCCGATTGATCAGCCACCGCTACTTTTGGTCCGAGATGTCGCGCGACGTGCGCCGTTGGGCAGAAGAATGCCAGCAGTGCCAAGCCAACAAAGTCACTCAGCATGTGCGCCGACCACTAGATCAGCTACCAACACCCTCTCAGCGATTCACAACGGTACACATGGATATCGTCGGGCCATTAACGCCCCCGGAAGCTGATGGTCGACAACTACCACGCTACCTACTTACAATCATCGACGCCTACACGCGTTGGTTGGAGGCCGTCCCACTGATCGACATCTCCGCCGCGTCCGTCGCCCGTGGATTCCTCGGCGCCTGGGTGTCTCGCTTCGGTCCACCTCTGACGCTCATCACGGACCAGGGTGCCCAGTTCCGCGCCGAGCTCATGGCAGAACTTACCAAGCTGTTCGGCATCCATCACATCAGAACCTCAGCGTACAACCCCCGAGCCAACGGCCTGGTCGAGCGAGCACACCGCTCGCTGAAGGCTGCCCTTCGGGCTCGAGGACGCTGTTGGCTTGAACAACTGCCAATTGTGCTACTCGGACTGCGGATTCAGCCGGACGACGCTGGACACTGCCCGTTTTCCGGAGTGACCGGCGAGCAACCAATCGTGCCTCCAGTAGTAACAGACGATTCAAGCCTGCACCAACTATCCGATCGCTTCCACAACCTTTTCTACCCCTACCGTTTGCCGCGCACACGACAAACGCCGACACACCTTCCGGGCAACCTGGAAGACTGCAGCCACGCCTGGCTCCGTCTCGACCGCGTACGGAAGCCGCTAGAAGCACCTTACCAGGGTCCGTTTCGCGTACTGCACAGGTCACCAATTATATTCACCCTCGACATCCGGGGGACGCCAACGAACGTGACCATCGACCGCGTGAAGCCAGCACGGCTGCCGAGCCCACAGTGCGAAATGCCTCCCATCACCACCGATGCGGAGGACTCTATACGTTCACGGTTGAGACCCCGCCGCGTCACTTTCACTTGAACTATGCGTAAATTGTACCCCATTGACACTGACGTTTGCTCCCTATCGCGCGCAGGTGTGTTTGCTTGACATTGCTTATGATCCTATATGCTTCATGAGTTATCCCCTTACCTGCCTTTGGGAGGGGGGGTATTTGTAGCAGCAGCAGTTCTAGTTTCAAGCGATATTAAGCTTCAGCACCGTTAACTTACATACTTGTTACTTAGACTTTAGAGCAAAGCCCCTAATATAGAGCGCATATAATATCCTCTTGTCTATGGTTAATACTGACACATAAATACAGTCACTCAAGCCCAGAAGTCTTAGCGGGGCGAGACCGCTAAGGCATAACGTCCTATCTTACGTTCCACTGCAAACATCTGCCTTTCTTAGTTGTAGCCTTTAAGACGGCTACAACTTAGCTGGGTACATTTTTCTTATCGTTCTTCTTGTGTTATTAAAAAGGTATAAAATAGCAACAAAAAGTAAATGAATTGACAATTTTATTAGTAAAATACACCCAATGCATTATAAGCTCTTTCATTTTCGAAAAATGCCACGAAATTTTAACTAACTAAACAATATTTTAAATTGAACAATTCGCTTTTATTACTACTTTCTTTGTAATTAGATTGTGAGTAGTATGTGAAGAATCGATGCATTTTTATCGTATTTTTTTAACTTACTGATTACTAGCCTTTAGGAGTTTAAGTTGACGCCCATGAATAAAATCTAGGGGTTTTGTGTCAAGCAGACGCGGCGGTAACTTATTTTATCGATTGAATAAGAATTGAGTATCGAGTCATTCCTTGTTTTCAGTTCCCACGATAGCCGACCAATGAGCTGGCATTGTTGAGGACAGAAGACTATTAATAAAAAAAACTAAACAGTTAGGAATGAAAGAAAGAACGTGTTTGAGCAACTGAGAGAGAAAGAAAGGAAACCATTTAAATTCGTGCATTAATCGGCATTATGTATTTCAATGTTTAATTAAATTAATACACGTAATAATTCTACTTTCAGCTAGTTATAACATATCCAAAGTTGATTGTCTGTGATTAAAATATCAGGTAAAAATTCATGTGTGCTTTCTTTAAAATTTCTTTATTGATGTTTCGGTGTTGGCAGTTTTATTATCAACTTCGGTTCTATCATTTATCTGTACAGCGTCTGCTGCCTTATTAGTTTGCTAGAATTTCTTAGAAAATCCATCGTTGTTTTACTGCTCTAGTGTTTTATAGGAAGCATGCTTTGCTTTAAACACCCCAATCTGGCGATCAAATTAAATGAAACAATTTTTTTGTGAAACTAACTTTATTCGGTGTTTGAAAAGTTACAATATTTTATTTAGATTTCCTCTATTGTTGAATATTTTATTCTATAATCATTACTTTCCCTGCTATAAAATGTTGTTTGCCAATTGCACTTTTTAGTTTCTTAAAGTGAATAAAACTATACTTCAACTGGTGAAACAGAATCTAGCCGCATTTTAATTTTCCATTGCTTTTTTTCTTCAGACCAAAGCAATCGAAAAATTTGTCAGCAAACGTTGGCTAGAAAGAGATCAACTAGTCAGTCAACTAGAGCATAAAGTCGATACACTGAAGGCCGAGAATGCTAAACTTGTGAGCACTAATTGCTTTCTTAAAGGTCCTCTTTCACCCCGTTTTTCTCCCTCACTTCTCCCTCACCTTCAGCACCTTCTCCCTCACCTTCAGCATCTTCTTCCTCCCCCTCAGAATCTTCACCCTCCCCTTCAGCATCTTCACCCTCCCCTTCAGCATCTTCTCCCTCCCCTTCAGCATCTTCTCCCTCCCCTTCAGCATCTTCTCCCTCACCTTCAGCATCTTATTCCTCCCCTTCAGCATCTTCTCCCTCCCCTTCAGCATCTTCTCCCTCCCCTTCAGCATCTTCTCCCTCCCCTTCAGCATCTTATTCCTTCCCTTCAGCATCTTCTTCCTTCCCTTCAGCATCTTCTCCCTCCCCTTCAACATCTCCCTCCCCTTTAGCTTCTTCTGCCTCCACTTCAGCACCGTCTCCCTCCCCCTCAGCATCTTCTCCCTCCCCTTCAGCATCTTCTCCCTCCCCTTCAGCATCTTCTTCCTCATCTTCAGCACCGTCTTCCTTCCCTTTAGCATCTTCTCCCTAACCTTCAACATCTCCCTCACCTTCAGCACCGTCTCCCTCACCTTCAGCACCGTGTCCCTCCACTTCAGCATCTTCTCCCTTCCCTTCAACATCTCCCTCCCCTTTAGCTTCTTCTGCCTCCACTTCAGCACCGTCTCCCTCCCCTTCAGCATCTTCTTCCTTCCCTTCAGCATCTTCCCGCGCCGCACCCGCAGGCGGAACGCGCCCAGCAGTCCTCGGCGGCTGTCGAAGAGCGCATGAAAAGCTTAAAAAAACGCAACGCAGAACTGGCAGCCATCGCTAGACGATTGGAAGAGAAGGCGAGGGTCGCCCAGCAGGTGAGGTTGCTGTCAATTTTTTGTTTAAAAAATTCTTCCCTTTCACAGTTCAATCTCAAAAAGTCTCATAAAGCACGGGTGTGATTTCAGTGTGATTTCTATTCTCAAATAAGGTGAGATTTCTGGTCTCAAATAAGGTGAGAATTCAGTCTTAATTAAGGTTTCAAAGAGGGTGAGATTTCTGATGGGATAATACTTCAGCAGTCTCAATTGTTAAATAAGCACTGCTTCTACTATAAGTAGACTATTGATTATATTGCAACAAAAATTTGCGCTTTAAAAAAATATGAAAAAAAGATTGACCTCTCTGCTCAGGGCCAGCCCACGCTTGACGACATTCGACGCGACTATGAGCGTCAGAGAATGAAAGATTTGGCCGAGAATGCTAAACTCTTAACCGAGCGAGACAAAGAATTGTCCAGTCTACAACAGAGATTCGATCAGGTCAGCTTTCAGGTTGGTTTGTTCGTCATTTTTCTCGATTGGGCACGAATAAGCCTATTGATTTTTAAGACGATTGCTCTCGACTTGTTTCATTAATTAACAGTAGAACTACCAAGCCATTTTTCCGCCCGTTTTAATTCCCCCCTGACAATTTTTTTGCAGTGCCTGAATGCTAAAAACGTTGGGTGGTGACTGATTGGTTGACAGACTAGACCAGGGGTCAACAAACTCCGGCCCGCGGGCCAGATGCGGCCCTCGAAGCTCCCTAATCCGGCCCGTTGACGCTTCCAACACCTATAGTATCCTTTCTCATCTCTCCCGTGTCTCATCTCTCCCGTGTCTCATCTCTCCCGTGTCTCATCTCTCCCGTGTCTCATCTCTCCCGTGTCTCATCTCTCCCGTGTCTCATCTCTCCCGTGTCTCATCTCTCCCGTGTCTCATCTCTGCCGTGTCTCATCTCTCCCGTGTCTCATCTCTCCCGTGTCTCATCTCTCCCGTGTCTCATCTCTCCCGTGTCTCATCTCTCCCGTGTCTCATCTCTCCCGTGTCTCATCTCTCCCGTGTCTCATCTCTCCCGTGTCTCATCTCTCCCGTGTCTCATCTCTCCCGTGTCTCATCTCTCCCGTGTCTCATCTCTCCCGTGTCTCATCTCTCCCGTGTCTCATCTCTCCCGTGTCTCATCTCTCCCGTGTCTCATCTCTCCCGTGTCTCATCTCTCCCGTGTCTCATCTCTCCCGTATCTCATCTCTGCCGTGTCTCATCTCTCCCGTGTCTCATCTCTCCCGTGTCTCATCTCTCCCGTGTCTCATCTCTCCCGTGTCTCATCTCTCCCGTGTCTCATCTCTCCCGTGTCTCATCTCTCCCGTGTCTCATCTCTCCCGTGTCTCATCTCTCCCGTGTCTCATCTCTCCCGTGTCTCATCTCTCCCGTGTCTCATCTCTCCCGTGTCTCATCTCTCCCGTGTCTCATCTCTCCCGTGTCTCATCTCTCCTGTGTCTCATCTCTCCCGTGTCTCATCTATCCCGTGTCTCATCTCTCCTGTGTCTCATCTCTCCCGTGTCTCATCTATCCCGTGTCTCATCTCTCCTGTGTCTTATCTCGCCCTTATATCATATTTCTATAGTCAAAGCGGCCCGCAGACGTCTTTTAAATTCTCTCTTTGGCCCGCCAGCTAATAAGTTTGCCGCCCCCTGGACTAGGCGATGGTGTCCTGTGGTTGAGCTGCGCCTAATATTTAGGCTTGATCAGTGAAATTGTAGAAATTCGCGTCAGGGTGTCCATAGTGGCACAGTTCCACCTGTTGTAACCGTTGAAGGTCCAGCAAATCCGTCTAGATAAAGGTAGGCGACCGCCGAAGACGGAGATGATGCAGGCACATTCGGGTGACATGCTGATAAATTTTGAAGGCCTTGGCAGTGCTAATTCATATATAGGGGTGTATGAAATACACTAGCGCTCATGGGCCAGAACCATTGAATATCTCGACGGTCTGAAGAGCTGGCAACTTGATTCTTGTTTCAGAATTCTTGCGTTGTTCTGTTTGGGTGCAGCACAAAAAAAATTGTCGGGTGGGGAAATTTAACATTTTCCGCTTTATCCAATGAAAGTAGTTCCAGAATCACAAAACGTCAGAATCGTCGAGATAATCAGCGCTTCTCGTTGGGTAGCTGTTGACGCGAACTGACAGGAACAGACTATTAAAGATTAATTACATGGTTCATTTCTTTATTTTTAAACTAATATGGAGTCACCATCAGTTATATCATCTCGACGGTCCTGACGTTGATCAGCTGATGCTGATGATAATTATCGATACAATTTATCGCACAATTATCGATAAATTTCAGTCAAGGACACATCCTAATTCTGAGGCGCTGGAGGCTATGCTCAAGACTGCTCAGCGCGAGCGCCTGTTACTTGAGCGACAGCTGACCTGGAATCAGGTGTGTGCGGCACTTGTTTTTATTATATTAGTTGAATTAGTATTTGTTCGGATGGATTACCCAGGGACTTACTGTCAGTTGATTTAGTGTCAGTTGACTGATTTAGTGTCAGTTAACTAATGTCAGTTAATATAGTGTCAGTTGATTTAGTGTCAGTTAATTTATTGTCAGTTGATTTAGTGTCAGTTGACTGATTTAGTGTCAGTTAACTAATGTCAGTTGATATAGTGTCAGATGATTTAGTGTCAGCTGATTTAGTGTCAGGTGATTTAGTGTCAGTTGATTTAGTGTCAGAGGATTTAGTGCCAGTTGATTTAGTGTCAGTTGATTTAGTGTCAGATGATTTAGTGTCAGTTTGATTTAGTGTCAGTTGATTCAGTGTCAATTAATTAATGTCAGTTGATTTAGTGTCAGATGATTTAGTGTCAGATGATTTAGTGTCAGATGATTTAGTGTCAGATGGTTTAGTGTCAGATGATTTAGTGTCAGTTAATTTATTGTCAGTTGATTTAGTGTCAGTTGACTGATTTAGTGTCAGTTGACTGATTTAGTGTCAGTTGACTGATTTAGTGTCAGTTAACTAATGTCAGTTAATATAGTGTCAGTTGATTTAGTGTCAGTTAATGTATTGTCAGTTGATTTAGTGTCAGTTGACTGATTTAGTGTCAGTTAACTAATGTCAGTTGATATAGTGTCAGATGATTTAGTGTCAGCTGATTTAGTGTCAGGTGATTTAGTGTCAGTTAATTTATTGTCAGTTGATTTAGTGTCAGTTGACTGATTTAGTGTCAGTTAACTAATGTCAGTTGATATAGTGTCAGATGATTTAGTGTCAGCTGATTTAGTGTCAGGTGATTTAGTGTCAGTTGATTTAGTGTCAGAGGATTTAGTGCCAGTTGATTTATTGTCAGTTGATTTAGTGTCAGATGATTTAGTGTCAGTTTGATTTAGTGTCAGTTGATTCAGTGTCAATTAATTAATGTCAGTTGATTTAGTGTCAGATGATTTAGTGTCAGATGATTTAGTGTCAGATGGTTTAGTGTCAGATGATTTTTAGTGTCAGATGATTTAGTGTCAGATGATTTAGTGTCAGTTTGATTTAGTGTCAGTTGATTCAGTGTCAATTAATTAATGTCAGTTGATTTAGTGTCAGATGATTTAGTGTCAGATGATTTAGTGTCAGTTGACTGATTTAGTGTCAATTGATTTCGTGTCAGTTGACTGATTTAGTGTCAGATGAGTTAGTGTCACGTGATTTATCGTATTGTCAGTTAAGTTTTGTCGGTCAGTCAATATCCAGGCTTTAGCCACCTATAAAAGTGTAAATGTTCTACTTTTTGACCTTATCAGACGCACCAATAGTGGTAGTACGAGTTATTTTTCAAAAGAAGGATACTTTTTTCACTAGCAAGATAGCTTTATAATTATTTTATTTTATATGCCTGCATATATGTTTTTATAGAATACATAGGCAATATAGTCAATTAGATTGCAGCAGCAGCAGCAGCAGGTTTGTTGGGATTAACTATTATGAGGATAAAAGAGCCGCCGTCTGCCTAGCTAGATAGCCTTGGCTAGGATTTCATGACTCTCCGACTTAAACTTTCTCTCTCTCACCTCTGGCCTGTCCTTCCACTCCTGCACTTTAAAAGCTTCCTTTCCTCTGTTCTGGCCACTAGCCAGACACTGAATTTGGCGAGAGGTAGGCTAGGAGGATAATATTTGTAACATTCCCTTTCCCCATTTCTCCCCCCCCCCAATCTCAAATCCCATCTTTCTGTCCTCCCAGACTGCGCTTATTGATTAATCTGCCTTTACAATTTTCTCTCTCTCCTCTTCCCTTGTGAAAACTCTACTCGCGGGGATAGAAAATATCCCTAACTTCATCCAGTTGTCTAACCTCTGAATGTACTCACGTGTACTCGCAGCCTCTATGTCTGTCTTTTCTTTTCATTCCGTTTCTTCCCCATCAACTTACAGAGCTGCTGGGAGTACACTCACGACTTCCCCTCCCCCCCTGCTCAAACTCGTCTCCCCGAGCAAATTCCTTTAGCTGAGAACTCTGTCCCTTCTCTGCTGTCTCCCTATTCTCTACAATCGGCCCATGTATATGCATGCGGCTAGCTTCAAGCATTGAAGCCAGCATTACAACTCCTCAGTAGAATAACTATATTTCCCATTGTTGATTTTGCAGTTTTTACAAATCCTAATATTTATTATTAGTTTTCTAATTAAACAATAAAAAACTACAGGATTTATTATCCGACGAGGTGCCAGCGGCCGAGAGACTCCGCCTACTAACTCAAGAGGCTGCTCAAGTTGAGCAATCTAAACGCGATCTAGAAGCCGAATTGCAACAGCTCAGAGAAGAAGCTAAGCAGGCTAATTATCTCGTGAGTTTCTCAAAGTGAATCTGTTCAAATTGATTCTTAAATTTTGCTCAGATTTATTTTTTTTTAATACATTTTTAACACTTTTAAATTTCTAATAATTTTGCAGGAAAGCAGCTTAGCAACAATCTCAGATGAGAATGAAAAGTTGAAAAATAAGCTGCACGAGCAGGAAGCTGAACAGACAGAATTGGTTAGTTATTACAGCATTTCTGATTTACTTAAGTTATCCCATTTAGAAATATTTTCCTTTGAAGAATTAGGGATGATTTAATAGAATTATCCCATGTATATTTATTGGTAAAATTTTTGTAAATATCCAATGCAGATTGATAATCAGATTCTTGTAAATATCCCATGCAGATTTAGGATCAGATTCTTGTAAATATCCCATGCAGATTTGGGATCAGATTCTTGTAAATATCCCATGCAGATTTGGGATCAGATTCTTGTAGATATCCCATGCAGATTTGGGATCAGATTCTTGTAAATATCCCATGCAGATTTGGGATCAGATTCTTGTAGATATCCCATGCAGATTTGGGATCAGATTCTTATAAATATCCCACGCAGATTCGGGATCAGCTTTTTGTAGATATCCTTTATGTAAATTTTTGTTTTCCAATATCACTTTTTCGCCATTTAATAAAGTACATTTGTCTAAAAAATACTGCTTTCTACGAAACGCAAATCATTTTTTTCAGGTAAATAATCTGTCAAATTTGCACGAACTCAACACTCAGCTAAGTGTGAAACTTTCCGATTTACAGACTCAACTGCAAGATGCCGAGGAGGTAATCATGGCTTAATTGTTAAATTTTATTATTTTCTTTGTATTTTTATGGGAATTTTAATATGCAAGTATTGAATATTTAATTATTTAAGTATTTAATATGAAAATATTGTTTTGAGTGATAGAATAAGTTTTTTATTAGTGAGGCTTAACATGATTAGTAATAGGTCATAGGATTAGTGATAGCTCATAGGATTTGTGATAGGTCATAGGATTAGTGATAGCTCATAGGATTAGTGATAGCTCATAGGATTTGTAATAGGTCATAGGATTAGTGATAGGTCATAGGATTAGTGATAGGTCATAGGATTAGTGATAGGTCATAGGATTAGTGATAGGTCATAGGATTAGTGATAGGTCATAGGATTAGTGATAGGTCATAGGATTAGTGATAGGTCATAGGATTAGTGATCGCTCATAGGATTAGTGATAGCTCATAGGATTAGTGATATCTCATAGTATTAGTGATATCTCATAGTATTAGTGATATCTCATAGTATTAGTGATAGGTCATAGGATTAGTGATAGCTCATAGGATTAGTGATGAGTGACAGGATTAGTGATGAGTGACAGGATTAGTGATAAGTGACAGGATTAGTGATGAGTGACAGGATTAGGGATGAGTGACAGGATTAGGGATGAGTGACAGGATTAGTGATGAGTGACAGGATTAGTGATAAGTGACAGGATTAGTGATGAGTGACAGGATTAGTGATGAGTGACAGGATTAGTGATGAGTGACAGGATTAGTGATGAGTGACAGGATTAGTGATAAGTGACAGGATTAGTGATGAGTGACAGGATTAGTGATGAGTGACAGGATTAGTGATGAGTGACAGGATTAGTGATGAGTGACAGGATTAGTGATGAGTGACAGGATTAGGGATGAGTGACAGGATTAGGGATGAGTGACAGGATTAGGGATGAGTGACAGGATTAGGGATGAGTGACAGGATTAGTGATGAGTGACAGGATTAGTGATAAGTGACAGGATTAGGGATGAGTGACAGGATTAGGGATGAGTGACAGGATTAGGGATGAGTGACAGGATTAGGGATGAGTGACAGGATTAGGGATGAGTGACAGGATTAGGGATGAGTGACAGGATTAGGGATGAGTGACAGGATTAGTGATGAGTGACAGGATTAGTGATAAGTGACAGGATTAGGGATGAGTGACAGGATTAGGGATGAGTGACAGGATTAGTGATGAGTGACAGGATTAGGGATGAGTGACAGGATTAGTGATGAGTGACAGGATTAGGGATGAGTGACAGGATTAGGGATGAGTGACAGGATTAGTGATGAGTGACAGGATTAGGGATGAGTGACAGGATTAGTGATGAGTGACAGGATTAGGGATGAGTGACAGGATTAGGGATGAGTGACAGGATTAGTGATAAGTGACAGGATTAGTGATGAGTGACAGGATTAGTGATGAGTGACAGGATTAGTGATGAGTGACAGGATTAGTGATGAGTGACAGGATTAGGGATGAGTGACAGGATTAGGGATGAGTGACAGGATTAGTGATGAGTGACAGGATTAGTGATGAGTGACAGGATTAGTGATGAGTGACAGGATTAGGGATGAGTGACAGGATTAGTGATGAGTGACAGGATTAGTGATGAGTGACAGGATTAGTGATAGCTCATAGGATTAGTGATAGCTCATAGGATTAGTGATAGCTCACAGGATTAGTGATGAGTGACAGGATTAGTGATGAGTGACAGGATTAGTGATGAGTGACAGGATTAGGGATGAGTGACAGGATTAGGGATGAGATACAGGATTAGTGATGAGTGACAGGATTAGTGATGAGTGACAGGATTAGTGATAGCTCATAGGATTAGTGATAGCTCATAGGATTAGTGATAGCTCACAGGATTAGTGATGAGTGACAGGATTAGGGATGAGTGACAGGATTAGTGATAGCTCATAGGATTAGTGATAGCTCATAGGATTAGTGATAGCTCACAGGATTAGTGATGAGTGACAGGATTAGTGATGAGTGACAGGATTAGGGATGAGTGACAGGATTAGGGATGAGTGACAGGATTAGTGATGAGTGACAGGATTAGGGATGAGTGACGGGGATGGTTTAAAATTCTTGAGGTTGAAAACAAAGATAAGGGATGAAAGAATAGAGTAAAGACTGTAAATGGTGAAAGTTAATGTTTTTGCTTGTTGGTGATTGTTTTGGTATTTGGTATTTGTTTAAATCATTTTCCTCGCTTATAAAATATAAAAAAACTCACTGTACGGCAGGTAAAGCAGATTAATCAACAGTTGGCCAGCGATTTGTTAACAGTTAATTCTGATTTGACAACTAGCCGCTTGGAGACCGAGACTTTGCGCTCACAGATGGCAGAGATGGAGCTCATTATGAAGGTGAGGAAGTGTTCTTTAAGCCGTGTTGTATTTAATGATACTGCTACAATTTGTAGTTAATACTGTGCAATCTTTTAGGCCAGAAAACAGTAAAAAATGGAAACTTCTTGGTTTATATAGTGTTCCTAAAATTAGGCAATCCATAGAGGCGATAAATCCATAGAAAAGGAAAATCCCTAGATTAACGAAATCCTTAGATTAGCACAATCCCTAGATAAGAGATATCCATTGATTAGCTAAATCCCTAGATTAACGAAATCCTTAGATTAGCACAATCCCTAGATTAGAGATATCCATTGATTAGCTAAATCCCTAGATTAACGAAATCCTTAGATTAGCACAATCCCTAGATTAGAGATATCCATTGATTAGCTAAATCCCTAGATTAACGAAATCCTTAGATTAGCACAATCCCTGGATTAGAGATATCCATTGATTAGCTATATCCCTAGATGAACGAAATCCTTAGATTAGCACAATCCCTGGATTAGAGATATCCATGGATTAGCTAAATCCATAGTTTACGAAATCCCTAACTTGACAAAATCCCTAGATTAGCTAAATCCCGACATAAGCGAAATGCATAGATTAGATTCGAGATCCCTAGCTCCCTAGCTTTTGGATATTTCTAGAGTTGGGTAATCCATGTTTACAATGGGTAAAATCTTGAAAATAAGAAATCTATTGGAGTAGGTTAATCTCCAGTTCAGTGAGATCTAAAATCGGTGAACTGGGGCATAAATCAGGAAATAAATTTGCTGCCTCGAGCAGAACTAGAAAATAATCTGGGCTTGTTTTACAACCTACTGTTTCCAATAGAACTGAGATTTTTTTTTATTCTCTCTCACTAATTTTGTTATAATTTATAATAAAGAGCATAAAAAGGCTCAGTTTCAAACTGATTTTGAAATTGCGTGATTACTTTAGTTTAAAAGTACCACATAAAGAATTTTTTCTTTACTTTCTGTGTAATATGATTAGTCTTTCCCGGACGTAAATCGCAGCTATATCTATAGATCAGCAGTTCGTATTAGTGCTTGCGTTTTAGCATGATCATTATTGAACTATTTCTAGAATTCTCAAGTTGCAACATCCTTTAACTCAATTTAAATTCGTCTAGTGCCTATAAAATTCTTTTTGCTTTCACATTGTCTCCTAATTATTAACAGCCATTCTCTTCTTAAACTTTAGTTCTTTGGAATCATGTCTAATTTTAGCTTCCGCTCTGATGAATCACCGATTGACGTTTCTATTTTTAGCTACTTGTATCATGATGAATCACTTTTTGTTTCTATTTTTAGCTTCTAGCCTAATGAATCACCGCACCGTTCTATTTTTAGCACATGCGCGAGTCCCTGGAGAAGAAGCGAGAACTAGAATCGGAGCACGCCAGGCTAAAGCATCTGATTGACGAAAAGTCGCGCGAATCGTTTTATATGAAGAAGGTAGAAAATTTTCTAAAAGCCGAAAGCTTTAAAGAAAGGCGTATCTTAATTATACACGATTTTCGCCTTTCAATTTCGGATAATTGCGCTCGTAGGAAGAAAAACGAACGCGTGCTTCAACACAAGAGGAAAAAGCCTGTTCTGATCAAAGACAGATAATGAAAACCTTTAGAAATCTAATAACTTTAATTAATTTCCTTATCTTTACTCCGACTTTTTACTTAACAAAATGGGATGTTTTTTTACCGCAATGGTGAAGGATTTCTCCTAATATTTGATAGCAATTGTGCTACAATATTAGATTAATTCTAGTGCTATAGACTTTTTAAATCTTCGCCAATTATGCTTGAAACTGTTAATGAATTAGAGTAAGTTCAATTCTAGTTAGCCTGTCCCTGGGGGATGGACTTTATTCCGATTTCTTTCAGCATTTCAATCCGGGGCTCATTTTCTCTGACGATGTCTTTCTTTGGCGTACTTTAATTATGCTAATGGCGGCCAACTGGGAGTTTATCAAATTTTCTTGTAGAAATTGACTTTTTTTAAGGTTATAAATATATACGTAGTATTAGTAAAAAAATAATAATTGCAGGAGGGCTGCGGGCAATGGCACGTCATTTGGTGACACTAGACCCGCAGCCAGCGGGGAGGCAATTCTGCCCATTTCGCTGACTCCTGAGCACACACGCACACAGATGCCGTACGTAGGTACACGCTCACACAGGTGTGTACATCTGGCCTGACTTTCTCATCGTCAGGCAGTGTACATCTCACTGTGCCTTGGAGGTTGGCCCTGAATGGCGTAAACTGCAAGACAAGCCCCCCAAGCCTTCTCTCCGCGGCTGCGCCCCAAATAAATGTGGCCTCGCCGTGGAATCGAACTTAGGGACCTTGGTGCGAGAGGCAAACGCGATAACCGCTCTGCCACCGACCCCCATCCGTAGTATGGGGGTCGGTGGTGATGAGATGATGCAGGCACATTCGGGTGACATGCTGATAAATTTTGAATGCCTGGCAAGGTCGCACTGAGGCGCAGTGCAAATTCGCATATGGGAAAAATCCGACCTTCGGCCAGAACCATTGAATATCTAGACGGTCTGAAGAGCTGGCGACTTGATTCTTGTTTCAGAAGATGCGCAACAAAAAGTTGGTCCATGTTCTTGAGTTTCATGTGCTTGCGTTGCTCCGTTCGGGTGCAGCACAAAAAATTGTCAGGTGTGGGAAAATCCCTTTCGGTAGTTCTACTGTTAATGATAATAGTCTTTGTTGCTGCAGTCTCCCTTGTAGATTGCAAAACAATGTTAAATTGTTAATAGTGTGTGAATGTGTGATTTCCCGGAAGAAATAGTTTCTTAGAAAAAATTATAGCGCAATTATATTTCTCAATGAAATTATCTTTTTTATTATATCGTAATGTGAGATGACCTCTCCCCCACCCCCCGATTCGTCAACTCTTTCACCTCCTCTCGCCCCGCATAGTCGCGCAAGAAAATTAACATCTGATCTCTAAGTGTACTTTAGATTGGGAAGACAGAGAGCTACATTTTTTGTGTCTGGCGAAGAAAATTTTCTTTTTTTTGAAGAATTTTATTTTTAAATTGAATGTAGCAAAGCATTATTTGTCTATAGATATATGAACTACTTTTTCTTATATGAAAATTTCAGTTTTTGAATTATCACTCTCACTCCAAAAAGTCACTCTCACTCAATGAGATTCACTCTCACTCCAAAATTATCACTCTCACTCCAAACGATTCACTCTCGATCCAAAAGAGTCACTCTCACTTCAAGACATTCACCCTCACTTAAAAAAAAGTCACTCTCACTCCAAGAGATTTACTCTTTATCCAAAAAAGTCACTGTCACTCCAAGACATTCACCCTCACTTCAAAAAAGTCACTTTCACTCCAAGAGATTCACTCTTTATCCAAAAAGTCACTCTCACTCCACGAGATTCACTCTTTATCCAAAAAAGTCACTCTCACTCCAAGAGATTCACTCTTTATCCAAAAAAGTCACTCTCACTCCAAGACATTCACCCTCACTTCAAAAAAGTCACTTTCACTCCAAGAGATTCACCCTCACTTCAAAAAAGTCACTCTCACTCCAATAGATTCACTCTTTATCTAAAAAGTCACTCTCACTCCAAGACATTCACCCTCACTTCAAAAAGGTCACTTTCACTCCAAGAGATTCACCCTCACTTCAAAAAAGTCACTCTCACTCCAATAGATTCACTCTTTATCCAAAAAAGTCACTCTCACTCCAAGAGATTCACTCTTTATCCAAAAAAGTCACTCTCACTCTAAAAGATTCACTTTCACTTAAAAATGTCACTTTCACTCAATGAGATTCACTATTACGAGCGTACTCTAAAAAGTCACTCTCACTCCAAGATATTCACTCTCACTCTCACACACACAGACAAGTACACGAACCAACATTACGCGCCTTTGTTAATTTGCCTCACAATAATTTTCCTATCATATTTTGCTAATCTTTCTGCTCTACTGTTGTCAACTCGAAGCCTACTATCTTGACTACTGGGTGATGCGTGTAGAATTAATTCCCCAATAATTCTAACAACATTTTATCGGTCGATTTATAATTTGCAAACTGCAGCCTGAAACAGACAGACAGACAGACAGACAGAGGCACAGCATGGGAATGCTTAATTTCGTATTCCCATTGGTCAGTTGATCGCTTATCTATTCGCTTTGAATTTCTCATATTTCTGCGCCTGTCCAGTGTGGTGTCTCTCTGCTTCTTCCACTCTCTCTCTCTATGCATGTGTTTTTTCCTGTCCGCCTGTGTATTTTGGTGTGTTTCGCATTTTACTAAATTCTCACTCTGTTCGTTCTGGATATTTCGTCTCTGGCCTTCTCTTCAATTTTTTTGGGCGCATGAATAATTTAAACTAGAGGGCAGGGAGTGAAATGATTAAACATATTGAATAATGATAACGGTTGCTAGGTACTCGTAGTTGTGGGGCGTATTAATAAAAAACGAATTTTAGTTTCTATCTAGTTTTTCCCCTCTGTTTTGAAAGTAGAACCCGATCAGGTTTTAGGATTTATCTTAGGGGCGTGAACCTTGTTTATGTTTAGTAAAGTTTTATATTGCGAAAGTTAATCATGAGCAGTTTTTTCCTAATTAGATCTGCTTCAGTGATAAGGTTGTTTGTCTAACCTATACATTTTTGTCTGTTTGTATCTGTCTGACAACCTGTCATTTCTGTCTTGTCCATCAGTCTGTCTGTCCGTATGCCATTTCTGTCTTGTCCATCAGTCTGTCTGTCCGTATGTCTTTTCTGTCTTGTCCATCAGTCTGTCTGTCCGTATGTCTTTTCTGTCTTGTCCATCAGTCTGTCTGTCCGTATGTCTTTTCTGTCTTGTCCATCAGTCTGTCTGTCCGTATGTCTTTTCTGTCTTGTCCATCAGTCTGTCTGTCCGTATGTCTTTTCTGTCTTGTCCATCAGTCTGTCTGTCTGTGTGTCTTTTCTGTCTTGTCCATCAGTCTGTCTGTCCGTATGTCTTTTCTGTCTTGTCCATCAGTCTGTCTGTCTGTGTGTCTTTTCTGTCTTGTCCATCAGTCTGTCTGTCCGTATGTCTTTTCTGTCTTGTCCATCAGTCTGTCTGTCCGTATGTCTTTTCTGTCTTGTCCATCAGTCTGTCTGTCCGTATGCCATTTCTGTCTTGTCCATCAGTCTGTCTGTCCGTATGCCATTTCTGTCTTGTCCATCAGTCTGTCTGTCCGTATGCCATTTCTGTCTTGTCCATCAGTCTGTCTGTCCGTATGCCATTTCTGTCTTGTCTATCATTCAGTCTGTGTGTCTTTTCTGTCTTGTCCATCAGTCTGTCTGTCCGTATGTCTTTTCTGTCTTGTCCATCAGTCTGTCTGTCCGTATGCCATTTCTGTCTTGTCCATCAGTCTGTCTGTCCGTATGCCATTTCTGTCTTGTCTATCATTCAGTCTGTCTGTCTGTGTGTCTTTTCTGTCTTGTCTATCATTCTGTCTGTCTGTCATTTCTGTCTTGTCTATCTGTCTGTCTGGCTATCTGTGTGTCTTTTCTGTCTTGTCTATCAGTCAGTCTGTCTATCTGTGTGTCTTTTCTGTCTTGTCTATCAGTCAGTCTGTCTATCTGTGTGTCTTTTCTGTCTTGTCTATCTGGCTATCTGTGTGTCTTTTCTGTCTTGTCTATCTGACTATCTGTCTGTCTTGTCTATCAGTCTGTCTCATTTCTGTCTTGTCTATCTGACTATCTGTGTGTCTTTTCTGTCTTGTCTATCTGACTATCTGTGTGTCTTTTCTGTCTTGTCTATCTGACTATCTGTCTGTCTTGTCTATCAGTCTGTCTCATTTCTGTCTTGTCTATCTGGCTATCTGTGTGTCTTTTCTGTCTTGTCTATCTGACTATCTGTGTGTCTTTTCTGTCTTGTCTATCTGACTATCTGTCTGTCTTGTCTATCAGTCTGTCTTATTTCTGTCTTGTATATCTGTCTGTCTGTCAGTCTGTCTTTACTTTCTTGTCCATCCGTCTGTCTATCTCTGTGTGACTGTTTTCTACTCTATATTCGTATACTTCTCCCTTTAGCCCCAACTGTTAGCACTCTATTCCCTGTCGCAGTCTCGACTCTTATCTCTACGCCGGCCTGGATAGCCGGTGCCAATAAAATATTTGCTCATTTTCTACTTATCCACAGAGATGAATAGTTAGATAAAACAAAGCTTAGCAGTTGATTAATTATCAACTTTGACTGGACTCTTTATCTATTAGTCTATCTACTGGGTGCCTAGAATAAATATATTAGCAAATTATGCATAATGTAGAATATTGATACGAGATAGTGCACTCTCTGCATGCTAACACTACTAATAAGTCTAATTATATTTTCCCTACAGGGTCCTGACAATTTTGCCGCCCGAGCAAATGAGGAAACCGTCGACAATTTGAGGGTGAGTAAAAAAACAACACAACCAATGCGATTGTAAAGTATATTGTATGGACATGCTGAGTATTGCATTTCATAAGTACTTTGTGTGTATGTAATCTTCTTTGTAATATTATTGCAGTACTCTAAAGCCAATGGGACTCTCTGATTGTCTTAATATTGATTTTCCCTAATCTTGTCTAGTCTCTGTATCAATCTCATCTAGGTCTTTGTATCAATCTCATCTAGGTCTCTCTATCAATCTCATCTAGGTCTCTTTATCAATATCATCTATGTCTAAAAATCTAATCTAGGTCTCTGTATCAATCTCATCTAGGTCTCTGTATTAATCTCATCTAGGTCTCTGTATCAATCTCATCTAGGTCTCTGTATTAATCTCATCTAGGTCTCTGTATCAATCTCATCTAGGTCTCTGTATTAATCTCATCTAGGTCTCTGTATTAATCTCATCTAGGTCTCTGTATCAATATAATCTAGGTCTCTGTATCAATCTCATCTAGGTCTAAAAATCTAATCTAGGTCTCTGTATCAATCTCATCTAGGTCTCTGTATTAATCTCATCTAGGTCTCTGTATCAATCTCATCTAGGTCTCTGTATTAATCTCATCTAGGTCTCTGTATTAATCTCATCTAGGTCTCTGTATTAATCTCATCTAGGTCTCTGTATTAATCTCATCTAGGTCTCTGTATCAATATAATCTAGGTCTCTGTATCAATCTCATCTAGGTCTAAAAATCTAATCTAGGTCTCTGTATTAATCTCATCTAGGTCTCTGTATCAATATAATCTAGTCTTACTCTAAATTTCTAGAATTGAATTTAAGTCTTATTTGTCTTAATTTTAAACCAGATTTTGTCTCTGTCGGAATCTCATTCTCTCGCCGTCTCGCCGTTTCTCCCTCGCCCTACCAGACTCAGCTCCGCGAGTTGGAGAAACGCGCCGAGTTGCAATCGCTGCGACACGAGGAGCTCATGCTGGAATTGGAGTCCGCAAAAAAGAAGCAGAAATATGATGAGCTTCGCGGACTGGGCGTTGCTCCGATGCAGCAACAGCAACAGCAGCAGCATCAGAACTCTACGGCTACAGTTGTAGTTGGCCCGGATTATATCACCGGATCAAATGGCTACCAGCCGCGTGAGTGTACTTGATCCGTAGAATAATTCATCATATGAGGACAGGTAGATAAGATGACAGGTAGATAAGGTGACAGGTAGATAAGGTGACAGGAAGATAAGGTGACAGGTAGATAAGGTGACAGGTAGATAAGGTGACAGGTAGATAAGGTGACAGGAAGATAAGATGACAGGTAGATAAGGTGACAGGTAGATAAGGTGACAGGAAGATAAGGTGACAGGTAGATAAGGTGACAGGAAGATAAGGTGACAGGTAGATAAGGTGACAGGTAGATAAGGTGACAGGTTTATAAGGTAACAGGTAGATAAGACGACAGATAGATAAGATGACAGATAAGGTGACAAGTAGATAAAAATATTTAGATAAAAAGGCAGGTTGATAAGGGTACTGCTACTACTAATTACTAAGGAAAATGATAGACAGATAATGCTAATTGGAGATAAGAATACCTAGAGATAAGAGAGAAAATTAAAAAAAGAGTTAGTCAAAGGTTAATCAAAACTTACATTTTTTTATTAATATGTACAAATATATATTTGAGCCAATTTGTCTAATTTTGCATGGCTACCAAATTGAACAATTATATTGCATACTTAGCAAAATTTATCAAGCACACACATTTATTAAGATTATTATCAGCTTATTTGTTTTGCAGCTTCTATTTTGACAAAAAATTCTGAATTGTTGCTTTTACAAAACTAGCGCAAAAGTTATCAGACTTTGTTTCTCGTAAATAATATGTAGGTGCAGCGCCAGCAGCAGCAGCAGCAGCAGCAGCTAGAAATGGTTCCATGGTTCCATGGACTAATTATTCTTTTGTTGAAGACCTATTCTCCGACTTGTTACTTCGACCTGGTAAAATATTAAATCGATTCGGCTTGGTGACAGGTGTAAGACAGTTTTGAGTGACAGGTGTAAGACAGTTTTGAGTGACAGGTGTAAGACAGTTTTGAGTGACAGGTGTAAGACAGTTTTGAGTGACAGGTGTAAGACAGTTTTGAGTGACAGGTGTAAGACAGTTTTGAGTGACAGGTGTAAGACAGTTTTGAGTGACAGGTGTAAGACAGTTTTGAGTGACAGGTGTAAGAAAGTTTTGAGTGACAGGTGTAAGTCAGTTTAGAGTGACAGGTGAAAGACAGTTTTGAGTGACAGGTGTAAGACAGTTTAGAGTGACAGGTGTAAGACAGTTTAGAGTGGCAGGTGTAAGTCAGTTTAGAGTGACAGGTGAAAGACAGTTTTGAGTGACAAGTGAAAGACAGTTTTGAGTGACAGGTGTAAGACAGTTTAGAGTGACAGGTGAAAGACAGTTTTGGATGACAGGTGAAAGACAGTTTTGAGTGACAGGTGAAAGTCAGTTTTGAGTGACAGGTGAAAGACAGTTTAGAGTGACAGGTGAAAGACAGTTTTGTGTGACAGGTGAAAGACAGTTTTGGGTGACAGGTGAAAGTCAGTTTTGAGTGACAGATGAAAGACAGTTTTGAGTGACAAGTGTAGACGGTTTTGAGTGACAGGTGTAAGACAGTTTAGAGTGACAGGTGAAAGACAGTTTTGGATGACAGGTGAAAGACAGTTTTGAGTGACAGGTGAAAGTCAGTTTTGAGTGACAGGTGAAAGACAGTTTAGAGTGACAGGTGAAAGACAGTTTTGTGTGACAGGTGAAAGACAGTTTTGGGTGACAGGTGAAAGTCAGTTTTGAGTGACAGGTGTAAGACAGTTTAGAGTGGCAGGTGTAAGTCAGTTTAGAGTGACAGGTGAAAGACAGTTTTGAGTGACAGGTGAAAGACAGTTTTGAGTGACAGGTGTAAGACAGTTTAGAGTGACAGGTGAAAGACAGTTTTGGATGACAGGTGAAAGACAGTTTTGAGTGACAGGTGAAAGTCAGTTTTGAGTGACAGATGAAAGACAGTTTAGAGTGACAGGTGAAAGACAGTTTAGAGTGACAGGTGAAAGACAGTTTTGAGTGACAGGTGAAAGACAGTTTTGAGTGACAGGTGAAAGACAGTTTTGAGTGACAAGTGAAAGACAGTTTTGAGTGACAGGTGAAAGACAGTTTTGAGTGACAAGTGTAGACGGTTTATGTGACAGGTGAAATACAGTTTAGAGTGCCAGATTGCTTGGCCCTTTTGTCTTTGGTCCTGTTTCTCTTGTCGTTATCTTTTGTTTTTCCGTGTTAGCGCATTTTTGTGTGTGCTTTTGTGGTGAATTAAGAAATATTGCAAATTTGCAAAGTACAAAGTTGCTTACGCATTAAATGTTTTATTCGGGCAACTAATTTTTTTGTTGCACGACTCTTTCATACAGGCCTCTCTATAGCAATTATTCATATTGGCCTTCTTTAATTTATTTCATCTCCAAAATTTGTGTGTTTGTACAAAAGCTTGCCCTAGTCAGTTCAGAAAAACTTTTTACTCTGTGATGGATCGTTTTGAGACGTGATGGTTGTGAAGGTTGTTTACTTTACCTTAAGTACTCAAAATCGGACTAGTTTTATGCAACGTATTCGTTTAAATTTACTTTTTGGTTAAGTTTCGGTGTAGTTTTGCTTGTCCCATTGAATAAATTTAAGCTCACTCTTTCAGTGTGCAAATGCGAATTTTATCTCTGAATATTCTCTATCCTAGCCAACCCCTCAGAATTTCTACCCTATCTTTAGTGTACATTCTGTATCCTAGCCAACCCCTCAGAATTCCTACCCCATCTTAGATGTACATTCTGTATCCTAGCCAACCCCTCAGAATTCCTACCCTATCTTTAGTGTACATTCTGTATCCTACACAACCCCTCAGAATTCCTACCCCATCTCAGATGTACATTCAGTATCCTAGCCAACCCCTCAGAATTTCTACCCCGTCCTCAGTGTACATTCTGTATCCTAGCGTCTTCAGTGTACGCAGTGTCTAATCTAAACCCCCACTAACAATTTCCGTATGTACGCATATGTTCCTTATCTGTTTTACAAATCCTCAATAATTTGTTTAATTTCTCACCAACAGAGGATTACTTTCCTTCTACCGGCGGCAATTCAGTCCAGCCGACTAGTCACCACACTGTTGCTCCTGACTATCACCGTAGAAACTCGCCGCCAATGATGCAACCTCTGCAGCCGCCGCAGCATCATCAAAATATGGGATACGGAAATGCTGGTCACATGCGGTCCCAGCAGCATCATCAGCCTATGCAGCATAGCAGCAGCGCTCACTACTCATTGGCTCAAGCCGCATCTGGTTATCCCAAGGTAAGTTAGAAGAAAAGCTGCTAACATTTCTGCCGTTGTGTCTTATCGTCTCAGTGCGTTATTGATATTTAGACAGTAATTTTTATGCGTGTAGCATGTGAAGCATGACTAGCTATGTAACTCTAGTTTACAGTTCGATAGACAGTATTCAATCGATATCGAGTGTCCGAATTTATCCGATAATGCTATTGATGTTGTATTTTTTAACGATTTTTCCTTCCGAGTTGCACGCTAAGATGTAGCTTCGAGTAGCTTTGAGTAACGTCCGCCTCGTATGTTGGTCATAGTATAAATTTACCACTTATTTTTTGCTACTTTCATATTTTCTTCAAGGTTTCCCATCCTTATCATTGCCTTTAATAACCCTTTTAATATTATTCCTAACTTCTACCGCTCTTCCTTTCTACCCCTTCCTTTCTACCCTCTTCCTTTCTACCCTCTTCCTTTCTACCCTCTTCCTTTCTACCCCTCTTCCTTTCTACCCCTGTTCAATTCTACCCCTTTCCTTTCTAACCTTCATCCTTTCTACCCTCTTACTTTCTACCCTCTTCCTTTCTACCCTCTTCCTTTCTACCTCTCTTCTATCCTACCCTCTTCCTTTCTACCCCTTTTCAATTCTACCCCTTTCCTTTCTAACCTTCATCCTTTCTACCCTCTTACTTTCTACCCTCTTCCTTTCTACCCTCTTCCTTTCTACCTCTCTTCTATCCTACCCCCTTCCTTTCTACCCAATTTCAATTCTACCCCTTTCCTTTCTAACCTTCATCCTTTCTACCCTCTTACTTTCTACCCTCTTCCTTTCTACACTGTTCCTTACTACCCTCTTCCTTTCTACCCCTTTTCAATTCTACCCCTTTCCTTTCTACCATCTTCCTTTCTACTCCTCTTCCTTTCTACCCCTCTTCCATTCTATTCTCTTCCTCTCTACCTTTCTTCTATTCTACCCCTCTTCCTTACTACTCTCTTCCTTTCTATCATCTTCCTTTCTACCCCTCTTCCTTTCTACCCCTCTTCTTTTCTACCCCTGTTCTTTCTAACCTACTGCCTCTCTACCCATTTTTTTTCTTACCATCTTACTTGTTTCTCATTTTCCTTTCTACCCAGCTTGCTTTCTCCTTATTTTCCCTCACTTCTACCCCTAAAGATTTTTCTAATTTTCTAATTTCCTAAATATACCCTCACCATAGCTACTCATCTGCTTTACTACTCGCTATCCATTTCTACCCTTCTCCTTTCTACCCCTCCTTCCGCCCAATCTTTATCCCAGTCAGTCGATACTTAAGCTGATACTTAAACCAAATCCCCGGTTGTCTGTTTGCGGCTCAGAAAACAGCAGCCAAAGTCAGAACACTGTCCTGACCCCCTCAGGACAGTGCTAGAGCCTGTTGATAAACGGTCTAGTCTTTGCGGCTGGAAATTCATGTCGACGGTTGAAGCAACTCGCGCTGCCTCGCGAAGAGATGAGAATGAGCAGTCAATCATAAGCCTAGTGATCTGCCTTCCGTTTTCTCTCACTCCCCATCCCGACCTTCATCTCCAATAAGCAGTGAAGAGGGTTGTCTTCCTTATTAGGATGGCATAGGGAGAAAAGTGGACGATAATCCTTTAGGCCTCGGGATTTTTCTGTAGTTCCCACTATAACTCTCCCCTGACTAGAAGCCCCCATTAGTAGTTATAATAGATGGCTAAATATAGTCGAGAGAATCTGAGCTTTTGCGGAAAGAATTGGTTGTCTCATTGATTGCTTAGTTTATTTCTATTTCTACTCCTCTCATCTTATTAGGCTGTTAATTGACTAGCTAATGAGCTATACTCATGTTGGCAATAATTACTTTCTTGATTAGGCGTATTGTTAATTTATTTGCTAATTTTATTCAATTAACCGTAACTTATGAGCACTTTCTCATGTATTTTCATCGTAGCGATAAGTTTTTCTGATAATTCTCCTCCAGATCTCACATTTCTCATCTAGATGTCACATTTCTCATCTAGATCTCACATTTCTCATCTAGATCTCACATTTCTCATCTAGATCTTACATTTCTCATCTAGATCTTACATTTCTCATACAGATCTCACATTTCTCATCTAGATCTCACATTTCTCATCTAGATCTCACATTTCTCATCTAGATCTTACATTTCTCATCTAGATCTTACATTTCTCATACAGATCTCACATTTCTCATCTAGATCTCACATTTCTCATCTAGATCTCATATTTCTCATCTAGATCTCAAATTTCTCATCTAGATCTCACATTTCTGATCTAGATCTTACATTTCTCATCTAGATCTCACATTTCTCATCTAGATCTCACATTTCTCATCTAGATCTCACATTTCTCATCTAGATCTTACATTTCTCATCTAGATCTCACATTTCTCATCTAGATCTCACATTTCTCATCCATCTCTCACATTTCTCATTCGGATCTCACATTTCTCATCCAGATCTCACATTTCTCATCTAGATCTCACATTTCTCATCTAGATCTCATATTTCTCATCTAGATCTCACATTTCTGATCTAGATCTTACATTTCTCATCTAGATCTCACATTTCTCATTCGGATCTCACATTTCTCATCCAGATCTCACATTTCTCATCTAGATCTCACATTTCTCATTCGGATCTCACATTTCTCATCCAGATCTCACATTTCTCATTCTGGCCTTAACTTTCTTATCTAGATTTTGTTCTAAAAAATCTCTAAATCTACTATATTTTTAATGTAAATTTTCTAACGGCCTAACAATCGGTCACAAAACAATTGCGTCAACTACAGCCCAGCGTTACTAAGCGCGCATTCGTAGCCAAGTACAGCTACGACCCGTTCGCCAATTCTCCCAATGATCGACCTGAGGATGAGCTAACCTTATCAGTTGGCGATTATGTCCTTGTTCACGGAGATCGCGATCAGGTGAAATTTTATCTAGTCAATAACTATTCTGGTTGCGGTGTTTCTTGGAAAATCTTGTCTTTTCTAATTAACTTCAGGAAAAAATCTTGGCTGAAGTATTTTTCGTTTGTAATAACATTTTTATCCTACTCTCAGTAGTGCAGTTTGTATAAAAAAACCTAGGTTTAAAAAACTCTAGTTTATTTTAAAGTGTCGGATTAATATCGGTTCTGAAAAGTTTCTTTTCAAATGTTGATAAGCTACTTTTTCTTTGATAATAGTTTGCTTGTAAGGTCTCATTTTTAACTCTTGGTTTTTTAGAGACTTTGTTTGACTTGTGGTTAAACAGATTTCGTGTGAACTTATTTAAATAAATTGAATTAGCATTGCTACAATAATTCCATTTCTAGATCTGTTTTAAGATCCAAAAGAAATCACAAATTTCATAATCAACTTCCCCTTTTATAATCCTACACAGGATGGATACTATTATGGCGAAATGATGGATGGCAAGAGAGGATATATTCCATCAAACTATGTGGAACCTCTTCCGAGTAAGTGGGATCATTTTGATTTTGTTGCATTTCAAATTTCGAATTTGCGTTGTCTTTTAAATAAATTCACCTATTTTTTTATTTAAAATTCTGCATTTTACTCTGAATAAATTTCGTATTTCAGTATTTTAACAGTAAAATAGAAAATATATGCGTGTACATCGATAGATCTCTAAATTAAATTAACTTTAAGATTGAAAGAAAATTTCCTTCCTATTTGCTTTCTAGATTTACCCTCTGATTGGCCATTTTAATTTTTCGTCGAAGTTTAATAATAATTTTTAATTTCTTAAATTTTACTCTATAGCTATCGATTGTTGGAGAACAAGCAGAAAAGCAATTTACTTACTTTCACTTTTTACAAACACAAAAATCGATACCCTGTACTTTTCCTTCTAAATCCGTTGCGAGATCTTATCTATAATTATGGTATTCAAACACCGGCGCACACAACTATAAAGATAACAGACCCCCTTGGTTCAGACTGTCGTTTTTCTCGGTTAATTTCCACTTATACACGTTGTACTTTTATCCAATCATTGCGTCATTAACGGTACTGATAAGAAACAAATTAAATATCGTTTGTTAGACACAGGCTCGCGTGGAAGGCGTTTCTCGAGTAAGACGGTTTACCTATTTTTATTGTCAAACTTGAATATTTTTTTCTTTTGAATACAATATTTAGATTCTCTAATTGCTTTCGTTTCGAGATTATTTGCGGAGATGGGGCTAGAAAATATTTAGGAAACTTTGCCTTGCCAATTAACGCTTAAAATACAGTTCTTTTCCTTTCGTTTTTCTTAACGGTTTTAAAACAAATATCAAAGTCATTTTTTATTTTTTTAGTAATGTTTCCTTGTGCACCCTAAGTCGCTAAGCTTCTTGTATTTTTACTTCAAAATTATATTATAGACTTTTAACTGTAGATTATGGTTAAAAATAGAAAAACGTGTTATTCAGATAGCTACTCAGTTTTAGGTCGTTAGTTTTTATTAAGTTTGTTTCTATCGTTTTCGCGGAAATATGCGGCGCTAAAAGGCCATACCCACCACCCCAATTTCCCCCACATAAATTCTAACTCTCTTTACAACCACCTCACGCCAAGACACGCCCACCACCTCATTTTCCTTTCCAAGTTAAATTCTAACTTTCTCCACAGCCACCTCACGCCAAGTCACACCCCCACCACCTCATTTTCCTTTCCAAGTTAAATTCTAACTTTCTCCACAGCCACCTCACGCCAAGTCACACCCCCACCACCTCATTTTCCTTTCCAAGTTAAATTCTAACTTTCTCCACAGCCACCTCACGCCAAGTCACACCCCCACCACCTCATTTTCCTTTCCAAGTTAAATTCTAACTTTCTCCACAGTCACGTCACTCCAAGTCACACACCCACAACCCTATTTTCCTTCCCCAGTTCGATTTAAACGCCTCTCACAGCCGCTCAGTGCCCTATCTTTTTTATGTCCATTTGCCGTAAATCTTCCAACACATGTACGAGTTAATTACAACACCTTACCATATTAAAAACCATTTTATTTAGACGATGATATCGCCGCGTTTGACGCCGGCTTTGCTAGCTCGGCTGGAATGTACGACTCCGGTCCGAATGCCTACCCAGTCGAGCAGCTGTCTATGGGCGGAACCTACTCCTACGAAGAGGAGATCATTCGAGCAGAGGGCTTATCGGACGATACCGTCTCTCCGCCTAGATTCTTAACGCTTGAGCGTCAATTGGCTAGCTCGATCGTGATTGGCTGGCGGCCGCCCGCTCACGATCCGACTAGTGTACTAATGCACGATCCTCTGTCAGCCTATCATGTCTACGTCGACGGTAAATTTAAATGTTCAGTCAATGCTGGCGAGAAGACTAAAGCATTGATTGAAGGCATCAATCCGAAGGAGAGGCACAGAATATGCGTACGATCCGTGACGACTCGCGGCCTGACATCCAAGGATCCGGCTTGCACACTGCTCACTGGAAAAGATCGAGACTCGCACCTGGCTCCGACCTATCTGCAGGTGCGCTTGGGGATTACTGTTTAGAAACTTTTTAGTTAGGATTTGGGATCTAGAATTAAGGTTTGGATTAAAGATTGAGGATCTTGAATTTAGATTTGGGTTATGGATTAGGGATCTAGAATTAAGGTTTGGATTAAAGATTTGGGATCTAGAATTAAGGTTTAGATTAAGGATTAGGGATCTAGAATTTAGGTTTGGATTAAGGATTTGGGATCTAGAATTTAGGTTTGGATTAAGGATTTGGGATCTAGAATTAAGGTTTGGATTAAAGATTTGGGATCTAGAATTAAGGTTTGGATTAAGGATTTGGGATCTAGAATTAAGGTTTGGATTAAAGATTTGGGATCTAGAATTTAGGTTTGGATTAAGGATTTGGGATCTAGAATTAAGGTTTGGATTAAAGATTTGGGATCTAGAATTAAGGTTTGGATTAAAGATTGAGGATCTAGAATTAAGGTTTGGATTAAGGATTTGGGATCTAGAATTAAGGTTTGGATTAAAGATTGAGGATCTAGAATTAAGGTTTGGATTAAGGATTTGGGATCTAGAATTAAGGTTTGGATTAAAGATTTGGGATCTAGAATTTAGGTTTGGATTAAGGATTTGGGATCTAGAATTAAGGTTTGGATTAAAGATTTGGGATCTAGAATTAAGGTTTGGATTAAAGATTGAGGATCTAGAATTAAGGTTTGGATTAAAGATTGAGGATCTAGAATTAAGGTTTGGATTAAAGATTGAGGATCTAGAATTAAGGTTTGGATTAAAGATTGAGGATCTAGAATTAAGGTTTGGATTAAAGATTGAGGATCTAGAATTAAGGTTTGGATTAAAGATTGAGGATCTTGAATTTAGATTTGGGTTATGGATTAGGGATCTAGAATTTAGATTTGGATTAAAGATTGAGGATCTAGAATTAAGGTTTGGATTAAAGATTGAGGATCTTGAATTTAGATTTGGGTTATGGATTAGGGATCTAGAATTTAGATTTGGGTTATGGATTAGGGATCTAGAATTAAGGTTTGGATTAAAGATTTGGGATCTAGAATTAAGGTTTGGATTAAGGATTAGGGATCTAGAATTAAGGTTTGGATTAAAGATTAGGGATCTAGAATTAAGGTTTGGATTAAGGATTTGGGATCTAGAATTAAGGTTTGGATTAAAGATTTGGGATCTAGAATTAAGGTTTGGATTAAGGATTTGGGATCTAGAATTAAGCTTTGGATTAAAGATTTGGGATCTAGAATTAAGGTTTGGATTAAGGATTAGGGATCTAGAATTAAGGTTTGGATTAAAGATTTGGGATCTAGAATTAAGGTTTGGATTAAAGATTGAGGATCTTGAATTTTGATTTGGGTTAAGGATTTGGGATCTAGAATTAAGGTTTGGGTTATGGATTAGGGATCTAGAATTTAGGTTTGGATTATGGATTAGGGATCTAGAATTTAGGTTTGGATTAAGGATTTGGGATCTAGAATTTAGATTTGGGTTAAGGATTAGGAATCTTAAATTGACGTGTAGATTAAGTGTTAGGGATATAGGGTTGAGGTTTGGATTAAAGATTGGGGATCTAGGATTAAGGCTAAATTCCTAAAGGAATTTAGGATTAGGGATCAAGATTATCTGTTTGGATTAAGGATCAAAAAGCGAGACAAAGATTTGAGTCTATTGGTCTCAAATCGAAATTAGTGTATTAAGTTAATATTTCTATATCTGTGATGTAAAATATGTCATTTATGACCATTTCCAGTTGTCTAATGTCACACCTGGCTCAGCCGTGCTGATGTTCTTGCCAGCAGCGTCCAGTCTGCATCACGTTGTCACTGTCAACGGCAAAGAGTACAAGCAGTGCCCGCCGGGTACCTACAAACTGCTCATCAGCGGCTTGACTCCCGACACTTTGTACAAGGTGAGGCCGCAAAATATCCCTATAATTGGGATAAAGTCCACAATTTTCACTGGAAAGGATATAATCCTCAAATCCCACATTGATTGGGATAAAATCTAATCTAACTTTTATTGGGATAAAATCTAATCTAACTTTTATTGGGATAAAATCTAATCTAACTTTTATTGGGATAAAATCTAATCTAACTTTTATTGGGATAAAATCTAATCTAACTTCTATTGGGATAAAATCTAATCTAACTTCTATTGGGATAAAATCCAATCTAACTTTTATTAGGATAAAATCTAATCTAACTTTTATTGGGATAAAATCTAATCTAACTTTTATTGGGATAAAATCTAATCTAACTTTTATTGGGATAAAATCTAATCTAACTTTTATTGGGATAAAATCTAATCTAACTTTTATTGGGATAAAATCTAATCTAACTTTTATTGGGATAAAATCTAATCTAACTTTTATTGGGATAAAATCTAATCTAACTTTTATTGGGATAAAATCTAATCTAACTTTTATTGGGATAAAATCTAATCTAACTTTTATTGGGATAAAATCCAATCTAACTTTTATTGGGATAAAATCTAATCTAACTTTTATTGGGATAAAATCTAATCTAACTTCTATTGGGATAAAATCCAATCTAACTTTTATTAGGATAAAATCCAATCTAACTTTTATTGGGATAAAATCCTCAAATTCCAATTGAGATAAAAAAAATTACAAGCAAGCAACCAAGCAAGCATTTCATTTTTAGTATTTGAGATAAAAATACTCTAGTCCCACTTCCTTAAGTCCTTAAGTCTCACCTTGATTAGAAGAAATCCCTCAAATCCTACTCAGATTGGAATAGAAATCCTTAAATCCCACCTCGATTATGATAGAAATCCTCTAATCCCACCTCGATTAGGATAGAAATCCTCTAATCCCACCTCGATTAGGATAGAAATCCTCAAATCCCACCTCGATTAGAATAGAAATCCTCAAATCCCACCTCGATTGGGATAGAAATCCTCAAATCCCACCTCGATTGGCATTAGATCCTCAAATACCACCTTGATTGGGATAAAATCTTACAATCTAAAATTGATTGGGATAAAATCCTCCAGTCTAACCATGATTGGGATAAATCCTCCAATCATTATTTTTTTAAATCCCGAAAAAAGGTTTGCGTCCGCGCCCGCCCCCCGAAAGCAACTGGCACCTCTGTGCCTCTGCTGACTGCCACTGCGGAGTTCCGCACCACCCCGGGCGGCCTACCCGACGCTCCCCTGGACGTCCAGATTGAGCCTGGTCCGCAGGATCACTCCCTTCTTGTCACCTGGCTGCCAGTCACCGTAGCCAATTCCGACGGCGTATCTAACGGCGTCCGAGTCACCGGCTACGCCGTCTACGCTGACGGCCGGCATCGGGTAACCGAATGTCTGGACGCCTACTCGGATCATTGCCTGCTAGCAAGGAACTCGCTGCCTCCGCACACCGCCTTCCTGACTGTGCGAACTGTCGGCACACACAATGGCCAAACTGTGGAGAGTCTGGATTCTGATCCGCCCTGCTCGCTAACTTTGTCGGCCGCCAATTCGTCCATTGATTTGCCGCGACCGGAAGATGTAAGTTTTTACATTAAGTTAGTAGCCGATATGTTGCGAAAAAAGTGTTTGAAACATTCTTTTTCATCTTGCAAAATTAAAAATCTAATTGAAAGAAAACATGTTTTTGCTTTAATTGGAATTACTTTAAAACATTTAATTTTCAGATCAAAATCACTTGCCGTAATTTTTGCCCAATCAATCGGGCCGATATGTATCGAAAACAATATATTACAGTAAAATAAGCAGACGGTTAAAAGTTATTGTAAAAAAAAGAAAACCATAGAACACAACTAATTATGCTAATATTTTTGTCACAATAATGATCACAACTGCCTACTTGACGCTGTGAAGTAGTAAATATTGACGAATTGTAATATTTCTGTAAATATTACCACTTTGCTTGTCTTGGTGACGGTTAGAGGTCCTGAAAAATTGCGAGCTGAGATTCACTGATGTTCCACCCTCCAAACCCCTATCATTCCAAATCCCAAAATGAACACAAAACAACAGCCGCGTCATCTTATGTCATATGGAAAGCAGCAGCAGCAGCAGCTGTTATTGATGCAGCAACAAAGACTTTCCTCAGCTGGCAGGCCCTTAAATCTTGGTACAGCTAGCGGGGCGCCAGTCCACAGCAGGTATGGCAGAGTAATATCTCCAACTGGCATGGGCTACCAAACTAGCTCACACCAGTATCAGCAGCACCAGCACCAGCAGCAGCACCAGCAGCAGCACCAGCAGCAGCACCAGCAGTTAATTCCTGGCGATACTAGCTTAGGAGCCGGTGCAGCTTCCATGTACGACAATTCTACCGGTTATCGACTGCCAGTGCAGGCATCTTTTGATGACTGGCAGCAGCAGCAGCAGCAGCCGCCACCGCCACCGCTGATGCAGCGGGATGACTGGAACCAATACGGCAGCCTTCGCCAGTCTCACCAGTTTCCGCATCATCGCTCCAGTAGGCGAAGTGCTGCCGCCGCCGCCGCTGCTTCAGCGGCTGCTACTGGCATGACGGATCATAGATTGATTCGTAGTCGGAGTGTTAGTCCGTCTAAGTTCCACCGCCTCAGGCGGCAGCACTTGTTGGCTGCGTCTCGAAATCCGAGGGTATTTTTTTATTTGTTGTATACATTTTAGATGTGTGTGATATTTTCCTTATAGAAATTTTTATCGTGTTGTCGCTTTTACAAACGCACTACTGATTTGTTGTAAGTAGTCAATGAGTAGTACTTTTCACAGTTTTATTTGTGTCCTGCTTTAAAATAAATTTTCACACATGCGCTTTTTGCTTATTAAATTGTCGTGCACCCGTTTTTAGATCAACCACTCAATATCATATTTTAGAGTAACACTGAACTCTAGAAAATCTTCTTAATGTCATACATAATTCAAACATCTCCATATTATATTTTAGCCAAGCACACCACAGCCCGCAGAGGCCAAACTCAGACCCCTATACATAATTTTCCTGCCCTTATGTTTATCGACCCACGCCCACAACACCACAGACCGCACAGTGGCAGTTTCCTGCCCTAATGTTTATCGACCCACGCCCACCACCCCACAGACCGCACAAAAGCTGTTTCCTGCCCTAATGTTTATCGACCCACGCCCACCACCCCACAGACCGCACAGTGGCCGTTTCCTGCCCTAATGTTTATCGACCCACGCCCACCACCCCACAGACCGCACAGTGGCCGTTTCCTGCCCTAATGTTTATCGACACACGCCCACCACCCCACAGACCGCACAGTGGCCGTTTCCTGCCCTAATGTTTATCGACCCACGCCCACCACCCCACAGACCGCACAGTGGCCGTTTCCTGCCCTAATGTTTATCGACCTACGCCCACCACCCCACAGACCGCACAGTGGCCGTTTCCTGCCCTAATGTTTATCGACCCACGCCCACCACCCCACAGACCGCACAAAAGCCGTTTCCTGCCCTAATGTTTATCGACCCACGCCCACCACCCCACAGACCGCACAAAAGCCGTTTCCTGCCCTAATGTTTATCAACCCACGCCCACCACCCCACAGACCGCACAGTGGCCGTTTCCTGCCCTAATGTTTATCGACCCACGCCCACCACCCCACAGACCGCACAGTGGCCGTTTCCTGCCCTAATGTTCATCGACCCACGCCCATCACCCCACACAAAGAGGCGAAATGAAATCCCCTACCTATAATTTTCCCGACCTAACGTTCATCGACCGACACCAACCTAAAAAGTACATCAACCATGCCACTAGCCACTTTATTACTATCGTTAAATTTCTTTGTTGACCAGTAACTATCAATTAACAATATTTAACTAAATCAACTAAAATATTGTAATTAGTAAAGTACAGAAAATATTCGCGCAAACTTCTGACCACTCTGAACGCAACACGTCAGGCTATCGCCAACGAATTTGGCATCCTAGTAGACCCCACTACTGGACTACCTTTGCGAACGGCGCACGGTGAATTCCGAGCTCCACCGGACGGTGCTCCGATTATTTGTCGCATCGCGACTCGAACCTCGGACGGTCGCCTAGTTCCTGAGACCGGCGATAATGCGGCCACATTTGGCAGTGGAACCAGCGTCAACGCCAATGGTATTCTTGTCGACGAAGATGGCGTACCAATTCGTGGCATTAACGGCGAATTTTTCGGCTCAAACGGCCGGCCAGTTTATGGTAGTCGGGGCCCGGACGGTCAGTTGTTGGGCGATCCGGCGCCGGTTGTGAACTGGTTCGGCGTGCTCGCCTACCCGGACTCGGGCCTTGCTGTCACTCGACCAGACGGCACCCTACTGGACGGCCAGGGCCAGCCCATTGTTTGCCGCCCGATTGCACAGGGCACCGCGCCGCTGGACGCTGCGCCAGAAGCTGTGGCTAATGAACACGGCATCCTCACTGCCAACTCTGTTCCGTTGAGAGGTCCTCGTGGTGAATTCTTCGGACCAGACGGTCGACCAGCTCTGGGTGGTCTTCGCAATGCCTCTGATGGTCGTCTGTTAGAGTTTGAAACAGCGCCGAAGCTTAACTATTTCGGAGTGCTAGTGTCTGAGTCGGATGGTCGGCCATTTTCCGGACCAACAGGTCGAGAACTTTTGGACGCCGGAGCGTGCGAGATCACCTGTCGTCGCGTTGAAGCGGCCAGCGACGTGCCTGACGCTGTTGCCAACGAGTTCGGCGTACTAGTCGACTCACAGGGCGCATCATTACGCGGCCCTAACGGGGAATTTTTCGGCGCCCCAGATGGGGCCATTGTCTTTGGCCGAAGGTTGCCAACGGGACAATTCGCCGACGAGAATGCCGGACTAGTGAATTATTACGGTGTGCTCTCTGAGTCCGGGCCAGATGGCCAACTCTTAGACGAGTCTGGACGACCTATCGAGTGTCGGCGAGCTCGACTAGACGAAGCTACTGGTCGATTGTTGAATGCGACAACTGGAACTCCGCTGCCAACATCCGGTGTCAGCGTCAACGGCGTTTTATTGGACGAAGCAAATCGACCGATTCGCGGACCGGCCGGAGAATTCTTCGACGCAGAATCGCGACCGGTGCATGGCGTTCGCAATCCCGATGGCAGCTTGAAAACTCCAGCTCAGGCCAACGAATTGGGCGTGCTTGTGAGCACTGAAACCAACGAGACACTTCTAGGGCCTGATGGTCAGCTGCTCGATGCTGGTGGACGAGCTATTAATTGTCGACTAGTTCGCTTGTCTGACAATGGCGAGGAATTAATTGATGTCAACGGTTATCAAGGCAGTGTTGAAGATCGGCGAGAAAATGAGTTTGGCATTCTAGTTGACGCGTCTAGCGGAGCTCCACTGCGAGACGCACAGGGTCGCTACTTCGATGCCAGATGTCGACCAGTTTGTGGTGCTCCCCGAGATCCTGTCACAGGCAAACTCTTAGCTAACAAGGCCGGTTGGCGAGTGAACGAGTTTGGCGTTCTGGAAGGTGACAACACCGGCGAAGCAATTAGGGCACCTTCTGGTGAGCTTTTAGACTCGATGGGTCGCACCATTGATGAAGCAGCTGAGGGTAGGCAGCGCGGACCGCGAGGTGAGCCGCTACCTACGCCCGAAGAGGAGGCTGCCGCTGCCGCCGCTGCCGTCGCTGCTGCAGCTGCTGCCGCTGAAGCCGCCGCTGCTGAGGCTGCAGCAGCAGCAGAGGCAGCAGCTGCTGAGGCTGCGGCAGCAGCAGAAGCCGCCGCTGCTGAGGCTGCAGCGGAAGCTGAAGGTCCAGCCGTTGAAGGTGAAGCCGTAACTGCTGAAGGCGCACCAGAGGAGGGCGTTGCCACAGAAGCGGCAACGGGAGAAGCTGGCGCCGAGGGCGGCGACCCACCAGACGATAGCTTCCTCGGCCGGTTAAAGAAAGGCTTTCACGAGTTCCAAGAAAAGGTGGAAGAAATCGCCGAGGAGACCGGAGACAAGATGCGCGAAATGAATGAAGAAAATCAGAAGAAATTCGAAGCATTCAACGAAGATACAAAGAAAAAGTTTGACGCATTTGGCGGCGATACTAAGAAACGATTTGAAGCTTTCGGCGAAGGCACGGCTAGCATGTTCAAGAAGCTAGATCCCAAGAATCTTGGAGGCGGAGGCGACGGCTCCAGCTGAATATGATTGGGCCGGTCTGCATTTTCAGTTTTCTATTTCAATAATCATGTGGAATTTGGATTGCTTGCTGGTTTTCTGGTGTGGTCTCGGTGTTATTTTGCTATTTTACTATCTTCCTATCAATTTGTATTTCCTTTATTATTTGATGTTGTCTATCAGCATGCGAGAATAAAATGCAGATATCGAGTTGATTTAATACATTTTTACCTATCTAATCTAGATGCACATAATTTTGCAGGTTGGCAAATCTCCAACTGAAGATTATCGCGCTTATCGACAAGGTCACAAAAGATTGTCAAAAAATGTTTCAGTGCCTGAAATTCGTAAGTTTTTGTCTTTGTACCTTAAAGTATCGAACAAACAGCAGTGGTACAGCTTGACTCACCATTGAATAATATATTAACAGACGTCACCAACGAAGATCTACCCTATTCTGACGAAGAAGAGGAAGAGTTTATGCCGGAGGATGACGAAATAATCAGCGACGATGTCACCCACCCCTACGACAGCGGCCGTCGAGGTCCCAACGCCTCCGCCGCCTGGGAACGCGATCGGGATCGTTACCGCGATCGGGATCGGGATCGAGGCTCAAGAGACCCCAGAGATCGCGACAGGCATCATCACTACGGCAGGCACGCGAACAGTTCCGCAGATCCCTACCATAGACAACAGACCAGACAGTCTTCGGCGGGCGCCGGCGGCTCAAGAAGTCGCAGGCAGAGCGGTCATCGCTCGGACTCCCCACCGCCGCCTCCGCCGCCACCGACCCACTCGGGTTCTTCTGGTCACAATCTGCAGCAGCAGCAGACTGGGGGTAGGGAGCGCGGAAGCAGGCAAAGAAGGCAGCAGCAGCAACAGCAGCAGCAGCAGCAGGAATCGTCGTTTGAATTGCCTGAATCTGAGCCTCAGCAGCAGCAGCAGCAGCAACAACAGCAGCAGCAACGAATGTCTGCCGCTGCTGCTAACTCGGGGCCAGCTAGAATATTTGTCGCCTTATTTGACTATGACCCGGCCACAATGAGTCCAAATCCAGACGCCATCGTTGAGGAACTACCATTCAAGGTCATTTTCTTCCTTTTATAATTTTTTTAATTACGCGCTCGTAGATGACGAGGCATTTGGTCTTGAAACTTGTTTTGTAACGAATTTTCTAATTCTCGCTTCCTTTTTCCAGGAGGGTCAGCTAATGAAAGTTTGGGGCGACAAAGATGAAGATGGCTTCTATCACGGAGAGTGCAATGGCCGAACCGGTCTAATCCCTTTCAACATGGTTAGTGAAGTGCAATTCGGTCAACTCGACGATCCGGGACAGCTGGATCAGCTGCTGTCACAGCAGCAGCAGATTCCACAACAACAGCATCAGCTGACAGCTCAGCAACATCATCAGCAGATGCAACAGCAGCACCAGCAGCAGCAGCAGCAGCTAATGCAACAGCAGCAGCAACAGCAGCAGCAGCAACCCTCCTCTTCAACAGCTAACGGCACGGGTCCACTTCGCCGCTTAGTTGCACTCTACGACTATGATCCCAAAGAGCTTAGCCCGAATGTTGACTCGGACATGGAGCTGAGCTTCGTAGCCGGCGACGTAGTCATAGCGCTTGGTCCAATGGACGACGACGGCTTTTTGATGGGTCGATTAGAGCGCAACGGTGCCGAGGGTTTGGTGCCTAGCAACTTTCTCCAGGAGATGCCCTAATGCCCATCTACTCGCATATAGTTATCCTTATTTGTATGGTATTTTGGATCGGTACCTGTTGATCTACTTAGAAGGTCGGTGGCTTGTGTATTAGAGTGAAGAATCCAGCTTGTTTGCCGTAGTGTCCATTTTAAATGTGTGTTAGATGATAATAAAAGTTGCATTGTCATATTTATAGAAAAAGCGCGTAAATGAGTCATGAATGTACAATGCTCTATTTTTATAATAAGCATGAAGATTAGCCAGGAATGTACTATGTTCTATTTTTAGAATAAGCATGAAGATTAGCCAGGAATGTACAATGTTCTATTTTTAGAATAAGCATGAAGATTAGCCAGGAATGTACAATGTTCTATTTTTAGAATAAGCATGAAGATTAGTCAGGAATGTACTATGTTCTATTTTTAGAATAAGCATGAAGATTAGCCAGGAATGTACCATGTTCTATTTTTAGAACAAGCGCGTTAGATGATTCTCGAGTGGACGAAGTTCGAAAAATAGAACGATGAGTTAAGGGAAGTGAGGGTGGCGTGAAGAAGAATTCCACTATATTTGAGACAATGCTTATGCTCTTCAATTTTTAGCTTTGTTGCATCTTGCTGTTAGTGACAACCGCATACCAGACCTGTGTGCAATGTCCATTACAAATCGCTTAAGATGCGCGCATATTTTAAATTAAGAGTTTAATACTTTCTGATACTCTGGCTAAAAGTGTCTCTTCCACGAAATTCATAAATTTCTCTCGGATTCGATACCCAAGAGCTGCTGTGTTTCTTAGAAATCATGCGTCATTTTTCCGCATATAAACTGTTATATTTAATCATCGAAACGACTAGCCTACATTCGTTATACATACACTAAATCGTAACTAAAATATGGTTTTGCTTTTTCTATTTTTTGACGGATCAAATATCATCGAAACATATTTTTTAGTTAAAAATTAATTTTTACTTGAAAACAGTTCTGTTTTCAGCTCTGCCAGTGTGTTTGTTGCTAAGATCGCTATGTTCTACTAGTGCTCATTATATTTTCCTATTTATTGATATTATATTTTGAATGCACATCACTTTGCGTACAACTATGTACCTCGTTTGAATCTCTTCGTTTATAAATTGTCATTATTTCTTTTTCATCTTGCTGCTCCAGCTATGTATAGTAACGTTAAAAACAATTTACACTTTCTGACTTCTTACTTGCTACTAAGAGTAATAAGTAGTATTGCTAGTTTAGTGCAAATCTTTTGTAAAAACAAAAGTCTGTTTTATCAATATCTGCATGATTCTTCACGCTCATTAAATAATCGGAATATTTTCCCATCGTTAATCATCTCTCATCTGTGATTTCAAATGTTTAAATGCAGCTTTCACTCACAAAAAATAAGGAAAATGATATAGGAAAGTTCAGCAACATCGGATAATTATGCGCGTTATTTTTTCGATGCCTAAAGCACTATTTTTCCGGTGTTTTGGTTTTTGTTTTGGTTTAATTTTATTACTATGCACATTTTTCTTGTCGATAAAATTTACAGCTCTTTGTATTTCATTTTCTATTTGAGGAAGAAAGGTGATGTTTTAGAATTTTAGCAGAAAGATAAGCTTAAAGGAGGGCAGGTCCCACTGAAACCTTTGAATCTACTGAATTTCCTCATTAATTATTACAAATCATAAGGTTTGGTAAAAAAATACTTTTTTTCTCGAGTCATTCTTGTTATAATGATTTACTTTGCTATAACTTTAGTGTTTTAATTATAAAACTTCATTCTCCAATTTAGCTAGTAGTAGTAAAACAGCTTATGCATATTATACTTGATTTATTAGATTTGCATGAATAATCACTGCACGCACAACATTAGTATTGAAAATCTATTGAATATATTATACAGCTATTACTAGTAAATAATGCACATGCACAGCCACTGTTCATATAAATAACTAGTTAAAATCTCTTTGCTGTTAGTACAAAGCTAGTTTTAAAGCTATATACCGCTTTCTCGTTGACTGCCCTACTAATAGTAGGCAGTAGCGGTTTAGCTGGTAATATTTTTCTGTTCCCAACATTTAATCGCTAGTGAAAAAATTTTATTGTAATAATAAAATTTCTAAATGAAAAACTTATCTAGTCCGACATGCAGTGCCCGACGAGGGGTGAGAAACGAAAGCTTAACTTTCTCTCCTGTCTCTTCCTTTATTGCTGTCCCATTTGTATTTGTTTTGTTTTCAATTATACTTTTGGTTTCTTAATTGTTCCTTTAAAGTAATGATTATTTATCATACATTTTAGTAAAAACAAGCTGAATTAATAAATATATAAATAAAAGTCATAAAATATAGTGTATACAGTTGCATAGCCAAACAATTCAATGTGTGATTTTCAAAATTCCCAACTAAACGTGTCTTTACTTTTTATTTATTTGTATGATATTGAAGTTGAAATTTTATTGAAAATAAAGCATTTTAAGACTTCCATGGTCAAATTTAACAGCTTTGTCGCGGTAAAAATTATTAGATTATATATACGAGCGTATATATACCATATATTTATCAAAAAATGCATTTTGTAAATAATTTCAATAATTTCAACCCGATATGTATAGAAAATCACTAATTTTGTGTACTACTTTTTAGGTTCAAATGCGCATCGGCGCTATAAAAGTACACGCATTTTCATACAAAAAGTGAACACAACCCTTGGTGAATTATGTTAATTTTCGGCAACCAATTCCCCAAATTGGATGCTTAAAAGCTTTGCATAACGCGTCGACAGTGTGTCCAAATTCCATCTATCCAACATTTCTCGACTCAGGAGTTTCTGTTGATATAGAGCTGACGTTTTATCCCTTACTTATACAAAGATTGCTGCATACTAGAAGGCCAGTATTATGCAGCTTTGCGCTTGGAAATTGGATTGTTAATAGAGGCTTCAGTTCAGATGGAATTAAGTCAGCGTCCGAAATTTCCTAGGAACAACGTTAGGAGCGGATCTTTGGATGATGTCGCAGAGTTGCTCATTTTGTTGTTAAGAACGCGACATTATAGTTTTATTTCTTCACTATTATTTTGTTCACAGTCTCTTGTTTAGTCTACTTTTCACTCTCTAGTGATCTCTCTCTCTCTATCACTCGTTCCAAATATCTTGTTCACTATCACTTGTTCACTCTCTCTCTTGTTCACTATCTCTAGTTCACTCTCTCTCTCTCTTGTTCACTCCCTCTCTCTCTCTTGTTCACTCTCTCTAGTCCACTCTCTCTTGTTCACTCTCTCTTGTTCACTCTCTCTCTTGTTCACTCTCTCTCTCTTGTTCACTCTCTCTAGTCCACTCTCTCTCTCTTGTTCACTCTCTCTAGTCCACTCTCTCTTGTTCACTCTCTCTCTTATTCACTCTCTCTAGTTCACTATCTCTAGTTCACTATCTCTAGTTCACTATCTTTAGTTCACTCTCTCTCTCTTGTTCACTCCCTCTCTCTCTCTTGCTCACTCTCTCTCTCTCTCTCTCTTGTTCACTCTCTCTAATCCACTCTCTCTCTCTAGTTCACTATCACTTGTTCACTCTCGCTCTTGTTTACTCTCTCCCTCTCTCTAGTTCACTCTCTCTCTAGTTCACTCTCTCTCTAGTTCACTATCTCTAGTTCACTCTCTCTCACTCCCCTAGTTCACTCGCTCTTGTTCACTCTCTCTAGTTCACTATCTCTAGTTCACTCTCTCTAGTTCACTATCTCTAGTTCACTCTCTCTCTCTCTTGTTCACTCTCTCTCTTTTGTTCACTATCTCTTGTTCACTCTCTTTTGTTCACTCTCTCTTGTTCACTCTCTCTAGTTCACTATCTCTAGTTCACTCTCTCTCACTCCCCTAGTTCACTCGCTCTTGTTCACTCTCTCTTGTTCACTCTCTCTAGTTCACTATCTCTTGTTCGCTCTCTCTCACTCCCCTAGTTCACTCGCTCTTGTTCACTCTCTCTAGTTCACTATCTCTAGTTCACTCTCTCTAGTTCACTATCTCTAGTTCACTCTCTCTCTCTCTTGTTCACTCTCTCTCTTTTGTTCACTATCTCTTGTTCACTCTCTTTTGTTCACTCTCTCTTGTTCACTCTCTCTTGTTCACTCTCTCTTGTTCACTCTCTCTTGTTCACTCTCTCTTGTTCACTCTCTCTTGTTCACTATCTCTAGTTCACTATCTCTAGTTCACTCTCTCTAGTTCACTCTCTCTAGTTCACTCTCTCTTGTTCACTCTCTCTTGTTCACTCTCTTTTGTTCACTCTCTCTTGTTCACTCTCTCTTGTTCACTCTCTCTTGTTCACTCTCTCTTATTCAAGCTTCTGCTGCTACTCCCACCCAGTTCAACTGTTGTCAAATATTATCATAGATTTTTACAGGCAAACACTAAGCTCAGCATAATTCCATATTTTCGTATCAGTAATGCAGTGATTGTGAGTCCCCCCTCTCTCTGATTCGTCCTGTATATAAGTTCCCAGTTGCAGTTGAATATCAATCTCAAACACAGAATCAGCTAATATCAAGCAAATCAAACCGCTATTATTGTTCATGGCGCTACGTAGATGTCACAGACTTTGTAACGTTATTGGCTTAGCCAAAATAGTATTCCTCACCTGTGTCTCATTGATTGCCTGCGGTCTAATAGTAGTCAGCATTCTTGGCTACATCATCATTCTTCCCTACTACAGAGAAGCTCAGTTTCAACGAGCTAATTGTCAGTATCTGGGTGAGGACTTGCGCTACTGTATGCGTAACGACCGAGAGAGCTACGGCTACCTGTGCAAATGGGAGAAGTGCCGATTCCCGTGCTACCTGGTGCGAGTGAATGTGTCTGAATTGTCAACGCCTGGTCAACTGTTCGAAAACTATCTCACCTTTGCTGATATGTACCAGGTCAGAGCGAAATTGGTTGAAACTGGCGCTTATTCGCTTATTCCTCCCCTGCCTCATCTATAGCCCTCTCCCGTGTTTCATCTCTCCCCTGTCTCATCCCTCCCTGTCTTATCTCTCCCGTGTCTTATCTCTCCCCTGTCTTATCTCTCCCGTGTCTTATCTCTCCCCTGTCTCATCCCTCCCTGTCTTATCTCTCCCCTGTCTTATCTCTCCCCTGTCTTATCTCTCCCGTGTCTTATCACTCCCCTGTCTCATCCCTCCCTGTCTTATCTCTCCCCTGTCTTATCTCTCCCCTGTCTTATCTCTCCCCTGTCTTATCACTCCCCTGTCTTATCTCTCCCCTGTCTTATCTCTCCCGTGTCTTATCTCTCCCCTGTCTCATCTCTCCCCTGTCTTATCTCTCCCCTGTCTTATCTCTCCCCTGTCTTATCTCTCCCCAGTCTAAGCTCTCTCCTTATCTTATCTATCCGTCTTTATTATTTCTCCCCCATAATTTCTCTGCCTCATCTCTCCTATCGCACCTCTCATCTCCATGTCTTACTCCACAGTCAATGCAGCCTCACTTTCGTTTTAATTAGATTCTCTCTTCCGTCCGCGAGGTACATAAGCCTGCTGATCCCTCTGACTTGTCTTATCAGCGTACACAAAGTTATTGCCTCTCTTCCCCCACTGTACATTCTCTGTTCTGAGAGAATCATCCTATTGGCACAGAGGAATGGAGGAGGGTTGACCTCTCACCCCCTCATCCCAACGATGTACGCTCAAACGTACATTACAAGCTTCTCCCTAACGCTATCTTCAGCTTCTTTATCTCGAATGTACACTCTAAATAATTTCTTACCCTGAATGTACACTCTTTTTTCGCTTCCCTCCTTTCAATCGATCGCCCAAAATACAGGAGGGCTGCAGCTCTTTACCATGTTTACCCGAAGGCTCCGAGAATGTCGAAATGACTCGCCGCTACATTCACACATTGAGGCGTCGACAGAATTTCACCTGCTATTTTCGCGATCCCGCGGTGTCTAACGACTCAAAGAGATCGGTCCTGCTCACGAAAATCTACTCAAAGAAGCAAGCTCTGCATTGCGCGATTTGGCCATCCTTAGCTGTGCTGATCGGCTCCATTGTACTGATTGGCACACACTACTGCGCCGGTTGTACAGTTTGGACTCAAGATAAAACTGTCATTGCTTAATGCTCATGGTCGACTTATTATATAGTTTACTCCTTCTGTACTCAAAATAGTTATTTGCGTGACAACCATATTGAGATTTGAGTTTTTCTAGATTCACAGGATTATACATTATCTGGTTTGTACATTCCCAGGATCGTACGTTCACTGGATTGTACATTAAATGGATTGTAAACTCGATGGATTGTACATTCCCAGGATCGTACGTTAACTGGATTGTACATTAAATGGATTGTAAACTCGATGGATTGTACGTTCACTGGATTGTACATTCACTGGATTGTACATTAAATGGATTGTAAACTCGATGGATTGTACGTTCACTGGATTGTACATTAAATGGATTGTAAACTCGATGGATTGTACATTCCCAGGATCGTACGTTAACTGGATTGTACATTAAATGGATTGTAAACTCGATGGATTGTACGTTCACTGGATTGTACGTTCACTGGATTGTACATTCACTGGATTGTACGTTCACTGGATTGTACGTTCACTGGGTTGTACGTTCACTGGGTTGTACGTTCACTGGGTTGTACGTTCACTGGGTTGTACGTTCACTGGGTTGTACGTTCGACTGGATTGTACGTTAACTGGGTTGTACCATCACTGAGGTGTACATTCACAGGATTGTACGTTTGCTGGATTGTACGTTAACTGGGTTGTACCTTCACTGAGGTGTACATTCACAGGATTGTACGTTTGCTGGATTGTACGTTAAATGGATCTGTATATTAACCTGTAAAACAAATAATGGGGTTTTAAAAGTTGAAGTGGAAATCACAAATACGACTAATTGCTTGCTGCAAGTATTCGATTGATTTATTATAATTTAAAACTCCTGCCCTAATTTTGCAGCCGACAGCACAGCCGCAGCTATTGCGTGGCTGCGTAAGGCTGTTCAGTCCATGGACTGGGGAAACGCCACACCCACCCTCAATTAACCCAGCTAATGCTGGTACCCATTTAACAGCTGGGTGAACTGAGCCAGTGAATGCTTAAGTGTCTCGCTAGGGTGGGGGTCGGTGGCAGAGCGGTTAACGCGTTTGCCTCTCGCACCAAGGTCTTTAAGTTCGATTCCACATTCATTTGAGGCGCAGCCGCGGAGAGAAGGCTTGGGAGCTTGTCGTGTAATTTAAGCCCTTGAGGGCCAACCTCCAAGGCACAGTGAAATGTGCACTGCCTGACAATGAGAAAGTCAGGCCAGATGTACACACCTGTGAGAGCGTGTGCCTGTGTACAGTATCTGTGTGCGTGTGAGCTCAAGAGTCAGCGAAATGGGCAGAATTGCCACCTCGCTGGCTGCGGGTCTAGTGTCACTGAATGATGTGCCATTGCCCGCAGCCCTCCTGCAATTATTATTATTATTATCAAGTGTCTCGCTAAACGACACAAACTTTTACAGTCGAGTCGGGAATCGAACCCCCGACCTTCAAGTCGTGAGTCCGATTCTCTTATCACAATAAGGCTACAACCACATAGTGCTTACTATAAGTAGGAGCGATGAAATGAATAGCTTTTTTAAGCAGCGCACATTTTTTCTTTACGTTAAATTTATTGATTTTTTAATTTTATATCGTTAAACGTTAACAAAAAGCGGTTTGTTTTTTATTGTCTTGTTAAAATAAGTCATACCTAAATTATTAATAAGTCTATTGGATAGACAATAAAACTACCCCATTTCTGAGATCTCGCAGGCATGCGTTTTTTTAATTAAAACAAGACTTGTTGTTAAACAGATGTCAAGCTATGACGGTCTTGTCCTGTGTCCACACAGTGCAGCCAGCGCAGTGATGAGTGCCAATTAGCACAATCGCACCTACTGACACGGCAAAGGCTGGCCAAATTGCACAATGCTGAGCCTGCTCCTTGGAATAGATCCTAGTTAACAGTACAGTTTTTTTCGGATCCTCGGCCAGTCCGCGAAAGTAGCAGGTGAAATTTCTGCGACGCCTCAGAGTGTGGATGTAGCGACGCGTCATTTCGACATTTTCAACCGCCTCCGGTAGGCACGGGGCTGTGCTGCAGTTTGTCTGGATTGATAGAATGGCTTGGCTGCACTTATGTTTGATATGTACATGAATCTTCTATTCCCAGTGTACAATATGGGTAAGAGATTTCAAAGGGTTTGGGTTGGTCATGTTGACAGTGTACACTGCGGGTAAGAGATTTTAAGGGTTTGGGTTGGTCATGTTGACCAGTGTACACTGCGGGTAAGAGATTTTAAGGGTTTGGGTTGGTCATGTTGACAGTGTACACTGCGGGTAAGAGATTTATTGGGTTGGGCTGTCAGCTTTAAGTGTTATCAGTCACTGTACATAATTTTTGCAAATAAAAAAAAGCACCAAATACCTTATCATGATCCAGATAGGTGAGATAGTTTTCATAGAGCACACCTGCTTGCGCCATGCCAGACACATTCACGTTAACCATGTAGCAAGGAAAGCTGCTTTTATCTTTTGCGCATTTGCTTTCGCAGTCAAAGATGCGCTTCATCTCTTCGCCAAGGTAGGCACACTTTGTCGGCAGAAATTGTGCCTCCTTGTAGTACGGCAGAATGATTAGGTAGGCTAGAATGCTGCCAACAATGATGCCGCATGTGATCAATGAGACACAGGTTAGGAAGACGTATTTGGCCAGGCCGACTACATTGCACAGTTGATGGCATCGGCGAAGGGCCATGGTGATTCTTTTATAACAGCTTTAGTTGTTCCTGTAAAATATTATGTACTCAAGGATGAAAAATGTCCTTTCAACCGATTCTATCTAGGAGTACGAGTATAATTGAATATAGATTTACATTTTATACAAGTTTACGCAAAAATTCCAATGACTTTCCTATTCGGGATTTTTTCCCAATGGAATTTAGGATCGAAACAAAGTTTCTTTTTTAGAAATTTATTGCTTATTTTCTGCGAACAGTACAAATTGCTTCCAGCCAACGGAGCATGAATTATTATTTAACAAAATCACCCTAACAAATTTGTGCAAAAACTGTGAATTTTAAGGCAAGAATTCGTTTTACAACCTATTCCTAATCCCTATAATTTGAAAGGGGAAAATATCCCCCTATCCCCACTCTCCAGATCTGCATTTATTGGCGTAGAATACTAGTGGGCCTTGCAAAAAGTCTAACAGATTTCCAACACATAAAATGTTTAGTTTCTTTCGGAGCACCTTTTGTTAGACTTTTGTTCAACCCCGTGTCTTTTTCTAAAGACGGACTTGGAAAACGAAGAGTCTTAAAAAAAAGAAGGTAAGAAAATATATGCTGTTATTTACTAAGAGGCTTTTCCAGTTCAACTAATAAACAGGTTCATCGTACTGTCTAACAGGTTCATCTGTCTAACAGGTTCATCGTACTGTCTAACAGGTTCATCGTACTGTCTAACAGATTCATCGTACTGTCTAACAGGTTCATCGTACTGTCTAACAGGTTCATCGTACTGTCTAACAGGTTCATCTGTCTAACAGGTTCATCGTACTGTCTAACAGGTTTATCTGTCTAACAGGTTCATCTATCTAACAGGTTCATTGTACTGTCTATTAGGGTTATCTGTCTAACAGGTTCATCCTACTGTCTAACAGGTTCATCGTACTGTCTAACAGGTTCATCTGTCTAACAGGTTCATCGTACTGTCTAACAGGTTTATCTGTCTAACAGGTTCATCTATCTAACAGGTTCATTGTACTGTCTATTAGGGTTATCTGTCTAACAGGTTCATCGTACTGTCTAACAGGTTCATCTGTCTAACAGGTTCATCGTACTGTCTAACAGGTTTATCTGTCTAACAGGTTCATCTATCTAACAGGTTCATTGTACTGTCTATTAGGGTTATCTGTCTAACAGGTTCATCCTACTGTCTAACAGATTCATCGTACTGTCTAACAGGTTCATCGTACTGTCTAACAGGTTCATCGTACTGTCTAACAGGTTCATCGTACTGTCTAACAGGTTCATCGTACTGTCTAACAGGTTCATCTGTATAACAGGTTCATCTGTCTAACAGTTTTATCTGTCTAACAGGTTCATCTTTCTAACAGGTTCATTCTGTCTATCAAATTCATCTGTCTAACTGGTTCATCTTTATATCTAAAACTTTTATCATCAGCCTGTATGACAGTTTAAATACTTCAAAAGGCTGTGTACAGCTGTTCAGTCTGTGGACTTTAGGGGCAGACCCACACCCACACTAAGTTGTAACTTATAGACTCCCCCTTCTTTGCAACATCCATTATTTCGATCCCATTTTAGATCAAATCCAGTCAGAGGCCGTGCAATGTCGAACATTCGATTATCCGATGCTCTCCTAGCAAAAAAATCCGCTTTGGGCCATAGACAGCAGCCGAATTCACCGTGTCAACACTTTTGCACAGATTCGGGAGCAGGCAAATGGCTCTACCTTATTGGCGCCACTTTGCTACTGCTTGGCCTTGTAGTTGAATTGATCTGCCTGGGCATCATCATTGGCCCCTACCTGATTGAGAACCAGTTCCTGCCAGCTCGATGCCGATTTCAATCTAGTTTCTATCGCGGCGATCAGTTCTGCCAGGACGTTTTCTACAGGGATCCGACCAGTTTTCCGTGTTTAACTGTTCGAGTCAGTTTTAACGGCACGGGTCAACTTGCGAGCGGTGGAGTAGCCACACTGTATCTCATCTATTCTTACTATGCTGAAGCTACTTTGCCGGCTAAGGTAAGTAGTTTTTATCGATTTTCGATTGATTAATTGATAGATTGATTGATTGAATGATTGATCAATTAATTTATTAATTCATTAATTGATTATTTGATTGATTGATTGATAGATTGATTGACTTACTGACCGATTGACAGACTTATTGAATAATTGACTAATTGATTGATTGATTGATTGATTGATTGATTGATTGAATGATCGATTGATTGATTGATTGATTGATTAATTAAATGATTGATTGATTAATTTGCTGATTGGTTGATTGATTAGCTGTTTAATTACCTAACAGTCCTAGCTAATTGATTTGTTAATAGCAGAAGGACCCGCTGCCTACTGCCCAATAGTTCTCAAACCGATTTTCGTGAAGGTCCATCATATGGATCACAATTTTCCACCCTGTGCGATGGATGAACTAACTTTCCAAGCCGTCCGACGTCAGCATCGTCGAAATATTCAGCGTTTCTTGTCAAGGACCTTGTAGTTGTAGATATGGATCCTTGTAATTACGAGTAGAATCTAAATTGGTTAAAAAAATTTACTAATATAGTCAATACAATGTGATCAACCGACACGGTTACATCATGACATTTAGTGAGCAAAAAAAATTTTGGTCGTTTTTGTGATTCCGGAAGTTTTGTCATCGGATAGATTGGAAAAGTTTAATCTGTATTGAAGATTTTCATGACGATTGGTTGAATAATTTTAGGAGATACAGAAACTTATTGGTATTTGATATACCCACGTGGTCTTCATACAGTTTAGCTAGTAATTGGTTAAAAGGCAGATTGTTTAATTGATTGATTGACCGATAAGTTACTTAATTAGTTGATTGATTGACCGATAAGTTACTTGATTAATTGATTGATTGACCGATAAGTTACTTGATTAATTGATTGATTGACCGATAAGTTACTTGATTAATTGATTGATTGACCGATAAGTTACTTGATTAATTGATTGATTGACCGATAAGCTACTTGATTAGTTGATTGATTGACCGATAAGTTACTTGATTAATTGATTGATTGACCGATAAGTTACTTGATTAGTTGATTGATTGACCGATCAGTTACTTGATTAATTGATTGATTGACTGATAAGTTACTTGATTAATTGATTGATTGACCGATAAGTTACTTGATTAATTGATTGATTGACCGATAAGTTACTTGATTAATTGATTGATTGACCGATAAGTTACTTGATTAATTGATTGATTGACCGATAAGCTACTTGATTAGTTGATTGATTGACCGATAAGTTACTTGATTAATTGATTGATTGACCGATAAGTTACTTGATTAGTTGATTGATTGACCGATCAGTTACTTGATTAATTGATTGATTGACTGATAAGTTACTTGATTAATTGATTGATTGACCGATAAGTTACTTGATTAATTGATTGATTGACCGATAAGTTACTTGATTAATTGATTGATTGACCGATAAGTTACTTGATTAATTGATTGATTGACTGATAAGTTACTTGATTAATTGATTGATTGACCGATAAGTTACTTGATTAATTGATTGATTGACCGATAAGTTACTTGATTAATTGATTGATTGACCGATAAGTTACTTGATTAATTGATTGATTGACCGATAAGTTACTTGATTAATTGATTGATTGACCGATAAGTTACTTGATTAATTGATTGATTGACCGATAAGCTACTTGATTTATTGATTGATTGACCGATAAGTTACTTGATTAATTGATTTGTTGATTCAATAACTGATTGATTGGTTCAATCAATCAATTAACCGTTCGCTAATTGGTTGGCTGGTTAGTTTGTCCATTGTTGATTCACCGATGACTGATAAATGTTTTATGACTGATCGAAGAACTAATAATTTTGGCGTCAATTATCTGGTTTATTTATGAATAACTGATTAAATAGTCAACTGATTTAATAACTGATAATTAATAGATCAATTAGATTCTTTTAAAAAAATCATCCATAATCTTATTATTCTTCAAGTGCGCCTCGAGAATCTGCTACAAGGACAAACTTTTAAGCGCCCGGCAAATAGCCAGTTTGAATGTCACCATGTTTAACAGGGCCAACAGTTTCCCGTGTTTTGTTCGCAAAGAGTCAATCGGTACTGGTTGGGATGAGTTCTCCGCACTGTGGGGAAAAGAATTTAACCAGAGCCTGGTGTTCCACTGCATCCTCTGGCCTGTGGCAGCGTTCGGCTTTGGACTCGTGCTCATGTGGACTGTGTACTGTACGGCTGGATGCACAGTCTGGGGCAACAGTGTCAGCATCTGAGTACAAACACTCGAAAGTACGATTGTTAATCCATTTATCAATGAGTTGCGAAGTCTGCGCATTAAATCAATGAGAAATCAAATCGATTATAGGATTAGCTGATCCAATTAAGAATATCGAGTCTAGGATTGATTAATCCAATTGAGAAATGCGATTCTAGGATTAGCTAATCCAATTGAGAAATGCGATTCTAGGATTAGCTAATCCATTTGAGAAATGTGATTCTAGGATTAGCTAATCCATTTGAGAAATGCGATTCTAGGATTAGCTAATCCATTTGAGAAATGCGATTCTAGGATTAGCTAATCCATTTGAGAAATGCGATTCTAGGATTAGTTAATCCATTTGAGAAATGCGATTCTAGGATTAGCTAATCCAATTGAGAAATGCGATTCTAGGATTAGCTAATCCAATTGAGAAATGCGATTATAGGATTAGCTGATCCAATTAAGGAAATCGAGTCTAGGATTGGTTAATCCAATTGAGAAATGTGATTCTAGGATTGGTTAATCCAATTGAGAAATGTGATTCTAGGATTAGTTAATCCATTTGAGAAATGCGATTCTAGGATTAGCTAATCCAATTGAGAAATGCGATTCTGGGATTAGCTAATCCAATTGAGAAATGCGATTCTAGGATTAGCTAATCCAATTGAGAAATGCGATTCTAGGATTAGCTAATCCATTTGAGAAATGTGATTCTAGGATTAGCTAATCCAATTGAGAAATGCGATTCTAGGATTAGCTAATCCATTTGAGAAATGCGATTCTAGGATTAGTTAATCCATTTGAGAAATGCGATTCTAGGATTAGCTAATCCATTTGAGAAATGTGATTCTAGGATTAGCTAATCCATTTGAGAAATGCGATTCTAGGATTAGCTAATCCATTTGAGAAATGCGATTCTAGGATTAGCTAATCCATTTGAGAAATGCGATTCTAGGATTAGTTAATCCAATTGAGAAGTTGAATTCTAGGATTAGTTAATCCAATTGAGAAGTTGAATTCTAGGATTAGTTAATCCAATTGAGAAGTTGAATTCTAGGATTAGTTAATCCAATTGAGAAGTTGAATTCTAGGATTAGTTAATCCAATTGAGAAATGTGATTCTAGGATTAGTTAATCCAATTGAGAAGTTGAATTCTAGGATTAGCTAATCCGATTGAGATAATGAGATTCCAGACTAATCTAATTCATTTTGAAATAAAATTCTAGTGATAATCAATCAAAATGACAAACGATATTCTAGGATTAGCTAATTTAATGAGACATTGTTCATATGCTCATCGTTCTGGAAGGCTCATTGTTCATATTCTCAAATGGAGGTCAACCATTTTTTATCGCATCATTCGCAAGTTTTTTACAGCAAAAATTGTTTTCTCTTGTTTCATTAATTTTGTATTTTTTTTTACGAGTATCAGATTCATCTAATGAAAATCATCATGCTTAAAATTTACGTGATTATTAAAATATTATGTTTTCATTTTCTTTGTAAGCAGACCGTTATATAAAAAGAAAAGATCGATTACATTTTTATGTTTTCCTTTTTTCTTAAATTTTTAAAACAAAATAAATTTGACAAACATCGTAATGGTTTACTTTAATTGCTACTTATTTTAAGTTATCAGTAGGGTAGTAGCAATCTTAAATCCTAAATAAGGTTTAACCCTATTTTTTTAATTTGTAACATTACTGATTTATAATGATTCGGTCATTGAATAAAACATAGGATACGAAAGTACATTCTTATTCTATTCACTATTTTCCTCTCGAAGTTCACACAATATCAATAATTTTTTAGTTCCCCAATCAAGCAGCAACCAGAAATCCACAACGCTTTTCCTAGAATTGAGCCAAAGAAGGCAAAATTCGATACATCGACGGCTTTAGTACCGTTCAGCTAGCTAAAAACCGAGGTATGGGGATCGAAAATTAGGGGAAAACATGGGAGCTCGACATAGTGAGATGGGATGAGAACGATCGGTGGAGCTAAGACTTCACAAATCAATTCATCTTAGCACACCGCGGTGTTCAAAAATGGACTTCTGTGTCCGGCTAGTTACTCGCCGCAACAAAAATCGATTCCTGTAAATCCTTCGCGCAAAATCCCCACTCTACTTGGCTCTTATAGTGAATAGTTGTTCTGCTTGTCAGTGAATGAAGGAATAGAATGGTTTTCTAGTCTAGCCTCTCAGTGGATGAAGGAATAGAATGGATTGCTAGTCTAGCCTCTCAGTGGATGAAGGAAAAGAATGGATTGCTAGTCTAGCCTCTCAGTGGATGAAGGAATAGAATGGATTGCTAGTCTAGCCTCTCAGTGGATGAAGGAATAGAATGGATTGCTAGTCTAGCCACTCAGTGGATGAAGGAATAGAATGGATTGCTAGTCTAGCCTCTCAGTGGATGAAGGAATAGAATGGATTGCTAGTCTAGCCTCTCAGTGGATGAAGGAATAGAATGGATTGCTAGTCTAGCCTCTCAGTGGATGAAGGAATAGAATGGATTGCTAGTCTAGCCTCTCAGTGGATGAAGGAATAGAATGGATTGCTAGTCTAGCCTCTCAGTGGATGAAGGAATAGAATGGATTGCCAGTCTAGCCTCTCAGTGGATGAAGGAATAGAATGGATTGCTAGTCTAGCCTCTCAGTGGATGAAGGAACAGAATGGATTGCTAGTCTAGCCTCTCAGTGGATGAAGGAACAGAATGGATTGCTAGTCTAGCCTCTCAGTGGATGAAGGAATAGAATGGATTGCTAGTCTAGCCTCTCAGTGGATGAAGGAATAGAATGGATTGCTAGTCTAGCCTCTCAGTGGATGAAGGAATAGAATGGATTGCTAGTCTAGCCTCTCATTGGATGAAGGAATAGAATGGATTGCTAGTCTATCCTCTCAGTGGATGAAGGAATAGAATGGATTGCTAGTCTAGCCTCTCAGTGGATGAAGGAATAGAATGGATTGCCAGTCTAGCCTCTCAGTGGATGAAGGAATAGAATGGATTGCTAGTCTAGCCTCTCAGTGGATGAAGGAACAGAATGGATTGCTAGTCTAGCCTCTCAGTGGATGAAGGAACAGAATGGATTGCTAGTCTAGCCTCTCAGTGGATGAAGGAATAGAATGGATTGCTAGTCTAGCCTCTCAGTGGATGAAGGAATAGAATGGATTGCTAGTCTAGCCTCTCAGTGGATGAAGGAATAGAATGGATTGCTAGTCTAGCCTCTCATTGGATGAAGGAATAGAATGGATTGCTAGTCTAGCCTCTCAGTGGATGAAGGAATAGAATGGATTGCTAGTCTAGCCTCTCAGTGGATGAAGGAATAGAATGGATTGCTAGTCTAGCCTCTCAGTGGATGAAGGAATAGAATGGATTGCTAGTCTAGCCTCTCAGTGGATGAAGGAATAGAATGGATTGCTAGTCTATCCTCTCATTGGATGAAGGAATAGAATGGATTGCTAGTCTAGCCTCTCATACACTTTCACACACACGTTCACTAGAAGTTGATTTAGCGTGGCCTTGTTGTAGTTAATAATTTAAGATGGCATTGCTGAGAGGAAAAGCTATGGATCTAAAACTCACGTTTTTTTGGGGTTGAGTCTAAGCCTCGTCGCTAGTTGATGCGTCACGGTGATGCAGCTCTGGATCAGAGATGAGTTTGGGATGGGGGCTGTTCTCCGCTATGCCAGATTAAACTAGTTTTGAGTACAATGATACACAGGCTTGAGATGCAGGGGACAGCACATAGTAGAACTTACATTTTCTTAATTCTGTCTTTCTCGTTATATATCTATATCATTGATAGTGAGATGCTAATAGAGAGACAGTGAGATGCTAATAGAGACATGAGATGCTAATAGAGACAGTGAGATGCTAATAGAGAGACAGTGAGATGCTAATAGAGAGACAGTGAGATGCTAATAGAGACAGTGAGATGCTAATAGAGACAGTGAGATGCTAATAGAGACAGTGAGATGCTAATAGAGACAGTGAGATGCTAATAGAGACAGTGAGATGCTAATAGAGAGACAGTGAGATGCTAATAGAGACAGTGAGATGCTAATAGAGACAGTGAGATGCTAATAGAGAGACAGTGAGATGCTAATAGAGACAGTGAGATGCTAATAGAGAGACAGTGAGATGCTAATAGAGACAGTGAGATGCTAATAGAGAGACAGTGAGATGCTAATAGAGACAGTGAGATGCTAATAGAGAGACAGTGAGATGCTAATAGAGACAGTGAGATGCTAATAGAGACAGTGAGATGCTAATAGAGAGACAGTGAGAGGCTAATAGAGACTGTGAGATGCTAATAGAGACAGTGAGATGCTAATAGAGACAGTGAGATGCTAATAGAGAGACAGTGAGATGCTAATAGAGACAGTGAGATGCTAATAGAGAGACAGTGAGATGCTAATAGAGACAGTGAGATGCTAATAGAGAGACAGTGAGATGCTAATAGAGACAGTGAGATGCTAATAGAGAGACAGTGAGATGCTAATAGAGACAGTGAGATGCTAATAGAGACAGTGAGATGCTAATAGAGAGACAGTGAGAGGCTAATAGAGACTGTGAGATGCTAATAGAGACAGTGAGATGCTAATAGAGACAGTGAGATGCTAATAGAGACAGTGAGATGCTAATAGAGACAGTGAGATGCTAAAAAATAGACAGTGAGATGCTAATAGAGAGACAGTGAGATGCTAATAGAGAGACAGTGAGATGCTAATAGAGACAGTGAGATGCTAATAGAGAGACAGTGAGATGCTAATAGAGACAGTGAGATGCTAATAGAGACAGTGAGATGCTAATAGAGACAGTGAGATGCTAATAGAGACAGTGAGATGCTAATAGAGACAGTGAGATGCTAATAGAGACAGTGAGATGCTAATAGAGACAGTGAGATGCTAATAGAGACAGTGAGATGCTAATAGAGACAGTGAGATGCTAATAGAGAGACAGTGAGATGCTAATAGAGACAGTGAGATGCTAATAGAGACAGTGAGATGCTAATAGAGACAGTGAGATGCTAATAGAGACAGTGAGATGCTAATAGAGACTGCGAGATGCTAATAGAGAGACAGTGAGATGCTAATAGAGACTGCGAGATGCTAATAGAGAGACAGTGAGATGCTAATAGAGACAGTGAGATGCTAATAGAGACATGAGATGCTAATAGAGACAGTGAGATGCTAATAGAGACTGTGAGAGGCTAATAGAGACAGTGAGATGCTAATAGAGACAGTGAGATGCTGATAGAGACAGTGAGATGCTAATAGAGAGACAGTGAGATGCTAATAGAGACAGTGAGATGCTAATAGAGACAGTGAGATGCTAATAGAGAGACAGTGAGATGCTAATAGAGACAGTGAGATGCTAATAGAGACAGTGAGATGCTAATAGAGACAGTGAGATGCTAATAGAGACAGTGAGATGCTAATAGAGACAGTGAGATGCTAATAGAGACAGTGAGATGCTAATAGAGACAGTGAGATGCTAATAGAGACAGTGAGGTGCTAATAGAGACAGTGAGATGCTAATAGAGAGACAGTGAGATGCTAATAGAGAGACAGTGAGATGCTAATAGAGACAGTGAGATGCTAATAGAGACAGTGAGATGCTAATAGAGACAGTGAGATGCTAATAGAGAGACAGTGAGATGCTAATAGAGACAGTGAGATGCTAATAGAGACAGTGAGATGCTTATAGAGACAGTGAGATGCTAATAGAGACAGTGAGATGCTAATAGAGACAGTGAGATGCTAATAGAGACAGTGGGATGCTAATAGAGAGACAGTGAGATGCTAATAGAGACAGTGAGATGCTAATAGAGACAGTGAGATGCTAATAGAGACAGTGAGATGCTAATAGAGACAGTGAGATGCTAATAGAGAGACAGTGAGATGCTAATAGAGACAGTGAGATGCTAATAGAGACAGTGAGATGCTAATAGAGACAGTGAGATGCTAATAGAGACAGTGAGATGCTAATAGAGACAGTGAGATGCTAATAGAGACAGTGAGATGCTAATAGAGACAGTGAGATGCTAATAGAGACAGTGAGATGCTAATAGAGACAGTGAGATGCTAATAGAGACAGTGAGATGCTAATAGAGACAGTGAGATGCTAATAGAGACAGTGAGATGCTAATAGAGAGACAGTGAGATGCTAATAGAGACAGTGAGATGCTAATAGAGACAGTGAGATGCTAATAGAGACAGTGAGATGCTAATAGAGAGACAGTGAGATGCTAATAGAGACAGTGAGATGCTAATAGAGAGACAGTGAGATGCTAATAGAGACAGTGAGATGCTAATAGAGACAGTGAGATGCTAATAGAGACAGTGAGATGCTAATAGAGACAGTGAGATGCTAATAGAGACAGTGAGATGCTAATAGAGACAGTGAGATGCTAATAGAGACAGTGAGATGCTAATAGAGACAGTGAGATGCTAATAGAGACAGTGAGATGCTAATAGAGAGACAGTGAGATGCTAATAGAGACAGTGAGATGCTAATAGAGACAGTGAGATGCTAATAGAGACAGTGAGATGCTAATAGAGACAGTGAGATGCTAATAGAGACTGCGAGATGCTAATAGAGAGACAGTGAGATGCTAATAGAGACTGCGAGATGCTAATAGAGAGACAGTGAGATGCTAATAGAGACAGTGAGATGCTAATAGAGACATGAGATGCTAATAGAGACAGTGAGATGCTAATAGAGACTGTGAGAGGCTAATAGAGACAGTGAGATGCTAATAGAGACAGTGAGATGCTGATAGAGACAGTGAGATGCTAATAGAGAGACAGTGAGATGCTAATAGAGACAGTGAGATGCTAATAGAGACAGTGAGATGCTAATAGAGAGACAGTGAGATGCTAATAGAGACAGTGAGATGCTAATAGAGACAGTGAGATGCTAATAGAGACAGTGAGATGCTAATAGAGACAGTGAGATGCTAATAGAGACAGTGAGATGCTAATAGAGACAGTGAGATGCTAATAGAGACAGTGAGATGCTAATAGAGACAGTGAGGTGCTAATAGAGACAGTGAGATGCTAATAGAGAGACAGTGAGATGCTAATAGAGAGACAGTGAGATGCTAATAGAGACAGTGAGATGCTAATAGAGACAGTGAGATGCTAATAGAGACAGTGAGATGCTAATAGAGAGACAGTGAGATGCTAATAGAGACAGTGAGATGCTAATAGAGACAGTGAGATGCTTATAGAGACAGTGAGATGCTAATAGAGACAGTGAGATGCTAATAGAGACAGTGAGATGCTAATAGAGACAGTGGGATGCTAATAGAGAGACAGTGAGATGCTAATAGAGACAGTGAGATGCTAATAGAGACAGTGAGATGCTAATAGAGACAGTGAGATGCTAATAGAGACAGTGAGATGCTAATAGAGAGACAGTGAGATGCTAATAGAGACAGTGAGATGCTAATAGAGACAGTGAGATGCTAATAGAGACAGTGAGATGCTAATAGAGACAGTGAGATGCTAATAGAGACAGTGAGATGCTAATAGAGACAGTGAGATGCTAATAGAGACAGTGAGATGCTAATAGAGACAGTGAGATGCTAATAGAGACAGTGAGATGCTAATAGAGACAGTGAGATGCTAATAGAGACAGTGAGATGCTAATAGAGAGACAGTGAGATGCTAATAGAGACAGTGAGATGCTAATAGAGACAGTGAGATGCTAATAGAGACAGTGAGATGCTAATAGAGACAGTGAGATGCTAATAGAGACAGTGAGATGCTAATAGAGACAGTGAGATGCTAATAGAGACAGTGAGATGCTAATAGAGACAGTGAGATGCTAATAGAGACAGTGAGATGCTAATAGAGACAGTGAGATGCTAATAGAGAGACAGTGAGATGCTAATAGAGACAGTGAGATGCTAATAGAGACAGTGAGATGCTAATAGAGACAGTGAGATGCTAATAGAGACAGTGAGATGCTAATAGAGACTGCGAGATGCTAATAGAGAGACAGTGAGATGCTAATAGAGACTGCGAGATGCTAATAGAGAGACAGTGAGATGCTAATAGAGACAGTGAGATGCTAATAGAGACAGTGAGATGCTAAAGAGGTGCTAAAAAGAATTATGCAAATGAGAAATTTAACTTAGGTTATAATTCTCATAATATTTGTCAGGCGTGACTAAATATATGTTAGCCGAATTTCTTATTCAAATGAGAAGCATTACATGTACTCATTCGTTTCACACTATATCAAACGTGCTTAAGTCCCCGTTTACTATAGTTAGACAGGCATGAGAACAAGACAAATGGGTCGGCATTTCTTTAGTGAGAACACCGATTGCTTTAGGAGGACTTGGGAACAATGCTTTGAAGGGATTTTCCTTCAAACCCAAACTGCTGAGAAGCATGAATAATTTATTCATATGTAGGTCTCTAATCTGAGCAGTTCACAGAAAAATTCGAACCTTTACACTAAACAGTACTCAGTAAGTTTCGCTCAAAGAAAAAGCTATTCGTATTTTTCTGTTATGGAATCTGAGTGGAACTAAGACCTTTTTGATCTTAGCCTCGATCTCAACTTCGATCTCACCTTTGATGTCACCCTCGATCTCACCCTCGTTCTCACCTTGGTTCTCACCATCGATCTCACACTCGATCTCACCCTCGATCTCACCCTCGATCCCAAGCTTCGTTCTCACCCTCGATTTCACCCTCGATCTGTTATGGAATCTGAGTGGAACTAAGACCTTTTTGATCTTACCCTCGATCTCAACTTCGATCTCACCTTTGATGTCACCCTCGATCTCACCCTCGTTCTCACCTTGGTTCTCACCCTCGATCTCACCCTCGATCTCACTCTCGATCTCACCCTCGATATCACTCTCGATCTCACCCTCGATCTCACCCTCGATATCACTCTCGATCTCACCCTCGATCTCACCCTCGATCTCACTCTCGATCTCAACCTCAATCTCACCTTGGTTCCCACCTTCGATCTCACCCTTGATTGATAAAAGAAATTGATAAAATATTTTCAGCAAAAAAATTGAACTCACCGTGTCTGCGACAGAAAAATTAATTTTTGATGCAATGAATTCCCTCCTATGTATTCTCAACTAGACTGCCTGAGCGCTAGCTGCCACATCTGTATAATATTTATCCCCTATCCTTCATTCTCTTCAGTCCAACTCCTAACTGTCTACGTGCGTTGTAGGTAAAAAATAGAGAATGCTCTCTGATTGGCTGAAAATTCATTCCTCCTCAAATGGATCATTCCAGCAGTGACAGTGCATGGAGGCTCAAACAGATAGCCTATTGTTGCTTAGCTGCACATTTTCCCTGCCTCAATGAATCTCCCCCCCCCGGAGACTGTCTCTCTCGTAAACACAATTGAAGCCCTTCCTATTTTACAATTTTGGGATTTTGGGATTTAGCGAAATATGCGAAGATTATTAGGGCCCCCTTTATTCTAGCTAGGAAATTAAAAAGCCGTGATTTGCTGTGCCTGGTAACAGGCCAAAATCCATTGTTTTCTGCCTTCTCATTGTCATCCATCTAGGCAGGCATTCTGCTTTTTTGTGAAAGCAAGTCTGGTGCATGAACAGAACAGGGACATGTCATAGTAGGCACCTATAGAAAACTTGCATGCCAAAATGAGGCTATATTGGAAAGATGAGTCCTAAAAGGATTCCTTAGATCATGCCTTGACTAATTCTCTTTCCATAATCATCTCATACAATTTAGGTATACACAACCTACATGTACTTACCTAGTTAATCGCCGTTCAGTGTATAGCTACTTTTTCATTCATCCCAACTTCACGCCGGCACCACCCACCTCACTCCAACATGTAAACTCACTTCCTGCCCCGCCAGTCACCCACCTCACGCCGGCACCAACCACCTCACTCCAACATGCATGTGCACTCACTTCCTGCCCCGCCAGTCACCTACCTCACGCCGGCACCAACCAACCTCACTCCAACTGTACGCGCCCATGCCGGAATCAATCAGTCACGGCACAAATTACTGTTTGTATTCTCTTGGAATCCTCATAAAATGTACTTTGCAAACTAAATTCAGACAATATAGCTAGAAATGATTCTCGAAAATCAGCTACAAAACATTGCAAACTCGAATCGTTAAAAGTTGACCATATATATCCTGTAACATATAAATCATATTTTTACAGTCGCTATGTAAAAATTTCTGCAGGTTTTCTGCAGGTAACATAATGTAGTTGTAGCGTCTCAAATAAACTTGGAGCAGGCTGCAATCAATGCGGTTTCATTATTTCACTCACCGTCAAAATTTGAGAACCGGTACGCAAGGCCAGCTGCAGTAACTTCCTGGAAACCGCATCCTTCACAATGCTAGGCAGCTAACTTTATAAGCCTTTTACATTTCTATTGTATAGTTATAGCATTCCAAGAAGTTTGCTTCAATATATAACGGTTAAATATAAGTTTCGTAGTGAATTGACACCAGGGACTAAATAGCATTTTAAATTTCACTCCTTAGCAGAAATTGTGCCTTCCTAATTATTACTCTTGACTCCGGTCATAAATAATGCTTGATAACATTACACTGGGGCTAATTGCATGCTGCAAAACTCGTCAACTATTATAGTTGACGTTATATATAGTGTCTGTGTGAGTTGCATGGTCTGCAATTTGTCACAAAATAAAAAATTCAGCAATCGCTCCTCCTGAGCTGCGTCGCCATTGTGCGAAAACCAGAGATATTTCATATTTTGTAGTTACCGGCAGCTAAAAGCAAAGGGTTCAATAATTCGCCATTCCATCATAGTTTACTGCAGCGAAATAAAAAACACATACTACGTCACGCTTTACAACACATGAATTAATTAATGCAACGTAAATACGGCATTTAGGTATCTCATGCACGACTAACTACTTTGACGACAACTAATCAAGAAAAACGTACAAAAGTCTTGGCTTGTTACTCTTCTCATTTAGTAGTAATAAAAGTTAGTAATAATCATAGAAATCGCAATACATTTCATTTTGCGAGTAATGTCTAATTCACAGTTATTAGTGTAGCAAAAATTAGAGAGCGTGAATTGAGAAGGCAATTGTGGAACTGGGCATATGTTGTTCGGATTGGATCGCTTGTTAAGCAGTTAAATAAATTATAGTGCGATAAAAGGGTCAAATCAATACATATATTAGAATAAAGTTTGCATCAAATTTATTAAACTAAAAAATAAAATGCTTTTTATATAGTCTAAAAATGTTTAGTGCGTAACAAGTAATATACTTGCTAAGATACTTTGTTATACCCTTTAAAGGTATGCGGGTAATTTTAAAATATTAAAGTTTCCTGGACATCTCTGCATGGCCAACTCTCTCTAGATTCACAATTCATTCCAGTAGATTTGTAATATTTTACTTTTTTTCAGTTATCTAAAAAGTTAATTGCATTAGGGTATTCATAGGGCTTATAAATTTTGCTGTTAAAATTTCTAAATAGCAATGTATCATCACACGGGAGGGAAGCCAGAAGTACTGTCCAGACGACAAAAAATATTTCAGAAAAAAGTTGTGGCTACAGTTTTCAGCATTATATCTTTCTTATCTGTTTTGATTTCGTTTGTTTCGCCATACTGGCTAGTGTCATGGGCTCGCATTCATACACCACTTGACAATCTTGGTCTCTGGGAATTCTGCATGGATGGCTTTGTACATCGACGCGACCAGAATGTGCAGTCGTTCTTTGGATGTTGGTGGATCTTCGCTCCGTATTATGATCCTATTCGAGATCTGCTGACTCCACGTAAGTCTATATTAATAAAATTAATATCTTTTTACAGACGAGCACGGCCAGGCCATCAATATTTTTCTATATTTTGCATATTATGATATTGCAAATGTGATATTGTGATGTGATTGTGATTAATTGATCAATCCTGATTGATCTCTCAGAATTAGCTAGCTTTGCTATAAGTATAAATACAAATAGCTAATAAATTTTTGCACAGTACTAGAGTTAAAAAAAAGAATATATATTAATTAAAATTGAGTAATTGCTTTTATTAAAGTTTATATGGAACATGACCAAAACTCCCTCACAGTAAGACTGTCATTGCTCTAACTGGCTCTTCTTGGGGTGAGAGAGGTCACCAAAATTCCTCCTATTTAAATGGTGGGTGGGTGGGTATTTGCTCTAGCATTCCAGAGTAGGGAGAACAAAGGTTGGCTCTTAGGCTATAGTATTATATTATTTAATTTTATGAATAGTAGGCCTATAAGGAAGCATCACAGAAAAAAGAACTTAAGAACCTGAGAAACATAGTTGGCACACCTGCACTATTTTAGCACTATTGCACTATTTTGCTTTAGCTGGGCTATTGCACTAATTTTTGTAAAATATAGTAAATCCTGCACTAAATGATACAAAATTGTGTTTCACATTAGTTCCCTTCCTCAGACTCCTGTAGCCAGGGAAGGGAAGGAAATTAATGACCAAAAAGGACAGTTACACATACACTGAAAACATAATTACATGTTATTTATTACTAACTGCTTTGTCTATCTGTCCCTCTACCCAAGATGGCTGCTCCTTATCAGCTTGCCTCCAACCTTTTTCCCTTTCTAGGCGCCTCCCATCTCTTGTGCTCTATGCCTCCACCCCTCTAGCTATATATCTCACCCTAGTCGTGCCACCCCTCCCTGGCTAGGGTGAGACTAGGCCAAAACCCTCAATGTACATATAGGGTCTGAGGGGTGGGGTTTGTTTCACCCCTGGCCCAATCGCAGTCCCACCAAAATGGCCCAGCTAGAGCTCTTTTTTTAATCACTTTTAAACAGAGAACTAGTTTTTTAACAAAGTAACAGAAGCGACAGAAGAGACTATTTAATTGAATAGAAGCTTGCACCAGGCATGAGTTCCAAAGCAAAGCCTAAGTGGAAGCCAAACCAACAAGGCCGAGCCACAAAATGGGACGAAGACTCGCTAAGAGAGTGATAACTCTGGGCTTTGTGGACCTGTGGTTACTGCTTATGAATTTTACCATTTATTCACATTTTAAACAATTTATCTAATGCTGCACTAAGTTTTTCATCCAGCGCTAATATTTCATTGCTTGCCAGTGGCAACTATGCTTCCAACCCATCCCCAACTATGGTGGTCTTTGTCCTACTCTAACACCTAATTTGTTTACCTGGCCTTCAATTCTTCTAAGATTAATTTCGGGATAAATGTGAATTGAAATAAAAAAAATACTTCAATCTTGAATCTTGTTTACTTTATTGGTTTTATATCAGATTATATATTACTGAACAAATAGATATTTTTATTTAACATCCATGGCTTCAAGTTACTTGCAATAAAAAATAGCAGTAAAATAATGGTACTTCTAGCTAATAAACAAATTTATTTCATTCTTAGCTATATTTATAACCTATCATTTTATGATTATTTTTTCTAGATAAATGTCTTAAACAAATTAAATAAATATCTGTTTAACAGTCTGTTTATTAGTAAAACACTTAAGTTTAAAATATATATCTCCATTTTCATTTATTTAACAGCCTGGTTTCGCTTTCTCCAACTGTTTGTCACACTGGCCCTACTAATTGGTCTAGCCAATGTTGTCCTAATGTTGGTCTACACGTGCGACCTAATCACGCATGTTCAGCAGAGGGTCCTACTGTCTCGAGTGCTCTACTATGCAAACATTTTTATTTGTAAGTTTCTCATTGAAAACAAAATCAGACTTATTTTTATAATTAGACAATGCTGCAATCTGGACAATAAACTTCTAATTTTCAGTTTGTTGCCTACTTATTGCTAACATCATATTTGCCTTCAAGCACAATGATCCATACTGGATGCCGACACCAACCTTGAATTGGCCATCGTGGTCCTACGGCCTGTCGATTCTGGCAAATTTCTTTACTGGCTTTGCAATTATTGTACTATTCAGTCAGCAATTAGCGGACGCTGTTAGGCTAGATGACGAGCAGTATAATTTCCCAATGTCAATCACTGTCACGAGCCAGTTGCAGCACGGAGCGGCTGCAGCTGCAACCTCTGAGACTGGCGCCGGCGGTCGCAGCTCCAAGTTTCATCGCTACCCTGCCGGAAGCGGCTTTGGAGCCAGTTCCAGACCGTTGAAATCGCACGAAGAAGTTAACAGCGACACACCAATCTAGACTGATTTGGGGAAAACTTTTGAATTATATTTGTAGCGTTGTTAAGCAGTGATTTTGGTTTTAACCTCTTCGCAAGAGGTTGAAGAGAAGATTGAAGAGGTTGTAGCCTAGTGGTTAGAGCGTCGGACTCACGATTTGAAGGTCGGGGGTTCGATTCCCGACTCCACTGAAACAATTTGTGTCCTTTAGCAAGACACTTAACTCTGCATTGCTTCAGTTCACCCAGCTGTTAAGTGGGTACCAGCATTAGCTGGGATAATTGAAGGTGGGTGTGGCGACCCCCCGTTCATGGACTGAACAGCCGTACGCAGCCTTCAGATGCGCCGCGCATTAGCTGCGGCTGTGCTGTCGGCTGCACATCTGACCCAATTGGAGCTCGAATCCGCGACGAGGCCGCATTCATTTGTGGCGCAGCCGCGGAGTAAAATAGTACGATAAGATTCGAACTCTCGACCTCCAGAGTAGTCCAAACATTTTAACGTTACAAGCTCATTTTGTGTATCAAAGCGTTAGGCTGTAATTATTTAGTTTAAAAGTAAAGTAAACTCTGAAATTTCCTTACTTAAAATGACGAAATTTAGGAATCAAGCTTGCTTGGAGAAAAATAACCAATTAAACAGTATATACTGGCATCGAAACCGATGCATCAATTTTGTGCAATAATCTGTTTTGTGTATTCTTTCTCCTTAAAACTTAATTTTTTCAGTTTTACTCACTACTTATATAAGTAGCTTAATTGTCTATAATTTATTAGCTTATCATTTTATTTATGCACATTTTTGTTAAAATCTCTATTTACACAAACCGCTTTCTGTAATTATTTGTTTATTTTTTAACCTCGCTTGCAATAACTCGAAAAGGTTTCGATGTTTTTATGTGCAATAAACTAAAAGTGTTACTTTTCAAGTAGTATGATAAAGAAAATTCGTTCAAAAATTTGTTATTGAATTCAGCTTTTCATTTTTTTGTTGTGATAAACTTTCATAACCAGTTTTTTAGAATTCTTGTTTGAGTCATTCGTCAGCTGTTTGGTTAGTACATCGAACAAGGAAACTTTTTGTCGATCTACGAGTATTTCAGCTTGATTGTTCTGTTGCTGAGAACAAATTTTCTATGAGGAACTGTTTTTTTAAAGTGACTCCCAGCTAAATGTTTACTTACAGTAGTATAAAACATAATTAGCCAGATTTTTATTCATGTTAATAATTTCTAAACACATTCCGATTTTTTCCTGAAAACTTGAAAGCTTTTAGTTTATTCATGTCCTTCTTTTCATTCCTAAGATATACCGCAAAATATTTACTGTTTGAACAGTTTTGCAAAAATCATTTTCAGCGAGTTCTCGCTTCATTTTATATTTAAAAAGTTACATCTATCATATAACCACAAATCCAGCTAATTTTGTTATTATATAATGTTAAAACTTTTGTAAACTGCAATTTGTCCTCCGGTATGTGAAACAACAAATTGAAATTTTCCAATTTTTTTTCTGGAAAACCTGTTAAGCATTGGTCGTTTAATAAACAAACTTAAAATTTTTTTGTTTATTTTTTACTCATACCTCTTGGTCAGTTTGCCATGCTACACAGATCCTCAAATCAGGTGATCAGCATACTCACAGATCCTCAAATCAGTTCCAGCATACTCACAGATCCTCAAATCAATTACAGCATACTCACAGATCTTCAAATCAATTACAGCATACTCACAGATCCTCAAATCAGGTGATCAGCATACTCACAGATCCTCAATTACAGCATACTCACAGATCCTCAAATCAGGTGATCAGCATACTCACAGATCCTCAATTACAGCATACTCACAGATCCTCAAATCAGGTGATCAGCATACTCACAGATCCTCAAATCAGTTCCAACTTCCAGCATACTCAGATCCTCAAATCAATTACAGCATACTCAGATCCTCAAATCAGTTCCAGCATACTCACAGATCCTCAAATCAGTTCCAGCATACTCAGATCCTCAAATCAATTACAGCATACTCAGATCCTCAAATCAATTACAGCATACTCAGATCCTCAAATCAGTTCCAGCATACTCACAGATCCTCAAATCAGTTCCAGCATACTCACAGATCCTCAAATCAGTTCCAGCATACTCACAGATCCTCACATCAGTTCCAGCATACTCACAGATCCTCACATCAAACAGCAGCATATCCTTCAAGAGTGTTAAATAACAAGAATTCAGAGTTGCAGAAAATCACACAAATTTCCTCTAGGAGAAGGCAGGCGGCAGCTTTCTGCAACACAGCTAATCGATAGTTGTTAAAAACAGCTGTTATTTCGCCCAGTTTGCTTAAGATGTCGAGTTCACAGAAACATTTTATTGGGGTGAGGGGGTTATTATAGCTAGAGGCAAACAGGCATGCGCAATTATACGAAACAAAGTGTCCAATATATATTCACTAAGAGGACGTTTGCTTATTTTATATATAGAAGTAGAGATTCTCAACCATCTGCTTTACTGAAGCAATCGATCTGATATTATTTCCAGACTTTTTTCGGGACAACTTTGGTTTTACTGTTTGTATGCCGACTGCATTGCTGGGTCTGTCTTTAATGAGCCTTTTATAGCTTAGAAACTATTACAGTTCAATGGACTTAATTTTAGTCTGGACTTTGATTTTGATTTACATGGACATTTATTTATTTCTGAGTTTGCCTTTCTTACATTCCCTGAGAGTTTCAGTCTGTGGGAATTTCGCTGTCTAGCAATTTCACTGTGTTAGTATTATATTATCTGGAAATTCAGTTCATAATTTTCACACTGTATGAATTTAACTCTCCGGGACAGTCACTCTGGGAATTTTGTTCTGTTGGAGATTCACTCTATGGGAAATTCACTCTATGGGAATTTCACTCTGCGAATTTTACTCTATGCGAATTTTACTCTATGGGAATTTCACTCTATGGGAATTTCACTCTATGCGAATTTCACTCTATGCGAATTTTACTCTATGGGAATTTCACTCTGGGAAATTCACTCTATGGGAATTTCACTCTGGGAAATTCACTCTATGGGAATTTCACTCTATGGGAATTTCACTCTATGGTAAATTCACTCTATGGGAATCTATGGGAATTTCACTCTATTCGAATTTCACTAAATGGGAATTTTTCTCTACAGAATTTCATTTTATGGGAATTTCACTTTGCACGGGTTTTACTCTCTGGGAGTTTCAATATCTGTTAATTTCACTCTCCAGGATTCTCACTCTCACTTAATTATAATAGAAAATTTTACTTTTATTACACCTACTCGTAGTTAGACTTAACTAGTGTTAGCGTAATTTGAGGGACTCTACAGACAGTCCCATAAATAGACTGTACTGTAATAATATGCAGTAAGAACCGTTTTTCTGTCTCCAATAATGATTGAATAAATCGTGGGCACAAACCAAATCAAAGAATAATAAATGCACAAATTCAGACTTCGTTATCTGCCCATTTCGAGTCAAGTAGCTAGGCTGACTCACTTTGAGCACTTTGAGAAGCATGAAGTGTTCCTCGACTTTCGTGTCATTGGCGCAAGGCCAATTGGGTATGATAAATGCAATTTTGTGTCAACTAGCCAACTATAAATGGTATAAGTCTGCCCCAGTGACAGTAGACAAGCAATCTAATTTGGACATTTCGGTCAAAGAAAGACTTGCTTTGAATCTAGAGAGTATTAACGTGAGTGGGGCTTGAGCACAAATGCACTATAACTATTAGAGTCCTGACTTTAGAAACTGAACAGACAAGTCATTGTCGCGAAATCCTAATTTTTGATAGTAAAGGTTGACTGGCCTTCTTATTTTAAAGGTCTGGGGTTCGATTCCCGACTCCTTTGGTGAATTTTTGAAATTTCGTATTTTTGTGTTTTCTGCCTTCAGTTTTAGTCGCTGTTTAAAATATTAACAAACAGAAAGTTTTGCAAATGCAAAGCAAAAGCTTGTGTTTTTTCTCTTCTCGTAGAAAAAGAGAAACACGAAAATCACCCCTTCCCCTTTGGGAAATCTTGCCCATAGTGCACTTGAAACTAATTTCGTATAAATTTTACCGGAACATTGCTCCTTATGCTCCCTTGAATTCCCCAAAGGGAATTCTCTTCTCTACTTCGATTTCCCAGAAGGGTCGAACGCAAGCGTACATCCGCGGTGCTAATATCGGATGCTAATCGTGGGTTGTAAAGTTTTTCTAGCCGGCCAACGTTTTTTTCTAGTCTAATTTGAATTTGTCAAATTTCCCTGTTGACTTGAAGAGAATCCGGAAAAAAAATTGCACGATGAAAAGTTGTAGTGCTTCCACTGCGGTCAGGGCATTGCAGAAAGTAGTTTTGGCTTCATTTTGGCCAGTCACTTTGTCGGAAAATGTGATGAAAAATAAAGAAAAGTTAAATTATTAAAAGTAAATTATCCTACCCACTTGTGGGGGAATTTCACTCTATGGGAATTTCACTCCATGGGAATTTCACTCTATGGGAATTGCACTCTATGGAAATCGCACTCTATGGGAATTTCACTCTATGGGAATTTCACTCTATGGGAGTTTCACTCTATGGGAGTTTCACTCCATGGGAATTTCACTCTATGGGAATTTCACTCTATGGAAATCGCACTCTATGGGAATTTCACTCTATGAGAATTTCACTACAGGGGAGTTTCACTCCATGGAAATTTCACTCTATGGGAATTTCAACCACGACCCTATCCGATGCTGGTACACATTTAAAAGCTGGGTGAACTGAAGCAAGGCAAAGTTAAGTGTCTCGCTAAAGGACACAAATGATTTAAATGGAGTCGGGAATCGAACCCCGGAACTTCAAGTGGTTAAGCCTCATCATCTTAATAAGGAGTAGGAACGTTACAGAAATTAATTATTTTTAATCAAAATAGGTTAAAGTAGATTGTTAAGATCTTTTCATTAATAATTTCTAACTCATTAGTAGAGGAATCAATTTTTAACGGTCATCGCTGTTATCAGTCACTACATGATAATTGTATCAAGAAATTTGTCTACTTCCTAAGAACAAACTTGTTTCAATAATCTATCTCACATCCTGTCTCTAGGTAGGTGTATTAATTTACTCAGTTCTGTTTTAATCTAGATTTAATTCGTTTCATCGTCTTATAAGTCCATAGGTCATTTCCTGATCCAAATTTTTTTTAACTTTGTCTAGATTGCTTTCGATTGGTCGATTCTTAGATCCCTGAGCTAGGATAAAGCTAATCTTGACTAGAAAAAACTGGGATTTTGTCAAGATATATATATGTTCTCCAAGACAAATGTGCTTTGTCGAAAATCTTCAGGCGAACGGCTTTTAGGTGAGTTTTATTAAAACATTTATTTTTGTAACAGAGCTGAGAAAAGTGACAGATTTAATAGTGTGACAGAGCTGAGAAAAGTGACAGGGTGAAGGGTGTGACAGAGCTCAGAAGAGAGACAGATTGAAGGGTGTGACAGATTGATGGGTGTGACAGATTGATGGGTGTGACAGATTGATGGGTGTGACAGATCGATGGGTGTGACAGATTGATGGGTGTGACAGATTGATGGGTGTGACAGATTGATGGGTGTGACAGATCGATGGGTGTGACAGATTGATGGGTGTGACAGATTGATGGGTGTGACAGATTGATGGGTGTGACAGATTGATGGGTGTGACAGATTGAAGGGTGTGACAGATTGATGGGTGTGACAGATTGATGGGTGTGACAGATTGAAGGGTGTGACAGATTGATGGGTGTGACAGATCGATGGGTGTGACAGATTGAAGGGTGTGACAGATTGATGGGTGTGACAGATTGATGGGTGTGACAGATTGATGGGTGTGACAGATTGAAGGGTGTGACAGATTGATTGGTGTGACAGATTGATGGGTGTGACAGATTGATTGGTGTGACAGATTGATTGGTGTGACAGATTGATTGGTGTGACAGATTGATGGGTGTGACAGATTGATTGGTGTGACAGATTGATGGGTGTGACAGATTGATTGGTGTGACAGATTGATTGGTGTGACAGATTGAAGGGTGTGACAGATTGATGGGTGTGACAGATTGATGGGTGTGACAGAGCATTCATAAGAGTACTCAAAATTTCGATTGAGATTAGGATGATACGAAAAAGCCGAATATGTACTCAAAGCAGGGATCAGACATGGTTTCCGACAGCGGAGTACATCAAGATGCAGGCTCAGCCTCCACCAGAAGACGCCAAAAGCAGCAAAACAAAAGGCAACAGCAACAGCAACAGCAACAGCAACAGCAGCAGCAACAGCTGCAAGAGGAACCGATTGAACAGGAGAAGCAAGAATTAATTGACAAAAGAACTGATCTTAATAATGGATTCGTCGCCAAAGCAGAAGTGGTCAGTGAACGTCAAGAAAATATTGAATTGAAGAAAATGTCAAAACAATTGACAAGTCAAAAGAAAGGTTGGTCAAATTGCTTTAATACTCGTACTCATCCCCTAATCTCTCTTATCCCCTAATCTCTCTTATCCCCTACTCTCTCATCCCCCCTAATCTCTCTTATCCCCTACTCTCTCATCCCCCCTAATCTCTCTTATCCCCTACTCTCTCATCCCCTAATCTCTCTCATCCCCTAATCTCTCTTATCCCCTACTCTCTCACCCCCCTAATCTCTCTTATCCCCTACTCTCTCATCCCCCCTAATCTCTCTTATCCCCAACTCTCTCATCCCCCCTAATCTCTCTTATCCCCTACTCTCTCACCCCCCCTAATCTCTCTTATCCCCTACTCTCTCATCCCCCCTAATCTCTCTTATCCCCAACTCTCTCATCCCCCCTAATCTCTCTTATCCCCTACTCTCTCATCCCCTAATCTCTCTCATCCCCTAATCTCTCTTATCCCCTACTCTCTCATCCCCCCTAATCTCTCTTATCCCCTACTCTCTCATCCCCCCTAATCTCTCTTATCCCCTACTCTCTCATCCCCCCTAATCTCTCTTATCCCCTACTCTCTCATCCCCCCTAATCTTTCTCATCCCCTAATCTCTCTTATCCCCTACTCTCTCATCCCCCTACCCTCTCTCATCTCCCTCTATTATTTATCTTATGAGTCTCTCCACAAATTTAAATCTTCAGATCTTGAGATAAAAAATGTTAGAAAACAGCTAAAGCAGCAGCAGCAGCAGCAGCAGCGACTCTCGGCCTCAACAGATAATCTTCATCAGCTAGACTCTCTACTAGAGCTAACAAATGGTGAAGACTTGTTCGCCCTAGAACAGCAGCGAAATCGTGTTTCCGGTTTCACAGAAATTTTACAACGGGAGAAACAGCAGCAGCAGCATCAGCAGCAGCAGCCCCAGGTACAAACAAAGCCAGTACCAGCACTAACACGTGAAAATGCGTCTTTTTACGAAAATTTAAACACCGAGGAAGCGACTGAATTAAAACGTAGCCAGATAAAAAATCGGTCATTGATTCTAAGAAATGCCATAACAGCCGAGAATTGTCCGCAGCCTCTAAAAAAGCAATTGAGTGTTCCGCCGCCGAAAGTATCGAACGTGACAATGACGTCAGAGCGGCGTCAACAACAACGTAGATTCGAAACAACGTCCGTCGGCAAGAAACGGTCGGTCAAGAATCCTGGAAATACAGGCAATAAAATGTCTCCAAAAAGATTCGAACCTCTGACTAAATGGCAGAAGCGACGCAGACGATGCGTTGCCTGCGTGAAAACTTTCATTGCGTTTCTCTTCTCGCACATCGGCCTCTGCCTGCTAGTGATTGGCTACACACTGTTCGGAGCTTACCTGTTTGTCTACCTGGAGCGAGACAGTTCAATTCGAGATAATCGGCAATTTACTCAGTTTGTGCGCGGAAATAGGACTGAAATGAAGTGAGTCTTGGTTTTGTTGTAAAATCTACATAATTGTTTTTTACCGATTTTACGAAAATGTACGGAATTTGAACTTCAATTATTTTTTATGAGATATTTAGGTTTCCTAGAAATATTTTTTTCCTTAAAATAGTTTTATTAGAACTGATGTTTTCTAGAAATCGATGTTTTTTAGTTTGATTTCGAAGAAATCGATGTTTCTTTGAAATTTTGAGTTCTTAGAAATGCCAAAGAACTTCGTAATTTCTCGGGTTAGTGCAGGCTAAGCTTCACGTTTCTATGAAAGCTTCTTAGAAACTTAGAAAGTTTCCTAGAAATCCAAGTTTTTTTTCTTAGAAGCGTACGTTATTTCACAAAAAAGTATTTTTTTAGAAATATAAACACCCTTAACAATATTGAATTCGTAGAATGCTATTTTCGTAGAAATCAGGGTCCCTTAACGCGCTCTCTATGGTCTAGTACTAGTATTTTTTCTTTTGAAGGTTTAAAAATAACAAAGCTTCTCAGAAATATTTCTAAGAAGTTTGCGTGAACTAAAACAGTAGAGAGTTTATTGTCTTGTTTAAGGAAATAAATAGTTTTTGTTTTGGCCAAGATTCGAACTCAAGACCTCTCAGTTAGAAGTCCAAGGCTTGATTAAAGCCAAATTGTAAATTTCTAAAATTGTCTGCAGACAAAACCTGACCGAGCTGGTCAATGAATCACTGAATCGGGTGCGATCAGATTTTCGTCAAACAATGGATCGTTTTCTGATATCAGCCGAGTCAACTCAACGCAGATTGGACTCAATCAGTTCACAGTTGAGCAGCCTAGTCGAAGAGTTCAATCTGGCGCTGCGTCATCCGGCGCCAAAACTTCCAACGACAACAAATAACAAACCGTTGCTAGGCAACGAAGGTAAACTGCGTCAGCACGAGGCTCGACTAGAACTGCACCTGATGGAGCTTGCCGCAGCCCTCACCAATGCCAGCTGTGGAAACTGTGACAGCAACACAGGTAGGCTGCCTGCTGGGTTTGTTATACTCCGAGGGAATCCCCAAAGTCTAATCGGCCTGTTTTGTTATACTCCAAGGGAATCCCCAAAGTCTAATCGGCCTGTTTTGTTATACTCCAAGGGAATTCCCAAAGTCTAGTCAGTGCTCTTTGTTATACTCCAAAGGAATCCCCAAAGTCAAATCGGCCTGTTTTGTTATACTCCAAGGGAATCCCCAAAGTCAAATCGGCCTGTTTTGTTATACTTCAAGGGAATCCCCAAAGTCAAATCGGCCTGTTTTGTTATACTTCAAGGGAGTTCCTAAACTTTATTCAGTGTGCTTTTTTACTCAATTAGAACTAAAACGCTTAAAGTTTATTCTCCTAGCTTATTAGATAACAAACCAATAGTAATAAATCAATAAAACACTACAAAATTCCCCAAAAAACTCCCCATATCGCAAGCGGATTTCGGCATCCTTCTAGCTCGAATGCGTCACCTGTTAGACTCGTCAGAGGCTCAGCTGATTTCCGATCTGCGCTACGCGATGCGCAGTTTCGGATCCGACATTCGTCGCGAAGCCGTCGAGATATTCAACGCTTCATTGGCCTACTCTGGCAGCCTACAGACGGTGGCCACAGCTATGACTGGACTGCAAGGCGATCTAAACGAGATTCAAATCGAAGTCGACAGAAATTTGAACATGAGTCGTCAAACAGTTGGCAATTCGATAGAAGAAATTAGCAACTATACGAGTAAAAATGAAACTAGCAGCAGGGCGCCAGTGTACTTTAATCTTGGAGACAGTCTAGATCCATGGTTAAACATACTGGAGGAGACTGTCTACAATAACGCTTTCGACGGCTGGGTAAGACCTTCTACTGATCCGGCTGCCGGCAATGAGACTGAATCTATTTGGACTTTTCCTGGAGCATTGCTCTACTCAATCACCATTGTCACCACCATTGGTGAGTATTTATTCTGTCGGAAGGTCAAAACTTCGAATCTCTGACCGAAGGTCGGGGGTTCGATTCCCAATTCCACTGAAAGACACTAAACAATTGTTATTAGCATAAATTATTAATGATCACTCGATGTCTATTGTTAAACTATCACGTTTTGTAAAATCTACCGCTGACACATTCCCGCCCAGGCTATGGTCACGTGGCACCTCGAACAATCGCCGGTCGCCTAGCAACCATTCTCTACGCCATGCTGGGCATACCGCTGATGCTGCTCTGCCTGCACAATCTCGGCGCATTCCTAGCCGACGCATTCCGCCTATCCTACAAGCACTGCTGCCTGCGGCTGTGGCAGCGCCGGAAACAGAAGCAACGCAAATTGATTCAGCTTCAACAGGAACTGCAGCAGCAGCAGCAGCTCAGGCAAAGACAGGATCCGGCACCTTCCATGGCATTGCTGGCGCCAACAGCGGACTGCGAGTCCAACATTGAAGTCGTCGTGATGTCGAACGCAAACGCTGATGACGCGGCTACTGCAGACAACAGCGGGGGCAGCGTCTGCAGTAGCCTCGACGAAGACTACCGCGGAGGGGAGATCCGTGTGCCGATCTGGCTGACTCTGACAGTGTTCTTCATCTACATTGTGTCAGGAGCTGTGCTATTCTCGCAGTGGGAACACTGGGACATTCTAACGTCGGTTTATTTCGTGTTCGTCACCTTGACAACCATCGGTCTGGGAGATTACGTTCCCGGCATTCAGGACTCATCGTGGAACGATCACACCAAGCCGATAATCTGCTGCCTGTACCTACTGTTTGGATTAGCCATGATTGCCATGTGTTTCCAGCTAATGCAGGAGGAGGTCAAGGCTAAGGTTAAAGACTTTGCAAGGCGAATTGGACTGCTCGATGACTGAGCATAGGACTCTTGACTGTACACGAAAACTGATCTATAATTGTAGTGATAAGAGTTAATTACACCTTCCCCAATTGGTCAGATGTGCAGCCGCAGCTATTGCGCATCTGAAGGCTGGGTACGGCCGTTGCTGGTACCCATTTAACAGCAGAGTAAACTGAAGAATTAAAGTGTCTATCAGTGTATTCAGGAATCGAACCCAGGACCTATCACGCAAGTCCACGTTCAGTCCATGGACTGGGTGGGACGCCACACCCATCTCATTTACCCCAGAAAATGCTGTTACCTGTTTAAACAATTTAAGTGTCTTACTAAATGACACAAATTCTTAAAGTTGAGCCGGGAATCGAACCCCCGACCTTTAAGTCGCGAGTTCGACTCTCTAACCGCTAGGCTACAATCCCCACACTATTAAACGCGGACTTTTTTTGGATTAACAAAATCCCAATCAAGGAAAACCAGAATAACGCCAGATTTATATTACCAAAAATTAACTTTTTGTTTTCAGTTTAAAAAAAAAACAATTGCGATTCAATAACTTTAGATTTATTTTTATTTTAAATCAAAATCTTGCACCTACATAGAGAAAAGTCGTACTTGCTTGTTTTTATTAAAGATAATAATTGTGTAATTTGTTATTATATTGGTCACACAAAGATGCGATTATAAATCTAAAGTATTTAGTTGAACAATTCATGATAAAAACAAAGACAATTATTATAATAGTTAAATTTTATTAATGACTTGCTATCAATAATAAGACAATTATAATGTGTGCTTTTTTGTATTTTGTATTTTCCTGTTTCACAAACAAACACAGACGTAGCAGTAACTCAGCATTCAAAATAAACAAAAGGGACATTACTATTTAGATTTGTTGATTAAACATGTCGTGCACAAAAAATAAAAAAAAGATATTTCTTTGGAATTTGTGTTTAGATCATTCTTGTAAAATATAAATGTTATGGCAAATTAATGTATTGGAATATTTATACTAATAAATAGTAGAGAACTAAACACAAAGTAGATAGTAATAAATACGCAGTAGTAAATAGTAGACAGTTAAAGCGATTTGTGCTTTGTTGTTAACAAAATAAAATCAATGTATTATGAAGCTTAGCGTTAGTCATGGAAAGTGTCTCGGAAAAAACAAATGAAATTAAAAAGATCAGAAACCGAAGTTTTTTTTACTAAAAAATAGATTAAGTAATTTAAGAAGCTTTGCCGAGAGCCTGTGTACATAAGGGGTAGGAATTCGAGGGGTTGTCGCGGGCGTGCGTACATAGGGGGTAGGAATTCGAGGGTTGTCGCGAGCGTGCGTACATCGGGGGTGTAGGAATTCGAGGGTTGTCGCGAGCGTGCGTACATTGGGGTATAGGAATCCGAGGGGTTGTCGCGGGCGTGCGTACATTGGGGGTGTAGGAATTCGAGGGTTGTCGTGAGCGTGCGTACATTCGGGGTAGGAATTTGAGAGCTTTAGCGAATAGTAGACAGTTAAAGCGATTTGTGCTTTATTGTCAACATAAATAAAATCAATGTATTATGAAGCTTAGCGTTAGTCATGGAATGTGTCTCAGAAAAAAAAAATGAAATTAAAAAGACCAGAAACCAAAGTTTTTTTTCTAAAAAAAGATTAAGTAATTTAAGAAGCTTTCCCGAGAGCCTGTGTACATAAGGGGTAGGAATTCGAGGGGTTGTCGCGGGCGTGCGTACATAGGGGGTAGGAATTCGAGGGTTGTCGCGAGCGTGCGTACATCGGGGGTGTAGGAATTCGAGGGTTGTCGCGAGCGTGCGTACATTGGGGTGTAGGAATTCGAGGGGTTGTCGCGAGCGTGCGTACATTCGGAGTAGAAATTTGAGAGCTTTAGCGAATAGGCAGCTAATTGGAAAAGTTTTTATGTATGATTATGATTTAAGAAGTCTAGCCTAGTAAAAAAAGCTCGAAAAGATAATTTTAGTAACTGTCGTAACATCACCAAAACAAGACGAAAAATAAAATAAAATATTCATAAACTATATTTTAGATCACAATATCAATATCTGTGTGTCATGTCATCTTAGCCAATTACCGAAAGGTGCATTAATTTGTGCTTTAAGTTTTTGAGTTTTTCTATAATCAAGAAAAGTAGGCCTACAAATAAAGTAACTCTTTATGGAGCAAACAAAACAGACAGACACAAACAAAAAACTGACAAAAGCAAAATAAAATGAGAACAAGGAAGAATCGACAGAAGACAATGTGTAAGTAGTTACAACAGCTAGCTGAGGGAATGACATTGACTTTACTTCGACATTAGAATTTATGTATATTACTACTAGTAATATTATGACAATTTAAGCTGTGACCCTAAATGTTGTTCACAAAATCAACTTGACTGAGCGGAAAAAATATAACAATAATAATGTAGATTAAGGAAAATGGTTCTGACTAACAACAATCAACTAAACACAGGGTCAAATTATAGAAGCTTTAAGTATTACAGCAAAGTGATTCAATTTTAGAAATCTATTGTTAAAAATTCTGTATCAAGCTGTAAATAAACTATTGAATCGGCTGCCTCAGACGCGTTGAATTTCAAACAGTCTCACGTCTGTATCGTACCAAATCGGCGGATCCACATTGCGCAGGTAGATGACGCCCCACATATAGGTGCGAAACCAGATTGTGGTGCCAGCGTTGGCCTGGTATTTGCGAATTAGAATGGGATGCGGCACTGGCAGTAGGCCGACTAGGGTACCGTGCTGCAAGAATTTCAGAATCTCTGAGTCGTCTGTTAGGCCTCTGAAATATCAATAAGTATGGCTTGCATTGCGCTTTTATGACTTCCTGGCACACAAATGCATCCTGACCGACAAATGTACATCCTGGCCTATTAATGTACATCCTGGCCTATTAATGTACATCCTGACCTATTAATGTACATCCTGACCTATTAATTTACAACCTAGCCTATTAATGTACATCCTGACCTATTAATGTACATCCTTGACCTACTGATGATTATCTTGACCTACTGATGTACATCCTGACCGACAAACGTACATCCTGACCGACAAATGTACATCCTGACCTATTAATGTACATCCTGACCTATTAATGTACATCCTGACGTACTGATGATCATCTTGACCTACTGATGTACATCCTGGCTTATTAATGTACATCCTGACTTACTGATGATTATCTTGACCTACTGATGTACATCCTGACCGACAAATGTACATCATGGCCTATTAATGTACATCCTGACCTATGAATGTACATCCTGACGTACTGATGATTATCTTGACCTACTGATGTACATCCTGACTTATTAATGTACATCCTGACCTACTGATGTACATCCTAAACTACTGATGATCATATTGACCTACTGATGTACATCCCGACCCCATAATGAACATTCTAAACCCATTTACTTTATTCTGAGCCTTTAATGTACACTATATTATGTAAACCATGACTTACTAATGACTAATTACTGATGTACATCCTAACCTACTGATGATCATTTTGACCTACTGATGTACATCCTGACCTACTGATGATCATCTTGACCTACTGATGATTATCTTGACCTACTGATGTACATCCTGACCTACTGATGATCATATTGACCTACTGATGTACATCCTGACCTACTGATGATCATATTGACCTACTGATGTACATCCCGACCCCATAATGAACATTCTAAACCCATTTACTTTATTCTGAGCCTTTAATGTACACAATATTATGTAAACCATGACTTACTAATGAACATCCTGATGCTATAATGTACATTCTGACTCAAATCTACACCTCGAACATGACCCTAAAAAGCTAAGAGACACTAATACCTAAATTTGGCACCAAATTTCTGACAAATCACGAGCGCTTACTTATCGATGCAAATCTTCTCCACTTGCGGTACCAGCACTTGCAACAGTCGCATAATAGTCTGCAGCGGCAGTTTGCTCTTCCAACTGGCAACCCAGTCAGGCGTGGCGACCCAGCCGCCGGCAGTGGTCGAACTAGTCGTCGTCGTCGACGCAATCGACGGTGTCGGCGTTTGCGGCGCCTTCGGCACAGTCGCCGCCGCCGACGACGAAGAATTGACACCGCCGGCGATGCTGCCAGTAGTGGAATCTCCGGCTGTAGGCGTCGAACCGTCGACAGCGGCCGCGCCGGCAGCAGCATCGGCGTCAGCCCCGGGTTCGGCCGGACTGCGCTCGGTCATGTGGACGAGAGCCGGGGTGGCCTCCAGCGAGGTCTTCAGCGTGCCAGGTTCCGCCGGTGCGGCTGGAATGGAGCCCTCCTGCGAATCATTAGCGACTGCGGCAGCTGAGGCTGGGTGCTGCTGCTGCTGCTGGGACTGCTGCTGCTGCTGGGACTGCTGATGCTGCTGGAGCGGTGGCTGCTGTGGCTGCAGCTGGGATTGCTGTCGTCGGGCTGTGGCACCGGCGGTGACTTTCTTTGCCAGGGCACCTGTTGAATGGAAAATTTTGGGAAGACTGAGAATAATGGGATCTGGGGCATGCCTATCAAGGGATCTGGGAAGTATATTATGGGATCTGGGGTATGTGTTTTAATCGGATCTGGAGTATGTATTATAATGGGATCTGTAGTATGTATTATGATGGGGATCTGGAGTATGTGTAATAATGGGATCTGGAGTATGTATTATAATGGGACCTGGAGTATGTATTATAATGGGATCTCGAGTATGGGATGTAAAAACCGCAAGTCAAATGTAAATGGCAAAATATGTAATTGCACATAAAAGCCAGTCCATGCTCACCACTAATGCTGGCGTGATCAGTAGCCAGACTAGCTAGCTGGTGAAAAACGGCCCTCTTACGAATGATGCAATACACCAGACTGCTGTTACCATCAAACTGGTATTGGATGATGTTATTAAACACTTCCAATAGAAAGAATACCAAATGATGATTGCCAGGCGTAGAGAATAGAAACCATGGCGTACTAAAAGCTTCCAATAGGTGCAACAGCTTGTTAGCAGATACCATTGATAGACTCTTCAGGTAGGGCGACACTGCAATGTGGCACGAAAAATTCAGGTCAGGCGTAGTAATTTGCGACATACTAAATAGGTAGGGAAAATGTGGGCTAGATTAGATGGGATTTCACATTTTTTAAAGTCAGATGAGATGGCATGGGTCATGGAGAGATGAGATGGATCAGGGAAAAGATGGGATGGCTCAGGGAAGAGATAGGATGGATCAGGGAAAAGATAGGATGGATCAGGGAAGAGATAGGGTGGGTCAGGGAAAAGATAGGATGGGTCAGGGAAAAGATAGGATGGCTCAGGGAAAAGATTGGATGGCTCAGGGAAGAGATAGGATGGATCAGGGAAAAGATAGGATGGATCAGGGAAGAGATAGGGTGGGTCAGGGAAAAGATAGGATGGGTCAGGGAAAAGATAGGATGGCTCAGGGAAAAGATTGGATGGCTCAGGGAAGAGATAGGATGGATCAGGGAAAAGATAGGATGGATCAGGGAAGAGATAGGGTGGGTCAGGGAAAAGATAGGATGGGTCAGGGAAAAGATAGGATGGCTCAGGGAAAAGATGGGATGGCTCAGGGAAGAGATAGGATGGATCAGGGAAAAGATAGGATGGATCAGGGAAGAGATAGGGTGGGTCAGGGAAAAGATAGGGTGGGTCAGGGAAAAGATAGGATGGATCAGGGAAAAGATGGGATGGCTCAGGGAAGAGATAGGGTGGGTCAGGGAAAAGATGGAATGGGTCAGGGAAAAGATAGGATGAGTCAGGGAAAAGATGGAATGGGTCAGGGAAAAGATAGGATGGATCAGGGAAAAGATAGGATGGATCAGGGAAAAGATAGGATGGATCAGGGAAAAGATAGGATGGATCAGGGAAAAGATAGGATGAGTCAGGGAAAAGATGGAATGGGTCAGGGAAAAGATAGGATGGATCAGGGAAAAGATAGGATGGATCAGGGAAAAGATAGGATGGATCAGGGAAAAGATGGAATGGGTCAGGGAAAAGATAGGATGGATCAGGGAAAAGATAGGGTGGGTCAGGGAAAAGATGGAATGGGTCAGGGAAAAGATAGGATGAGTCAGGGAAAAGATGGAATGGGTCAGGGAAAAGATAGGATGGATCAGGGAAAGGATGGGATGGATCAGGGAAAGACGGGATGGATCAGGGAAAAGATAGGATGAGTCAGGGAAAAGATAGGATGGGTCAGGGAAAAGATGGAATGGGTCAGGGAAAAGATGGGATGGATTAGGGAAAAGATGGAATGGGTCAGGGAAAAGATGGGATGGATTAGGGAAAAGATGGAATGGGTGAGGGAAAAGATGGGATGGATTAGGGAAAAGATGGGATGGGTCAGGGAAATATAGGATGGGTCAAGGAAAATATGGGTTAGGTAAATGTTGGAGCAGAATATCCAAAGAATTTAATTTCAGCAACTCACCATTGACAATGATTGTGAGCAGGCAGTCAAACAGAGGCTGCAGTCGCTGATGCCCAGTGGTGATAATCTTGTGGAACACAATAATTAGTAAATCGGCGTGTGTACCAGTGAACACAGGAATATCCATTGGCACCCTAATCTGATAAGGCTTATTAAGTCGTACTCCAAAATTTCTTTCTCCGCTTAACAATAGCAGAATGAACACGCCGATGTGCATTAGGCCAACTCGACTCTGGTCCGCTCTGGCGTCATTCAAATAGTACAACACTGGCACCAGTAGGTCGAGAATGTCGGACGATTTCAACACGTAGAACATGAACTTCTTGTTGATGTCGCACATTTTCCAGAATAATATTAGCAATTCCTGATAGAAATGAATCCGTTTGCAACTACCCGGTAGGTAGGTCTGCACTAGCGGATTATTCAATAGGCGAGCGATGCCGCGAAGGATAAAAGCGAAGTCTTCTTCGCGATGCACCCTGGACATGTAGTTCACGAACAGGTTATCCGGCCCGGCTTCCAAGTCGCCCATATCGGCCCCAGTTGAGCCTAGAAGGCTGGCTGCCGCGGCCGCAGCCGCTGGTGTCGGCGATGTAGGCGACGGTACTGCCGCAGCCGCAGCAGCCGCCGCCGATGCAGCTTCGGGACTAGCCGTGACGCTACTGCCGTCCCAGTCAAGTGTAACACAGAGGACCTTGGCAATGCAAGGCAGGATTTTTTGCAATGCTACTGACACTGCTGCTAGATTACAAAACATGTTTCATTAACTACTCATATATAGTTATATCTTTGACTATTACCCAATTAAATATTACAGGTAAAATATTGGTCTTTATCCATTACCCAGTTCTAGATTACAGGTAAAATGATAGAATCTTTATCCATTACCCAGTTCTAGATTACAGGTAAAATTATAGAATCTTTATCCATTACCCAGTTCTAGATTACAGGTAAAATCATAGAATCTTTATCCATTACCCAGTTCTAGATTACAGGTAAAATTATAGAATCTTTATCCATTACCCAGTTCTAGATTACAGGTAAAATTATAGAATCTTTATCCATTACCCAGTTCTAGATTACAGGTAAAATGATAGAATCTTTATCCATTACCCAGTTCTAGATTACAGGTAAAATCATAGAATCTTTATCCATTACCCAGTTCTAGATTACAGGTAAAATTATAGAATCTTTATCCATTACCCAGTTCTAGATTACAGGTAAAATTATAGAATCTTTATCCATTACCCAATTCTAGATTACGGGTAAAAGTATAGAATCTTTATCCATTACCCAATTCTAGATTACAGGTAAAATTATAGAATCTTTATCCATTACCCAGTTCTAGATTACAGCTAAAATTATAGAATCTTTATCCATTACCCAGTTCTAGATTACAGGTAAAATTATAGAATCTTTATCCATTACCCAATTCTAGATTACAGCTAAAATTATAGAATCTTTATCCATTACCCAGTTCTAAATTACAGCTAAAATTATAGAATCTTTATCCATTACCCAGTTCTAGATTACAGGTAAAATTTATCAGTTACCCAGTTCTAGATTACAGGTAAAATTATAGAATCTTTATCCATTACCGAGTTCTAGATTACAGGTAAAATTATAGAATCTTTATCCATTACCCAGTTCTAGATTACAGGTAAAATTATAGAATCTTTATCCATTACCGAGTTCTAGATTACAGGTAAAATTATAGAATCTTTATCCATTACCGAGTTCTAGATTACAGGTAAAATTATAGAATCTTTATCCATTACCGAGTTCTAGATTACAGGTAAAATTATAGAATCTTTATCCATTACCGAGTTCTAGATTACAGGTAAAATCATAGAATCTTTATCCATTACCGAGTTCTAGATTACAGGTAAAATCATAGAATCTTTATCCATTACCCAGTTCTAGATTACAGGTAAAATTATAGAATCTTTATCCATTACCGAGTTCTAGATAACAAGGTAAATTACATACTCAACAATCTAGTTTTTAAATGTAACAAAAACCCTAAAAGTCAATCAATCAAACTGATTTCCAGTCACAGACCTGTAGAGCGACTTCAACCAATGGTTCCAGACTATCGTTAAACATCAGATGATTGTAGGGCACGCCATAGCCAATAGGATCATAGGCACAGACGGTGTTCAATAAAGAAGTGAACAAAGGCAAGGCGTGCCGATTTTCGGTGCTAGTAAAATAGGCGATCCATCGATTAGGCTGCGTATGGGCCTCGCTACTAGGCAGGTACATTGTCTCCGAGAAACAGGTGAGCAATAGTTTTAGAATCTCAGTTCTGTGACTATCGTAGATAGCGTTGCGAACCGGGTTGCTAGCGAAGCCAACACCTGCCTGCCAGATGTACTCGCAACTGTCTATGGTGTTAAGATCCTCCGGATTGTCCTGCGAATGCGTGTAGAGAGATCTGGAGTTGAAATCCCAGCATGAGCTGGGGTAGAATTCTGGGTGGATTTTCACAGTGAGAGTGTACACTGACTGACGATGAGAAAGTCAGGGCAGATGTACATACCTGTTTTAAGTGGATCATTTTTAATTGGTCATTATCATAAAGGCTTAAATTAAAGTCACTATTGATATACTGAGGTCAAAACTTTGAAAAAATACCTAATTGATTTACTCCGACTCACTACATGCTACTTACCCGCTAATCTAAAGTAGTGTATTACAAACCGATAAATATTGACTTTTTTAACAATAGAAAAATGAGACCGAGAGAAAAAAAAAGTCAAGTAAAACGCAGAATAACGAAACACTAAATATTAGACCAACATTGCATATGAGAACAAAAAAGCATTGCAAAAATAACTTCTGAAGTCCGTGTTACCAATAAATTGCTTAAACAATTAAAAAAACCATGTCGCCTTACAAGATTAGGATGAGCACATGCCTAAGGAATAGAAAAATATAAGTCTAAATTCTCTTTTTCAACACAAAAATCATACGTAATCTTTTCTTACAGAAGTGAAAAAAGATGGAAAAAGAAAAAAAATAGTAACTTACAGGGCCGGCTTTCTTAGCAGACAGGACAGTGAAGTCCGGACAGAATAGCAAATCCTAGAATTATGAATTTGATTTTACATATAATTTAGAATCTGTGCGAAACTAAAAATTATTAAGGTAAATAAATCTGAACTTACACAGAGAGCGGCAACCAAAGTTTGAGCTAGTGGCGGACAATTGGCCTAAAAAACAGTTTTAGAAAATATTATTTATATTTTATTTTATAAATGCTAAGATCAATCTAAAAATCAATCAGCATTATTATAAACCCCTAATTTAAAACTGGAGCTTTTCCTAACACTGAATTCAACACATTAGTTCCCGATTCAAAACAGGAATTTTCCCTTATCCTAAATTTAGGACAGACATTCTTCCTAATCCCTAATTAAAGACAGGCATTCTCCCTAAACCCTAATTTAGGACAGGCATTCTCCCTAATCCCCAGTTTAGGAAAGGCATTCTCCTAATCCCCAATTAAAGACAGGCATTCTCCCTAATTCTAAATTAAAGACAGGCATTCTCCCTAATCCCCAGTTTAGGAAAGGCATTCTCCTAATCCCCAATTAAAGACAGGCATTCTCCCTAATCCCAAATTAAAGACAGGCATTCTCCCTAATCCCCAGTTTAGGAAAGGCATTCTCCTAATCCCCAATTAAAGACAGGCATTCTCCCTAATCCCAAATTAAAGACAGGCATTCTCCCTAATCCCCAGTTTAGGAAAGGCATTCTCCTAATCCCCAATTAAAGACAGGCATTCTCCTAAATCCCAAATTAAAGACAGGCATTCTCCCTAATCCCAAATAAAAGACAGGCATTCTCCCTAATCCCAAATTAAAGACAGGCATTCTCTCTAATCCCAAATTAAAGACAGGCATTCTCCCTAATCCCCAATTAAAGACAGGCATTCTCCTAAATCCCAAATTAAAGACAGGCATTCTCTCTAATCCCCAATTAAAGACAGGCATTCTCTCTAATCCCAAATTAAAGACAGGCATTCTCTCTAATCCCCAATTAAAGACATGCATTCTCCCTAATCCCCAATTAAAGACAGACAATCTCCCTAATCCTAAATTAAAGACAGGCATTCTCCCTAATCCCAAATTAAAGACAGGCATTCTCCCTAATCCCAAATTAAAGAGAGGCATTCTCCCTAATCCCAAATTAAAGACAGGCATTCTCCCTAATCCCAAATTAAAGACAGGCATTCTCCCTAATCCCAAATTAAAGACAGGCATTCTTTCTAATTCAAAATTTAAATAGTAATTGTTTTACAAATAATTTCAACAAAAGAACATTCATTATTCTTCCAGGACCCAGATGACTGTTTAGAACAATGGTCTCACCTCGTCGCGTTCTCCGCCCTGATGCTGCGGACTCCAGAAGAATGTGATCCAGTCCGGCTCCTCGAAGATGTAGGGAAGTATGCGAGTTAGCAGACGGATGCAGTTCAGGGCTGCGGAACAGTTGCGAAACAAGTTGCGAAAGATAAATTAGCACTGAATATGTCATTTTTTGTATTTATATCTAGGTCTGTCTCTGAATCTCACCTGAATCTGCCCACAAAGAATCTGAATCTCACCTGAATCTGCCCCTATGGAATCTAAATACCACCTAAATTTACTCCCCATAGAATCTAAATACCACCTAAATCTATCCCCATAGAATCTAAATACCACCTAAATCTATCGCCATAGAATCTAAATACCACCTAAATCTACCCCCATAGAATCTAAATACCACCTAAATCTATCCCCATAGAATCTAAATACCACCTAAATCTATCCCCATAGAATCTAAATACCACCTAAATCTATCCCCATAGAATCTAAATACCACCTAAATCTATCCCCATAGAATCTAAATACCACCTAAATTTGCCCCCATAGAATCTAAATACCACCTAAATTTACCCCCCCCCTTAGAATCTACATACCACCTAAATTAACCCCCAATAGAATCTAAATACCACCTAAATTTACCCCCCATAGAATCTAAATACCACCTAAATTAACCCCCAATAGAATCTAAATACCACCTAAATTTACCCCAATAGAATCTAAATACCACCTAAATTTACCCCAATAGAATCTAAATACCACCTAAATCTATCCCCATAGAATCTAAATACCACCTAAATCTATCCCCATAGAATCTAAATACCACCTAAATATATCCCAAAGAATCTAAATACCACCTAAATATACCCCCATAGAATCTAAATACCACCTAAATATATCCCCATAGAATCTAAATACCACCTAAATATATCCCATAGAATCTAAATACTACCTAAATATACCCCCATAGAATCTAAATACTACCTAAATATATCCCCATAGAATCTAAATACTACCTAAATATATACCCATAGAATCTAAATACCACCTAAATCTATCCCCATAGAATCTAAATACCACCTAAATATACCCCCATAGAATCTAAATACCACCCAAATATATCCCATAGAATCTAAATACTACCTAAATATACCCCCATAGAATCTAAATACTACCTAAATATACCCCCATAGAATCTAAATACTACCTAAATCTATCCCCATAGAATCTAAATACCACCTAAATCTATCCCCATAGAATCTAAATACCACCTAAATCTACCCCCATAGAATCTAAATACCACCTAAATCTATCCCCATAGAATCTAAATACCACCTAAATCTATCCCCATAGAATCTAAATACCACCTAAATCTATCCCCATAGAATCTAAATACCACCTAAATCTATCCCCATAGAATCTAAATACCACCTAAATTTGCCCCCATAGAATCTAAATACCACCTAAATTTACCCCCCCTTAGAATCTACATACCACCTAAATTAACCCCCAATAGAATCTAAATACCACCTAAATTTACCCCCCATAGAATCTAAATACCACCTAAATTAACCCCCAATAGAATCTAAATACCACCTAAATTTACCCCAATAGAATCTAAATACCACCTAAATTTACCCCAATAGAATCTAAATACCACCTAAATCTATCCCCATAGAATCTAAATACCACCTAAATCTATCCCCATAGAATCTAAATACCACCTAAATATACCCCCATAGAATCTAAATACCACCTAAATGTATCCCATAGAATCTAAATACTACCTAAATATACCCCCATAGAATCTAAATACTACCTAAATATATCCCCATAGAATCTAAATACTACCTAAATATATCCCTATAGAATCTAAATACCACCTAAATATATCCCATAGAATCTAAATACCACCTAAATATACCCCCATATAATCTAAATACTACCTAAATATATCCCCATAGAATCTAAATACCACCTAAATATATCCCCATAGAATCTAAATACCACCTAAATTTACCTCCCATAGAATCTAAATACCACCTAAATATATCCCATAGAATCTAAATACCACCTAAATATACCCCCATAGAATCTAAATACCACCTAAATCTATCCCCATAGAATCTAAATACCACCTAAATATATCCCATAGAATCTAAATACTACCTAAATATACCCCCATAGAATCTAAATACTACCTAAATATATCCCCATAGAATCTAAATACTACCTAAATATATACCCATAGAATCTAAATACCACCTAAATCTATCCCCATAGAATCTAAATACCACCTAAATATACCCCCATAGAATCTAAATACCACCTAAATATATCCCATAGAATCTAAATACTACCTAAATATACCCCCATAGAATCTAAATACTACCTAAATATATCCCCATAGAATCTAAATACTACCTAAATATATCCCCATAGAATCTAAATACCACCTAAATCTATCCCCATAGAATCTAAATACCACCTAAATTTACCCCCCATAGAATCTAAATACCACCTAAATCTATCCCCATAGAATCTAAATACCACCTAAATTTACCCCCATAGAATCTAAATACCACCTAAATCTATCCCCATAGAATCTAAATACCACCTAAATTTACCCCCTATAAAATCTAAATACCACCTAAATCTATCCCCATAGAATCTAAATACCACCTAAATCTATCCCCATAGAATATAAATACCACCTAAATTTACCCACAAAGAATTAGAATCTCACCTGAATCTACCCCAATCAATTAGAATCTCACCTAAATTGAATCTACCCCACAGAATCTAGATCTCTCCTAAATCTACAACCAGAGAATCTAAATCTTACCTTAATCTCACCTGAACCTAGTCTCTAAAAATCGAAATCTCGCCTGAGTTCAAAAGAAGACACACAGAGAGAATTCGAAGATAAAGCCAAATAAATTTTAGCCCCACAGACTAACCTGTCTGCTGCTCCTTTTGTGTGTGATAAGAAGTCTCAGCAATGCTGACCAGTTTCTCCACAGCCTTATAGCACAGAGTGGCCAAATTTGATGGCGACTCTTCGCGTAGAGCACGAATTTCGGCAGCGGGTATTAGGATAAAGATATCCTGCATGGTGGTCTCAAACTCGCTCCAGAATTGATCCCAGAAGTCATTGTCTGCTGCTTCTACAGGCTATGAAATTTATATTAATGAGATGGATTTCTTTGTAAGCTCTGTTTAAAAACGAATTTTCTATTAGCATTAGTTATGGTTACTGTATTACTCATTACTTTACTACAAACATGAAGTAAATAAATGTATACATAAATAAAACTTTACATTTAAATTACGAATGTATATATAGCATTAAGCATTATCTTAGAGTTGCTTGCAAGGATAATTTTTAAAGTACACTGCACATGTCCATGGACTTAGGGTAAAAACTCCAATAGCATCAGCCTAGATTACGGCTACTAGCGGAATTGGAGTTAGAATGCGCATATTGCAGCAAATAAGTTATTCCTTGTTATTTATTGGACTAATTTAATTTTATCTGAAATCCTAGACCTACTATGGTCAAATTTTTCCAATGGGTGTGGTATAAGTCACATAGATTTTTACTTTTTATTATTTCACATTGACTGCTTAGTTAGGAATTAGCAAGTTATAAGGGTCCTACAGGCTGCAGTAATTCCAACATTGAAAATTTTGTCTGTATATGCAATTCTATCAAATTTGTAATATTATTAAATGCAATGAATATTGTCCATTGTAGTGGAGCCCTATTGGAATATCTGCAAAATCAAGCAGATGTGCAACAGGGCAGGGATGGGACAAATAATCTGATAATAAGTATTCCAATCAAATTTACCAAATTAATTGTTTTATAGAGCTCAATTTTCATTGCAACCAATCAAAGCAAAGATCTTTTAACTACTTATTCATTGCATAAAGTTTTACACATTTCAGATTTCTCAGGACCTAGTAAAACATAAAAGAATTTGTGGGAAATCAATGAAAAAAATGCTAAAACCTAGTCCCTAGCAACATAACATAAGCAAACTGACATGTGAAAATTTTGCAAATTTGTAAGTACCAATAGTGCACACCTTACAAAAGTTTGTGATAGTTCTGGTGATTTCCAGAGCCTAAATAGGTAATCTCCTGAAAATGCTAACCAACTGCTCTTCAATGAATTGAACATAGGAATGTTCTAATGTGGTACCTTATCATTAAATAACATTGTCAATGAACTAAAGCCTGTTTACATGTATAAACATTTTTATTTCTATTTCTATATAAATAAATATATATTTGCTTCTCTTACAAACAAACTTATAACTTATGCATGACAAATAAGATTAAGAAATATAGTTTCCTACAAAATTTTCAGTTTGTTAATAATCTATATGCAAAATATGAAGTATTAGAATCAGTTGCTCTTCATATTTATCACATCCAAACAACAGAGATAGACTTAGTGTGCAACAAGCCCCTTCATTTTACCAAGATATGCGACAAGCATTAACTAAGAATTGCACAAAAAATTAAAGAGATAGTAATGTAATTCTCTGAGTGTGACAAGTATGACATGTTTTAAAAAAAATACAATTGACAGGTGTCCCAAAAATGTCATGTATTCCAATAGGGTTGTGGAAAGCAATTTATTTAATCAAATAGTGCTGCAAATGAAAAAATGATGCAGATACAAAAAAGACTATACATACTTTAGTCTCAATCATGATAGCTATACACCATAAGAAATTCTTCATTTTATACCAAATTATGCCAAGTACAAAACTAGCTACAAAGCTTACTGCCAAATTTAAATTCTAATCAAAAAAGGATGCCCAGAATTGAAAAAATGTGCAACATGGTAAGTTTGAATAGCATTTTAAACAATTGTTCAAAGTTATAACTAGAAAACATGAAAAAAACTAGAATTCTTTACATTGTGATTAAAAAGAAACAAAGAGCAAAATGTAAACAATTGATTAAATATATGGTAAGAAATTGTTTAAAAAATCTAAAAGTTACCTAAAGTTTGTTCATTTACTTTACGTTCGGATCCTAGACACTTCCTCATCTTACAACTTTGTCATCTTACAACTTCGTCATCTACTTGGAAAGTAGGACACTATGTCATCCAGCCAATTGGCATGCTTTAAAGTTTGGTCAGTTCGTCATCTACTAATATAAATAACAAGCAATCAAGTTCGTCATCAATAAAGTGAGGGTGGGGTGGTGGGGCAGAGGTGTGAACATATTTCACACTCTAAATTGTAAAAAAGGTGTCAAAACTGATTTCATTAAGATCATTAACATTCATTAAAAGTTGAAAGATAGGTGCCAACACGATGTGAAGAGGGGTGGGGAAGGGTGGTTCTGTTCTAACTATGAAAACTTTTGTTTTATAGATGACAAAGTGTCCACAAGTCTAAGTCTCTTTGTCATCCACCCTCTGAGATATTGGACAGATTATCATCTGGATGACGAAGTTATAAGATGACGAAGTGTCCAGGTACCCTTTACTCTATATCAGCATTGCACAAATTGTAACAAAAACTGTACTAATAAATGACTACTTTCTAAATATATCCATACCTCTGCAACATAAATTTATGCAATTTTTTCTTTGACACTTTTGACACAAGCACCAGCACCATTTTGGCATTAAAATTTTATGCCAGATATTTTTTTAGCTTAAACTACATGACCTGGACTATAGAACACATAAACATGTCAGAAATACTATTTAGCTTACAGTTTTACCCTATAAACGATAAAAAGAAACAATGTTTCAGATGCCAAAGTGCCTCAAAAATCAAACTACAGTACAGGGCGTGTCATACAGTACAGTAGGCCTACATATTGAAATTTTTGCTTTACATTTAGTAGCTAGTTTTACTGGAAATTATGACAAGCAATAGCTTGCATAATTTTTATGACCAAAGAATATAAAAAAGCAAGTATGAGATTTTTTACCTGTGTTCTTGTTGTGAGTTGAATCACAGCTTTTCTGTAGTTAAGCTTTGTGTTTTCATTTCCCATTTTCGATCTATGAAATCGTTAAAAATTTAATTAAATACAGAACTTTTGTGTTCATAAAATGTGAAGGAGGAGAGGAATTTTTCTAAATCGTTAAAATGGCTAGCCTAATGTATTTGTTGCAGAAAATAATAATTACTTTCGCTGCTACTCGCTCGCTATCGAATTCCGTCTTGTTATTGCCAAAAAGTTAAAATCAGGCGTCAGATAATTTTCCTAGAACTTGTTTAAAAAGTGGTAAGAATAACAAAACAGTTTATAAACGAGTTGTTCTTGACGTTTTAAGAAATAAACGTAGTGGGCCTAATATAAAGTGCACTTATAGGAAACCAAGTAACTTACTCAGTACTATGTTAATATATTTTGCGTTATTTGCACGGAAGTGTTATGTTTTTTCTGTGTCTTAGCTAGTATAATAGTACTAAATTAAGATAAGGCCAGTAAATTATCATTTAAAAATTCAGTGCAAGGACAAGGGGGTGAGTGGCAGAGCGGTCTAACGCGTTTGCTTCTCGCAACAAGGTTCCTATATAAGCAGGATTTTGAAATATTCGACGGAGAGAAGGCTTGTGGGATTATCATGCAATTAACGCGCTTATCAATCCCACCAAAGACAAGACATTTGATACTACAGTCCTTGCTCCAAGGCACAGGGAAAGTGTACACTTGCCTGACAACCAGAAAGTCAGGGCACACCAACCTGTGCAGTGATATGATCGCGTATGCCTGCGAACGGTATCTCAAGGACTCGGAGAGTACAGTAAACACTCATTGTGGTCCTTGCAGTATCCACAAGAGTGCGTGTACGGGTGCTCTGGAGTCAGCGAAATGGGCAGAATTTCCTTCTGTAATTATAATTAGTTTAATTTTGGTTCAAGAACTAACCACCCTAACTAATGCGCTTAGCCTAAGTATAATAATTTAGGCAGCTGAATGTTTATTTCTAAGCATTGTCTTATCACTTGAACTGTTTACGTAAATTGGAAAATAAATCTAGGTAATAAAAGTAAACTTTAGCAGTTATTTAAAATAAAAGAAGATTATCAATCCTGCTTTAAAGCTGTGTACAAGAATTTGAATAATTTTTCTAGCTGTTAAAACGCTATACTGCGAAACAAATGTGTTAAATATTTAAACATGAGCATTTTCAAAGAAAAGCAAAAACCACGAAAACTGCAGTATCCGCCAGTATGTTATAATTCGAGATCTGTATGATGTTGCAAACCTTCTTCATGCATTATAACTGATTTTATTATAGCTGATTATACTTATCTGTATAAAATAGTACAATCTTAAGATTTTCTTAGATTTGTCTCATATAAAAAATAATTGGCAATGTCCAACTTGTAATTTGAACAATGTTTATATCTATTATAGGTCAGCAAAATTAGAAAATCTTAATTAAAAGTAGTTCATGCATACCTATGTATCTAAAAATGATCCTCACAGAGTTATTATACCTATTACGGTTTCTCTTACAAGCTTGAGCATAAATGGCCAATTGGGTTTGTAGTGTTTAATTTGAAGTTTTTTATCACATACTTAATCAGTATATAAAGTTTTGTGAATGAATTTTAAATATTATCTAATTATCAAGAGAACTTGAAAGAACATATATAATCTTAATATATTATATTACCGATGTAGAAAGAGCAAATAAAACATTGAATATGTTAGTTATAGAAAGTAAAATACTATTTCTCAAATGGAAAACTGATTTTCAATGGGCCTTCTAATACGAGTAACAGGCAGTTGTTTCTGCCATATTATTGCTTTGCTAAATTTTGTAACATTTTAAATTAACTATTTTTAGCAACTTTTTTGATGATACAAATTTTAACTATCATTTCAGCTCAAATAAATCAAGTGTTAAACTGCAAAAAACTGGGATGATTACAAACATATCTGACAGTGCTAGTCTATCAATTGTATTGACATTAGTGGCTTTTGCATGCATCTGCTTAGTTGGTCTGCTCATTTTTCAATGCACATCTTGCTGCTCACAGACAGATTTGTACAAGGTTTGTCGAAACTTTTTGTGATTTAACATTGAACGTATGCAGATTCTAAATATATTTCTTGTTTTCTTTTTAGAACTTTGTACTGGAAGGTGAATTTAATCAGAGCACAGAGTCTCATGTTGCCTCCGTTGGAGCATATTCGAATGATCCTGGTCGAACCATGGCTGAATTTGGTATGCTACCGCCGCCAAACGAGGCATCAATGTCCATAACTGATGAAACTATTCGACCGAGCAGTAGCTCATTCAACGACCTGGCTGCTATTGTTCAGCAGAAGCCAGAAAATTTTCTGCGACCAAGAATTCGACTGCGTTTTGAATTACTGCCAAAATCGTCCGGTGTTATTTTGTGTTAGTTAATATCAATGCAACTAATATTTTTCCAGTTTTTAGAAAGTCGATAACTCGATCGATAATTGAGATAACTCAATCTTTAATCGATAACTTGATCGATAATTGAGATAACTCAATCTTTAATCGATAACTCGATCGATAATTGAGATAACTCAATCTTTAATCGATAGCTCGATCGATATTTTGATTATCGATAACTCGATGTTCGATCATGTTCAGCGTCAAAAGATATTCTCATTTTCATCACCCTAATCTGCAGTTCCTAATCTGCTCCATATGGATCGAAAGCATTTGTTCTTCCTGAGCGAACTTGGCCAAGCCTGGTTTGGTCCAGTCATCGATGCCGAGTGCAATCGCTACGGCGAGACGCTCCGTTCCAAAGTGATTGTTCGACTATTGTCCAATAAAGCTTCCGTTGATTTGGCCGAAAAAGATCGTTTGCACTTTTTGGCAGATATTCAAGCCTATAAAGAATGCGTCGATCCTTGCGTGCTGAAACTATTGGGATTGTGTACAACAGCTGACCCCTATCTGGCCGTCATGGAGGCCACCTTGGTTAGTAGTATTGCTATAAAAATCATTCAATCATTATAATGATAGGTATTATTGAAATCACGGAAAATGTATTTTGGTCCTAGTCCCTACTAACTTATCTCAATTTCTCCCCTGTCTCATCTCTCCCCTGTCTCTACTCCCCCCTGTCTCTACTCTCCCCTGTCCCTACTCTCCCCTGTCTCATCCCTCCCCTGTCTCATCTCTCCCCTGTCTCATCTCTCCCCTGTCTTATCTCTCCCCAGTTTCAACTCTCCCCTGTCTCATCTCTCACCTGTCTCTACCCCCCTGTCTCTACTCTCCCCTGTCTCATCTCTCCCCTGTCTCATCTCTCACCTGTCTCTACCCCCCTGTCTCTACTCTTCCCTGTCTCATTTCTCCCTGTCTCATCTCTCCCCTGTCTTATCTCTCCCCAGTTTCATCTCTCCCGTCTCATCTCTCCCCTGTCTCATCAATCCCCTGTCTCATTTCTCCATGTCTTATCTCTCCCCTGTCTCATCTCTCCCCTGTCTTATCTCTCCCCAGTTTCATCTCTCCCCTGTCTCATCTCTTACCTGTCTCATCTCTCACCTGTCTCATCTCTCCCCTGTCTCATCTCTCCCCTGTTTCATCTCTCCCCTGTCTCATTTCTCCCCTGTCTCATCTCTCCCCTGTCTCATCTCTCACCTGTCTCATCTCTCCCCTGTCTCATCTCTCCCCTGTCTCATGTATCCGAAGAACTGCAGTCTTTGTTTGGCTACATGAATAAATCAGCGACTTAGTAAGGAAGTTATCTTTCGTTTCGTTAACCAATCCAGACTGATCTGAAGACCTATTTGCGCTCGCTTCTCACCGACGGCGGTCACCGTTCGCTCGAGGACTCGCTGACACTCAAATTCGCTTCTCAAGCCTGCCGCGGCCTGGCTGTGCTGCACGAGAAAGGCTTCGTCTATCAGGATATTGGAGCTAGGAATTGTCGACTGACGGAGTCTCTGGTGCTGAAGATTGGCGATTACGGCTGTACAGAAACGGAGCACAGTGTTGGTGGATTAATTGACTCATGAACAAGATTATTGTTTCAGATTTTTAGATCCGAAGGATCTTTTAGACCATTAGCTTCGAGATCGTGAACTCCCTTATCCTCAGTAAAATTATACGAACTCTCACCGCCCCAGGTCTATCATCTCATCTGGGGCGTAACTAACTCAGGTTATATTTCCCAAATCCCAAGATCCTCAGGTTAGGATTCCTAAATCATAAGTTCTTCAGATTAGGATTTCCAATTCCCTAGATCCTCAGGTAAGGATTCCCAAATCCCTAGATCCTCTGGTTGCGATTCCCAAATCAATAGATCCTCAGGTTAGGATTCCCCAAATCTCTCACATTAGGATTCCTAAATCTCCCAGATTTGGATTCCCCGAATCTCCCAGAATATGATTCCCCAAATCTCCCAGATTAGGATTCCCCAAATCTCCCAGATTAGGATTCCCCAAATCTCCCAGATTAGGATTCCCCAAATCTTTCAGATTATGATTCCCCAAATCTCTCAGATTAGGATTCCCCAAATCTCCCAGATTAGGATTCCCCAAATCTTTCAGATTATGATTCCCCAAATCTCTCAGATTAGGAATCCCCAAATCTCCCAGATTAGGATTCCCCAAATCTCCCAGATTAGGAATCCCCAAATCTCTCACATTAGGATTCCCCAAATCTTTCAGATTAGGATTCCCCAAATCTCTCAGATTAGGAATCCCCAAATCTCCCAGATTAGGATTCCCCAAATCTACCAGATTATGGTTCCCCAAATCTCCTAGATTAGGAATCCCCAAATCTCCCAGATTAGGATTCCCCAAATCTCTCAGATTAGGAATCCCCAAATCTCCCAGATTAGGAATCCCCAAATCTCCCAGATTAGGATTCCCCAAATCTCCCAGATTAGGAATCCCCAAATCTCCCAGATTAGGAATCATCCCAAATCTCCCTTGTCCTCCGCTTTAGCTTCCCAATACCGCAGTGGTCCTCTGATTAGAATTCCTAAACCCCATAATACTAATTTGTTTATCATTTTTCTACATTTTTAGGAAGATTATGTCACCGTAGGAGATCAGCTGGTACCGCTGCGTTGGCTAGCTCCAGGTAATTTCGCGCAGAACAATGACAGCGGAGAACTTGCTGTGGTTGACCATTCGATCCGGACGAATATTTGGTGAGTGAAAAATTGCTACCTTTGTTAAATCCGGCATTGAGGGACTTCATATTAACGTCGGGAAAATTCATTAACACTAACTCGAACTCAGGTCACTAGGGGTCCTACTTCTCGAGCTGTGCAGTATGGCTAGGCAACCGCTAATTAGTTACACCGACGATCAGCTGTTAAATCAACTGGCAACCAGCTTGTCAAATTCGAATTTGGATTCATTTTTAATCGATGCTCTCAAATTGGACGCCGAAAGATGCGCTTGTCAGCACAGCACCAACAGTCAGCTATGGAAGATGTGAGCTCATGGTGTTACAGATCTGTTGATTACCTGTTAGACACTGTTACTGTGAACTGTTAGATATTCACTCTATGACCTGTTAGACTCTGATACCATGACCTGTTAGATACTGATACTATGACCTGTTAAACACTGGTACTATGACCTGTTAGACACAAAAACTATGACCTGTTAGACACTGACTCAATGACCTGTTAGACACTGACTCAATGACCTGTTAGACACTGATACCATGAACTGTTAGACACTGACTCAATGATCTGTTAGACACTGACTCAATGACCTGTTAGACACTGACTCAATGACCTATTAGACACTGACTCAATGACCTGTTAGACACTGACTCAATGACCTGTTAGACACTGATACAATGACCTGTTAGACACTATCACTATGAGCTGCTATTGTTAGACACCAAGGCTATGACCTGTTGAACGCTAAAGCCGTGACTGTTAGACACTGTTTGAGAGCACTGTGTCTACTGACTAGCTACTGACACAAGACGCAAGAAACTACTGACAATACTGACTGACAATATGACATTGTTATAGGCACGAGCTGCGCAATATTTGTTGGAGCACCGCTGATCGACTAACAGCCAGCGAGCTTTTTGACAACCTAGATCGTCTCTTTAAAGTGGCTTTGTCTTCAACTACTGCCAGTAGTAAGCGAGCACAATTGACTCTTGAAAGTTCCGCCAGTCCCGACTGGGCTTTCTCGGCTGGAACAGCTGGCATCGAATCGATGAACAGTATTGACAACTGAATCGGTTTTGTTTTACGCAAAATTTTCAGATTTTGTCCGCTTATTTATATTGGCCAATCGAAAACGCATCCAATCCATGCGAAAATGTGCATGCGAATCAGTCATTTTACGAGTCTTACAAGCTTTAATCACACACCTTACTGTGCTATTTAATATCCTCGATCCTTTTTTCTCTGCTTATTTTTGAATTAATCTAGTTGCTTCTCCAAAATCAATCCAATTGATCCAGCGAATTTAAACTGTATCACGTCTATCCTGTAACGATCCCAATGTACACTGGCTTCCATCCACCTCACTCCATACCCTACTGCTATGTACATTGCCTCGAATCAAGCTCGCTCCCATACCCTACTGCTATGTACATTGCCTCGAACCAACCTCACTCCTATACCCTAACTTTATGTACATTGCCTCGAACCAACCTCACTCCCATACCCTACTGCTATGTACATTGCCTCGAACCAACCTCACTCCTATACCCTAATGTTATGTACATTGCCTCACACCCACCTCACTCGCATAAACTAATGCTAAGTACATTGCCTCACACCCACCTCACTCCCATACCCCGCCACAATTAACTTATTACCAATCCCAATACTAATTGACATTTTGTGTTTAAGTTTTTACCTATTATTTGTTTTTACCTTTTCAGTCATAATTTTCTATATGACTTTCTTTTCTTTTTCTTTATGGTTTCTTATTTCTTCACACTTCTCGGCAATATTAAATGATTGCGCAATGACCAAGCTTAAAATTTACAAGTCTTCCTGAATTACATTCCAAAATGATTTTGTGCCTTGCCAGTCTATTTACATGTCTATTTCACAGTGATATTTATACTGCTAAATATTAAGATTTTTTATTTAATCCGTTTTTCATAAACTGTCTTCCATAAAACGGTTTTTGTCGTGTTTTCAAGTATTTCGTACCTACAATGTGTCGACCTAATATAAATGAACTAGCTATAATTTGTTGTTTTATATATTTTAAGTTCTAATTTCCAAAAAAACTTTCCTTGATTGTCAGTTGGAACATTTTTGCTTTTTGATGCAATCAGTTTTAAAAGACTTATTTTCAGCAGTATTTTGATTTTTAATACAGAATGATTCTTTGAATTCTGTTGGATTAATTATATTGATGGTTAATTAATCAGTTATACATTACATTCTTTAATTGTTTCAATTGTTTTAATCCAAGAAAACAAGCAAATAAAGAAGACACTGAAGTGCATATATTTTAAGAATTGAATTTTATATTCTTTCTTTTTCAATATTAATTTTCGCCTTTCATTTCTACAGCCTGTTTTATTTTCTCTAATGGCATGGCGAATACTAGGAAAGTGGGCGCAGAGACTGCCTACACTACTGCACAGATTTAAAACAGTAGTAATATAATAAGTAGTGAGTAGCGCTTGATGCTATCGGAAAATGTTGCACTTCTACGAAAATGGATCAAACGATGGCTTTTTAAATATGATAATAGACAACTCTTAGATCCTACCCTATTGTGTCTAAATTGATTAGATGATAGCAGAAATATTACAAGGAGTGCTGTGCTAACTTAACTAAAGCGTTCAGTGCTTACTAAAAATTGATTAAATTTCAATAGAGCTAAATTGAAATTGACAATGGGCTAGAAGATGTCATTTGAAAAAGTAGGATCAGCTTCACAAAATCGCAGGCCGCAGCATGCCATACTAATATATAAAAAATCAACAAAAAGCACAATTGAAAAAGGTCGAAGACAGCAATAGATTGGAACAAAGAGATCTTAAAATAAAGTAGGTCATATCGTCTTTTTGTCGCTAAACGCAGCTAAACAAAAAAATAAGAAACTACAGGTGTTCAAGCATTGAAGAACTAAAACAAAGTTGTGTTGGTTTCAGATGAAGGATTAGTATGGTACTAAAAAAACAAGCTACACAGAAAATAAAATGCACAAACGCACAATGCCTTAATGAATTGATTGATTTGAAGTCTTTTTTTAATATTTAATCTCTTTTTCTGTCATTCGGGTCGAAAACTGAAGCTGAAAACTGGTAATTATTTCCTAGACAATGAGAAACAATACAACACAATGCAATGCACTGACGGTAGGAAATGAAAGCAGACGATAAGGAAAGAATAGACCTACCTACTAGAACTAGGCACTAATTAGAAATAATATATCAAAATAAAAATTTGTCGGCGTTAAAATGAATTCGAAAGTTTAATGTTAGAAAACTATTTCACCTAGGTACGTAGAAAAAATAGGAAATATGCATAATTTTTTAAGTTTCTGGACTAATAATTCATAGTTGGTATAATTCATAACTAATATTAAACAGTATGTGGAGTCCTTATTAATTAAATTTTATTTAAATAATAAAAAGGAGAGAAGTGAGAAAACTATCTAAGAATCGTTACGCGTTCTGTTTTTGTTAGTTTTGAAGACAATTTAGCAAAACAATTCATTTTAAACAATGTCCGACGCACACTACACACACAGCCTAGACCATCAGAAACACCTACGAAAATAAACAAAACTGATGAACAAAGAAATAAATAAATGTTTGCACAGGGATAATTTCATAATCTCTAGATATTTTCCATTTGAAAATGTAAGGAAAAACCTTAGAAGCCAAAAACCGTTTGAAAAAAAGGAAGAAAAAAAATATAAAATTTCAATTCAAAGCAATACAATTCTAACGGGTTGGTTACTAAACTAGCCGAATATTAGTACTCAGTTCAGTAGACAGTTTGAGCAATGATTGAGCAACTAAAAAGGCTTTGGTATCTATAATTAGCTTCTTATATCATTAAAAAAATAAGAAATCATGGCTCAATTTTACGACAGAAATGACAACTAATGCACTGAACAGCCGTATGTTTATTTTTATGTAAATCCCTTCGATTTGTTAATGTCTCCGACCCTGTAAAACATTCGGCTGCTTCTTCGGCGGGTTTTTTGTGCAAAATAGGAGTGGAATCTACCGAAATCCCCCCTATCTCGCAAGAGTTAAAGAAACCACCCAGGAAGCAGCCGATGTAACCGTAAATTGTGCGGAAACCGCCGAAGAATCACCCGAACCAGTGGCCCATGGGACAACCAGAGAATTATTTAAGGGCGATTCCTCGGCGGTTTCTGAGCATGGAATCTTCCGAACTGGAGTATTCTTTGGGTGATTCCATTTCGCCACCAAGAAGCTTCGAGAAAACGCCCAGTTGGGTAGATTCTAAGCATGGAATTATCCGATTGGTATGTTTCCACCGTTCGGCTGTTTCTTTTTCTGGAAACACCGCAGATTCCAACTGGAATCACCCAAAGAAACGTCCCTATTTTTTAGCGGGGAAGGAGGAGTTCAAACGGAAAACGAAAAATTTCCATATTTATTATATCGTGACTCAAACATACGCGCGCAAATTATGAAAGATCGTCGACTACTATTTTTAAACTAAAGGTCAGGAAAACAAATCAAACAAAACGGATTCAAACACTAAAAATGTAATATTACAAAGAAGAATCGATTGTAGCCCACGATAGTAACGAGTGCTTAAATAAACAAAATTGTTAAGAATTAATTTTGAAATCAATCTATTAACCACGATTCTAAAAGACGACATAGTTCAATACCTGAACTTCAAGCAGACATTGTAACGAATAACAATAAAACTGACAGTAATATTTCCTTGATTAATCCAGCACCTCCTGCTCCAGTTGAATCTTCGAATTGTTATCAGAGTCGCTTTTATCATCGCCACCAGTCGGCGGTTGATCGGCGGCGGCGGCTGACACGGCCGACGGAGCAACCCCTTCAGGCTGCTGCAGGTCGGCGATGGAAGCCAAATGAGCTCTAATTTTGTCTAAATCACACGAGCTCAACTGAATGAAGAAGATGCCATTGACCAGATTCAGCGTCTCCAACAGGTTGCCAAGATTCGGCGTCTGAATCTGCAGCGGACAGAGGGCGGCGCCCTTTTTACCGGCCTGGAGATCGCGCACGCGTTTCTCGAACACCACAGCCTGGCGTGTGAGATGGGTGACGCAGTCGAACGACTCCTTGGTGCGTTCGTTCTCTTCGCCTAGGCGATCGCGATAGATGGCGTAGCACTCCTGCGAGATTGGGGCGCGATTTATCCATTGGTTTGGGATCTGTTCAGGATTTCAGCTAATCCGTACAGGGAGGCTGTGAAAAAACGGTCATAGAGTGAATGACCCTATAGAGAAAAGGGTCATAATGGACAGGCATAGAGTGAATGACCCTATAGAGAAAACGGTCATAATGGACAGGCATCGAGCGAATGACCCTATAGAGAAAAACGGTCATAATGGATAGTCCTAGAGTGAATGACCCAACGTAGAATGTGGTTATAATGGATCGTCATAGAGTGAATGACCCTATAGAGAAAACGGGTATAATGGATAGTCATAGAGTGAATGACCCAACGGGGAATGTGGTCATAATGTACAGTCATATAGTGACCCACGTTAGAATGACCCAATGGAGAAAACGGTCACAACAAACAGTTCCGTCACAAACAAATGTTAATGTAAAACGAAGCTCACCTTCTCGGCCAGTAGAGCAGCTCGGAAATCAGCTTTGCAACTGTGAGTCCTAGCAATCAGGTGATGACTAAGAGCAGATTTCAGACTGCGCGTGCCATAGAGAAGATTGTTGACACGAAGGGCGCTGCTTAGATACTGCAACGATCGATCCAGATCTTCAACAGCGTGCAGCATCAGGCCAATGTTAGAGTCAATAGTTGGCGTCTCCGGGTGCAACTCGCCGTGGCAGAGCACAGACAGATAGCGACAGCGGTACATCAGGGCCAGGGCGTTGTCAAACTGGCCCAGGGCGAAGGCGTACAGGCCCAGATGAGCATAGTCAGCGGCGGCCTGAGCAGAGTCGATGCCGAACACTTTCTCGCTGATAATGACAGCTTTCTGCTGCTGCTGCAGAGCCAGGCCGTAGTCTCCTAGGAGATAAGACAGCCGGCCTAGTAGGCGCTGACAGCTGGCTGTGTCGCTGTGTACAGGGCCATAGACGGAAGTCAGCAAGTTCAGGCTCTCGCAGATAAGCTCCTGGCCTTCGGTTAGCTGACCGGCGCTGATTCTCTGTTGGCCAATGTGGAACAGCTGATAGGCGTCTGTGGCCTTGGGGTGGACGCACTTCACCTGAAATGCAAAGTTGTCACGAAAACCAGTCATTCTGTTTCGGAGCTATCGTGAAGTAGCCAGTAGGAATTTGAGTACCCCCTGTGGTCTATCCACTGTTAATTATTAAATCTGAAAAGCTATACACGGCTGTACAGTCCATGGACTGTTGGGACGCCACACCCTTAATCACCGCAGTTGTCCTTTAGCAAGTGTCTTGTTAAAGGACAGATTGTTTTAGTTGAGTCGGGAATCGAACCCCAAACCTCTCAGTCTTGAGTTCGACACCCTAAGCACTAGGCTAAAACTGGAAAAGTCTTTCAGATCACGGCAGATTATTGGACATTGCCAAATAATCAAAATAAATATTGAAATCCATTCTCACCACAGGGAATAGGGAGACAATATCGTCCTCCCTGAAGGTCAAGTGCTTTGTAGAATCAAACGAGTACTCGCGCAGGGCCAGCTGAACGCCGACAGTCTGGCAGACTGAGCGCAGCAGTGAATACTTAGAGAGGCTGGCTAGGCGCTGCTCATCCGGTGCCAGGCCGTACAGTCTAGCCAAGCTACGCGAGCAGGCGTTCTCAAACTCATCCAGGCTGCCGATAGATTTGTTGACAAATTCGAAGCTTGACGAGACATAAAAATAGTTTGTGAGCTCTTCGATTAGGCAGCCCCAGAAACTGGAGCTATTGTGCTGCACAAACGCGAGACCCTGCGGGTGCGGAGTAAAGGCGTCTGTTGTTATAAACTGTTGTGACATTCACGGGAGCCAAGCAAAGTCTTGTCTTTGGCTTAGGCATAGCCATTTATGTTCTCCCTCTCTAACACATTGTCCCCTGTATCTACCGCATTCTCCACTGTATCTACCCCATTCTCCTCTATATCAACTCCATTCTCCCCTATATCAACTCCATTCTCCCCTATATCAACTCCATTCTCCCCTATATCTACCACATTCTCCCTATATCTACCACATTCTCACCTATATCTACCTCATTTTCCCCTATATCAACCTTATTCTCCCCTATATCTACCCCATTCCCCCCGATATCAACCCCACTCTCCCCTATATCAACCCCATTCTCCCCTTCAATATTCCATTTTTCCCCAATATCTACCCCATTCTCCCCTTCAATATTCCATTTTTCCCCAATATCTACCCCATTCTCCCCTCAGAGCAAAGAAGAACAAAGAAAGCCTACACAGATATAGGCTTTCTTTCTACAACTTTTAACCCTTCCATTCTTCACTCTTTCTTTGTTCTCCCCTGGGGAGAACTATCTAAAGCTTTATACAGAAGACAGGCATATAATATTTCTGACCTGTTCAAACAGATAGGCATTGCCGTGACTGCTAGCAGACGGAGAAGCCTTCTTCTTAGACTTGCGCCTGACGCGGCCCAACTCCTCGGAGAATAGCGCCGGCTGAGGCACGGGAGCTTGGCTAAATAAACAATTGAGCAGGTGGCAAACTGCCGTAGCCAGATTAGTAGCCTCAACGCCGGCTAATAGGCGACGCCAGACGTGCTTAACAGATCTAACTAGCAGCTGTTGAATAGCCAATGGGAATAAGTACATGCTGGCCCTCTCAGCTGAAGCCTCTGCTGACGACTGCTGCTGCTGTTTCTGAGCCAGTAATTCAGTCTGCAGACGATTAATAAAATGGCCAAGGTAGCGCAAATTGACGCCGTGCGAGTGGAAGGCGCGAACCAGAGCCGGTCCGTCAGCTGGCGCGGTGGCGTGAGTAGCCAGCTCGTGAGTTAGCAGCGGAATCTGATGACCAATCAGGAAGTTGGACGCCTCGTAGAGTAGGTCGACATCAGACTGTAGCTCGGTGGCGGCATATTCGGCGGAGAAGCGGACAGATAGCCTTGATTAGGATTGGGTTTGAAGGGTGGCAAGGATATTAGTCTCATATAGTTTATCTCGTAATAGATGTATCAATTTATCCCGAAAGTGAGTACATTTGGCCGGGGCGAGCAAGCTTTGACTGGTCAAATCATGCGTACATAAAAGGGCTTTGGTTGTGGCTTTGGTTGCACCTTATGAGTCGAGAGCATGTGAACATACATAATAGGCCTATGATTGGCTCTGTTTAGTCGAGAGCATGTGCACATACACAAAAGGCCTCTGATTGGTCGAGAGCATGTGCACATACACAAAAGGCCTTTGATTTTTAGAGTGCATGTGTATACAAAAAGCCTCTGATTGGTCGAGAGCATCTACATACAAGAGCGAACGGGCTCAGATTGGTCCTAAGAATGTGCATATTATGGTGTTGATGGGCTCTGATTGGTTGAGAACCATAATGTACGTCGGTGTGATCAACTAATCAAAGTAATCACCTGGCCAGTGTGACATCGGTATTAAACAGCGGCAGCTGGCCCCTAGCCTCGGCAAAAGCCTGCAACAGTTCGGGTCGCAGGGTGGCCAGCCTGTGCGGATGCCGCATCGGGAACGGAGCCGGCAGTCGAAGCTCCTCGGCGCTAGGCGGCAACGGCAGGTCGGCAGAGTCGGCTAGGAAAGCGACATCCGGCGGAAATAGGCGCAGCAGGTCGAGGAAGTAGAGGCGACTATCCGAGCCGCGGATGCCTTTGCACTCGACGCTGGTGTGAAAGATGCGCGGCTGATCGGATTCGTCTAGCACCGGGTGCGGCTTGGACATCAGTACACGGTGCAGCGACTGCAGCAGCTCGCTGAATCTGAGTTATAGGATTGAGTGAGACATTGTTGAATAATACAATTGGCTGATATATTGTTAAGTACATTTATTGCCAACTATTAAAAATTTGATTTTTTTTCTAATAAATCTCTAAAAGTATAAAAAGACCTTATAAGTACAAAATTATTACAATTTAACTAATATGATTATCCCCATATCACCAAATAATACTAAACAACCTTTAATCCCCATACTCCTAAAATACCTAAAAAGAAGTTAATTCAATACCATAGTTGGAATATTATCCTCGCGTCTTTTAAAATCCTAGCAAGACTTACAAAATACCTCACAATTAAAATATTATCCTTATGCCTTTTAAAATCCCAGAAAAAACGTTCAAAAATACCATAATTATAATTTTATCCCAATGTCTTTAAAAACCCAGAAAATACGTTTAATAATACCATAATTTTAATTTTATCCCCATTTCCCCTAAAATCCCAGAAAATATGTACAATAATACCATAATTGTAATATTATCCCCATGTCTTTTAAAATCCCATAAAAGATATTTAATAATAATACTGTAATTGTAATAGTATACCTAAAATCCCTAAAATCTTAAGGTTTTTTAGGTTTTCAACAATCGACTAATGGACAATAGTCTATCGACTTTCGGCCAATTCAATATGACCTAAAACCTGAAGTGTCAATCAAGCCCGTTATAATAAGCACTTGCTTCTCATCGGTCACAATAGTCTTGCCGAAATCCACAGAGCCATGAATAACAGCCTGCTCCTGATCCTTGTCCAATAGGCCGGGCACAATGCTCTGGACTGTGACTCGCACTCCGCGATAATCGACTAGCACGGTGCCCAGACAGTGCAGCTGATTGTGATCCAGATTCCTGACGGCCCGAACGCCTCTAAGATCGGCCGAGGTGGCTGCCAGAGCGGCAGCATCTCCGCCAATATCAGCGTAGTGACCCTTGACATCGTAGCCAAGGCTAAGGAACAGATTATTCCAGATGTACATGCGCTGAGTCGGCGGATCGACCGGATTAATGGCGGGCACGTGACCGTCTAGGACGGCTACGGCGGCGCGAGAGGCAGCAGCCACCAGGTCGGAATTGGCTTTGAAACTGGCGCGCTCTCGAATAACACGATTGGCAAGCATTTTAGCTGGCAGTTCTTTGGTGCACTGCAGCTCCTCGTTCCACTCACGGGTTTGGCCTGCATTTTCGATGAGTGAAAAAATGCTCACGTTACTACTCATAGAAGCAACACAAGTTAATAAAAGTTAATAATATCATTAGGTGACACTAGACCCGCAGCCAGCGAGGAGGCAATTCTGCCCATTTCGCTGACTCCTGAGCACACACGCACACACTCACACAGGTGTGTACACCTACCCTGACTTTCTCATCGTCAGGCAGTGTACACTCTCACTGTGCCTTGGAAGTTGGCTCTTAAGGGGCGTAAATTGCACGACAAGCCTCCAAGTCTTGTCTCTACGGCTGCGCCCCAAATGAATGTGGCCTCACCGAGGAATCGACCTTGGCGCGGGAGAGATGGCTAGCTGATTTGAAAACAGAAGAGATAGCTCAAACTAAACTATCCGAGAGAACTGAAATTGCTTTTCAGTATCCGAGTGTATACAAAGTTAATATATAAATAAATCATTCTGCCTTCCTGCTGGCTTCACAGACGGAAAGAAAGATGATTGCAAAGCGTCGAAGCAAAAATAAGCTTTTAGCAGGAATAACAACACCTGAGGCTAATTGAGTCGAATCTAGAAATCGTAAATATTGTTTGCATCAAAGCAACTAGGTTGGTAAGAAAAATTGTGACGATTGCTAGATCCAGTGACTACGAGTATTATAAATCGATGTAAAATTTGCAAAAAAACTAATTTTCTCTGGTCGCAGATGCCAAAAAGCTTCGTTTTCTATCATTAGTATCGGATCCAAGATCCCCAATCAATCTATATTATGGATCCCAAATCCCTTATCTTCTAGAGCCCCAAATCCTTAATCCACAAGGGACTCAGATCTCGAATCTTCTAGGGTCCCAGATCCCTAATGAATCTAGGTCCCAGATCCCTAATGAATCTAGGTCTCAGATCCCTAATGAATCTAGGTCTCAGATCCCTAATGAATCTAGGTCCCAGATCCCTAATGAATCTAGGTCCCAGATCCCTAATGAATCTAGGTCCCAGATCCCTAATGAATCTAGGTCTCAGATCCCTAATGAATCTAGGTCCCAGATCCCTAATGAATCTAGGTCCCAGATCCCTAATGAATCTAGGTCTCAGATCCCTAATGAATCTAGGTCTCAGATCCCTAATGAATCTAGGTCCCAGATCCCTAATGAATCTAGGTCCCAGATCCCTAATGAATCTAGGTCTCAGATCCCTAATGAATCTAGGTCCCAGATCCCTAATGAATCTAGGTCTCAGATCCCTAATGAATCTAGGTCCCAGATCCCTAATGAATCTAGGTCCCAGATCCCTAATGAATCTAGGTCTCAGATCCCTAATGAATCTAGGTCTCAGATCCCTAATGAATCTAGGTCCCAGATCCCTAATGAATCTAGGTCTCAGATCCCTAATGAATCTAGGTCTCAGATCCCTAATGAATCTAGATCTCAGATCCCTAATGAATCTAGGTCTCAGATCCCTAATGAATCTAGGTCTCAGATCCCTAATGAATCTAGGTCCCAGATCCCTAATGAATCTAGGTCCCAGATCCCTAATGAATCTAGGTCCCAGATCCCTAATGAATCTAGGTCCCAGATCCCTAATGAATCTAGGTCCCAGATCCCTAATGAATCTAGGTCCCAGATCCCTAATGAATCTAGATCTCAGATCCCTAATGAATCTAGGTCCCAGATCCCTAATGAATCTAGGTCTCAGATCCCTAATGAATCTAGGTCTCAGATCCCTAATGAATCTAGGTCTCAGATCCCTGATGAATCTAGGTCTCAGATCCCTAATGAATCTAGGTCCCAGATCCCTAATTAATCTAGGTCTCAGATCCCTAATGAATCTAGGTCCCAGATCCCTAATGAATCTAGGTCCCAGATCCCTAATTAATCTAGGTCTCAGATCCCTAATGAATCTAGGTCTCAGATCCCTAATGAATCTAGGTCCCAGATCCCTAATGAATCTAGGTCTCAGATCCCTGATGAATCTAGGTCTCAGATCCCTAATGAATCTAGGTCCCAGATCCCTAATGAATCTAGGTCCCAGATCCCTAATGAATCTAGGTCTCAGATCCCTAATGAATCTAGGTCCCAGATCCCTAATTAATCTAGGTCTCAGATCCCTAATGAATCTAGATCCCAGATCGCTAATAAATCTAGGTCCTAGATCCCTAATCTTCTCTGGTCACAGATACCTAATCTTCTCGGGTCCCAGATCCCTTATCTTCATGGATCAAAGATCCTCAATCAATCTAGGTCCTAGAACCCTAATCTTCTCGAGTCCTAGATCCTGAATCAATCTAGTTCCTTGATCCCAAATCTTCTTGAGTACCAGATCCTCAATCAATCTAGGTCCTTGATCCCTAATCTTCTCGGGCACCAGATCTTCAAACAATCTAGGTCCTTGATCTCTAATCTTCTCGAGTACCAGATCCTCAATCAATCTAGGTCCCAGATCCCTAATCTTCTCGGTTCCCAGATCTTCAATCAATCTAGGTCCCAGATCCCTAATCGTCGTGGATCCTAGATCCTCAATCAATCTAGGTCCTACTTTGCCAAAATACTTTATTCTATATTTATCAAAGTGCCTCAGATAAGTCTTCAGTAGATTTTTTTGTTTTTTTACTTTAAACTATCCACTGAAATCCCAAATCCCCCAAAAGGGGATAACAGCCGCTCACCAGGCAGAGCCTCCTCCCAACCGAGCCGGCCGCCAGCCCACTCCTCCTTGGCCAGCGAGTCTCTGGTCTGCTCTAGAATCGGACTCAACCAAGAATAAACTTGATAAGGAGCCGGGGCTCGTTCAATAGGATGCTTGGCGGCTCGCACTTTCAATAGTTGATCCCAATTGCGCTTGAAACCCGTAGACAGATTGCGACATAGGTCAACCAGCGAATGGAACAGCATGAGTGGCTGGCTGGGTCTAGGATCAAACACGGAGTCCGTGCACCGGTTCAAGTAGAAACCGCGAGGCGAACCGGTGATGTGAAACACCTGGTTAATAATAGGATATTGGGATAATATATTAATATAGAATACTGGGGGGTCGGTGGCAGCGCGGTTATCACGTTTGCCGCTTGCACCAAGGTCCCTAAGTTCGATTCCACGGCGAGGTCACATTTATTTGGGACGCAGCCGCAGAGAGAAAGCTTGTTTTGTAGGCTTGTCGTGCAATTTATGCCCTTGAGGGCCAACCTCTAAGGCACAGTGAAATGTACACTGCCTGACGATGAGAAAGTCAGGGCAGATGTACACACCTGTGTGAGCGTATGCCTGCGTACGGTATCTGTGTGCGTGTGTGCTCAGGAGTCAGCGAAATGGGCTGATTTGCCTCCCCGCTGGCTGCGGGTCTAGTGTCACCAAATGATGTGCCACTACCCGCAGCCCTCCTGCAATTATTATCATTATTATATTATTATAATTTAGAATACTATAACAGTAGGACTACCAAGCTATTTTGCCGACAGCTTTATACCAAGGGGGTAAAATATGAGAAATTTGTGTCAGGGTGTCCATAGTTGCCTAGTTCCACCTGTTGGAGCCTTTGAAGTGCCAGCAGTCCGTCTAGGACTCTAGATAAAGGTAGGTGACCACCGAAGACGGAGATGATGCAGGCACATTCGGGTGACATGCTGATAAATTTTGAATGCCTGGCAAGGCCGCACTGAGGCGCAGTGCGAATTCGTGTATAGGGGTGTATGAAATACACTAGCGCTTATGGGAAAAATCCAACCTTCGGCCAGAACCATTGAATATCTCGATGGCCTGAAGAGCTGGCGACTTGATTCTTGTTTCAGAAGATGCGCAACAAAAAGTTGGCCCGTGTTCTTGAGTTGTTCTATCGGGTGCAGCACAAAGCACCCGACTTGGCAGTTCTACTGATAAAGCCTGTTCTATATTCTAATATACGGCTGGTTAATAAAACAGAGAAGGAAAGAAAAGTAAGGCCTTATGCGACATCATTTTCCTAATTAGATTTTCAACGCTAACTAGCATTCGAATTTTCTTTGTCAATGATCATGAACAGGTAATTCAGTTTTTTCTTCTACTGCAAGGTCTTCTCTTTGATTGGAAGGATAGAATCTAAATAATTTATAAAGTCTGAAAATCCAAGGATTAGAGATAAAAGTTTAGAAAATACTTTAGGATCTGAGAGATAGACAACAATTAACAATCTTGGGATCTGGGAGAATATGAGGATCGGGGAGAATATGAGGATTGGGGAGAATATGAGGATCTGGGAGAATATGAGGTTCGGGGAAAATATGAGGATCGGGGAGAATATGAGGATTGGGGAGAATATGAGGATCTGGGAGAATATGAGGATCTGATAATTTGAGGATCTGGAAGAATATGAGGTTCGGGGAGAATATGAGGATCTGGAAGAATGTGAGGATCTGGGAGAATGAGGATCTGGGAGAATATGAGGTTCGGGGGAGAATATGAGGATTGGGAGAATATGAGGATCTGGGAGAATATAAGGTTCGGGGAGAATATGAGGATCTGGGAGAATATGAGGATCTGTGATAATTTGAGGATCTGGGAGAATATGAGGTTCGGGGAAAATGAGGATCTGTGATAATTTGAGGATCTGGGAATGACACCAAAAAGCAATCTTAAACACACCTTGTCCTCCAAGGAATGGAAGCAGACATAGACCAGATCTCCGTGCAGTTTCCTGTTTGGCGGCGGCGGATGCCACTGGCTGAATGACAAGCCGCCGTTTGAAACACAGATCGGCGGCTTGCCAGTTAGACTAAGCGGATGAAGCGGCATTACTGGCAGATCGTGCGCGCCAGGCAGGGCATAATCTGGCGGTTCGAATGGCGAAGATTTGCCAATACCGCTGCTGCCGCTGTTGCCGCCGATGCCGCTGCCATTGTTGGCGCCGCCGGTGCCGGAATTGGAGCCGGAATTGGCGCCACTATTGCCGCCACCCTGGCCGCCCTGACGACCGCTCTGACCGCCGTTGCCGCTGTTGCCACCGCCGATGCCGCTGATGCTGGTGACGGAGCCCGGAGGCCTCGGCGAACAAAGCAGCGAGTTCTGGGTGACGGCGTTAACAAAACTCAGCGACATCTGCTCGCGGCCAAGATAGGCGTCAATTGGCTCGGTGGATCGGAGGATGTCTTGAATGTGGCGCAGGTGGCTCTTGGCCTCCTTGACGTTGTAAATCTCTGTTGATTAATTGTTCGATGGCTTGAAGGGTTAAATTGCGAATTCACAGATTCCATCCCTCACCAACCTCCTTAAGTCACAGATCCCACCCCTACCCCACCTCCAACAGTCACAGATCCCATCCCTTCCCCACCTCCATCAGTCAGTCACAGATCCCATCCCTTCCCCACCTCCATCAGTCAGTCACAGATCCCATACCTACCCCACCTCCATCAGTCACAAATCCCATCCATACCCACCTCCAACATCACAGATCCCAATCCCTACCCCACCTCCATCAGTCACAGATCCCATCCATACCCACCTCCAACATCACAGATCCCCATCCCTACTCCACCACCATTAGTCACAGATCCCATCCCTACCCCACCACCATTAGTCACAGATCCCATCCCTACCCCACCACCATTAGTCACAGATCCCATCCCTACCCCACCACCATTAGTCACAGATCCCATCCCTACCCCACCACCATTAGTCACAGATCCTATCCCTACCCCACCACCATTAGTCACAGATCCCATCCCTACCCCACCACCATTAGTCACAGATCCCATCCCTACCCCACCACCATTAGTCACAGATCCCATCCCTATCCCACCTCCATTAGTCACAGATCCCATCCCTATCCCACCTCCATCATCACAGATCCCATCCCTACCCCACCTCCATCAGTCACAGATCCCATCCCTACCCCACCTCCATCAGTCACAGATCTCATCGCTTCCCCACCTCCAACAGTCACAGATCCCATCCCTGCCCCACCTCTATCAGTCACCATGTCACCATTATCCAAATATGTATCAAGCTACTCACCCTCCACAATGCGTATAGAGCAGCCCTCGGCTAGGTCTGGCACATTTTTGAGTTCAACAAAATTGTCCAACTGTTTTCCAGCCAAGCTGAGACTAAAACAAGTCCGATGACAGCAGTCTTCGCGATCGGTGAGTATCTGGTGGATCTCTTGCACCAACTCCTGTGAGCTCACTGGCATACTGAACGATTCACCGTTTGGTGGCAGAAAATTCACCGTATAGTGAAATTCCTTCTCCTTATCCTTGGCTTCGTCATCTTCGCCATCAGCTTCCTTAGCAACGGGCGCTATGGCAACAGAATCACCGTTGCTATTATCGCCGGAGTGACCATTCAAAGAATCAGATTTGACGGCAGACTTTGCTTTGAAAGTGGCATCAACTTCAAGTTTGGTATTACCATTGGCTAGTGCGGATTGGTCGTCCTCTTTGTGACCATTGACACCGCCGCCATTCAACTCTGGCATGTCTGGCTTTCTGTTCTTGTTGTTAGTTTACGGTTTTGTCTAGTCGGTTATTTTAGCTTCTAGTACAACTGATTGTCTCTTTTCTGAGAAAACGCTACTGAAGAAGTTCCAAGTGCGACGCTAGTTTTCTTATGACTGTAATTAAAATTCGAGCTGAAATTGAGAAAAATTAAATAAATTTAAACATTTTTATTTTTAATTCTTTGTTTTGAAAGCATAACATTTAGCTTCTGATTTCTGATAGCTAAGTTCGTTTAGTTTAGTTCAGTAGGTCGAGGGTTTGATTCCCGACTCTACTAAAACAGTTTTGGGGCACATGTAATCAATCCTAAGATAGTATTCTATTAGATAGATTTTTTACTCCCTAATCGATAGGTCGGGAGTTCGATTCTCAGTCTAACGTGAACAATTGCTTTCGCTTAAACAGGGGTAAAACTGATACAATAGCTGGGATAGAAATTTAGGTAGGTTTTGGCCCCATGGCCTAAACAACTAACTGTACGCCGCCTTTAGATTGTTGGTTTGGTTTTAGAATTCGCGCAAATGATACAATGAAAGAAAAGATTTGCGAATAAAGTTGCTACAAATAAAAAAGCTCGTCGTCTAATTAACTACTCCCACTGTGCGAATATAGTCACACTAAACAGTCTCTCTTAACCCAGTTAAGCATGCATTTGTTTTAACAATATAGGAACAGAAGCATTGCTAGCTTGTTAGATCGACAATTTAACAAGTGTTTTAGCCCCTTTAATAATTTTTTCCTGTCTCTAAATTAGTCTGTCTAACTGTGCATTTATTCAAATGAAATTCACAGAATACGCGCACACACCGAAAGAACAGAGGGTCAAAGAGAAAGAGAGGTAAAGAAGGGTTGGTCCGGTGTAATGGAACGAACCAGTTTTTTCTAGTTTCTAGTTCAATCAGAAAGGAAGTAAACGCAATTAGAGAAAGACTTCTGGGGAGAGAAGCTATGGAATCTTTCGTTCTATCTTTAATAGAGAAACAAATAGGCAGGAAAATGCTGTGGAATATCCAATGGTCACTTTGGTCTCGGTGACTATGTGGGTCAAAACCTGTTTCAAAACATGTGTTACATTATATGCTAGAAATGGCCAAGTTAGAAATGCAACATGAAACGCTAATACATGCATATACAAATTGGCCACAGGGTGTATGGCATAACACTTGCGTAGGCTTGAGGGAATCTATTGATTTTCAAGTCCACTATGAATACAGGCAGCAATGCCCTAGTGACCTCTTGGCAACCGAACACTCTTTGAACCTTTGTTCTGATAATTATAAACATATCAGTTTACTGAAACATATGGTGTTGCTAATACAAGATGAATTACTTTTCAAATAACATTGCATCACTTCCGATACCCTAGTCCAGAACAATATTAAATAACCTGAATCTTTTTCGCCACTGTTTATGCCAGAGAAACTTGCATAATGTGATTTCGGATAATTCTAAAGTTAGCATGAAGCAATCTGTTGTTTTCGTATTTAGGGTATTCATAAACCATTGAATAATAGAACTCTTGAAATATAGAATTCTAGAAGCCATAATTCTATGCATCAACATAAACATTCTAGATTCTGTACTACAGCTCATGTTTCAATTCTAGCGACTCCTGCTGCGATTCTAGCTGCTACTCCTGCTGCGATTCTAGCTGCTACTCCTGCTGCGATTCTAGCTGCTACTCCTGCTGCGATTCTAGCTGCTACTCCTGCTGCGATTCTAGCTGCTACTCCTGCTGCGATTCTAGCTGCTACTCCTGCTGCGATTCTAGCTGCTACTCCTGCTGCGATTCTAGCTGCTACTCCTGCTGCGATTCTAGCTCCTACTCCTGCTGCGATTCTAGCTGCTACTCCTGCTGCGATTCAGCTTTAAATCCTGCTGCGATTCTGGTTATAATCCTGCTGCGATTGTTTATAATCCTGCTGCGATTCTGCTTATAATTCTGCTGCGATTCTGCTTATAATTCTGCTGCGATTCTAGGCGGGGGCTCTCGTTATTTTTTAGAACTCAAACTTCAACAGAGCTCACAACACCATACCACACCCACTTACAGCTGAACTTTAGACTCTAGATAAGAAGTCTTACAGATTATTTTATTACAATTCAGTCGCTAAAATGAATGTAATTAGTAATCAATCGTGGAAAATTACTGCACGTGAAATTTGAAACACTTAACTTTAGACCTACTTCTATCTTATCTAACTACGCAGAACACAGTCAAGTAATTGTATATAGAAAAAACTATCGTTAAACTCTTTAACTTGACATATAGAATAATTTCAACCTAACGTTATAAAGGGCCATTAGTAGAAGCTAAGGGTAATTTCTTGCACTTTAGGTTAGGTGTGCGTGAGACATATAGGTTTATACATAATATCGCCTACATAACAAAAGTACACAACGCATTGGAAATGAAAAAATGACAATAAAGACTTGACCAACACAAATCAACGAAAAGAAAATCAAAAGCTTGTGAGGAAAAGAAGCTTAAAAAAAGTTTGATCTGACTGTACACCTACCTATATGTTTTTTTAATTACTATTTGTCACGTATATTCCATAGGACAGGGGTCGGCAAACTCCGGCCCGCGGGCCAGATGCGGCCCTCGAAGCTCCCAAATCCGGCCCGTTGCCCCTTCTGACATCTACAGTGTCCTGTTTCATCTCTCTCATGTCTCATCGCTCTCGTGTCTCATCTCTCTCGTGTCTCATCTCTCCCGTGTCTCATCGCTCTCGTGTCTCATCTCTCTCGTGTCTCATCTCTCTCATGTCTCATCGCTCTCGTGTCTCATCTCTCTCGTGTCTCATCTCTCCCGTGTCTCATCTCTCTCGTGTCTTATCTCTCCCGTGTCTAATCTCTCCCGTGTCTAATCTCTCCCGTGTCTAATCTCTTCCCTGTCTTATCTCTCCCGTGTCTCATCTCTCTCGTGTCCCATCTTTCCTGTGTCTCATCTCTCCCGTGTCTCATCTCTCCCCGTGTCTCATCTCTCCCCTATCTCATATTTATACAGTCAATGCGGCCCGCTGTCGTCTTTTAGGCTCTCTCTTTGGCCCGCCAGCAAATAAGTTTGCCCACCCCTGCCATAGGACATTCAGTAGGCAGGCCTTCTCTCTTCCTCTTAAGCTTTTGACAGACCGAAGCATGTCAAAAAGATCGCAATGTCTCACTAAAGAAGTCTAAAGCAACTATCAGTGTTCCTAGTAAGTAAACAGAGCTTTTGGTCAGAAGAAGTTAAGAAGTGTGCAAATTTAGAGGCACCAAAGCTTAGAAAAGAAACTGAAAAAAACGAAGCAAAATCGACCCTGAATGCACCGACTGACAGTTTTGTACACGAACTGAATAATTGTAAGCAATGTAAGGCATCTGTGTGAAAGAAAAAAACTAACCATTACGAAGAGGGAGATTAACTAACTGTACGGAATGAAATAGAAGAAGTCGAGGGTATAGTGCAGCCAGGAAAGGGATTGATTTAGCCTACGGCAGAAGTAGGAAAAGCAAGCATAAAAGACTAGATCATAGCGACAGCATTTTAAAGGGGATGCTGGCACTAAAATAGAAGCAGTAGCAGCTATTGTACGGTATTGCAAAGAAACCTGAACACTGATTACTAATGCCGATGCTAAATTAATTACCGAGATATTTTTGTTGACTATAGGTACTCGTTATATTTAAAAGTACAAAAAAACATCCCGTCTGCAGCTATTTTTAGTACAAGCAACTTTTATTACTAAAATAGTTTTTATGAGTAGCACATAGAAAAAGCAATTAGCATAATTGCTTCTCAGAACATTAGAATAGTGTTTGACCAACGATGGACCAAAACCTGAGATTTATCTCAGGGGAGAGATCAGACAGCCGAGCTAATCTAACTTAGTGCATAGAAAAAAAACAGGTTGAGTTGAGTAATTTTCATAATGATGACATGAGTCATGTCACAGTCGGAGAGATAGGCCAAGGGTATAGAAAATGAATGACCAACTACTACTACAGGAACCCGCCAGAACTACTAACTGAAGAAGATCAGAAGAAGAATATTATTATTACATAAATAACGAATGAAGCGTTTCTTTGCATTTTATACTAGAAAAAACCGTTAGCTATAAAGCTTAAAACTACTAGCTACTAACAGACCTACTTCTTTATTACCAGGTTGAAGTATCTGAAGTGTCTCTTGTAGGTATTTCACTATAATTTGCTTCTCTAAATGAGCAAATATTAAATAATATATACTCGCATTTAACTGTATCTATATAGACAGTAAATCTCTGACTATTGTCTGTCTTTTTTCATCTACACTGAAGACATTGTGCTTGCGTCTATACAGACGGACAGACAATAACAAACCAGACTAGAATACAATTAAACATAGATACAACGAGCTACTATTAGGGTTAGTAATTGCATTCTCGCCGTTTAGTTAACATTTTATATTTAATGGACGAATAATTTTTCGCAATATTTTTATTATATAAAGCAGACCAAATTTAAAATGTTAACTAATTTAAGGCAATGTACAGCTAAGGTAAAAACTATATAAAGAGATAAACACTTCTCATAATTGATAAGAAATAGGACCATGCTACTCTACAAGCCCTGGGAGACCAAATGGCCTAGATAACTATAAACACTGCTTCTAGAAGAAAAGTGGCTAGCATAAGTTAAGAGGGCCTATTATTAAACATGGCCATATATTATGAACTATGAGAGTTGTCAAACGACAGCACACACACTCTACGAGATAAGAGATAAATGCGAGCAGCTAGCCCCTGTATCAAATAGCGGCGCTTCAAAGTTCCACTTCAAGTTTAACAAAATTGTATACTAGAGAAAAAACCAAGGAATCTTTAGGGAAATGAATATAGGAAATGTGACTAGAAGAATCACGTGTCTTTCTGATAAGCGCGAAGCAAAAGGCATTGACAATGGAATTCTGTGTTCGTCAGAATAGACTGACAAAAATCAATAATATTTGAACCCTAAAAACTGGGGTAGGTTGGGTACTCTGGGTTGAGCACTTTGACTATTTATAGTTGGACACGCACTACACAAGTGACACAAATTTATAGTCAAGAGTGGATTGATTCGTACACAGTGAATAAGTTCCTTTAGTACTTACTCAAGAGATTACAAAATAAGTGAGGAAAATGGTAATTATCCTACTTATAATAGCTCGTTTGTTTCAATAACTTACCTTGAAATTTCAGTCGCCAATTATTATCAATTAGATCGATGGAATCTCTTTATAACAATATTCTATAATTCGAGGAAAGGGAAAAATTAAATCAGAGGGCTTTAGAAGCGGTCAGTAAAATAGTTGAGTCAAGAATTAATGTCAGCGATAGAAATACGGAGGCCCGTTACAAGACAATCCTTTGGGTAAAATAGAACACCAAATTATAAACTGAGGGTGGGGTTGGCGGGTCGGGTGTAAAGGGTGCCACGCCATTGGACGATTTAGAAAGAGAGAAAAGAGAGAGAGGCGTGGCGGAGAAACCCCGCCTGTCACACCTCACCCGAAGCGGACAGTGTACATTTCGCAAAAGTAGTGGGGTGGGTGCGCACACGGGCCAAGTGAAGTGACGCGCGCAGTCAGGATAGAGGGGTAGGCAGTGGAGTTGGAGTGGGGCCATTAAGGGAACAGTAGAAGGTCAACCCGAAATACGCAAATAAGAAAAAACTCAGCTAGCTAGTCCCGGTCCAACCCGATTTCTCCAGGGCTTCTGAGTGGGGAGGTTGCTGAGACAGAGGGTTAGACAGACACGGGGTTCAAAGAGACAGAAAGTTCAGAGAGAACCCTAAATAATGCTTCTTTTGGCATTGGAAATACCAACAAAAATAGCAGCCAATCCAGTAATGGCAGTTATTGACGCATTTTAGAAAAAAAACTGTCGAACATATTGTATAACGACAGCTCTAGGGGCAGAGGGCGAGAGGAGGGAATAGATCAAAACGGTTAGTGTATAGAGAAATTAAAGTACAAATGAGGTGGTGGCGTTGGAAGGCGGGGAATCACCCGTCCTTAACAACCTCAACTCCGTCACTAGTGGGAGAACCCGTGGGCGTGCTGGAAAGCAATCTACACAGAAATGAGGAGAAATTTGTAAGATGCTACAGCCTTTTCTGTTATCTGTTGCCTCCTTACTAAATTACCATATTATAAATAAACAGAGTAAGAGATCTTTTTGATGCCACAACAATTAAAGAATCAATTTTATTTGCCTTGATGTTTTGTCTTAGTTAGTACTAAAATTACCAGCTATTAGAATATGATAATAAATAACGTTACAAGACAAACTAAACTAAGAGAAATGGATATTAGTTTTTTCTTTTAAACAAAAAAGCTGAGAGCAGTGCAATTTCAAAACGAAATAATGAATGGGATTATACACCGTGAGTTTTTTCAATTGAATTTAGTGGCTTGCACAAACCTATTTAATAAAGGGCGGAATAACTGACAATATGCAGGCTTTATATGATGCTTGACAGAGATTTAAATCGGCGCCAAAAATACTTATATAATATCGGAATTTTTGTCAGATCAACTTATATATTCACCTGATTGTGTAACAATATTTGTCAACTAGAAGCAACCAATATATAGTTTCAGATAATATGATAAGATTACGCATTTTGGCGCCAATTTTAAATCTCATTGAAATAGTAAAACAATTTGCGCCGATTAAAAAACGAAACTAAAATGTATTGATGGAAGGTTTAAAGTAAAATACGGTCACAAACTATTAAAATGAAATTGAGTAAGATAGATGAGATAAATAATTACGATTATGATTGGGAAGGGGACCTAACACTATATTATACAGTCGGACTGCGTCAGATAGACACACGAGCACTAGACAACAAACAGCAAAGATATTTTTTATATAAACATAAAATGGACAGCATCGAACAACAACAAAAACAAACTGTTAGTTTTTGTCTTAACCACCTGTTGTTAACGCGCTTAGTTTTTATTTTCAGAGCTCCCATTGTTCCTAAGCGCGTTCGCCGCGAATGCGCCTAGCCAGCTGAATGTCCTTGGGCATGATGGTGACGCGTTTGGCGTGAATAGCGCACAGGTTGGTGTCCTCGAACAGGCCAACCAGGTAGGCCTCGCTGGCCTCCTGAAGGGCGCCAACGGCGGCCGATTGGAAGCGCAGGTCGGTCTTGAAGTCCTGGGCGATCTCGCGGACCAGACGCTGGAATGGCAGCTTGCGGATGAGCAGTTCAGTGCTCTTCTGGTAGCGGCGAATCTCGCGAAGAGCCACGGTGCCCGGACGATAGCGATGCGGCTTCTTGACTCCACCGGTGCTGGGGGCTGACTTGCGAGCAGCCTTGGTTGCTAGCTGCTTCCTGGGGGCCTTGCCACCAGTGGACTTCCTGGCTGTCTGCTTAGTACGGGCCATTTGACTTCTTTGAAGATTTGTTGAACTAGTTGATTATTGCTAGATGATGAGGATGACGAGCTTTCTTGGTGACGCAAAAAGCGGAAAAAGAAAACTTAATTTTGTTAGACTTCTTAGATAATGAAATAAATTTGGCATGTGGATCCTATACCACGTTTCTATGGAATAGTAATAAAAAACAGCGCAGCTGTTGCGCAACAAATCTGAAAGCTGCACATGGCTGTTCAGCCCATGAACTGAAGTGGGGTCACTCCACCCTCAGTTACCCCAACTAATGTTAATCACTCATCACTCAACAGTTGAGTTAACAAAAGCAATGCAGATTTAAGTGTCTTGCTAAGGGACACATTGTTCCAGTGGAGTCGGGAGTCGAACCCCCGACCTCCAGGTCGCAACTGTAATGCTCTAACCACTTGGCTAAAAACTTCTTTCTGCATGCCCCTGTTGTTATCTCTCTTATCTGCCTTAGCTCTCTTAGGAGTGACAAGGGAGCGGCGAAAGTAAATGTTATTAATATTATTAACAAATTCACTATTTCACTAATCTAATAGTTCAAGACAAGAAGCAGTAAGCACTAATTTGCCTTTTGGGAGATTGAACATAATAGTGCTCACCCTGATTGATAAGTCAGGGTGACTAAATAATAAAGTAAATATCTTAAACTGATAACTTAGCATTATACTTCTATACTATATTAACTACATACTGATTCATTTATGATATTTCAGTGAATGTGGACATCTATTCACAGGGTATTCTGCATGTTCAATACATACAATTTACCATGCATGCCTAGGATCAAAGTTTGCCTGCAGCCCTGCATGCTTATAGGATGTCCACACATTTTCATTCCAAAGGTATTAGAATACAACTCCAATTAAGCTTTTTTATTTAATAGTAAAACCAAACAAATACAAATACAGAGATGTATAATATATAATACTGATGTGGAAAGCCTTTATGTTTAGAAGTTGGAAGTGGCAGCAAAGATAGTGTGCTCTATTGGATTCATATTTTTATTTACAACCAGAACAGGATGGCAAGGCCTATGGAGGTTTAAAAAATGTGATGACAGTCTGCCAAACCACTGGCTTAGCAAGTTAGGCTGGCTGATTACACCAACAACGTCTCAAGTATGTTGAGGGTTTTTAAGTGCAGCTATACTGGTGATTGCTGCTCATGTTTAGTCTAATAGCCACAAAACAATATATATGCATTATAGACTTTAACTCAAAGTTAACATTATTTAAAATGCTAAAAACCTATTCGAAAATCAGTTCATAATAATATATGAGTTCTGATATTGCCCTTGTTGGCAAACGATAGAAGCAAAAGTAAAGATTGTATCTAATTCATTTACTTCTTAGTACAACTAACAATTGTAAAACAACAAAAACAATTTACAATAGATAGGTACATCAATCAAGTTAATAGGAACAAATCTTACACAATGACAATGGATCATATAGGCATAAAATGCAAGCTTAAAGTGAAATTCGAACCAAAAGATTTGAATAGGACTTTTTTATTTATATTCATTTATATATATATTAATTGTATTTTGAATATCAAAATTAAGTCTGTGGCACTGGTTATGCTAATTTAGGATCACATCCAACTTTTTAAAGTTATTACTTGATAAGTAAGGCCTAGCTAGCACAACAAAAGCAAAGTAAATTAATCTTAAGTGACCATTAATAACAAATCTAAAAATTAATAAAAAGTTTAAGTAGCTCTATACCTAGCTAATAAAAAACTAATGTTCTTTGTAGGAGGTAGCCAATAGGCTTAATTAAATAGCCTACAGTCTGTAGCCTATTGGCTACAAACTATTGGAAATGGCACATCATTTAGTGCTACTAGACCAATAGACACGACAGCAAGGACCCACTTCAGCCCATTATGTTGACTACTGAGCCAATTAGGGTCTATGCAAAATCTATATGTGAGACTTGTGAGACCATAGACTCACATGCTCACATATGTGTACATCTTCCCTGATGTTTTATCTGTGCCTTTGGTCTTTGGAGGTTGGCCTTAGCCCTCAAGGACATAAGGTGCATGAGAAGCCCACAAGTCTCCAAGCCTTTGTTGCATGGCTATGCTCCAGAAAAGTCAAGAACCTAAACTTAGGATAGTAAGGGACCTTGGGTACAAAAGACTAATGTGTTAACTGCTTTGCCACCAACTGACGTCTAGACCTATTGGCTATCCCTAGGGCAGAGCTTGCTCTGCCCCTGACCCCTATGGCTTTTGCCTCATGGGATAGGTGGCTTGGCTAGGCCTAACAAATTCAATATCAAATAGTTAGTATGATTGAAAAATTGGGTATGCTGCCACATGCACATGTATGATGTAGCACTGATGACTATTAGTAGCACTAGGCCTAGCACATAAAGTTGTTGACGAGAAAATTCACATTGTTTCACTGCCTATTTATAAGATTTTTTAGCTCATTTAACTTTTAAACATGCAAAATAAACATTTTTAGCATAAACACTAGCCTTCTAATTTTTTCAGGCGTGCAACTAGCATAATCCAGACTTTATGGGGGGTGTCTATTATGTATAAATTGGTGCATTAATTTAACATCTTAACATGGTGGGATAAACCATAATTGCTTAAAAATAAAGTATACACAAGATAGAAGCTTGTGAATACTTAATAATTGAACAATGATTTATGCCTTGTGCAGACGTTTGTAAGACTATAGGCAGACACATCTACTATTAAAAGAATCGTCACATCAAGTCTTCACCGTCGGCATCTGTGTACGAACTTACTCGTCGTCGCGGGCTGAGGATGTAAAAATTGAAACTTTTAAACAAGTTTAAAATAGACAGCACCAAAAATTTAAAAAAAGAAATTAATTTTTTTATCTAACTTTGAGCTATTTAAATAAATAAAATAAATAACCTACGTCGCTTAAACACAATACATTTGTTGTACTACACTTGCAATCCGTGCATGGGTAAATCAAGGACCACTATAAGTCTTCTTCTAGTGGTCCTTGGGGTAAATTCAAAACGATCAGCACAAAAATAAAACAGCATATCCATAGTACTTTTCTACTAAAAAGATTGATCTTTCAACAGAAATCGAAATAGAAACTGTAAATATGACTGTCTAAAACGGTTTAGCACAAAATGAAGCTTCAAATGCTTTTTGCTTAAAATTTATTATTGCCTTTAGGTAGCGATTCATGCAAATTACTTATGTCCGTACGTATGCACTGGTTGTTCAATTGAATTTTCTGATACTGAAAAACGACGAGCTTTGCACAATTGTGCTTGGAATATAGAAAGCGAGCATCTGAAATTTTTTAATCATGCTTTGTCTTGGGATTTCAACAAGAAATCCGCACCTGATTTTTATCAGGTGTGGGAGGCCTTTTTCTTTATTCTAAAATCTCTGTCTCAAATATATATGTATATGCATATGTATTGTATTCACTTATGCCAAATCAATATGATTTATGTGTACTTGTGCAAATTGCCTGAAACAAATCTCTAGTAGATAGCGTATATATTGACTGTGTCCGAGCGGCAAGACACTCCAATTATTATCCTCTACCATTGGCAATCTATTCAGTCCATTAAGGCTCCCAATGGATTAAAATTGCCCAGTCTCCACGCACGTATAGAACTCACTCTGGAATTTCCTTTCTTATTTTGGATTTTATCCCTTGCTTCAATCTGGTTATTAACCTTCCTTTAATTCTTTATTTAATCTGACTCTTAGCGTATGACTTTGTCCAGTCAACCTTCAACTCTGAGAAATAATCAACACAGAACTCAATTTCAATCTGATGTATTACACTGCTATTGGGGCCTTTTAGCCAAAACGTCAAGTCTGTCTTTTTGGCATCCGCTAGAGGGTTATATTTATACTCCCGGCCGTCCGCACAAGGGAGGGGGAAAACGTAACACTTTAAAAAAAACCCTTCGAGTAAAAAAACGTTTTTGCGGGAATTCGGTTTAGAAGTTATACGATATTAAAACGGGTCTGCCTCACAGGTTTTTAATCAGATTTTAACTAGAATTTAATGTCCGTTAATTTTTGTGTAACCTAACTGACGCCATTTCTTTTTGATATACAACACATGAAGCTGAAAATTGACAGAAATGCGCAGAGATAGATAATATTTTCGTATATTTTCGTTATTACTTTATTCAAAGATGGCAAGCTTCGGGTCTGCACAAAATGTAACCTAACTGACGCCAAATTTTTGCCTCTAAAGCATAAAATATCTGGAATCAGAAAATTTCCTTTGAGAGTTTGTTACAGACTCCAACCACGTATCGTACGGCAAAAAAAGCGGAAATTTTAACGCTTGTAACGCTTTTAACGCATTAACGTCCGGCCAGAGGCAATGGAAATAGCATAAATTAAATGTAACCTAACTGACGCTTGCAGGCAAATAGGCTAGCACAAGATCGAAAATATAAAAAATTTAACAAATATACTAAAATTCGAATGAAAATTACTTCGTTTTCGTGCTTGCAATGTCACCTGTCGTTGCTCCATGTTGGAACTCGTCGAATTAGTTAAATTTGATTCGACCAAAGAAACAAAAGTTTTCAGACACGAAAAATGCTATCATTTCTGGATTTACCCGCGGTCGTGAATCTTGATCTCTGTCTTCTGAATCTGAATCTTTGAGCTCGCCTACTTTTAATTTCTCCAAAAAATGTAAAGTACTTTAAAGAGAAATTAAAGTACTTTTAGCTCACCCCAAGGGGCCATGGCTGGAAGTTAGGACTCTATGCCAGGTATTCTCAGGTAGTAGACGGTTCAAAAAGAGAGAAATTTTGCATAGGGGCAGTGTACTTGGGCGCGTTACTCGTTACTAGCTACCATTGATTACATATTTTTTGCAACGTTACTTTTTTCGTTGCCATGGGCTTGTAACGAAAATGATGGTACCGAGTCGTTACCACCTGTGTGCATTTCCCGTTACCTGTTTCGTTAACTGTTTCCGAACAAAAATAGAAGGAAATTAGCAGCACCGTTCAGCATTATTTCAGCATTCAGAAACGTTTTAAATTGTCAGTTTTTTCGAACTACTAGTATAAAAGATAGTCAAATTTATATAATTATCAACTATATCTTGCGATTTCTTAGTTTTATATTGATAAAATTTTGCATTCATTTTGAATTAAAGTTTTTTGCTTTTGCTGCGAACGGCAAATTTTGCGAAATATTTTTTATATTTGTCAATCCATAGCCTGACTATAGACTGTAACTTTACTCTAACGACAATATTGTATTACTAATCAATAATCAGTGTATTATCAATCTAGAAAGTAACGTTTAAAATTAATTTGAATATTTTTTGTATTTTTCGTTATCCAATTTTTCCGTTACCAAATAGTCAGTAACGATCGTTATCGTTATCGCCGTTACTTTTTTGGTAACAGGGAGAAGGGAGAAGGGTACAAAACGATCTGGCGGTACGCAATGCAAGGATCGCTTTAATGCATTAGAGACAAAAACACTCACTGAACCCGTGAGCTGGCAGTCTGGCAACCGGTGACGGAAGCGATGTACGATCCTGGTTAAACAAGGTTGAACAAGGATGTCTCCTGACGAGCTTCGCACTCACTTGTTTATATAGAGCCAGAGTCAATCACGCGCGCACGCAATGATCGCATGATCCGTCCGACCTTGACCGATTTTCGAGATAGCCGGATCACGTGATGAAAAATTATGCCCCTAAATTTGCTGCAACATCACAGTGAAAATCATAAATATTTAAATTAATTTAATAAATATTCTACTTATTAGTTATGAATTCTGATCTTGATGAATTTGTTGACAAATCACTTAAGATGAGAGGTAGTAAAACAAGTTATGAATTTTGAAACCAAGGTTCTACTGCACTTATAACAACGGTTATACTACAGTGGTCCTTGTATGAAACCTTAAGCATATGAAAAGAAGGTTCTGCTAAAATTGTCTATATACTTTCATTAACGTTGCCAAGTTAAATTTGATTATTTTCCTGGCATCTTAGTGTATCAGGGCTTATCACTTTATCTTTCTCTCCCTGTTGTAGCGTATTACTCCAACCGAATGGACTCTCTTTACTCTATATCAATTCTGCACGTATTCCTATCTACTGACTGTAGGCCCTGAAAAGGGCCGTTTTACCTTTTAATACTCCACGACTCTTGTGTCCACGGGACTATCACTCTATTGGTAGCGCACTCGCACTGGCACGAGCGGTCTCTCTCTCTAAGGCTTTCACAGAATGGTTACACTCCCAGTCTCTGAGGCGTATTCCTGGACTGGAGGGTCACAGCGCGCCTAAGTCTCAATCAGAGGAGAAAGAAATTAACACCTTTTAAACAAACAAACCTTATTTCTAGGTTTTGCACAGTATTAAGAACTGGGTGTTTGTTTTATTCATCAAACTTCTCACAGAATTTATACTTTGCCTGTTTCACAATAGTTATAATATTTATTGCATTACATGTATAGAAAGTACTTATAAAATTAAAAATAGGAAACGTCTGTTCTTAAACTATACCAATCTACGCCCTTCTTCATTAGTAAGAATATAGGCATGCACTATCTTTTGAGAAGCTTTCAGTGCATCAGTTTGAAGAGAGCGCTAGTCTCGCTTTCATTCGAAGAGTCATTGAAAACAGCAACGGCTCGCAAGGTGCCGTTCAGCATCCAGTTATGAGTGTAGCTGAATCCCAGAGTGAAACAGGATGATAAATCAAAATAGTCACTCGGGGCTGTCACGCTGTGAAAACGAAACTCCAAAGCCGGAGCAACAATGGAATCGTAGATCATGTTTAGCTAAGTCCGATCATATGAAGGCGAAATGACGGCGAAGTCAACGAAATTGTTGGATGATAAAATGTTTGCAGCACAGCTGTGGAGTGCGTAGGTCCCACTGCTGGATTGTCCATCGATGAGGTGGCACACGACAATGTACTTGAACAGCGAGCACATGCGAGTGTCCGAGTCGAACTGGGCCACCAACAGACCGCTCATCGTGTTCGCGATGCCGACGCACATGAGCTTGCTCGACACTCGCCTGGTCTGCAGAGCCAGAGCGTCGGGCAGACACCGCGGCGTCTCCACTCTGAGCCACTCGACCTCGCTGCCACAGCGGGCCAGCTGGGCGAGGCTCAGGAGCAGAGCGAGGCCTGAAGAAGATTGATGCAAAATTATTTTTGTTTGACGCCACGGTACTCAAACTCTGGGAGAAGTTCCCAAAGACTTACTTGTCAGACGTAGCATGAATGCAGGCCGGATAATGGAAACTGCTGGAAGCGGGCCGTTGCTGTGGAAGTAAAAATCGAACCATTTCCGAATTACTGCGGCCTAAAATAGGCCTACCTGGCCCAGCAAGGCTCAGTGAATGTCATCGGAGTTCTCGGAGTTGGAATTCTCAGCTGTCGCACGAGCGACTCGCCCGGCTCTGCTTTTCCACTTTTCGCTTTTGATTTTCTCGACAGAAGCCGGCACTTTCAGTAGCGTTGTTTCTGGGCATTGTCTGCAGTTATCCATGAGACTCTGCATTTTCCGACAAATAATGTATTGTCTAATCAAAATCCGAATTCCTGCTCAACGTAAGCCAAAAAAACCATTGCGGTTTGTTTGGGCATTTTGCTAGGCAAATAAAATGCGATAGCTGGATAATCAGAGGGCAGGATCTTTTACTGCATAGTCCCAGACCATCTGCCAGTGAATCTGCGCAATTGTGTTATTGTTGTTGTATTCTTGAAGTAACGAATACAGAGATTCCAATTGTAGTGTTGGTAAATGTAAGTATAGCGCCGAAAGGAGCACTCGGCAGTCGACTGGATAAGCGTATATTTGTAACAGCAGTATTATTAAATACTGGAAAGTTTTTTGAGTGTGCGCACCGCGCGGGGGTTTCTATTTATAGCCTGGGGAGCGAGTGGGAGAACTTTCTAGAAAGTTCTCATAGATAGCCCGCTGGGGGAGGCGCAGAGAAGATTCTGGAAACAACAGAGTGTTATAACAAGTGGTAGAAAGTTCTAGAAAACTATTTACGGAATTATCGTAACGAAACCCACAACACCTCCCCACCAAAACTGTGAGTACAGCTGATAGAAAGTCTATAAGTCCATTTGTAGCCGTGGCTTTCGCTGCCTAGCCGACCGTCGTGGATTATCTGGTCCGTAGGGCGGCGGGTGTTGGACTTGGTCCGGCGCTCGCCATCCTGGAGGCCTGGGTCGAGATCCTGGATGTGCCACCGCTGGTGTGGCCGGCAGCATCAGGTGGCCGGCCGTTTCGTTTTGTTGAGTCGGCAGTGATCCTGGCTCGCTGTCTTCCGCGGACACGTGTCGCGGTTGAAGCTGGTCGAAGTGCCGTCGCCACACCGGGCCGCTTGGGACAACCTTGACGTTGACGCTGCGGCTGCCGTGCCGCTTGGTGACCACTGCCGGAACCCAGCGGCCTTCCTTCTCGCGGCGTGGTCCGTAGTAGCGAGCGTAGACCGGATCTCCGACGTTGTAGCCTTCTCGGACGCGAGACACCTTTTTCCGAGCTCTGGACTCTTCGGCCTGCTTGACTTGGCGATCCTGGGCGAGATGGGCTGGAGATGGCAGCAGAGTATCAATCTGCGTCCTGATCTGCCGGCCATTTAGGAGTTCGCTCGGAGAGTAGCCGTTGACCGCAGGAGTCCGTCGGTACTGCATCAGGAACTGCTGTAGCGCCCTGGCAGGTGGCAGGCTGGATTTCTTCAGGGCCTTCTTGAAGGTCTGAACCAGTCGTTCGGCCGCTCCGTTTGTTGCAGGATGATACGGAGCTCCTGTGAGGTGCGCGATGCCGTGTTCGCGACACCAAGCTTGAAACTCCTCAGCCATGAATGCCGCTGCATTGTCTGTGACGATGGCGTGAGGGTAGCCGAAGTGGGCGAAGTCTTCTTCCAGAAGCTCGATCGTTGCCCGCGTTGACATGGATTGCGTCGGGTGTATGCACGGGTACTTCGAGTAGGCGTCCGTGAGCACTAGCCAGTTGGTGCCGAGGAAGTTGACTGCGTGATCCAGATGTAGGCGACTCCAAGGCTTCTCAGGCATCATCCACGGATGGACGGCGGCCTTTGGCGGATGATTTTGGTGCTCAGCACAGCTGTGGCAGCCGTGGCACAGGTGCTCGACGTCGTCGTCGATGTTCGGCCAGTAGACTGCCGATCGAGCCAGCTGCTTCATCCTCTGTATTCCAAAGTGTCCGAGGTGGAGGATTTTCAGCACCTCATTCCGGAGGTTCCGAGGAATCACAAGACGACAGCCATGCAGAAGACATCCGTTGCAGCAGGACAGCGAATCTTTGACCTTCCGCAGGCGGGCCAGCTCAGCGTCCTCGTCTCGTCCGATTGGCGGCCAACCTTCTCGACAGTAGCGCATGGCGGTGGAGATGACTGGGTCCCTCGATGATTCCTTGGCTACGGCTGAGGCGTCAGCCGGCCGGATCTGCAGGCTCAGGACCTTGATCGCACAGACCATGTCGAAGTCGGCTGTGCTCTCCTCCCCGTCGAAGTCTAGGTCGTCTCCGACTGGCAGGCGACTCAGGGCGTCCGCATTTCCGTGACTCTTCGTCTGGCGGTACTCGATTTCGTAGGTGAAATTGTGGAGCAGGTTCGCCCAACGAGCCAGTCGGTTTGCCGCCATCACTGGTGTCTCCTTCTCGGGCCCGAATAGAGAAATCAACGGCTTATGGTCCGTGACCAGGATGAACTTGCGGTTGAACAAGTATTGGAAAAACTTCTTTAGGCCGAAGATGATTGAAAGGGCTTCCTTCTGAATCTGAGGATAGCGGCGCTGAGCATCCGTCAGAGACTTTGAAGCGTTGGCGATCGGCCGCTCGCTACCATCCGGGTAGCGGTGGAACAGGACGGCGCCGATCCCGACGTTGGATGCGTCGCAGGAGAGCCCGAGAGGGAGGTCGGCATTGTAGTGGACCAGCACGTTGTCCGACGAGAGCTCCTCCTTGATCTGGTCGAAGGCCCGCTGCTCTGCGTCTTTCCAGGTCCACGGTGTGTCCCTCCTGGTGAGCCGGTACAGCGGCTCGGAGATCGTGGCCATGCTTGGCGGCAGAAACTTCGCGTAGAACTGGACCGAGCCGAGGAATGACCGGAGGCTGGACACGTCCTTTGGTGGAGGCATTTCGCGGACAGCGTCCACCTTGGTTCCCTTGGTGATGCCTTCTTTTGACAGTACATAGCCAAGGTACTCGATGCTGGGCATGGCGAATTTGCACTTCTCCCGTCGGCAGCGAAGTCCCTTGTCAGAAAGGCGTTGGAAAAGCCGGCGTAGGTTTGCGAGATGCTCATCAGCGGTCGCGCCGCCGACCAGGTAGTCGTCCAAGTAGAAAACGACTCCGGGCAGATCACCGGCTACCATTTCCATGATGAACTGGAACTCACCCACTGCAGACTTCGGGCCGAAAGCGAGCCGCTTCTGAAGAAGCACACCCCGGTGGGTGCTCAGTGCCAGGCGCCTCTGACTCATCGGTCCCAACTCGATCTGGTTGTAGGCGTCGGCCAGATCTACCTTTGAGAAGCAGTAGCTGCCTCCCAGCTTCTGTAGCAGTTCCTCTGGGAGGGGCAGCGGGTGACGGTTGTCTTCCAGCTGCGGGTTGATAGTGCACGAGTAGTCTCCGCAGACTCGCAGTTTCGGCTGTTCTGAGCCGGTCGAGGGCTTTCGCACGGGGACCACGGGCGTCCCGTAGTCATTGAAGTCAGTAGGCTCCCAGATGCCTCTCCTGATGCCCTCGTCGTAGGCGCGCTCGAGCTCCTCGCGGATGGCGAAGGGGACAGGCCTAGCCTTCCGGAACACCGGCTTTGCATCCGGGTTAAACTGCAACTCGAGCTTGAAGTCCTTGAGGCAACCCAGCTCGTCCTTCCACAGGTCCGGGAATTCGTCGCAAAGATTTCGGCAGGCCTTTTGAAGAGCCTCGTCCGGCGGCAGGTGGTCAAACACTGCGTTGACTTCTTGAATGGCGCTGGCAGCGCCGAGCAGTTTGTCGACGGAGATTCCCAACAGCTTCGTGGCGGTCCGGCCGAGTAGATTCAAGCCGGGCACCTGTGTGACGATGTACTGGATGTCGTGCTCATGAGCTGAGCCAGGCAATGTCGTTTTCCCGACGAAGGTACCTAGTACAGGTAAGTCGTGTCGGCTGGCGGACTCGTAGCGTGACATCGCTACTTCGAGCGGCGGCGTCCCCAGCTTCTTCCAGAATGACTCTGTGATGAAGTTGCCGTTTGTCGCAGTGTCGACCTCGATGGCGAGAGCCTTGCCTTGGATGTGGATCGACACTTCCAGCTTAGGCAGGTCGTCCTCGGTTCGGGCTACAGCATGTACAAGCACATGCTCCTCGACCTGTTTCACTGGCTTCTTGAAGTTCGCCGCAGGGGCAGATCCTTTGGCCTTGGAACGGCAGACAGGTTCTTGGTGACCCACCTTTTTGCAGTGCCGGCAGGTCGCGTCTTTGAATCGGCAATCGTTTGCCCGATGGTTCTTCGCTCCGCAGCGGTAGCACGAACCAGACGCAGAGTCAGTAGTAGACCTGAAAGCAGTAGAATCGGTCGTAAATTTCGCCGAAGTGGCTCCGGGTCGCCGAACCTTCTGCTTAACCTTGTTTACGGGGCTGGATTTGTCGCCGTAAACCGTCTCCTTGGCGACTCGGGCGGCTTCCTCTGTCTCGATGGCGAACTCGACAGCCCGGGCGAACGTGAGCTCTTCCACCTTTAATTTGAACAAAGCTTTGAGTACTGCTTCGTTCCTCACTGAGCAGATGAAACGCGTGCGCAGCGCCTCGTCCAGTGGATCTTTGATGGAAGAGAAATCGCAGGTGGTTGCATCCTGGCGGATTCTCGCAGCCAGTTCCTGGATCGTCTCACCCGGTTTCCGCCGCATGTCGCTCCAGAACCGGAAACGCTCCCGCACGATGAAGCACTTGGTGTCATACTGTTCTTCCATGAACTTCTCAATCTCGTCCATAGTGAGCTTGTTGATCTCCTTCCGCGGCGTCTGCTGCGCTGCCAAGTTTGAGAGAAGCTTGTAGACAGACGGAGACTGGTTCGTCAGGAACACCTGAGCCTTCTTGTCGTCGGGTATGGAGTTCGCGCCCGTGAAGGTGCAGAATCTGGCCAAGTAGTCGGGCCAGAGCTCGGACGTGGCGTCGAATGGCGAGAAACCCGGAGTCGACGTCGTCACATGTGTCGGCAAAGCTGCAGCCTGGGACTGGTCCGCTGCAGGCTTTAGAGACCGAATGAGGTCGAGCATCATCTGCCGGTCAGCGTTCCGCTGTTGGCGCTCTTCTTCCATCTGCTGCCGTAGGAGGCTGATTATATCCTCGTCTTGCATCGTTTCGGGCATGATTGTAGTAGCTTGATCCTTCGGTCAATAGTGACAGTCGTTGTAGATTAGACGTCCTCGAAGTTGATCAAGATCCTGCTTGCGACGCCAGAAAATCCCTGTTGTATTCTTGAAGTAACGAATACAGAGATTCCAATTGTAGTGTTGGTAAATGTAAGTATAGCGCCGAAAGGAGCACTCGGCAGTCGACTGGATAAGCGTATATTTGTAACAGCAGTATTATTAAATACTGGAAAGTTTTTTGAGTGTGCGCACCGCGCGGGGGTTTCTATTTATAGCCTGGGGAGCGAGTGGGAGAACTTTCTAGAAAGTTCTCATAGATAGCCCGCTGGGGGAGGCGCAGAGAAGATTCTGGAAACAACAGAGTGTTATAACAAGTGGTAGAAAGTTCTAGAAAACTATTTACGGAATTATCGTAACGAAACCCACAACAATTGTCATGAGGCTGAAATTCACCCTAAATTACAGTTAAATTGATTTCTCGTTTGCCTTCGTCATGAAAATCAGCTCTTGAAGCGAAAAAACTAGCGAGAATTAAAAAATTCTAGAATACGGAATTTAACAATCTAAAAACATTTTTTCTTTGTCGCGATTTCTCTGAACAAACAAAAATGCACAATTCGTCTGTGCACAGAATCTAACGGTAAATTGGGAGAGTTATAATTGTTATTCTTTTAGTCCCCATAATTAATACGTCACCTGAGCAGCTGCTCGTTAAGCGCGGGCGATGCTTAAGGTGCCCACCCGCTGCTCCTCCACCCGCTGCTCCTCCATCCGCTGCTCCTCCATCCGCTGCTCCTCCACCCGCTGCTCCTCCACCCGCAGCTCCTCCACCCGCAGCTCCTCCACCCGCTGCTCCTCCACCCGCAGCTCCTCCACCCGCTGCTCCTCCACCCGCAGCTCCTCTAGCCATATTAAACCAGTAGACCAGTATTATATTTGAAATTCGCAAGCGTAATCAGCAGCATTCACGCTAAGAATGCTTCTATATGCCTCTAAGTTCGTTCGAAAAAACATCAAACAATAATTAGAACAGCACGCAAACTTCTTGATTTATATTGCACTATCTATTTAGAAATTCAGTCGAGATTCAGCAAAAAAGATTACTACGAGTAATTTAAGACAAAACAAAACCCCAAGACAAACTGTTTAACAAATAATTAGTAGACAGAATGGAGAAAAGGAGACAAACACGTTCACGCGTTAAACACCAACATTCAAAATTCAGACACATTTTTAGCAAAGTGATTTCAACACCTTTCTGTTATTTTCTTGTCTATTATTGGAAAAATATGCTGCGAACACCTGGGTAGAATGTGGGAAGTCAATTCTCCGCAGAATTACTTTCAGAGCTGACGTGCAACCATCGTGGGCTGTGCAACACTTAATTGCAATTCTGGAAAATCAACAATTAATCGCAGTATACGCTCGTACACATTCAATTGTCAGCAATTATATGGTACTTACTTCTTATTTGATTTATTGATTTTACACTCAAATCTGTCCACATACTGTCTTACTTAAATAGCGTTTGGGCAGATGTTGCCTAGTTTTACTCGTTGAATGGACTTAGTGACTGTATGCACCTTGGAGGAGGTCAAAGAGTTTGTGTACTTTATTAACTACCAAGGCTACTGGGGGGTTGCAGTCTAGTCGTTTGGTTTAAGCCTAGTATCTGTAACCGTTTATGTCCTTTAGCAAGACACTTAGCTCTGCATTGATTCAGTTCACCCTACCAGCAAAAGTTGGGGTAATTTAATGGTGCGCAATGGACTATGTGGCACTTCTCCCCAGTCCATGGACTGAACTTGGTCGTACGCAGCCTTCTAAAAGCAGTGATCAGACTCGATTGTATTTGATTTCGTTCAATCTAACATCCTCTACTCCATCATCTGCAATCACTAACTTATTTATTCTTTCTGTCACTTACGACTACGCAGATTTTCAAATTTCTCCTGATCAATTCCAACAGAATCGTGAAAAATGGTTTATTTTCATAAATTGATCAGCCATTAAAATCCTCGGCTCCACTGTCCTGATATCCACCAAATTATCTGCAAACTGCGGTGAGCCCAAAGGGTCGTAGGACGTACGCAGCTTCTTCGTGTCGTGGACAGCGAAGGCAACATCGTTCTTGTTCGTGATCGGGTCCATGTTGTAAACGTCGGTGCAGTATTTCAGGAGCTGTTCTGCTGATGAACTTGACTTCCTGATTTTTTTACACTGGTTGGTAAGCGCAGTTATCCAGGTGTTTCTGTGAATGGTTGTGCTACTCTTGAAGCTGTTGTTGGCAAAGGCGTCAAAGCTTCTAGAAGGTGGCACAAAAATTATGCCGGAAGGTTCTGTCAAGATCGGGAAGTCGCTGGCAAAGTTTTTCACCATGGCGGAGAGGCCGATGGGGCCGGCAAACTCGAAAACGTCTTCAGTCGGGTTGGCAGCCAGCTGAAGGATGCAGAAGCAGAAAAACGGATGCTGCGGCTCCGAGATCATCAGGGCCGGATTGGCGAGTCGATCTGGTGGCCACTTCATGCCGAAGTAGATCATTGCGATGGCCTCCGCTGTTATGGGCACAGTGGCCGGGTACTTGAGAAAGCGGTCCAGTGGTCGCACCAGGGTGTAGTCCAGGTCTGCGTACACTCCACCGAACTGCGCGAAGGGGGGAAACTTGCGAGTCGTAAGGCCAGCCTCAGAACCGGCTTGAATTGATTTTAGGCATGGCTAGCTTATTTCGGACTACGAGTATATTGAGGGGTTGTACCCTATAGTGGTTAGAGCAATTGCTTCAGTCCAACCACCTATTAAATGAGTATTAGCATCAGCTGGTACCCAGTCCATGGACTGAACAGCTGTACACTAGCATGAGGTGTACATGAGGCTAGCTGTCAGTATTTTAAGAAAGAAGACTCACTCGGTACAGTATTAGGTAGCGAAACATGTCCACTCGCATGATGTGGTGTTTCAGTGTCCGGAACTTGCGCAGTAAGCCTGGGTATTGCCTGGCAACGAAGCCTTCCAGGTCTTTGTCGCGCCAGAGAACGTAGGTCCAGTTCGGATGCAGCTGCGTCCAGGACTTCAGCTGGTTGGCAAAGTAGGCCGACACTCGCTCCGTCTTCCACAGGATGTGTCGAATGCGGGGCACACGGTCCACGGCCCCCTCTGTCGCCGACTGAAGCGCCGCGTGGCACTGGGGATCGTGACAGACGCTGCCGAAAGCATTCGTCACCGCGCTCAATCTGGCGAATTCAAAATTCGTCGTCGCGCGCACGCAAGCATTGACTATTGCGCTGCTACTGATGCCAGCTGCATTGCGAGCTGACTTTGGAAGCACCTTCAGCTGGACAAACAGACAAACTGTTGAGATTGCTAACAAAATCAGGAAGCGAATAAATACGCTGTGTCTCTGATTCATTTTTAATTACTCTCAGAGACGCATCGTTATAGAAAGGAAGGGATTTTACGGGGCAGATTGATAGTCGATAACAGTCATTTTCTTCTACTCAGTTTAAGAGACAGATGTATTCAGTTCTCGCACCATTTCTAAATTTTCATTGGTTCCCTGTGGGGTGGGTTGGGTCGCTCCAAGCCTTCTCTATACGCGGCTGCGGCTGAGCTCAGGGACTGACTATATGACTATATACTGTCGTAGCTGCGATCGAGTGTAAATACCCCATAAATATCTAATAGGAGATACATATATAGAGAAATGCGGCTTCCAAAGGCTGTGTACAGGCTGTTCTGTGTACAGACTAGGGAGGCTGCCAAAACACAACGAACTATCTAGCTGGATGAATGAAAGGTCGGGAGTTAGAATTTAGTTGCTAAAAAAATAACAGGATAGTGCTGACATGAAAAACTAATGCAAAGTTGATAGATACACTTACTCCCCCCTGACAATTTTTTTGTGCTGCACCTGAACGGAACAACGTAAGCACTCGAAACTGAAGAACACGGGCCAAATCTTCTGAAACAAGAATCAAGTCGCCAGCTCTTCAGGCCGTCGAGATATTCAATGGTTCTGGCCCATAAGAGCTAGTGTATTTCATACACCCCTATATATGAATTAGCACTGCGCCTCAGTGCGGCCTTGCCAGGCCTTCAAAATGTGTCAGCATGTCACCCTAATGTGCCTGCATCATCTCCGTCTTCGGTGGTCACCTACCTTTATCTAGACGGATTTGCTGGACCTTCAAGCTCTAGAACTGGTGGAACTAGGCCACTATGGACACCCTGACGCGAATTTATCCAATTTCACAGATCAAGCCTAGAGGTTGTAGCCTAGTGGTTAGGGCGTCGGACTAACGTCTTGAAGGTCGGGGGTTCGATTCCCGACTCCACTTAAACAATTTGTGTCCTTTAGCAAGACACTTAACTCTGCATTGCTTCAGTTCACCCAGCTGTTAAATGGGTACCAGCATCAGCTGGGATAATTGAAGGTGGGTGTGGCGTCCCCCAGTCCATGGACTGAACAGCTGTACGCAGCCTTCAGATGCGCCGCACAATAGCTGCGGCTGTGCTGTCGGCTGCACATCTGGCCCGATTGGGGCAGGTGTAATCAATTATTAATTAAATTACAGATCACGCCTAAATATTAGGCGCAAATCAACCACAGGACACCATCGTCTAGTCTGTCAACCAATCAGTCACCACCCAGCGCTGTTAAATTTCAGGTGCTGCCAAAAAACGTTCAGGGTTAGAATTCCCCCTTCGGTATAAAATTGGCGGCAAAATGGCTAGTCCTACTGTTAAGTAGTGCATATCGAGTGTGTAGCTAATAATAACAATGCTAAATTAAGTGGCACTCAAGCAATTAGCTTGTAGTTAAGCTTATGTTCTTAATTTTTTAAGTCGGACCAACGACTTAAAGGTCTGGGGTTCGATTCCCGACTCAACATGAACAATTTCTGTCCTTTATCAAGACACTTAACTCTGCATTGCTTCAGTTCACCCAGCTGTTAAATGGGTACCAGCATTAGATGGGGCAATTGAGGTGGGTTTTGGCGGCTCCCCAGTCCATGGACTGAACTGCCGTACGCAGCCTTCAGATGCGCTGCGCAAAATATACAACAGTATTTTTGCTTATCATTCGTTTGATTAAATTGTTTGATCGACTTTTATCAATGGTCGAGTTTCAGCACAACAGAAATTCAGCTTTATTTAACCATTAAAAGTCAATGTTTTTTCTTTTAAATACTTTTAAAAGAAAAAGTTACTTTTTCTCGTTAACGCTTTTAAATTACCTAAGTACTACGGGTGTGTCATAAGTAATGTCACTGTGGTTGTTGTGCGGGAACCCAAAGCAATAATCATCCAAATATATTATATTCTGAAAATACATTTATTGAGAAGTTGCCACCACACCTGAGCAGCAATTTTAATGTCTATGGCCAAAACTCAACATGAATCACGACAAGACGCACATCCAGTTCTACGCTTTCATTCGCTTCAAGCTTGGAAAATCTGCACTTGAAGTAGAGGAGGATCTCCGGAACACACTGCCAGACAACTGCCCAACTCGCAGGACAATTTACAGGTGGTTTCAGAACTTTACTGATCCTGGGTTCGAATTGGGAGATGCCGCCAGATCTGGACGACCAAGTCATCAGCGACCTGGTCAAGGAAGACCCGCGGCAGTCTGTCAGGGAGCTAGCGGACTGCTTGGAGATTGATTTCAAGACAGTCCATCGCATCTTGACAGAGGATCTCCATCTCCGAAACGTCTGCTCGGTCTGGGTGCCCCATGACCTCACTGCGGACCAACGTCAGGCCCGTGTGAACTGCGCCAATCAGATCCGCAAGGTGTTCAGCAGCCGGGGCTTGGATGACATCCTAAACTGCCTGGTTGTTGAGGATGAGACCTGGCTCCACCTGGATGGCAAAAGCAGCAAGGCAGACAATCGCTGCTGGCTGGGAGCTGGGGACTCCAGGCTGACTGTGACCAGGAGGTCCATCTCAGACAAGAAGACCATGCTGCTGGTGGCATTCACGCCAAACAAACGAGTCTCTATCTGTACAACTCCGCCAAACACCAAGGTCGATGGCCAGTACTTCATCGACTTTGTCCGACACACTGGGAACCTCTGGCACACGCTCCGGTCAAACCCGATTCACCTGAACGAAGTTCTGTGGCAGATGGACAACGCACGGCCCCACACCTGTCAGGCTGTTTCGGATTTTCTGGCTGGACGGCGAGTAAATCTGCTCTGGCAGAGTCCCTACAGCCCAGACTTCAACTTGTGCGACAGGTTTCTCTTTAAATGGCTGAAGGCAGACTTTTCCCAGAGAAGTTTCGCAAACCATGATGAGGTCAAAGAAGCCGCGTTGCACTGGTTCCGACAGCTGGAGGAAAAACACCTGTAGGCTGAGGTAGAGAAGTTGTACGAGCACTGCCAGAGGGTGATTGATATTGGGGGACACTATGTTGTTGATTGATACAGTTTCGTTCATCTGCGATTGGTCTGTTGGTCTGTTTTACCCTCAGTGACATTACTTATGACACACCCGAAGTAAAAGAAACTTTAATGATTCTTAATAAAGCATTTACAGAAGTTAATGTACCGTGTTGCTGGAGAATAATAGATTAGTGTAAAGAAAATTTTTCAAATCTGAAGGACTGTGCAAATTAATCAGTCATTAAGTCTCGGTAAAATGGCTTCAAATGCTACAATGAGACGATATAATTAGAACATAAAGTCATAGAAATCATATTTTTCATTTTCGTTAAGTTCAGACAGAATGCATGCGTACGTTACTGTTGCTGATATTTACGTGGCAATGCGAGCGTATGCAAAGTTAAGTTAATCCACCGGGTTAGTGGGATTAAGAAACGCCAAGTCAGGATTCGGCAGACTCAATGGTTGGATCAGAGCTGCTTTGCTCTAAAAACAATGCAGCAGCAATGCGACCAAGTATTTGTTGCACACGTGGCAACATCTGGTGCCAGCAGTAGTAAGTTGCTCAACTATGCTCAAACTGTACTGGGGTCCCCGGATTGAAGAGGAAAGAAATAAAAGGCAATAATTCCGAGGTGAAATAATTGCAGAACCGATTTCTTACCGCGAGCAGATCAGTGTTTCATCATATTTCAATGGCGGCATCCTTGTCTTGGCTGATGGTTGTCACCGTCTGTCAGCTGGTCCTATTCTCAGCGCCCACCAGTCAGCAGCAGCGTCGAGATATCCCCACTGCCGAGGGAAAATTCGACCAGATGGAGGAGTTTAACGGGGGCAGCTACTTTATGGGCGTGACGCACCCGGAGTACGAGTTTAAAGGTAAAATTATAATGAGGTAAAACTATAACTTGCATATAAATATATGAAACAGACAAACTCCTATTCACAAATAAGGAATAAAATCACGTTTCAGAAGACAATTTGCACGTAAAAGCTAGTAATATGTGCAATGTGAATTTAAGGAATTGGAGAAAATACAGATATAATAAATTTTCTAAATTTGAATCGTTCGAAATATTTTATCCTGGAAATATTAAATTTTAGGAAGTGTGAAATTTTAGGAAATGGGAAATTTCAGGAAATGTGAAGTTTTAGGACATGTGACTATTCAGGAAATGTCAAGCTTTAGGGAATATGAAGCTTCAGGAAATGTGAAATTTCAGGAAATGAATAATTTCAGTAAATGTGAAGCTTCGTGAACTTTAAAATTGCACAAAATGTAAAATTTTAGGAACTTTGAACTTTAGATTTTTGTGTGAAATTTTTAGTAACTTTGAAATTTCGATAACGAGAAGTTTAGATTTTGTGACATCAAGAAAAATTTTACTAAAAAAGAATTGTGAAATTAGATAATTTTTTACCGTGTAAAAAATCGAACGATCGTAAGAATCAGTACTCAAACTATTTCGCATTCTAGGCGAGCATCCGGTGAGGCAGGAGTACGTCAAGCCTTTCGCCATGGACCGGTATCCGGTGAATAATCAACAATTCAGCGAGTTTGTCTTGGACACGAAATTCTTCAGAACCGATCCGGAACTGAAGGGCTTTAGTTATGTGTTCTTTCAACACATGGCAACTGGCGCCAAGATGATTGAGAAGTACAAACTGTTGGATGAGCCGTGGTCAGTAATTAATCAAACCCTATTTATAAAAAAAACACGGGCGAGTGTTCTGATTGGTGTAGACAGTAAAAAGGCTTCTTATTTGTCGAAGCACTTTGAAGGGTTTTGATTAATGGAATCGCTTATCAGGCTTCTAAACACTTGAGAATGCTTCTGATTGGTGGAAACTATGAGAAGGCTTCTGATTGATTATTATATAATTGATTACACCTGTCCCATTTGGGCCAGATATGCAGCCGACAGCACAGCCGCAGTAATCGCGCAACGCATCTGAACGTTAAGTACGTCTGTTCAGTCCATGGACTGGGGTGACAACTGGGCGAACTGAAGCAATATAGAGTTAACGGGAATCGAACCCCTGACCTTCAAGTCATTTAATGAGTCCGACAATCTAACCACTATAGGCTACAATCCACTAGTTGTGATAGCTAAAGACAGTTAAAAGGCTTCCAAAGTGTTCTGCCGAGACGCGAGTAGTTAAACTACTTATGTAAGTCTGACTCAACTGGACCATGTGTCATTTCTATCAATCTAATCAATCAATCAATCCAGGTGGCTGCCGATCGCGGGAGCCCGATGGTACCAGCCGTTCGGGCCGCAGTCCAGCTGGAAGCAGGGTCTCGAGAATCATCCGGTGGTGCACGTCGGCGCCGCGGACGCGGACTCCTATTGCAAATGGAAGGGCAAACGGTTGCCAACTGAATTCGAATGGGAATACGCGGCTAGGGCCAACAATAGGAGCTGGATTTATCCATGGGGCGATCATTATCGGAAGCGAAGAATGAACACCTGGCAGGGTCTGTTTCCCTATGAGAACACGGCCTACGACGGTCACAAGGGACTGGCACCGGTGGACGCTTATCCTCAGCAGAATCATCGGGACATGTTCGATATGCTGGGTGAGTTGGGTTAGAACATGCCGCTTATTGTGTTTAACACTCGATAACAATGTCCACACACTGGATAGCACTGTCCACAAACTAGATAACAATGTCCGCACACTGGATAGCAATGTCTACACACTGGATAACAATGTCCACAAACTGGATAGTGTAAGGAGTGCTGAGCCGAGAGATGATTTGTGTAGACGAAAAAGCCTAAAGCGAAGTAGGCTCTGAGCAATCGATTATATTTGATATTTGGTGATGAACATGCAACGTGCGGCCGATGGGTGCAGATGTACATTAATCGCTCGCAACTCCACGCACACTACGATATAACTCAGGGCCTACAGCTAACACGGCTAAATGAACGCGCGCCCACTTGGCGCCTACACTTCTCCCCAACTAGAGAGATTGCCGGGGGATAAAAGAGAAAAAAGCAAAGCTTTAGAGCAAGGGATTGCTGCAACAATCTAGCGGAAAAAGTCCATAGAACGCAAGACAGTCCATAGCAACTCATTTGAGAAAATACGGCCGCACGCAAAATGAGTTATTGTTTGTAGCTAAGCACTTTGCTACGCGCAGCCCTGGGATGCTGTCGTGTGGCGACACAATCGCTAGGGTTAGCGGTTGGCTGGCCGGCAGACTGGCCGGCGGACTGGCCGGCGGACTGACCAGCAGAGTGGCCGGCAGACTGGCCGGCAGACTGGCCGGCGGACTGACCAGCAGAGTGGCCGGCAGACTGGCCGGCGGACTGGCCGGCGGACTGACCAGCAGAGTGGCCGGCAGACTGGCCGGCGGACTGGCCGGCGGACTCTATCAGGGGCCGCAGTTGAGTGACGTGTCGCATGCACGATTGTTCGCCGCGTTGAAGGACGCACGTGTCTCCCTGGACCAGCTTGACAGTCCACGGAGAAGGCTCAAAAGGCAGTTGAAGCTTGTTGCGCGGATGCTGCTTTCGTAGAACTTTGCTGCCGTCAATGATGCCGTGCTCCTGGGCAGCCTTGCGGTCATCGAATCTGATTTCATATCTTGCACGTAATTCCGGTGCCAGTCTTGAACTTCTTCATGATTCACCTCGACCGGCTGAGACGGCTTAGTGGTCGGGATGCCATCGTTCATCTTCCTGCCCATGAGGAGTTCAGCGGGTGCGCGGCCGGTTGCTCGGTGCGGTGTTGTGCGGAAAGCCAGCAGCCAGTCCTCGATGGCCTCCTTCCAGTTACGCCCTTCGGCCACAGCCGTCTGGATGACTTTTCCAATGCTCCGGTTGACTCGCTCTGTCGCTCCATTGGATTCAGGGTGGAGCGGGCAGATAAGGCGATGTCGAATGCCATAGGTGGTGAGGAAGCTGCGGAAAGCGGCTGAATTGAATGGCGGGCCGTTGTCAGTGACCACCTCGATAGGGACGCCGAATCTACCGAACAGTCGGCGAAGGTGCGGGCTCACGCTCTCCGCTGTCGATGAGTTCAGGAAGCTGACTTCTGGATATTTTGAGTAGAGGTCTGTGATGACTAGCAGCATCTGGCCCTGTACTGGTCCGTAGAAGTCCATGCCTAGAGTGAGCCAGGCACCGTCTGGGATCTGCGTTGGTTTAAGAGGCGTTTGACGCGCTCCAGTGGAGGCGGCCTGGCAGAGCGTGCAGCACTGAACAAAGCTCTCGCAGTCGCTGCGCATGCGAGGCCACCAGACTTTCGTTTGCAGCCGCTTCAGGGTTCGGTCAGCGCCTAGATGGCCGGTGTGCGCTAGTTGGAGGACAGGCCTGCGCAGTGTCTCCGGGATGACGATGAGGTCGCCCCTTAGCAGGACGCCGTCACTCTCTGAGAGCTCGTTGCTGACGGTCTTGTAGGAGCGCTGGGCCGGGTCGCGGATATTCCAGTTACCGGTTCGGATGGCGCTTAGCGCCGCCTGGATGCCGCTGTCGGTGCGCGACGCTTCCCGCACTTGAGCGAGGCTGAAGCCCTTTGGCACAGCTCCGGCCGATACGGCGTTGACGAAGGCGGTGTCAAGTTCTTCACCAACGTTCCTCCTTGATTCTGGCAGTGGCTGCCGGCTTAGCAGGTCGGCTGGATTGGTCGGCCCGGGTCGGTAAATCAGATCGAAGCGGAGGTGCTGGATGCGCAATGCCATCCGTTCGATTCGTGGCGGTGGACGAGAGCCAGGCTTGAACAGCGGCACGAGTGGTCGGTGGTCTGTTACTACAGTGAAGCCTGGGTCTCCGGCTAGGTAGTGTTCAAACTTCAAGCACCCGAATTTGATGGCCAGAGCTTCTCGCTCTATCTGCGCGTACCGCTGTTCCACTGCTGAAAGGGCTCTGCTGGCGTAAGCCACGGGTCTGCTGCTGCCGTCCGGCTGCCTCTGCGTGAGGATGGCGCCCAGTCCGACCGGGGAGGCGTCCACTAGGAGCTCGGTTTGCCGCCTGCGGTCGAAGAAGGCGAGCGTTTCCGCGGCGCCTATTGCTTTTTTAATGCTTTCGAATGCCGCAGTGTGCTTATCCGTCCACTCCCAGACCTGGCCCTTCTTTGTCAATTGACGTAGGGGCCCGGCGAGGTGAGCGAAGTTTGGGACGAATTTTGACAAGAAGTTCGCGGTGCCGAGGAATGAGCGGACGTCGGAAACGTTTTCAGGTTGCCGAAAGCTCTGCATGGCCTCAATTTTCTCAGCAGCTGGCTCCATGCCCCGAGCAGTCAGGCGCATGCCGAGAAACTCGATGGACGGTCGGGAGAACCTGCACTTGTCCCTGTTGAGGGTGATGCCGTACTCACGCAGGCGCTGAAGGCACGCGTCCAGTCTCTTATGGTGTTGCTTTAAATCAGATGCGTAGATCACCACGTCATCGTGCGCCCACCGGACGCCTTCAATGTCGCTGAGGATGCCCAGCATGATCCGTTGCAAAATCTCCGAGGAATTCGTGAACCCCATGCTAAGTCTTTTAAGTCGCATTAGTCCGAGAGGCGTGCTGAAGGTGAAGTAGTGGCGGCTGTCTTCGTGAACTGGAATCTGGTAGAACGCCTTGCGGATGTCTAGTTCACTGAAAATTTTAGCGTTGGCCATCTCCTCCGTGATCTTTTCTAGCGTGGGGATCTGTTGTTTCTCCGGTATAACGAAAGCGTTGAGGTCGCGGAGATCCTGGCAGATTCTGACGCCCCCGTCGGTCTTGGGCACTACTACCATACGGGATACCCAGGCGCTTGGTCCTTTGACGGCCTCAATAATGTCCTGCTTCTCTAGTGCCCGGAGTTCATTAACTACGGCTTCTTTGAGGTGAGCAGCTACCCGGGAAGGCGCCTGGCATACCGGAATGGCATTTTCGGATAGCTGGACTTTGACCTCTACGCCCTTGATGCAGCCGATGCCGTTGAATGCCTCTTTGTGCCGGTGCAGAATTGCGTCGAGTTGAGGATCGTTTGACTGCTGTGACGGCGTGTCAGAGACTGCGCTAATTTCCTGCGCGTCGGAGATCTGTGGCCTCTGGATCTTCAGCACTCCAAGTTTGAATGCAGGCTGGCGTCCCAGAATAGTCAGGCCGTCGCCGTCCATGATGTGAAATGTCGCGGTAGTCTTGGCTGCTCCAACTTTGATGTGGAGTTCGGCGACCCCTGCAATCTTTAGAGGTGTCGGTACCCCGTAGGCGCGGACTTCTGTTCTTGTTGGACGAAGGTCCGGTAGATTAAGAGTCCTGAAGGTTTTGAGACTCATGATACTACAGCTGGCTCCGCTATCAATCATCATGGGCAGTTGTCGATTTGCCACCTGTACGGACAGCGAGACGTCGGCTGGGTAGTCGCCGCCGTCGTACAGAGCAAACACATCTTCCTCCGTGGAGCCGTCAGCCGAACTGAAGACTGCATTAGTGCTGATTCTCTGCTGCTGGGTCCGGTTGCTGTGCATCTGTCGAGGCTGGCGGCAGGCCAAAGCGAGATGGTTGGGTTTGCCGCAGTTGCGGCAGATTTTACCTTTGGCTGCGTCACAGGTAGCGTGGCCTTTCTCGCCGCAGCGGTAACACGTGAGCTGCTTCTGATCGCCGGACCTGCTGCTCGTCAGAGTCGCGCCTCTTCTGTCAGGTTTCACCTTATCGCCATGGGCAACGCTCGCCACATGCGTCTCCGACTTCTCCATCTCGGTGGCCTGTTCATCGGCTGCCTCAAACGCCCTAGCCTTCCGTAGCGCCTCGTCAAGGCTGATGTTCGCTTCCTGGAGCAGCCGCCTGCGAAGCTTGTCGGATGAGCAAGTTGCCACGAGCTGGTCCCTGATGAGGGAGTCTTTGAGATTCTCGAACTCACACGGCTCTGCAGCTGTGCGCAATCTGGCGTACCATGCGTCAATAGATTCTCCAGCTGCCTGTGTGCTGAGGCGGAACTGGTATCTAGCGAAGACTACGTTTTTTCGAGCATTGAAGTGAGACTTTAGAGCGTCAAGCGTATGCGAGAGGGTGAGTTCGCCGGCCTGTGCTTTCGCTGTCAGGTCGGCGTTTTCACGGATGATGTCGGCGATTTCCTTGCCAGCTGTGTAGCTCAGTAGCTTGCATCTTTGCTTCTCGTTGGTGATGCCTGATGCATCAATGAAGTCTTCGAAACGAGACGCCCATTGATTCCAGCGCTTGCCCGCGTTGTGTGGGTCTGCTGATATTGCGAATGGCTCAGGCGGGGGCAGTGAGAGAAAGTTGGCTGTCATTTTTTTACCGCGCGGTAGGCGGCTTGCGATGCCACTGTAAGGAGTGCTGAGCCGAGAGATGATTTGTGTAGACGAAAAAGCCTAAAGCGAAGTAGGCTCTGAGCAATCGATTATATTTGATATTTGGTGATGAACATGCAACGTGCGGCCGATGGGTGCAGATGTACATTAATCGCTCGCAACTCCACGCACACTACGATATAACTCAGGGCCTACAGCTAACACGGCTAAATGAACGCGCGCCCACTTGGCGCCTACAGATAGCAATGTCCGCTTACTAGATAACAATGTCCACACACTGGATAACAATGTCCACACACTGGATAGCAATGTCCGCTAACTAGATAACAATGTCCACACACTGGATAGCAATGTCCGCTTACTATATAACAGTGTCCGCTAACTAGATAGCAGTGTCCGCTAACTAGATAACAGTGTCCACAACTAGATAACAATGTCCACACACTGGATAGCAATGTCTACAAACTGGATAACAATGTCCACACACTGGATAGCAATGTCCGCTAACTAGATAACAATGTCCACACACTGGATAGCAATGTCCGCTAACTAGATAACAGTGTCCACTAACTAGATAACAGTGTCCACTAAATAGATAACAGTGTCCACTAACTAGATAACAGTGTCCACTAACTAGATAATGGTGTCCATTGACAAGACAACAGCAACTGGACGCAATGATTCCAGGAAACACCTGGGAATGGACCTCGACAGAGTACTACGGCAGCGATAAACCGGCCGGAAAGGTTTGGCTAATACTCAAAGGCGGCTCATTTGTTGACTCAATCGACGAAGGCATCAACACGATAGTCCGCACCTCAACTAAGATTGGCAAAGAGATCGACTTCACGGCTGAGAACATTGGATTCAGGTGTGCTAAAACCATTATTCCGGCGCCGGTGCACAAGCCTCCGAGAGTTGTTCGTCTGGAAGACACCTGGGACTATAAACAGGCCCAGAAGGATAAGAAAGCTCGACTTGAAAAACTGCAGAAGACTCAAAAAGTTAACGTTAAACAGTATAGATTCGAGTTGTGAATATTTGACTTTTAAACTAATATATCCTAGGTCAGTAAAATAACACAATAAAATCCATAGTTTAAGGAAGCATTGAACTGTTTCTTTGCAATTTATTAAATCGAGCAAATAAGTTAGCGAATGAATTTTGCATGTTTAATAATTGTATCGCTTGCCTATGCTCACAAACGTCGTTTAATTTATTATAGTCTCTGGTAAAAAAGTTTATGGCAAAGCAGATTAACAACTAATATTGTAATTTGGATTAATAAAAACTATAATTACTCTGTCAAAGTAAATATCTCGTCTTTTGAATTGAAAAATCAGCGCAGAAAGTTTTGAGAAAACCACGTTTTGAGAAATGAAATCTACAAATAGCTGTCCTTTTTAACCAAGAGCTAAAATAGTATTTTTTACCTTGTTAAGGTGGATTGAAACTCAGAGAAGACTTTCAAGGTGATTGAAACGCCGTAGGAAAAAGTATGGAACGTTTTGTGTCCTGAGATTGACTAGGAGTCCTTTGCCACACGACCTTGATGAGTTTTTTGTACTAAATTTGGGGTGCGCGACAGCGGAAGAAGGAGACAGCCAATCACGAGAGCGGGGAGGTGATATAATACATCTCAATTTACATTCAAATAAGCACGATCGTTATTAAAGAGGTTACAGTTCCAAAATTTGTTTTACTATACTGGTGATCTTTTTGAAATCATAAGATTGTAAGCTTCAAAAATATTTTTAGCTGAACTAACAAGATGCTTTCATGTTTTTATGTGTAGAAATTACATGCATAATTTATCATCAGTCAAACGTCCATCAGACAACCGTCCATCAGACAAACGTCCATCAGAAAACCGTCTATCAGACAAACGTCCATCAGACAAACGTCCATCAGTCAAACTTCCATCAGACAAACGTCCATCAGACAAACATCCATCAGTCAAACTTCCATCAGACAAACGTCCATCAGACAAACGTCCATCAGTCAAACGTCCATCAGACAAACGTCCATCAGTCAAACGTCCATCAGACAAACGTCCATCAGACAAGCGTCCATCAGACAAACTTCCATCAGACAAACTTCCATCAGACAAACGTCCATCAGTCAAACTTCCATCAGACAAACGTCCATCAGACAAACATCCATCAGTCAAACTTCCATCAGACAAATGTCCATCAGACAAACGTCCATCAGTCAAACGTCCATCAGACAAACGTCCATCAGTCAAACGTCCATCAGACAAACGTCCATCAGACAAGCGTCCATCAGACAAACTTCCATCAGACAAACTTCCATCAGACAAACTTCCATCAGACAAACTTCCATCAGACAAACTTCCATCAGACAAACTTCCATCAGACAAACTTCCATCAGACAACCGTCCATCAGACAACCGTCCATCAGACAACCGTCCATCAGACAACCGTCCATCAGACAAACGTCCATCAGACAAACGTCCATCAGACAAACGACCATCAGACAAACGTCCATCAGACAACCGTCCATCAGACAACCGTCCATCAGACAAACGACCATCAGACAACCGTCCATCAGACAACCGTCCATCAGACAACCGTCCATCAGACAACCGTCCATCAGACAAACGACCATCAGACAAACGTCCATCAGACAAACGTTCATCCGACAAGTGTCTATCAGACAAAAGTTTTTCATCGAGCAAACTGCGCCGTACTTTTCTTTAGAGAAAAAGTTAGACTTCATGAGAAACTCACTGACTGTGTTTTATGAAAAAGTAGTTTTCCTTTATTTGATTTATGTTTCTACTAATTGTTGTTTGTTACATAACTACAAAGGTATCAATCAGATATGAGCGATATAGTATTTTCCAACTGCAATCAAAGCTTCGAAAAACCCGACACGTCAGGTCAGCAATTGGTGCTATGCGTTTTCCTATAGGCGGCCTTTTCAACCCAGCTGCTGAGTCGCCAGTAATTTTGCATGCGAAAGCACGGCTGAGTCGGTGCGGCCGCCTCGGGGCACGGTGCGAACATGCGCTTGTAAGACAGTTTGGACTCCGGACTCGAAATGCGATTATAAATGGCTCGCCGGAAACAGGGCGCTGTCGATTTTGATCGCAGAACCACCGCCTTCAAGGACGTTGTGAGAATGAGAGAAGTTAGGCCTGAAGATAAGGCAAATTTTGGGTCTGGGGATTGGGGAAAATTTGAGTCGGTAGATTAGGGACCAATTAATTATGTACACGTAGATTCAGGAAAATTTGTGGTCTGCAGGTTTAAGTTTTGGCTGTAGAATTGGGAAAATAAAGGGCTTAAGGTGGTGAGTTGCCGTGAGGTCGATTCGCGGAGCTCGATTCCGCAGCGAGGCCACACTTATCTGGGGTGCAGCAGCGGTGAAAACGCTTGAAGGCTTGGCCAACCTCCAAGGCACAGTGAAATGTACACTGCCTGACGATGAGAAAGTCAGGGCATCTGTGTGCGTGTGTGCTCAGTATTTAGTGGAATGGGGCAGAATTGCCTCCTCGCTGGCTGTGGGTCTACAGTCACCATAGGGGGAGTTTTGACTGTAGAATAGGGGGAGTTTGGACTGTAGAATAGGGGGAGTTTGGACTGTAGAATAGGGGGAGTTTGGACTGTAGAATAGGGGGAGTTTGGACTGTAGAATAGGGCGATTTTGGACTGTCGAATAGGGGGAGTTTGGACTGTAGAATAGGGGGAGTTTGGACTGTAGAATAGGGGGAGTTTGGACTGTAGAATAGGGGGGAGTTTGGACTGTAGAATAGGGGGAGTTTGGACTGTAGAATAGGGGGAGTTTGGACTGTAGAATAGGGGGGAGTTTTGACTGTAGAATAGGGGGAGTTTGGACTGTAGAATAGGGGGAGTTTGGACTGTAGAATAGGGGGGAGTTTGGACTGTAGAATAGGGGGAGTTTGGACTGTAGAATAGGGGGAGTTTGGACTGTAGAATAGGGCGATTTTGGACTGTCGAATAGGGGGAGTTTGGACTGTAGAATAGGGGGAGTTTGGACTGTAGAATAGGGGGAGTTTGGACTGTAGAATAGGGGGAGTTTGGACTGTAGAATAGGGGGAGTTTGGACTGTAGAATAGGGGGAGTTTGGACTGTAGAATAGGGGAGTTTGGACTGTAGAATAGGGGAGTTTGGACTGTAGAATAGGGGGAGTTTGGACTGTAGAATAGGGGAGTTTGGACTGTAGAATAGGGGGAGTTTGGTCTGTAGAATAGGGGGAGTTTGGACTGTAGAATAGGGGGAGTTTGGACTGTAGAATAGGGGAGTTTGGACTGTAGAATAGGGGGAGTTTGGACTGTAGAATAGGGGGAGTTTGGACTGTAGAATAGGGGAGTTTGGACTGTAGAATAGGGGGAGTTTGGACTGTAGAATAGGGGGAGTTTGGACTGTAGAATAGGGGGAGTTTGGTCTGTAGAATAGGGGAGTTTGGACTGTAGAATAGGGGGAGTTTGGACTGTAGAATAGGGGAGTTTGGACTGTAGAATAGGGGGAGTTTGGACTGTAGAATAGGGGGAGTTTGGACTGTAGAATAGGGGAGTTTGGACTGTAGAATAGGGGGAGTTTGGACTGTAGAATAGGGGGAGTTTGGACTGTAGAATAGGGGAGTTTGGACTGTAGAATAGGGGGAGTTTGGACTGTCGAATAGGGGGAGTTTGGACTGTAGAATAGGGGAGTTTGGACTGTAGAATAGGGCGAGTTTGGACTGTAGAATAGGGGGAGTTTGGACTGTAGAATAGGGGGGAGTTTGGACTGTCGAATAGGGGGAGTTTGGACTGTCGAATAGGGGGGAGTTTGGACTGTAGAATAGGGGGAGTTTGGACTGTAGAATAGGGGGAGTTTGGACTGTAGAATAGGGGGGAGTTTGGACTGTAGAATAGGGGGAGTTTGGACTGTAGAATAGGGGGGAGTTTGGACTGTAGAATAGGGGGAGTTTGGACTGTAGAATAGGGGAGTTTGGACTGTAGAATAGGGGGAGTTTGGACTGTAGAATAGGGGGAGTTTGGACTGTAGAATAGGGGGAGTTTGGACTGTAGAATAGGGGGGAGTTTGGACTGTAGAATAGGGCGAGTTTGGACTGTAGAATAGGGCGAGTTTGGACTGTAGAATAGGGGGAGTTTGGACTGTAGAATAGGGGGAGTTTGGACTGTAGAATAGGGGGAGTTTGGACTGTAGAATAGGGGGGAGTTTGGACTGTAGAATAGGGGGAGTTTGGACTGTAGAATAGGGGGAGTTTGGACTGTAGAATAGGGGGAGTTTGGACTGTAGAATAGGGGGAGTTTGGACTGTAGAATAGGGGGGAGTTTTGACTGTAGAATAGGGGGAGTTTGGACTGTAGAATAGGGGGAGTTTGGACTGTAGAATAGGGGGGAGTTTGGACTGTAGAATAGGGGGAGTTTGGACTGTAGAATAGGGGGAGTTTGGACTGTAGAATAGGGCGATTTTGGACTGTCGAATAGGGGGAGTTTGGACTGTAGAATAGGGGGAGTTTGGACTGTAGAATAGGGGGAGTTTGGACTGTAGAATAGGGGGAGTTTGGACTGTAGAATAGGGGGAGTTTGGACTGTAGAATAGGGGGAGTTTGGACTGTAGAATAGGGGAGTTTGGACTGTAGAATAGGGGAGTTTGGACTGTAGAATAGGGGGAGTTTGGACTGTAGAATAGGGGAGTTTGGACTGTAGAATAGGGGGAGTTTGGTCTGTAGAATAGGGGGAGTTTGGACTGTAGAATAGGGGGAGTTTGGACTGTAGAATAGGGGAGTTTGGACTGTAGAATAGGGGGAGTTTGGACTGTAGAATAGGGGGAGTTTGGACTGTAGAATAGGGGAGTTTGGACTGTAGAATAGGGGGAGTTTGGACTGTAGAATAGGGGGAGTTTGGACTGTAGAATAGGGGGAGTTTGGTCTGTAGAATAGGGGAGTTTGGACTGTAGAATAGGGGGAGTTTGGACTGTAGAATAGGGGAGTTTGGACTGTAGAATAGGGGGAGTTTGGACTGTAGAATAGGGGGAGTTTGGACTGTAGAATAGGGGAGTTTGGACTGTAGAATAGGGGGAGTTTGGACTGTAGAATAGGGGGAGTTTGGACTGTAGAATAGGGGAGTTTGGACTGTAGAATAGGGGGAGTTTGGACTGTCGAATAGGGGGAGTTTGGACTGTAGAATAGGGGAGTTTGGACTGTAGAATAGGGCGAGTTTGGACTGTAGAATAGGGGGAGTTTGGACTGTAGAATAGGGGGGAGTTTGGACTGTCGAATAGGGGGAGTTTGGACTGTCGAATAGGGGGGAGTTTGGACTGTAGAATAGGGGGAGTTTGGACTGTAGAATAGGGGGAGTTTGGACTGTAGAATAGGGGGGAGTTTGGACTGTAGAATAGGGGGAGTTTGGACTGTAGAATAGGGGGGAGTTTGGACTGTAGAATAGGGGGAGTTTGGACTGTAGAATAGGGGAGTTTGGACTGTAGAATAGGGGGAGTTTGGACTGTAGAATAGGGGGAGTTTGGACTGTAGAATAGGGGGAGTTTGGACTGTAGAATAGGGGGGAGTTTGGACTGTAGAATAGGGGGAGTTTGGACTGTAGAATAGGGGGAGTTTGGACTGTAGAATAGGGGGAGTTTGGACTGTAGAATAGGGCGAGTTTGGACTGTAGAATAGGGGGAGTTTGGACTGTAGAATAGGGGGAGTTTGGACTGTAGAATAGGGGGAGTTTGGACTGTAGAATAGGGGAGTTTGGACTGCATAATAGTGTAGTTATTATGGGAGACGAGGAGTCTCACTTCATCGACGCTTCCATCGTCAACGCCGTTCTCCAGAACTTCGTTACTGATGACATTGGTATTCTCATCTTCGAATTGGATTTTATCCTTTGCCCTGACTTGAAAGATGGACATGCTGCTGAGCAGGACCAGAGCAACAAAAACTGCCACGGATGTTGGCAATGGTCGACAACGCATTTTTCGAAAGCTTCTTTGAAAAAGAGAAATGCTCGCGTGCCTTGTATCACTGCTCTGTGTATTTCACCAGCCTCTTTACTTTCTTTTAATACTAACTAAACTCGCTGCCACTGCTTTGTGGGTTGTCGTTCAATTTTCTGTCTGTTTTGTCTCTTTCTATTGAAATTGTAGCAGAAAAAGGCTTCTAAACCAAAAGCAAGTAATAAATTATACACACGCGATCTTGCTGCAAATTGTGCTCAGGAAAGCTAGAGAGTTTCTGGGGCTGGGGGTCAAATTAAGTCACGCTGTATCATGGAGTGAGTCTCACGAGTTTGCCAAAAAACGCGCTGTCCTTAAATTTCGTTTGGACACAAATTTATGTTTTGAAAGAAAAATGCCGTAGTCTAGAGTTTTTCCGCTTTATATGAAACTTCGGCATTCATTTGTCGAGGCCGGAGAATATGCAATAGGTTCAGCTAGTTTTTGCTAGCTTAACAGAACTCATGGATGTTTAGCTCATAAAAATATCAAGAACATTTTTTGCTCATGCATTGTATAACCTCTGCCCAGGCAACCACTTTTATTATTTCAGGAGGTCAATTAGTTACACATTTTTGGATTTTTTTAAGACGGTGCAGTTTAATTTCTTGATTGATTTCGAAGAGGTCCAGTTTAATTGGTCGATTGATTTCGAAGAGGTCCAGTTTATTTGCTCCATTGATTTCAAAGACGTCTAGTTTAATTGGTCGATTGATTTCGAAGAGGTCCAGTTTAATTGGTCGATTTATTTCGAAGAGGTCCAGTTTAATTGGTCGATTTATTTCGAAGAGGTCCAGTTTATTTGCTCCATTTATTTCGAAGAGGTCCAGTTTAATTGGTCGATTGATTTCGAAGAGGTCCAGTTTAATTGGTCGATTTATTTCGAAGAGGTCCAGTTTAATTGGTCGATTTATTTCGAAGAGGTCCAGTTTAATTGCTCCATTTATTTCGAAGAGGTCCAGTTTAATTGGTCGATTGATTTCGAAGAGGTCCAGTTTTATAGGTCGATAGATTTCGAAGAGGTCCAGTTTATTTGCTCAATTGATTTCAAAGACGTCCAGTTTAATTGGTCGATTGATTTCGAAGAGGTCCAGTTTAATTGGTCGATTTATTTCGAAGAGGTCCAGTTTAATTACTCCATTGATTTCGAAGAGGTCCAGTTTAATTGGTCGATTGATTTCGAAGAGGTCCAGTTTAATTGCTCCATTGATTTCGAAGAGGTCCAGTTTAATTGCTCCATTGATTTCGAAGAGGTCCAGTTTAATTGCCCCATTGATTTCGAAGAGGTCCAGTTTAATTGCCCCATTGATTTCGAAGAGGTCCAGTTTAATTGCCCCATTGATTTCGAAGAGGTCCAGTTTAATTGCTCCATTGATTTCGAAGAGGTCCAGTTTATTTGCTACCAGATTATACCAGATTATATTCGTACCAGATGAATTATAAATATTTATTTAAACTTTAATTGAAGCTTTTTAACTTTATATAAATATGACATTAAATTTAACAAGCTGACAGATGACACTCATGAACACACATACTATAATAATTATTAATTATAGTATTATAGTATAAGCATAAGCACAATTAATTATTATAGTATCTGTGCTCATGACAAGATGACAGAAAATGAAAATTTGAATTTCAATATATCGTTTATTTGTAAAAAATGGCCACAAACCATGCTGTGTGTCATTCACAAAAACGAAATTAACGATGCGAAAGATCTTGACGAACATAATTAAATTTAAAGCTTTTAGTGCTTTTTGTAGAATAAATTTGTATTTGAAACCAGTTCAAATTTAAAAATTCCGATTTCACCTCAATAGAAGGTTCGCTTTTTCAGTAAAAAATAGAAAACTACCATAGATAGTTATTACTAAAAGTACATATAAACCAAGCTATTTATGCATTTCCTAGAAAGTATCTATCTAAATTAATATATCTAATATTGTTATTAACATAACATAGAAATGTTATATGACGTTATTTCTGTTGCTAGTCTAGCAATCCATACGGTACTTTATGATGCGAGTAAAACAAAAATATACTATTTTTTGAAAAAAAAAGATTTACAGTTTAATGGAAGCACGCTTTTATTCGAGAATTGTGCATATTTTTTATGTGGCCAGTCTTCATATCGAAATAAATTGAACCAATCGATAAATCAATACCGATCAAATAGGATCGAATTGGAATGAGCCGCTGACCGAAGAGTGTCAGCCATTTTCTCCACCTCAGACCAGCGAGTTGCCTGCAAATTTATTGTTTTATTACAGTAATCGCTAAGACATTAGATTTCATATTTACTAGCTACAGGGGTTGTACCTTACATTCCACTGACTACTGAGCACACGCACGCAGTCACACGATCACACAGGTGTGTCCATCTACCCTGACTTTCTCATCGTCAGGCAGTGTACACTCTCACTGTGCTATGGAGGTTGGCCCTCAAGGGCGTGAATTGCACGACAAGCCCCAAAGCCCCAAATAAATGTGGCCTCGCCGCGGAATCGAGTTCAGGACCTTGGTGCGAGAGGCCCTGGGTTGAAGCTTAGTGGTTCGGGCGTTGAATTCATCACTTAAAGGTCAAGGGTTCTATTCCAGACTCCATTGAAATACGATTTACAGTTTAATTTGTTTTCAAATTTGTTGCATTGCTGCCTGCTCACCTGCAGCTGTTGCAGTCGAGTTACTTCGCCCTGCAACTCGTTGAGTCTCAACTCGGCCCTATCCAAAGCCCTAGTCAGGCCGTCTTTCTCGGCTTCGCGTTTGAGCAGTTCCTGCTGAAGGGTGTCAATGTGGGCAACCAGCTCGGCTTTGTCTCTCTGCAGCCTAGTCAGCTGATCTGACAGGCTAGCCTGCGAACTCTCTGCTTCCTCAAGGCGGCGACGGGTGACGCTGAGGTCGACGGTGCCGGAGTCGCGAGTGTGAGAAGCCTCGCTTAGCTGCTGGGTGAGCTGTTGCACTTTTAGGCGCAGCTTGGCCACTTCGTTCACACCGCTGGCCACCTGATTCAAGTTTTGCATTCGACAGTTTAAAAAATGCGACAATATTGCTGCGCTGACTACTTAAAGTAGGGATATGAGCTGTTAACGAATAATTTACAAACTAATTTACATGGTTTTAGTGAGATCAATCAACAAAATGACCAATGCCACACCATCAATTCTTACAAGCACTCAATCTATTGAAGCACCTGCAAAACATAAAATATTCACACCAGTGACACACTAACAACATCCCAAACAAACTCACCTGGTACTCAAACAACACCCCAAACAAACTCACCTGGTACTCCAACAAAACCCCAAACAAACTCACCTGGTACTCAAACAACACCCCAAACAAACTAAACTGGTACTCCAACAACACCCCAAACAAACTCACCTGGTACTCAAACAACACCCCAAACAAACTCACCTGATACTCCAACAAAACCCCAAACAAACTCACCTGGTACTCCAACAACACCCCAAACAAACTCACCTGGTACTCCAACAACACCCCAAACAAACTCACCTGGTACTCCAACAACACCCCAAACAAACTCACCTGGTACTCCAACAACACCCCAAACAAACTCACCTGGTACTCCAACAACACCCCAAACAAACTCACCTGGTACTCCAACAACACCCCAAACAAACTCACCTGGTACTCCAACAACACCCCAAACAAACTCACCTGGTACTCCAACAACACCCCAAACAAACTCACCTGGTACTCCAACAACACCCCAAACAAACTCACCTGGTACTCCAACAACACCCCAAACTAACTCACCTGGTACTCCAACAACACCCCAAACTAACTCACCTGGTACTCCAACAACACCCCAAACTAACTCACCTGGTACTCCAGCGTCTTCTCTCTCTCCCGGAGTCGAACCAGCTCGTCAGACTCTGCCGCAGCATGTCCAGCCCACTGATGAGATTTGTCTCTCTCTGCTTCGATCTGTCGTTCCATATCTGCAACCCGCTGCTCCAGGGCCGCATTCTGCTTGACCAAAGCCGACGTCTCCTCGAAGGATTTGCCACGCAGCAGTGTCTCCTCGTGCGCCTTGGTCTGTTCGCGCCTCAGTCGCTCTTTGAGTGCCAGATTTTCGTCGCGAAGTTCGCGAATATTGCGCTCGAGTCCCTTGGTGTTGGTGCTGGCCAGTTCGACCTCTAGGACCCGAACCCGGGCCTCTAGTCTGGCGGACTGAGCACGCTCCTCAGTCAGGGCTGAGTCGGCCGCTGCCAGCTTGTCCAGTGCTGACTCCAATTGGCCTAATTTAAGAATAAAGAATATTTTTATTACGTTACTGAACTCAGCAATTACGGATGGCTAAGATGTGACATTTTTCATTTAAAACTTTTGTGTACAGCTGTCCAGTCCGTGGACTGGGTATTGGCCACGAAACTTATTTTCATTTCTACCCCAAGTAGCGAGACACTCATTCTACAGCCGTGTGAAGTTATAAGAAATAATGTGTCCTTTCTAAACCCCCTGCATGTATATACCAAGGACTACTAGAAGAAGAAGGACGGGAAACTTCGTTTCTTGAAAAGTTTATTAAAGGCTGATTTTCACCAAAAATGCACTAGCCAGATAGGAACTTTTCACTTTTTCATGAATGAAGATTTCTAGAAATCGTTGAAGCAATCTTTGCAAGATATATTAAAAGAACAGCACTTGATCTGCTTCCAGTAAAAAATGACAAAAAAGTGAAAATTTCCTATCTCGCTAGCGCATTTTTTCATGAAAATCTCCGTTTAATTATTTTTCTAAGAAACGAAGTTTCCCGTCCTTCTAGTGGTCCTTGGTATATATACATATATCGTCCGTTGTCCGTTATCCGTTTAAGTCACCACTTAATTAAAAATCTGGCTAAAATTGTAACAATGGGAAATAAAAAATTATAGCACTGCGTTACAACATATATACTCGTACATATATGTGCACATACATGAATAAAACCTCAAAACAGCACAAAGTAAAGGCCTTAGGAAACAAGATAAGTGATTAAAACAATGTATTTACTACTGGTAGTACAATGGATAGTAGAAATAAATGTCCAAAAGTAAAGACTGGGGTGCATGCTATTGTGTAGCATTCACAGGATGCTACACATATTTTTTACCACTGATGAACTTAATGGTGCTTTGAGCTTTTGCTTCTGCGTCGTTGATTTCTGAAATCGAGTCAAGCGTATATAAAGTGTTTTACGCACACAGAAATTCTTATTACTTTTAAAAGCTATTAAAATAGTTAAAGCTTACATAGATGATAAAGCCAGCGAGGAGGCAATTCTGCCCATTTCGCTGACTCCTAAGCACACACGCACGCGATACTGTACGCAGGCGCACGCTCACACAGGTGTGTACATCTGCCCTGACCTGACTGTCCAAATAAATATGACCTCGCCGCGGAATCGAGCTCAGGGACTCATAAAAGATTACGTTACTAAAAATAGATTAATGTTACTAAAAATAGATTAATATTACTAAAAATAGATTAATGTTACTAAAAATAGATTATGTTAATAAAACTCGATAATGTTACTAATATAGATAATGTTAATATAAATAGATAATGTTACTAAAACTAGAACAGCGAAGTGGGCGCGCCTCTCCCTGATTGGCCGTTGTATTCTCACCTCTCAGAGTGGCCACCTTGGTCTCCGAGGCCTTGAGGTCGGCCAGCTTATGATCGTAGTCCTCCTGGAGTTCGCCTAGGCGCAGTTGCAGTCGACCAGCGTCGCGCTGAAAGAGGTCGCGCTCTCGCCTCGTCTCGGCGCTGTCCTTGTCAAAGCGTTGTCGCTCCTCGGTGTGGCTGGTCTCGTACTGGGCCAGCTTCTGAGTGAGGCCGTTGACCTGATTCAAAGGGTAAATGGATTTGCATTAGATTTGCTGTCAAAAGCCGAATATTAGGAAAACTTACTATTTTTATGCCCTTCCTTCACTCACTACTCTAAGTAGAGTAATTTGTTTAATATATTTTTTAAATTTGCGATCGATAATTCTTTTTCAAGCCAATCCGGTCTGCTTTTACCACCCACGTCAATAAAAATACGAGCGCAGTCTTGGAAAACATTTTGTGATTGGCGGAGAAATTTTATGACCGACTATTGCACAAAAATTCTGCTCAGAAAAGGCATGGGGGGCCTATTCCACCTTTTGGGGGACTTAGACCTAGGTGGTTGTCTTGGATTTCCTTAAAACTGTTGTAGCTAAAAATAGCAAAAACTCTGCTTTGTCGTCAGGCAATCAAATTTAGAGATTTTGGTTTGTTTCTTGGAAGATAAGAAAGCAAAGGCCACACACGCAAGCCACTGTGAATTCGCTGACCTTCTGTTGAAGCACTTCAGCGGCGCCCTCCTTGCGAAAGTTCTCCAATTGTAGGGCGTCAACTTTGGCCTGGAGGGTCTTCAATTCGCGCAACATTTTCTCAGCTTCGGCGGCCATTGTCGGGTGCAGCTCGGTGGCTTTCACAGCCTGCGATCGCGTGCATGGACACCCTTGGACGCTCGGTTAAGGAAAATATACACCAAACCAGAACCTTTTCAATGCGTCAATCGAGAAAAAAATAACCTGCCGTTACTAAAGTCTTTAAAGACTATATTGTATCTCGTATTTTTTTCTAAATACTAAAAACTATTATTTAAAAGCTTAATAAAAGGATATAGATGATTGTTCTCCAATTCCAGCAGGTAGACTTGCTGCTGCAGAGATTTAATATACTCCTGTTCCAGTGCGCCGGTGCTAGTGCGAATCGAGTCCACGAACGACGCCTTGGTACTGAAAGCAATTTTTCGGCGAATTTTATTAACAAATTAATATAATTATTTGGAAATATGAAAATAAAGTTTATAAAGTTTAAGTTTATATAAGAGTTAGTCGTCTTACCCCTTTGCAGACTTAGTCAATTGCGTCTGAGAAGCTCTGAGTTGCTCACCAGATAGGCATAAAGATTTACCACTGTCAGTTAAATAGTTGCCTGTGGAAAGGTAGCGAATTATTAAAACAGCTGAACGCAATGGGTTCTCAATGAACGTAGCTGGTGCAGAAAAACTGTCAATATTTTGAGCATAAGCATAAGGTAATGTAAACAGTAAGTCTAGAGTATAGCAATTAAAAAATAAAATAATGAAAGTGAATGCAGCATGTATTGCGTTTTTTAATTATTTTTTTCTGTGTCCATGAAAGGTCAGAAATTGTAAGTACAAAAACTGGTTACAAAACGCAACGAGGATACTCTTTAGTGACTAAAATATAAAAAATGAAGCCATATAAAAAGCGGTAATTAAAGTTTGTAAATATTTTTAGTTCTAAACTGTATTTCTGAATTAATAATAACGAATGTGTTTTGTCTCAGTACTTAACTTTATAATTTGCATATATGATTTTATTTGCAGCGTTAAAAATTAACATACAGATCAGTGTGTAAAAGTAAATCTATGTGAAATTTGTTAACAGCGGAAATACTTATTAAAATAATTGTAAAAAAATCAGTATTCTTTTCATCTGCATTAATACAGTACAATAATACTTCTTGTTATTACATTACAAGCATGGTACAGGCCCAACTTCATAGGCTAAACTCTTGAAGATAGCGTTCAAGATCCAAGATTCAAGATGTCATTTTGAAATTATAAGCTCGAATAAATCGAACTTACCGCCATACATCTTAGAAGCTGATTTAACAGACCTTTCATTTGTCTGTTTACCGAAAGTAGACGAAATTCTAGACATTTTTTGTGTTGATGCAGAGGATATGACACGATAAATTGTTAGTGTTACTTTGTGTCCTCAGCGTGACAAAGTTCAGTCTTTCGAAAAGAGTAAAAATGTCAGAAATTAGTTCGACGTCAAATTTGATTACTATAGTTTTACACTGTAAAACAAAGTCACGTTATTGTAATTTTATAATTATTTTTGTCTAACAAATAAAACAAAACAGTATGTGTAAGTTTTTTAAATATAAGATTTTTATGTTCTTAAGCATTTGTTTTTTAGACTTAAACCACGATAAAAGATATAACGTAAACGTTGATTAATCGTGCTTGATTTACTCAATCACTTTTAGGAGTAGTGATCTAGTCCAAACGATCTTTAAAGTTTAGAGATTTTTTGGGATCATAAGAATAGGAGTAGTGATCTACTCCAAGTGGTCATTGGTTTTACTAAGCAAAGCATCGTACGAGCTCGTACATAGAGCGAAGAAGCTGTCCAAAAATTTTTCTAAAGAGATGCTCGAAGGATGGGTTTAAAACAGACAGCAAGAATGAACTGCAGGGTGCCTCTTTAGACAGTTTATCATCTCTCAAACTTGATTTCTTCAGTATTTAAGTCACTTTAAAGTAACGCAATGTAAGTAAAGTCAAGTAAAGTCAAGTAAAGTAATGCAATGCTCTATATACTAAATTTGCATGCATCTAATGATACGGACAGTTATAAACTTATTTGAAAGAAATATTTTTTTTGAAGAATGAATAAAGCTAACAAGTCTGAATACAAGTCTAGTGCAGTTAGTATTCTTAAAAACAATTATCTTAAAACATGAAATGTTTGAAATTGTTACAATTACAAAACCAGTATTGTCTGAACAGTCGAAACCTGTTAAATTAGCCAGGTTAAGGAGCCAGTTAAATTGCCGCGCATTATTATTTTTTACGACAAAAATAAGGCAATTCATAAATGACTATGAAATGATATCAAGGCACCAAATAGAACATGAAACTTGTGCTTGATAATTTTTTGGATCGACTGGTACTCGTCGAAGGCTAACTGATAAACAGCATGAATTGTCTCACGTGTGTAAATCAAAGCGGAAATTAAGTTAGGAAATACTACGATCAGTACGTTGGCTCGTACATATCACATAAATAAATCATCCAAGGCGTTGGCAAAAAGTGCCAAATCCAGGAGTTTGTCAAAGCCGAAGTGCCGATCTATCAGTCGACCAAAGTACTCTGGTGAGCGACGCCTCGCGTCGGCCAGAAAGTGCAGCTCCTGACCAGTTAGGCTTGAGATTTTCTCTGACAGTCTCTGGTCGCGACACCAGATTCGAACTCGCGATGCGTCCCAGTTTCTGGGATCCTCCTTTTTTACTTCTCGTGGTTTGGTTTCAACTTTACCGGTAGATGCAGGCGGTTTATTGGGCACTTTAATCTCTTCGCCATGAGTATCGGTGATGTCAGTACCACTGAGCAGCACTGCAAGCAATTCCGAGAACTTCTGCTCAAACGGATATTTAGATTCCGTTAGATCGTAATAGAGCTGAGTGCCCATCAGGATGCCAAGCCAGCCAGTTGCTTTGTACTTCGGCTCCATCAGCAGGTAGATTAGCCTCCTGCCGCATTTCCACGCATATTCAGCTTCTGAAATGAATATCCTAGAAGATTATATATATTGATATGATATCGAAGTACTATTTCTCGTTCTAAACATTTGAACCCGTACGCTGACTTCATCCTCAAAATCAAGACCTACCTCACTATTCCGTGCCAAGCCTCTTAAACCACCCACCTCACTATTCCGTGCCAAGCCTCTTAAACCACCCACCTCACTCTTCCGTGCCAAGCCTCTTAAACCACCCACCTCACTCTTCCGTGCCAAGCCTCTTAAACCAACTACCTCACTCTTCCGTGCCTCTTAAACCACCCACCTCACTCTTCCGTGCCAAGCCTCTTAAACCAACTACCTCACTCTTCCGTGCCTCTTAAACCACCCACCTCACTCTTCCGTGCCTCTTAAACCACCCACCTTACTCCCGCGCCAACCAAGTCTCTAAACCACATAACCCCACTTCTCCGTGCCAAGACTCTTATACCTACCACCCCACTTCCATACCAAGCCTGTTAAACCACCCACCTCACTTCTCACTCCTTTATACACGCAAGTCTCCACTCGTAATCACAATTAATTGTACCCTTCAACTGCATCTCCGCCTTACCCAGCCGGCAGTTGTTGCTCTCCTTGTACAGTCGGGTGACGCACACCAGCACAATGCTAGAAGCTTCCACAGCAGTCGACATAGCGTCCAAAGTAGAACCCTTTGTCAAATCTTTGAAGTCAACCCAGACGTTAAATCCGGACTCGTTAAGTCTGGCGTACAACCGTTGAACAAGTTGCTTGCTGGAGTGATTGTAACTGATCATTATCTGTTTAACATTGGCCTTAACAGCCTTAGTTGGTGATCTCTGTTTGATTCCCAAAATATCGCCGGACTCTTGTTTCAGACGGAAAAGCAGACTCTGCAACACTTTGCTATCGCGCCACCGCTCCATCTCGTGAAGCTGGTCAAGCTTCTTGTAGAAATTCGTGGCAATTTTACCGGAATTTTTCTTGCTAAAGCTGAGCGTAAATAGTATGTCAAGACCGTAGGCCGTGTCAGCGGGACTGGAGCTCGCTAACATTCGATGCAAAACCTGAAGAAGATCGAGATCAATCAGCAGATCTTTGTTGACATCGTTTAGTGCTAGACGGTTGATGCCTGAATAATTTGTGATTTAGAAACGCATCGTCTAGAAAATAAGTTAATATGAAAAGCGTTGTTGCCAGTCAGTTCTGAGTGTCTGTCAGTTCTGGGTGTCTGTCAGTTCTGGGTGTCTGTCAGTTCTGGGAGTCTGTCAGTTCTGGCATGGGCGTCTGTCAGTTCAGGTTGTCTGCTTGTTCTGGGTGTCTGTCAGTTCTGAGTGTCTGTCAGTTCTGAGTGTCTGTCAGTTCTAGGAGTCTGTCAGTTCTGGGTGTCTGTCAGTTCTGGGTGTCTGTCAGTTCAGGTTGTCTGCTTGTTCTGGGTGTCTGTCAGTTCTGGGTGTCTGTCAGTTCTGGGTGTCTGTCAGTTCTGGGTGTCTGTCAGTTCAGGTTGTCTGCTTGTTCTGGGTGTCTGTCAGTTCTGGGTGTCTGTCAGTTCTGGGTGTCTGTCAGTTCTGGGTGTCTGTCAGTTCTGGGTGTCTGTCAGTTCTGAGTGTGTGTCAGTTCTTGGTGTCTTTCAGTTCTGGGTCTGTCAGTTCTGGGTGTCTGTCAGTTCTGAGTGTGTGTCAGTTCTTGGTGTCTTTCAGTTCTGGGTGTCTGTCAGTTCTGGGTGTCTGTCGGTTCTGGGTGTCTCTCAGTTCTGAGTGTCTGTCAGTTCTTGGTGTCTTTCAGTTCTTTGTACATTCTTGATTATCTTTTGCAGTTAATAATAGTCTGTATTTAATATTTTCCTGTCTTTCTTGTGTATAATTTTTTTTCTATACTTTCATTTATTATAATTGTGTACAATCAAATTACCTTTCCTATTGTATATAATCCAAAGACCAATCCTATATCAAAACTCACACTTTGCTGACTCGGAAACGTCAAAGCCTTCAAATCGTCTGTCTTCAGCGTTGAGACCGCCATTCAGTGCGCCAACAAGATAGGCCAGATTATCTCTGGCGCCTCGAAAAATATCCGCTTGTTGTTCGTCCACAACGAAAGCGATGAGGATTAAAGCCACGGTCTGCATGGTGATAGCGGGATTTGTTTTGTCGCATGAAAACTTAAGAAATATTGTTTGTTTTTTATACTAAATATCGATTTAATTTATGAGGGGTTTGTGAAGTTGGCGTTTATGAGGAATTGAACGGCCTGAGACTTCCGAGGCTTTGAAAAGGAGGAGTGGGGTGGGTGTTTCTTTGCTTTTAAAGAGAGGAGTGGGATGGATGTTGCGTGGGTTAGTAGATTATTGGATTAGAGGAGTGGGGCGGGTGTTTCGAGGGTTTGAAATAGAGGAGTGGGGTCGGTTTTCTGAGGGTTAAATATGAAGGAGTTGGGGAGGGGGTGTAGGAGTGGGGTGGGCGTTCCGAGGGTTTGAAATGGAGGAGTCGGGGAGGGGGTGTAGGAGTGGGGTGGTCGTTCCGAGGGTTTGAAATGGAGGAGTTGGGGAGGCGGTGTAGGAGTGGGGTGGGCGTTTCGAGAGGTTGACATGGAGGAGTGGGTGTTTAGTATGATGTTCCCATTGCGACAAGACCCACGGAATAACCCTCTCTGAATCCTCTGGAACACATAACAGGAGGATTAGGGTTAGGTGTTCCAAAGAGATCAGAGAGGAGTATTCGGTGGGTCTTGTCACACATAGGGTGCATGTGTTTGTCGATTTAGATACAAACATTTTCTGAGAATGCAGGTTCCGTTTTCAGCTCACTGATAGCCTACGATCCTCTTCGCATTTCAAATACGGTTCAGCGCATTGTCTCAGTTTGTACTGCGACACCATCAGGCTGTAAATATGCTGATCATCTTTGAACAGCGCATTCACACAGACGGACATCGCCTGCCGGATCAAGCCTCTGACGGTTGTGACAGTGGCCTCCGACTGGGCGCCAATCTTTAGTTCGACCCCGGAACTCAGGAACGGCTCGAAGAAATCTCGAAAGAATTTCTCACGACTGGCTAGATAGTGACAGAAGTTTAGCGACTTGTCGGCGGAATTCTGCAGCCTGTTCAGCATGAACCCGGCAGTGCCGCCAGCTGTACCAGAAAGTGCAGACCAGCCTGCGTTGACTAGCTGGGCTAGGAAATCAATGTACCTTTAAATCAGAGGAACAGGATGAATTGATTTTTAAATAGCCAAAGATCGATCATGTGTGAATAGCCGTTAAACTAAACAATCGATCATGTATATAAGCGATCGATGAACGAAACAATCGATCATGTATAGAAGCGATCAATAAACTAAAAACTAAAAAATCAATCATGTATACAAGCGATCATTAAATCAAAGAATCAGATCATGTGTTAGCGATCGATAAATTAAAGAATCAATAATGTGCAAGCGTTCGATAAACTAAAGAACTGATAATGTGTTAGCGATCGATAAACTAAAGAATCGATAATGTACAAGCGATCGATAAACTAAAGAATCGATAATGTACAAGCGATCGATAAACTAAAGAATTAATTATGTGCAAGCGATCGATAAACTAAAGAATTGATTATGTGCAACCGATCGATAAACTAAAGAATCAATAATGTGCAAACGATCGATAAACTAAAAAATCGATCGATAATCGCCAATAAAATAAAAAGCCAATAACATTTTTATTAAAGAGTGACTGTTAACAGCCGGAAACAAGGAAATAATTTATTTTTATTTTTATTCACCTGTCAATAACTCCAGACTCAATAATGACATTGTGACCATGGTCAATAACTTGCTGTCTTCTGGATTCTTCGTCAGCCAATCCGAGGTCAGCTTTCTCGGCTCCCAGGCTGACATCCAGAGCGAAAGCCAAGGTGTTCAGATGCAATTCAACATTGTCAAATAGATCAGAAATTTTCCTATTTGATTTAAATATCGCTTCAATTGGTTTTATGTAGCCGTGGCAACGTTCAGTTATAGCTTCCTTGGCAGCGGTTAGCAACGCGGCGGCCGACGCCGAAGTCGCTTGTTTAGTTGAATTATAGGAACTAGCCATTTACAAGTTATATTGTTGCCTACAGTGAAATTCTAATTAAACAAAACTATTTTCCAACAACGATTGATTAAATTTAATAGACAATGCATAGCGCGATGTCTTATCAGTTCTACAGGTATAGCTGCCACTTAAGGTTAGATTAAATATATAAATTAAGCTGTTCAGAGAGTCAACAAACACATTACATATGGACAGTATCAACATTGCCCTTAACAACCAATGTGACAGCAAAATTGCCTATTCTTTTATCGTTTAATGTAAAAAGTCAAAAGGATTGATATGCACAAAAGCACACTTAAAATGCACATAGAAAGACAGTGTACATAGTTAGAATACCCCAGTTAAGAGAGGCAAAGTTTTTAAGATTGTGCACTGCTAAGTGACAGTTAAAGTCTTTCTAAAACTAAGCTCGGCTCACTAGCTAAAACAGCTAGACGCACTCGGAGCTTCGGCTAAATTATAAAGTATGAAAATATGTTGCACGATACGGAAGTTATCAGTGCTTTTCCCCAAGGTTGCCTGCTCCAGAAAAGAGTGGCTTGGACTGGTAATTTCATCTCCAGTTTTAAGATTCAGAGCTTTAGTGAACGATTTCATCACACTAAACACACAGAAGCCAAAGGACCCACCCGACACCCACCCCAATTTTTCTGTCTCTTTTCTTTTCTTTAGCTGGGGTAGCTTTTGTCTATCCTTCCCTTCCCCTTCCTCAAACCAGTAAGTAAGCGGTCAGTAAGCGAGACTGGCACACGGACAAAGGCTGTACATAGGGGTGGGGATATCGATCGAGTAACACGAACGCTACTTCTCTCTCCTCAGACCAGAATAAACCGGCACCGACCAACCAACGCAGAGCTATAGGCTATTCCAGCGATGGGGGTTTTATTTAGGATAGCAAAGCAAAAAGAGAGGTCTCTGCTAACTCCAGTTTTATCTGAATCTGATAAGTTGTCGTCCTGTGCAAAAAGTCATTCTTTAATATCCAAAGCGTACATTATTTTATTTTATAACCGAGACTTGGACGGCCTATTTTATTAACAGAGCCTAGTTCTCATCAGCACGTGCCTATTTCCACTTCCTGCCCTGGCAGCCCATGGTTTCCAGCGCCCATTCGAGGTGAGAACTGTTGTTTTTGTTATAGTATTATTTTATTTGTAATTTATTTTTTTATTTATAAAGTTGATGTTTCTTTGCAGCGGCAGCGGCAGCAACTTGTTTTACGGCCTTGCGTTTTGATGTCATCCTACTTTAAAATGTAGCCTATCTGGTCTACAATCTACATGACCAATGATGCCCCAGGCAGTGATTTCATAGAAGATTAAAGTGTATTTAAATTCAAGAAACTTTCGCGTGCAATTTACAACTATTAGGGGTAACATGAGTTTGAACTTTCTAGAAAATGCAAAAATTACCAGCCGTGTTGACGACTCTTAGGCTACATCGAACATGCGCGACGGTCGCCTAATAGGCAACTCCGAACATGTTCTTTGTTCCGAGAACATGTTCTTTTAAATTAATAAGGCTACTTAATGTATATTAATGAATTAATAACATGAAGAAAAAACTATGCCTTCCTTGGCATGAGGTCAACAAACAAGACAGAGTTAAACCATACTATGTCTAGTATGGTTTAACACACACACACACATGGTTTACCTCTGTCTTGTTTTTTGACCTCATGCCAAGGAAGGCATAGTTTTTTCTTCATGTTATTAATTCATTAATATACATTAAGTAGCCTTATTAATTTAAAAGAACATGTTCTCGGAACAAAGAACATGTTCGGAGTTGCCTATTAGGCGACCGTCGCGCATGTTCGATTACCGTTTCTTAGACCCTATCTCTGTCAACACGGGTGAAATTACTGAAGTTTCTCGCACACTATGCGTAATACCATTTATCGGCCAAATTGTTCTTACTTTATATTTAATATAAGTAATTGAATTTTACGTGAAAATAATCATCCTCTAGAAAATAAAAGTTATTTAATGTTCTCTTTGTTATGTGTAATGTTTCCAAAATTTTCCGGTGGAACACTCTTCACTATATAAATATACAAGCAGGCGGAAGGAAATTTATCAACCTTTCTCCGCAAATAACTGTTAACTACTTTATACGAGGATACACAGCCTCGCTCTTTCTTATTTTGAGAAGACTCCTCTTCTACAATATAACATTCATAAAGAGACGAGAGTAGTTCAGTTACTTTTAACCTCGGCTGCGCGATGCTACGTACACAATATACAATTTGGCTCAACTGAGACGCTGAAGTGGTAGATTTTTTTCTATCTTATTAATCCTTATTTTTTATTAATATTGTTTTTTTTAATGAAGTCAACAAATATAAGATTGAACGAAGATGAGGGATGCTGAAGTTTAATTACTTTTGTTCCGTTTCTGCTTTATTATTTTTTAGCTCTGTAACTACGTGTTTATTCTCAATCTACTTTGTACAAGTCTATGAACTGAACTAGCAACGAGATAAATGGATTGATTGCACTGAATAACACTGATTGCGATTTATCTGAAAATCTGCTAATAAGAACCTCATAGTGCATGAACGGCAACCTCTTGACAGAAGTCAAAGGTGGCCGATTGAGAAGCACCCTATATTACTTGTGCGGTTTTGCCCAAACCCTGAAATAGTTGATTATAAATAAGTTTTAATCGAAAGAAACGGGAAAACAGTTATAAAAATTTTTATATTACAAGCGTATAAACATGCTTTTAAATATAAAGTCACAGTAGTTAAGAGCGATGAGTGCAATATAAACTTGTGTTAGCACTGATCATACTGACCAATCAAATATATTTTGTGTTTCCAAATATGCGCACATAATTATTACATTTATGCAATACAAATTTGAAGTATAGGATTATTACTATTGCGTCATAGTTCGTTGTCATAGTACCCAGTGGCGCAACCAGGTTTTGCCTTAGGGGGGGCGGTCTTTGCGTACATTGCCCTTTGCGTACATTGCCTCGCGGGTCGAAGGGGGGGCACCAGGTGGAGCGCGCTGTTTCGCGGTTTTCGCCCATCATTCCTGGGCCAATTTCAAGGGACGGTAGGGTAGGGCCCAGACGATTTAAAAGGTTTAAAAAATCCGAACGCACGCACGATTATAATGAAAGCTTGAAAATTAATATATTACCAGTGGTCTTGGACTTGGTCTTTGGTGTATGTACGTTGGACTTGGGGGACAGGGAATGAGATAAGGTAATAAATTAAGAAGCGTCTTGGCTTGCCCTTTGCGTACATTGCCCGCGGGCCGAAGGGGGGCGGCCGCCACCCCGCCCCCCTGGTTGCGCCACTGATAGTACCTTAAAAACTGATAAAGAAAACAAAATATAATCTTGATTGTATACGAAAAAATATTGCGTATCAATTATCTGTCCAGTCAAATAGACAATACAAAAACATGTAACACCATAATTACCGAATATATATATAAAACGAACGCATATTATTAGTTTTTTTGTTTCGTTTTGGCGATAATGTAAATAAATAAACAAATCCATATAGTTTTATATAAAACTCGAATGAGGCAAGGTCTTAGCTATCTTTATGAAGAGGTTTGAATCTGAAGAAAGCATAATTACACAAAGTAAAATAATTTGGTTTTTGGCGAATTAAAAAATGGGCTTCGGGATGGTAAAACACAATAATATTTCCTGAAGATTCAGAAGGAAGGCTTATAATCTTAATAATAAGGATCTGGGACGATATAATCCCAATATGAAAATCTCGTAGTATTTTAAATCTAATCTGAGGATACAATATGAGATCCTTCAGCTGGATTTGAGGATTTAAGGCGATTATAATCCCAATCTGATGATTTGGGAAGATAAAAATCCCAATTAGGATTTAGGAGGGATATAATATTTAGTCTGAGGATTTATCTGAGGATGAGGATTTTAGAGAATTTTAATCCAAAATCTAAGAATTTAGGATTAACGATAGTAATATAAATATGAGGATTTGGGAAGATTAAAATCCCACTGAGGATTTAGAAGGGATATAATCCCTAATCTGAGGATTTTTTAGATGTCTGAGGATAAAAGGCCTTTAAAATTAAATTGTCGCACTTTTATTGCATATTTTGTGTTACGCAAGCATACCTGATGCAAGAAACAGAATTAAATCTTATTAGGTGTGCTTCAAAAGCTGCGAATTTATCAGAAATTCAATAAGGGCGCATTTCAGAGTTTTCTATTAAAATCATGAACTCATTTCAGGTTATTTTCAGGTCTGGAGCGATTCTTAATGCTTAGCTTGTAACTCCTAACAATATAGAAGTTTTCTAAAGTAATTTTCCATGCAATAATTAGAAAATCTTTGGCAAAAGATAAATAGCGAAACACTAAACTCGAATGAATAAAAAGAGAAAGTTTTGAGAACTTTACAAAGCCTCTATTTGGCAGACAATATACATCTATTGTAGAGTAAGTTGCGCATACTATAAACTTAAATAATGCATCGCAACTATGGAAAATATAAATCAATATGTATCGGTCATTTTTGTTAACCTTTCTAGTTTATTTACAGTAGCGTAGATAATATATTCGTGAAATTTTCTTTAGAAAATCAATCATGGAAACTCATTAGTTTAGGAAGGATCATTAAAAGTTAATTTAAAAAAATACTTTGGACAGTTTAAGAGCATACTTGATTGGTATTGACAGAGAAAATTGAGAACTTAAAAAATTAGCAACTAAGACGTTAGGCCTAAAACAAAACAACACAATGGAGATTAACCTAATATATATCTTTATCACAAACACATTTATCAATGATTAGGGATAATCATCACTTTGATCTGATAAATTATGTTATAGAAGTTAACCAAACAACTGTACACTGAGAGTGATATGTGATATTTGCGCATAGACGTGTCATACAATGTAGTTGGCTGACGTGGAAACTGTCTTCGGGGTGCCTGCAATTATTCATTTTTCGATTAAGGATTTCAAATTTATTAGTATTCAATCCCTACATCTAATATATAGCGCTAATTTGAAAGATCGTTAATCCGTAATCCACTAATCTTTACAAAAGCAGCTGTTAATTATTAATCCATCAGTTTGTTGTTTAACTAGCCTATAATCCTTAATTTATCAGTCTGTTCCTCAGCTAGCCTATAATCCTTAATCCATCAGTCTGTTCCTCGGCTAGCCAATAATCCTTAATCCACCAGTCTGTTCCTCGGCTAGCCAATAATCCTTAATCCACCAGTCTGTTCCTCAGCTAGCCAATAATCCTTAATCCAGCAGTCTGTTCCTCGGCTAGCCAATAATCCTTAATCCACCAGTCTGTTCCTCGGCTAGCCAATAATCCTTAATCCACCAGTCTGTTCCTCGGCTAGCCAATAATCCTTAATCCACCAGTCTGTTCCTCAGCTAGCCAATAATCCTTAATCCACCAGTCTGTTCCTCGGCTAGCCAATAATCCTTAATCCACCAGTCTGTTCCTCAGCTAGCCAATAATCCTTAATCCACCAGTCTGTTCCTCAGCTAGCCAATAATCCTTAATCCACCAGTCCGTTCCTCAGCTAGCCAATAATCCTTAATCCACCAGTCTGTTCCTCAGCTAGCAGATAGTCTTTAATCAATCAGTCTGTTCCTTACATGATTTTACGGTTGATATTGCACCTATATATTATATTATATTATAATATTATATTGCCGATAATAACTAGCCAATAATACTTAATTCATCTATGTGCTCTTTAACTAGTCGATAATCAGTAATCCATCAGTCTGTTCTTTAACTAGCCGATAATCATTAATCCACCAGTCTATGTTTCAGTTAGCCATTAATCCTCATAATATAATAGTCCGATCCTCAAGTAGCCTTTAATACCTCATGCTATTTAATCCATCGGCATGAAACTTACCTGTGCCACCAGATATGACGTGATCGCTAACAACATGACCATTGTAACCGCTTTCCTCACCAACACCGCTATCTGGTTTGTGATGACTCTGCATAGGTTTCGGTGTGGCTTTGGCTGCACTGGAAACAGGCTGATTGGTTGTAACAATCGAAACACTGCTTTGTTCAGTTCCGTTGCTAATTCCGTTTCCTCTGCCGGAGTGTTGATGATTTGAATAGCGGACAGTGGCATTTGTTGCGGCAAAAGCTGCGCCGTTAGTGACTAAACTAACGCTAGACTGATAGACGCTGCCTAATACGATAACCTCTTCGTTGAATTTTAACAAAGATGGCGACACAGGGCCGAACAGTATGTAGCAGCAGTTGGAGGCGCCACTGCCTTGATCAAACGGATTTATTAAATCTGGGTGGCGCCTCTGATTAAAGCTGCCTTTTATCTGTAAAGTTCAGTGAAATTAAAATTTAGCTATTAATTGACAAGCAGACATCAGCCAATCAGAAGAGACTTAGGAGGAGGCAAATAACAAAGTAATAGAAAATTTTTGGCCAATCAAAATGGATCTGGAGCTTAGACAGAAAAATATCAGTAAAATAGTTTGCTAGCCAATAGAAAACATTTTAGGGGTAAGAAAGAAAATTTAAGATCCCTCTGGGAAATTGCCCCGATAACTTCACCCGAAAATTTTTGGTCAAACGCGATCAAATGGCGTACGAGTATTTCGACCATGTAAAAACTATCGTGTTTGAATCGGGTTTGCGTTAGGAAATGTAGCGGAATCGTAAATTTCACCCGATTCAAATGTGATAACATGTCCGAATTTAATTCGATTTAAGGTTGATGATCGGGTTCGATAACAAAACGATTCACTTCCGATTCAGACTCGCTTTTCGATACGATAATCGCCCAGTTATCGCATTTGTTACCGGGCGAGTTATTGGGAGAGAAAAATTGGACTACAGAATCAATCCACTTCTGTTTCAAACTCGATTTTTCACGCGATTATGGTCCAGTTATTGAGTGAGATAAACCCATTTTCTTCTAATTTCTTTTTTCTGTAGACTTTACTTAATTTCTAAACGAAAAAATTGCACTTTAATATACATGTAGCTTTTTGCAGACCATTTGATCCTTCGAGCATTCGATTTAATCCACACTGGCAAAATCCAAGCGTTTCAGGCCGATTTTCAAGTTGTCTATGGCCAAAAGTATGACCATAGAGCAATCGATTTGATAATTCGGACACGCATTTAGTCCCGCCCCATAGATTTAATATTTTATTTGAAGGATCAAATCGATTGCTCTATGGCAGGGGTCGGCAAACTTATTAGCTAGCGGGCCAAAGAGAGAACCTAAAATATCATATTGGGCCGCATTGACTGTAGAAATATGAGACAGGGGAGAGACACGAGGCAGGCGAGAGATGAGACATGGGAGAGACAAGACAATGGAGAGATAAGAAACGGGAGCGATAAGACACGGAAGAGATGAGACAGGGGAGAGACGAGACAGGGGATAAATAAGACAGGGGATAGATGAAACAGGGGAGAGATGAGACAGGGGAGAGATAAGACAGGGGATAGATGAGACAGGGGAGAGATGAGACAATGGAGAGATAAGAAACGGGAGAGATAAGGAACAGGAGAGATGAGACAGGGGAGAGACGAGACAGGGGATAAATAAGACAGGGGATAGATGAAACAGGGGAGAGATGAGACAGGGGAGAGATAAGACAGGGGATAAATAAGACAGGGGATAGATGAAACAGGGGAGAGATGAGACAGGGGAGAGATAAGACAGGGGATAAATAAGACAGGGGATAGATGAAACAGGGGAGAGATGAGACAGGGGAGAGATAAGACAGGGGATAAATAAGACAGGGGATAGATGAAACAGGGGAGAGATGAGACAGGGGAGAGATAAGACAGGGGATAGATGAGACAGGGGAGAGATGAGACAGGGGAGAGATGAGACAATGGAGAGATAAGAAACGGGAGAGATAAGGAACAGGAGAGATAAGACAGGGGAGAGACGAGACAGGGGAGAAATAAGACAGGGGATAGATGAAACAGGGGAGAGATAAGACAGGGGATAGATGAGACAGGGGAGAGATGAGACAATGGAGAGATAAGAAACGGGAGAGATAAGGAACAGGAGAGATAAGACAGGGGAGAGACGAGACAGGGGAGAAATAAGACAGGGGATAGATGAAACAGGGGAGAGATAAGACAGGGGAGAGATAAGACAGGGGATAGATGAAACAGGGGAGAGATAAGACAGGGGAGAGATAAGACAGGGGAGAGATGAGACAGGGGAGAGATGAGACAGGGGAGAGATGAGACAATGGAGAGATAAGAAACGGGAGAGATAAGGAACAGGAGAGATAAGACAGGGGAGAGACGAGACAGGGGAGAAATAAGACAGGGGATAGATGAAACAGGGGAGAGATAAGACAGGGGATAGATGAGACAGGGGAGAGATGAGACAATGGAGAGATAAGAAACGGGAGAGATAAGGAACAGGAGAGATAAGACAGGGGAGAGACGAGACAGGGGAGAAATAAGACAGGGGATAGATGAAACAGGGGAGAGATAAGACAGGGGAGAGATAAGACAGGGGATAGATGAAACAGGGGAGAGATAAGACAGGGGAGAGATAAGACAGGGGAGAGATGAGACAGGATACTAGGTGTCGGAAGGGGGCAACGGGCCGGATTTGGGAGCTTCGAGGGCCGCATCTGGCCCGCGGGCCGGAGTTTGCCGACCCCTGCTCTATGGTCATAAGGGTAGGAAATGCTTTTGCTTCGGCTTCGCGCACTCGTGCCTTTGCCATTGACGCACTCATCGGCGTGGAGGAAGCATTCAGTCCTGAACACCACTCCTTAACGGGTGATTTAATTAACAGAAAACATTTAGGTAGATAATTGTTATCGTGTCGCATTATCGTTTTTACGCATAATTATCGAGTGTAAATCGGAAATTTCGCTCGATAAATTTCAAAGTCGATAACGCACAAGTTATCGGGTCTGTTATCAGGTGTCTCACCCGATTTTCCGATTTTCCGAACACGATAATTGCAATCGAATAGAACCTGATTCGCAAGTTATCGGGTGAATTTCACACAGGGAAAACAGGCTAGCGAATGAGAATAAAGCTGAAGCTCGTACACTAGCCAATAGAAACTGAGAATATGTAAATGTAAAAAAATACCAGATAAGCGACTCACATCCTCATTTGTAGAGGTCTCCCGACAAATTAGCAGAGTGTGAAAACCGCCAAGGCCCACAACGGACCAGATAGAGAAAAAAGCCACTAATATAGTTAGCATAGTAAATGGAGGAATTCAGTTTGGTCATGGTTAAGGAAAATAAATATAGCATGACTTTAAAATCAAGTTTAAACCTAGAAGACAATAAAAGCGACAATTCTTTTTAACAAAAGGATATCTTGTAGGTGAGTCTTTCATTGCCAGTAGAAAATCCTTGTGTTTGTTGGCGACTAAAATGGAACGCAGAAATGGATTGTAATATAAATAATAAATAAAAAATTCTACTTATTGGGCCAAATTTGCAGCCGACAGCGCAGCCGCAGCTATTGCGCGCCGCATCTGAAGGCTGCGTACTGCTGTTCAGTCCATGGACTGGGGGACGCCACACCCATCCTCAATTATCCCAGCTGATGCTGGTACCCATTTAACAGCTGGGTGAACTAAAACACTGCAGAGTTAAGTGTCTTGCTAAAGAACAAAAATTGTTCCTGTTGAGTCGGGAATCGAACCCCTAACCTTCAAGTCGTGAGTCCGCCGGTTAACCACTAGGCTACAACTCAGTAAAGAACAATACAGGGTAAAGGGTTTATGTATAAAGGAAAGCGAAAACAAAATTTGCAAGCAAGTATAACGAACAGACTTACGCAACACCAGATTAACGATACCGATGATCATAACGTAGAAGCAATAGACAGACAGGCTAACAAGGAACAGATAGAAATAGCGATAATTTCTTCTGCCAACACAGTTTCCAACCCACGGGCAGTGATGATCGAAGCGGTCGACGCAATTGTCGCACGTTGAACAATGGCTAGCACGCGGAGGGCGCCAGATTTTGCAAGTGAAGCAGTACTTCAGCTTGAACGATCGGCCATTGATTTGGACGTCTTTTAGTCGCACAGGTGGACGATAATTGCCTTCTCGGTCTGCTTTGGGACCTTCTGCGGGAGGGTCAGAATTCCTCAAATGGTCAGCTGACCTGCAGACATTCACTAGGATTAGCCTCTTTGATCTGCCGACATTTAATAGGACTAGCCCCTTTGATCTGCCGACATTTAATAGGACTAGCCCCTTTGATCTGCCGACATTTAATAGGACTAGCCCCTTTGATCTGCCGAAATTTAATAGGACTAGCCCCTTTGATCTGCCGACATTTAATAGGACTAGCCCCTTTGATCTGCCGACATTTAATAGGACTAGCCTCTTTGATCTGCCGACATTTAATAGGACTAGCCCCTTTGATCTGCCGACATTTAATAGGACTAGCCCCTTTGATCTGCCGACATTTAATAGGACTAGCCTCTTTGATCTGCCGACATTTAATAGGACTAGCCTCTTTGAGCTGATCATAGACTCAAAGCTGATCATAGACTCAAAGCTGATCAAGGACTCAAAACTGATCAAAGACTTGTAGAGTCCCAGCTGTTCATATCATAGACAAACCAATAACTTACCTAGTTCCGCTTCAATCCAAGCAGCCTCATCTTGTGTGCCTCTTGGTATGATACCAGGATCGCTAAATGTAGTCCTCAAAAGGCAGCAAAGTACAAAGATGAATTGAATAGCGGCAGCAACTGGCACAGCTGGCGATAAGTTCAGAGCCAATATTCTACAGTCGAATGCAAAGAACAGGCCAGAACTAATCACTATTAGTGCTAATGTTAGATAGAAAATTGACAGACTATTAGCTGAGATACAATGTCCGCCACAGGTGACCTTACTCTTGCCCTGATAAAGCTCCCATCCTTTGGGCATGACAGTAATTTAATTTGTTTATTTTATTTGCTAATAGCCTATCGATTGATCAGTTAAGATTTAAGCTGGGCTGAGCAAAAGATGGTCTTGATTGAGACTTCTCTGAAAAGATGATTAAAATAGCATATTAGTTAAATATGAATTTGAAAATTGTAAGTTTAAACAGTTACTGTTACTTTAGTAGGCTTCATAATAGAAATGAGCTTTAGCTTCTAAGTCTAATTAGTAAAATTAGTCGTTTGTTTACAAGTTTTAGTCAATTAAAATTAATTTAATAATAATAAAATGTGGGACTATCTAGACAGCATTCTGCACACTCAAGTACTGAGTTGCTAATTGAACCCTTAACTTTCAAGGGGCTTTTAGTTGTAGCTAATTATACAACCACTGGCTCCCAGTTTAACTATCAAAATTGAACTTAGCTACAAAAAAACGGAATCATCCAATATGCTTAATTTATACTCAGTTCCATAGCCCAAACAAATGTTGGCATATAAAACTTTTTGAGTTGCAGCCTGATATTACTAGCATGTATTGCCACAGTACAGCACCAATAACATTTAGATAATTGTCATAGTACTGTGGCAATAAGGCCTACATATTTACACTGAAGACTAGACCAATGTGTTCTTGCATTTTCTACAGTAATGCCATGACAATAAGGCCTGAATACACATGCTGAGTAAATTAAGCATAAAATCAAATATTAGCTAGTATCCATTAGTATAAAGAAGTAAAAAACATTTATAATAAAAGACATACTACCAAAATTCAAATTTGGCCTTAAGGGGAATCAAAATAAGCAATATATTGTAGCAGACCTCTCAGCTCTCTCTCTATTTGTTGGATTTGGGATTGGCGAGCTGAGTATTTGGGGGGGATGGTAGTGTAAGTTATGAGGGTGAGAATAGGTATTTTCCACACTGTTTCGCTTATACCCAAGGAAGCGCTAATGCCCGAGCGGCAAGACACTAGCTACAAAAATGGGAGAAGAATCAACTGTTGCTGGCACGAGGGCTTAGGTCACTGATCTGGGGCACACAGTCTGTGGTGCATATTAGGATGGATCAAAGTTGCCTGGTGAAGGTGGATTTCAGATAGACTTCAGGTGGACTTTTAGATGGGATTTTAGATGGGATTTTAGATGGGATTTTGGGGTCTCAAAGGGGTCATATAATAGGGTGGATTTGGGTGACGAAGGCCAATGAGAGAACTTTAGGAGAGGATAGCAGGTAAAGGGATTTAACAGTTTTACTCCTATTAGGAAAATAACTAAGGGAACTCAGTTTATTTAATAGCAAAACAGGGAAAGAGGTAGGAAGTGGAATTGCATATATTTCGTATAGGTTGTATCAAATGTAGAGCAAAACTTTGAGAATGTATAGAATGTAAAGCAGGTAAATATAGCATTATATTATTCTCAGTATATATATATCAAAATTGGGGTGGGTGCATGTCCCACTTGAGTGCGCATTCAACGAAAAAAGAGCGCTGCGTGAGGTTATGACAAATAGCTAGCATGTGAGAAAAAGTGGCGGGAATTAAAAATAAAAAGTGTCCTAACTATTCACTGCCTCAATATATATATATTTTTATGTTCTTAAATTTTCCCAACTCTATAGACAAACTAGAACTAGAAGTAAAAAGTTCTTAATAAAACTTTAATTGGCTCTAATATTTAGCTATAAAAAGAAAGTTTTTTTAATTATATTTATTTCACAATTTCTATTTTTGGTAAAATAAACTTCATACAAATGTCCTCTGCTATAAAGAAAAGAAAAAATGTTGTCCACTATGACTTTTATCCTTACAAAATAAAGGATCATATTGATTGTTCTAAAAAAGTTTATTTTTGGGAATGTGGTACTCTCTGCAAGTATCAATATGATTCTATCAAATTAAATCATACATGCACAACACCCGGCTGACCCGGCCGAACTGGCCGGGTGAAATGAGGGCCAAGCAAGGTAAGTCGCAAAAACCAATCGACCAAGCACAAAAAAATCAAAGGGGGACCAAGGGACAAAAAAGGAAGGCGTGAAGAAAAGGAAAAAGGGGAGAGAAAAAGAGAGCAAATGAGAGCAAACTAAGTCGTAAATAGAGCAATGAAACAAAGTAAGTCGCAAATGAGAGCAAATACTAAGTCGCAAGGCCAGCTAAGATTTGGGAGGTTGCGCATGTATGAAATTAAATGCTATATTAAAAATTATGTTATGCATTGTACTCTTTAGCTAACTCACCACTTTGTATTCATAATTTAGCAAGTGGTCTCTCTCTTATGCATAGCTTGGCATCACTGCACACAAATTGTAAGCTATATACAAATCTGTTAAAGTTAAGCAAAGAACTAAAAAACTGCTAAATTAATATTCCATCTGCAACTGGCATGTACATCGACATAATAGCAGTGCTTAATTTCTTAGAAATCAAAGTTCAAGTATTAATGTTTAATTTGTTTAAGAAAGAAAACAACATTTTCAAAATAATTACAAATAAAAAATTCAACTTTCTACTTGGGAAGTGCTTAGGCCTATTCCCACGGTCCCATGCTGATAATTTCAATTTTATCCACACGGATCTGTGCCAATAATTTTCTGCTTATCCACATGGCAGCTTGTATGAATAGGTCTACTTTCAAGTCCATACCTATTCTACTCTGAGCATAAGGCCTTTGCTCCAGAGTATAGTGTATAGTATACACTATCAATGCATAGTGTAAAAGAATAACAATGATGTATAATATGTGTGACGAGTTTGGTGCTGACTAGAATTCTGCTGGTTGACTTGTATGATTTTCTTTGATAGACTTCTTACTTTGTTGTAATTCAAAACAACTTGAATGAAAACATGTAACGATGACAAAATATTTAGTAAGTTGTTATTACAATAATTAAAAAGGATAAAAATAATGTCGGTTAATGTATGTGTAGGTCGAAATGTAGAACACTGTCGTAACACACTGGCAACTTTGTTGATCTATTGGCTTGAGGGTTCAACAGAACATTGAAACCCGAAAGGGTCTCGTTTCAGAGAACAGAACAGTGTGGATAATATTGAAATTAACCGCACGGCATATTTATATAAAGAGTTTTAGACCTATTCATACAAGCTGCCATGTGGACAAGCAGAAAATTATCGTAATGGATCCATGTGGATAAAATTGAAATTATCGGTACAGGATCCTGGGAATAAGCCCTGCCTTCTACTTGTGCAAGCTGATAATATGATAGAGCTATTTCTATGGTGAAACTCTTGCATTTGAAAGTTTTGAATGATGTTGCAGTTCTATGTCTATGGCCAATTTGTTGTGGACATGGTAGTGCATGCATGGCTGATGAAGACAAATACAATAAAAAGTAAACACTGTAAATACAAAAAAAAATAAATAAAAAGGCCTTAGTCAAGTCTTAAAAGCAAAACAACAAGAGATAAATAATGGGACCGAATGTAATTATGATAAAATACTGACTCCATTATGACATTTTGAGAGATAGTAGTGTTTAAATTCTTCTGTAAATTAAATGCTTATCTTAAGCTTAAGTAAGTAGGGCCTAGGTTACTTAAGAGGTTATTGCATCATGCATTTAATTTAAGTTTAGAATTTAAGAACTTGAGAAAAACTATTGTGACACAAAAATACTTGAACTAATAAAAAGCAAAAAAAAGTAAAGCAATATGTATTGCCAATTCTTAAACTAAGCAAAAAAATATCTGCTGCGTCTCTGCGTCAACAAAATGTAGCTGATTTCGAAGAAATCAAATATTTAAAGATTTTTTATAGTTTTTAACACAATATTAGAAATTTAGTTAGTAAAAATATGATATAAGAGCCTAGTTTTACGCATCACAGCAGAATTTTATTGTAAAATTCTTTATGTTCTTTGTTTTGATAATTTAACTTTATAATATTAATAAAAATTATATTTCAAACATGTTGTCAACTTACTAACAATACAAGCTTTATCGCAGCTCTCTGTTGTGTTAGGCCTATCGTAGTTTGTCACATCGAAACGAATTACGTAGTTTTTTAGTTTTTGCGTCTTTCTAAATACTATAGTACATTTGGCACAAGTATCCTTTAGGATATCGATCGTAGTTACCAAATTAAAAGGTAATTGTAACGGAACTGCCTAGTGCCAATTTTGTGTCTTTGTAATTTGATGATGCGACCAACAACGTATTCGTCTAAAAAACCACGGAACTATTTGTTAGGGTAGACCTAGCTGCGTATGCATCATTAATTTTACAAGGATAACAATCAAAAGTAGTTTGACTTGTTATTGTACTAGTTATTGGCCTAGCCTAGTTTATTTTCAAGGGTATGGCCCTACTCCTTGGCCTAGACTCGGCCCAGGGTCAGGTCTAACTGTCTAGCAGTTCAATGCATTTATTTTAACACTAATCGATTGTAGTTTGTTGTTATCATAATCAATAATATGAGATATGGGCTTATGGAATTAATAGAATATATTTTATAATGCTTTTTCCAACTGCATAGTATAGAATTTGGGTTTTGTGTATAATATGTCCAAATTATAAATGAAATAGAATGGCACTTCAATGGAGTCAGAAAGAATTAATATATTGAATTTTGGCAGAGCTTATTCCCACAGTCCCATGCCAATAACTTCAATTTTATCTACACGGATCCGTGCCAATAATTTTCTACTTATCCACACGGCAGCTTGTATGATAGGTCTACAAGCTGCCATGTGGATGAGCAGAAAATTATCAGCATGGATCAGTGTGGATAAAATTGGAATTATCGGCATAGGACCATGGTAATAAGCACTTCCTTGAATTTTAGCCTAAATGTAGGCCATTTTTGAGTACCCCAATATTCTTCCATGGGTTCCAGACTAGGCCTATCTTCCTTGATACTCAGCAGCGGCTGCATGGCAGAAAAAATTTTTCATGGGGGCACCAGCACTTCTAAGACATGGGACCAATTCGGCCTAAAGATTTTTCTATTTCTTTTTAAAATCATGTCAGCACAATTTTTCCTTGGATATAGCCATTTTACTACACTATTGCCAGATGTGGTGCCAGATTCTTCTTTGCTAATGCCACTCATAACACTGGAATTTCTTGCTTTGCTGGGACCATTTAGCCAATAAAGTATAGATAAAATTAAGTTGATAATAAACTTTTACAAAAATTAAAGAATGTTAATTATTGTCATACGCAACACCCGGCCGACCTGGCCGAACTGGCTGGGTGAAACGAGGGCCAAGCAAGGTAAGTCGCAAAAACCAATCAACCAAGCGCAAAAAAATCAAAGGGGGGACCAAGGGACAAAAAAGGAAGGCGTGAAGAAAAGGAAAAAGGGGAGAGAAAAAGAGAGCAAATAAGAGCAAACTAAGTCGTAAATAGAGCAATGAAACAAACTAAGTCGCAAATGAGAGCAAAAACTAAGTCGCAAGGCCGGCTAAGATTTGGGAGGTTGCGCATGTATGATTATTGTAGTAATGGCTTTTTCAGATAAGAAATAGTAACTAAAAATTCTAAGCAATTGGAACTATTTTGTCCTTATGTAGTTTAGTTTATAGCAGTGCTTATTCCCATGGTCCTGTGCCGATAATTTTCTGCTTATCAGCATCATACATGCGCATGTTCTGGAAAACATTTATGGCCAGTTGTATATAGTACATGAAAATTGCTACACAGTTCCTGTAGAATATGTGCTTTTAGTTCTTTAAGTTATCAGCAAAACAATCTGCAGTGTGGATAGGCAGAGAATTATCAGCATGGATCCATGTGGATAAAATTGAAATTAACGGCTCGGCATACATAAAGAGTTGTATTCATATTCATACAAGCTGCTGTGTGGATAAGCAGAAAATTATTGGCCCCAATCTGTGTGGATAAAATTGAAAGTATTGGCACTGGATATTGTTTGCTCTACTTTTTAATAACATTAGCAACTCAATTACTAAAGTTCATCAGTGTGTGTGTGAGCTGTTATAAACCCCAATGTGTGTCAGCTGTTATAAACCCCAATGTGTGTCAGCTGTTATACCCAAATGTGTGTCAGCTGTTATAAACCCTACTGTTTATCAGCTGTTATAAACCCAAATGTGTGTCAGCTGTTATAAACCCTACTGTTTATCAGCTGGTATAAACCCTACTGTTTATCAGCTGTTATAAACCCAACTGTCTGTCAGCAGTTTCAAATACTACTGTTTGTCAGCTGTTACTGACTTGTCACTTGATAATATGGCGGCTTATAAAAGTTAAGAGGTATAATAAAAATATCATAAAATTAATAATAAAATTAAAGTAAACAGCTATTTGTATAGTAAACAGTGTGAATATATTTAACTGTAAATTTAAAAGTAAGTGCATCATATATTAATTTCAAGCTGCTACCTGAAATGTCGTCTAGCAGCGGCAGCAGTTTCTACAATGACAGTCATTCAATAGGCCTACTGCAACTGCCGGATCTGGTTCTAGACAAGATATTTGGCTATTTAAGCTACGCCACTGTCAGCCAAATGCGTCTGCTGTCGCGTTGCGCCAATCAGTTATGTGAGTATCGATTAAATCGCGGCTTCTACAAAATGGAACGCTCCCTACAGGACAGTCAACGATTTGTTAAATCTAAACTGCCTAGGCGCGAGTCGGAGCGTAAACTGCATCCATTTAGTAGGCATAGCGAGATTCTATCGGCTGTGGATACGAGGGTAAGCTACTAGTCAGATGGCATTGTTAATTCCGACTACTTACTAGTTTTTTTAATTCCGCCTTTAAATGTTTCCAGTTCCGTATTTCCAAGTGCACCTTTGGTACAGAAATATCAGTTTTTATTTGAAAATTAAAAACCCAGTTAAAGGAAAAATCTTAAATCCTGGGATTAAGCTAAAAATCTTCTCAGATCCTTATAATGGAGTCGAAATCCACCCAATTCCTCACTTGAAGATAAAAATCTTCCTAAACCCTCAGTTTGGGAACAAAATCCTCCCAAATCCTCAGTTCGAGATTAAAATCCTCCCAAATCCTCAGTTTGGGGTCAAAATCATCCAAAATCCTCAGTTTCGGGTCAAAATCATCCAAAATCCTCAGTTTGGGGTCAAAATCGTCCCAAATCCTCAGTTCGGGATCAAATCCTCCCAAATCCTCAGTTCGGGATCAAAATCCTCACTTTGAAGTCAAAATCCTCAATTTGACATCCAAATCCTCCCAAATCATCGGTTCCAGATCAAAATCCTTCCATCCTTAGTTTAGGGATCAAAATTCTCCTAAATCCTCAGTTTGGGATCTAAATCCTTCCAAATCGTCACGTTAGGGTAAAAATCCTCCCAAACTCCAGTTGGAAGTCGAATCCCTAATCCCTGCTCTCAAATCCCTCGGTTGGGTCCGAAATCCTGAGGTTTCTTTGAAAATCCTTCCAAATCCTCTAGTTGGGGCTGAATACTTAGGTTGGGATAACATTTTTCCCTGATCATTGGAAGTCAGTACTTATTTTGTGATCAGGAGTACTTAAATTTGTGCTTGAAAAAATATTGATATGCTAAATATCAATATGTGATATCACTAAAGTTGATTATCCGCATTTACCCGCCAGGTTTCCCTACTGGGCATGACCTATGTAAAGCACATGCAGTTTGGCCGCTGCTGTTTCATTCCCGGTCGAGTCTTGGACGAATTATTTCGCATTTTGCGCACAGTTCGAGGTACAACTGAGCCTCCTAGGGCGCATGAACTGTTGCGAGAATTGCGCGATCTGTCTAGCATGGCTATGGAACACTTCGAAGAACAAATTGAACCCCTAGTGAAAATTGATGCTGCTGCTGCAGCCACTGCTGTTGCTGCTGCTGCTGCTGCTGCTGCAGTTAACCAGCAATCCTCTGCTGCCGCTGCATCATCGTCTTCTTCGGCTAATCTGAGCGATAGGACAATCTATCCACTGCCTAGTGCTTCTAATATGCCATCTACGGCGGCTTGCTCAGCCTCAGCCTCCTTGTTATCCCTCATGGCTGCTGCTGGAGATCAACGCCAGCTGTCTCGTCTGGCCGCTGCCGCCGCCGCAGCGGCAACCGCCGCAGCGGCAACCGCCGCCACCGTCGCAATACCGACAAATCCTAATTTAACAACGACGTCAGAATCTGTGACGGCTGCGTCTGATATTAGCGACGATCGACAATGCGTTCAACGCCTACTAACGGAATTGATTAGTTTGAAAGCTACGGTAGCTTCTAATAGTGCGGCTATGAAACTGTTGCGCGGTAGCCTAGCTGCTCACGAGCGATCCAGTAAACTCATTATTGGCCAGTTACAGTCTAGAGTCTTTCAATTGGAGCAGAAATTGGCAAGAGTTGATGGCGAATCATTAATTCAACTAGAAGCGACAGCAGCAACAGCAGCAGCAGAAACAACCAATGCCAATTGCAGCAGTAGTACATCTAACAGGAAACGCCTGCTACTGAAAGAGCAAGAAAAAAAGGAATGCGACGATAAAAGGCGTAGGAAGATGTAAAGATTTAGAGTATAAGCAATGTTAAAGACTCGCAAAATGACTGCCGCATAGTGATTATCAAACGCATGAGTACTTTCACATAAGAAATTAAACATATATCTTGATATTTGTTAGTTTTCAAGTTCCGTTTGTCATTGAAATAACAGCATGCAAATTTAACAACTGTCTGTTTTTCATTGTTAAATACAAATGTATAAGCAAATTGTATATTGTATATCCTTTTTTCAAACATAATATATTTGGTCATTGTTGTGCTCAGCAGTAGTAGTTTCAATTATTGAAAACTGTCATGTTTAATTTACTTATTTACTTATTACTTGTTTACTAGAAATATTGTGTTTTAGTCAGCACAACTAAAATACTACTAGCGTTCGGTAAAAAACTATTTTTTTAAATTTAATAGTTTTGTAAGACATATAGCAAAAGTGATTCCTTTAAATTTAACAAAGCCTGTTATTATGTTTCTAAATCTATTACTATGCTTATCTATTAATTTATCCAACTAATTACAGGCTGTCGTAACCAAGAAGGAGCACCTGTACAAGATCCTCGTTATTGGGGATTTGGGAACAGGCAAGACTTCCATTGTGAAACGTTATGTGCACAACTTTTTCTCGCAAAACTACAAAGCCACTATTGGAGTGGATTTTGCTCTGAAAGTGCTTGACTGGGACGAACGAACTAAAGTTAGACTGCAGCTCTGGGACATTGCTGGTAAGTGTCATATCATATTATCATATTATATATTATAAGTCTTATTATCCATCCACCTCATCTTCAGATCCTCAGGCCTTATTATCCATCCACCTCATCTTTAGATCCTCAGGCCTTATTATCCATCCACCTCACCTTCAGATCCTCAGGCCTTATTATCCATCCACCTCACCTTCAGATCCTCAGGTCTTATTATCCATCCACCTCACCTTCAGATCCTCAGGCCTTATTATCCATCCACCTCACCTTCAGATCCTCAGGTCTTATTATCCATCCACCTCACCTTCAGATCCTCAGGTCTTATTATCCATCCACCTCACCTTCAGATCCTCAGGTCTTATTATCCATCCACCTCACCTTTAGATCCTCAGGCCTTATTATCCATCCACCTCACCTTCAGATCCTCAGGACTTATTATCCATCCATCTCACCTTCAGATCCTCAGGTCTTATTATCCACCCACCTCACCTTCAGATCCTCAGGTCTTATTATCCATCCATCTCATCTTCAGATCCTCAGGCCTTATTATCAATCCACCTCATCTTCAGATCCTCAGGCCTTATTATCCATCCACCTCACCTTCAGATCCTCAGGCCTTATTATCCATCCATCTCACCTTCAGATCCTCAGGCCTTATTATCCATCCACCTCATCTTCAGATCCTCAGGCCTTATTATCCATCCACCTCATCTTCAGATCCTCAGGCCTTATTATCAATCCACCTCACCTTCAGATCCTCAGGCCTTATTATCAATCCATCTCACCTTCAGATCCTCAGGTCTTATTATCCATCCACCTCACCTTCAGATCCTCAGGCCTTATTATCCATCCATCTCACCTTCAGATCCTCAGGCCTTATTATCCATCCACCTCATCTTCAGATCCTCAGGTCTTATTATCCATCCACCTCACCTTCAGATCCTCAGGTCTTATTATCCATCCACCTCACCTTCAGATCCTCAGGCCTTATTATCCATCCACCTCACCTTCAGATCCTCAGGCCTTATTATCCATCCATCTCACCTTCAGATCCTCATGTCTTATTATCCACCCACCTCACCTTCAGATCCTCAGGCCTTATTATCCATCCCCCTCACCTTCAGATCCTCAGGCCTTATTATACACCTACTTCATCTTCAGATCCTCAGGTCTTTTTTTACATCCAACTCACCATTTGATCACCTGTCGATTCTTATAAAAATGCATTTTATTGCGGATAATTTCAGGCCAGGAACGCTTTGGTCAGATGACTCGCGTCTACTACAAAGAGGCAGTTGGCGCTTTTGTAGTTTTCGATCTGACTCGCAATTCTTCATTCGAAGCTGTGCCAAAATGGAAGAGCGATTTAGATAACAAACTTGTGCTAGCCGATGGTAGTAATATTCCTTGCGTACTACTGGCCAATAAGGTGAGTAGTAGTACTGACATTTTTTCGGTAGTTTGTATGCTTTAATTTATTTTGCAGATTTGAAACAGTGTTGTTAATTGTTTTTTTTTCAGTGCGACTGCGTCAAAGACGGCTTAGTTCAAAGCAGTCGAAGCCAGATGGACGAATTTGCCAGAGATAAAGGCTTTCTAGCCTGGTTTGAAACATCCGCCAAGGATAATATTGGCATAGAAGATGCCGCCAACTCTCTGGTTAGAAAGGTCAGTGGTCTCATCACCTGAACAATGAACTTCAACACACTGAACTTCTAGCCCCTAAACTTCCTCCCCTGAATTTCTAGCCCCTAAACTTTCTCCCCTGAGGCCTGAACTTCTATCGCCTGAACTTCTTCCCTGAACTTCTACCGCCTGAAGTTATTTCCCTGAACTTCTACCCCTAGAATTCTACCCCTAAACTTCTACTTCTGAACTAATCTTACTAAACTGTTAGTGCTTCCACTGAACTGTCACCCCTGAACTTCTTATATCCAAATAATTGTTATCTTTGTGATTATTCTAAAAATCTAAAGACCAGGTCTTTGACTGCCACCTTCAAGTCAACAAAAATACAATACACCCTATTCTAATCTTCATCTTCCAGATTCTGGAGAACAGCGAAAAGATGCTGAACGATCGCGAAGACGAACTACGCGGCATGCGTCTTGACGATGGACAGGGCGGCGGCGACGCCGCCCGCAATGGCCAATCTGGCGACGCTTCAGGTGCCAACGGAGGCAGTGGTAAACGATCCTGTTGCTAAGGCAACGGCAATAAGACAGATCAATTATTGCAATGTCAGGAATATTCTATGCTATCTAATGCGGGCTTACTAGGGTGCTCTGTGTGGTCTTTTTTGAAAACATTTTGCATACATTTTCCTAATATAACTTGCAACTAGGAAGATTGCCTAGAGAATTTCTTATCGTACGAAGTAGCTTACCGAGTTTTGGGTTAGATATTACTATATAGCTCATTTTTTCAATTTATTCTACTTTCCAATTCGTTCAATTCCTGCTGTCTTCCATTCCATACAATTTTTCAAATCTTCATGATTAATCTCTGACATAATTTTCATATCTTTTTTTAATTGAACTGTCTGTTGAGCATAATATTATACTGTATAATGTAGATTGTGATTATAATTTGTTTAGTTTTTTTCATTCAAATCGATGCATCTGAATTAGGATACTATTAGTACTAGTAGTATATTGCGGTCTATGGGCACAAATATAATTTCAAATCATAAAATATCATTTTGATGCGTATACGAGCTAAATTTGTTAAGACGTGATTCTAATTGCATCTCAAGTAACCAGCCTTATTGAGCACATGTTATTATTGTTACTTTTTTATTCAGAAATACTATGACTTGCAATTTTTTCTGACAATTTTTTTCTGTTGACATTGTGGCTTGACAATAATAAGGCGCTGATTTAAATTTGTTATGTTGTTCTAATATAATATTTAATCTTTTATTAGAACAATAAAGAATGGTGCTTCAAAATATTTCATTTCTAATTACATTTTTTAAATTCATCTTTTTGTATCCTGTACTGTAAAATGCGAGTCAAATTATTTTGCTTCTGCTTTTTATATTGATTTAGATTTTTATAAATCTGGTGCTGTTGTAGTATTAAATAAAAAACTTTTATAAATGGTGATGCTTACAGCAACTTTCTGTTATTTTTGTTTGATTCTAGTCTATAGCGAAGATCTATAGCTTTTGCACTGTGAGTCCCAAGTTAAGCTGTCCATGGACCCTGTTAGTTTTAATGGACAAGTAGATGGCGTATGAAGTTGTTGTTTGTAGCTGTATAGATAATCAAATTTGCATTTTTTAATTTTCAGCCTCTTTTATCATTGAGTACTAAATAGTCTCATCTAGCAATGATGCCAAGCCAAGGTAGTTATCATCGACAAAATGAGGCGGACATCATTGCCGACATCGACGCCATTGTTGCTGTGGGCGCCGCGCCAACCAATCGCAGCGCTTCTATCGTCGCCACTAATCAAACGAATAATTTCTCAGCAATCTCAGTCAGTATGGACCGAAATGCGGGCAATAGTCCTGATTATCTTCAGAGTAAGCAGCCAACTATCGTAGGTGGCAGCATCGGCGGTCGCGGACGTGACGGCGATGTTGACAGTCTTCTAGAGGTGGTCAGCGCTCGAACTAATTCTAGAGTTCCTCTACTACTAGGCTGGGCCCAACTAGTCCTGGGATTGATTGGCTGCGCGATCGGCCTATCAGACGCAGGATATCGATCGGGAAATGGAGGCGCCGACGGTTTAGACTTCAACGATGATGGCAGCGGTGGGATTAGAAATAATGGCACGTTAATTGGCGGCCGAGCTGTTGTGATGGTGTTTCACGTGCCTCGAATGGCTAGACCGTTTGATGTCACCGCTGCGTTTGGATTCCCTTTGTGGTGCTCGGTTTCGGTGAGGTTAATTTGTTATCTGAATTGACTCCAAGGGTAGGATGCTCGGGTAGAAAATCATATAAGAGCTTAACAGTCAAACTCTAATTCTATTCCAGATGATTATATCTAGCATATTGGCACTGTGGTATTCAAAAACCTCTTTGCAACGCTTGGTGAGTTTACCTGATGTGATGTGATGTTATTTACACATTTCTACTCATAGTAGGCTGTAACGTAAGTAACTCTGCATCTCTCCACAGCTGTATCTGTATCGTTTGTACTCTCTGTTGAATCTTGGTCTACTCTGTCTGGGCCTAATTCTGCTGGTTGTGTCCTGGGTGTCGCAATCGCATCCAGGTAGCGGACCTGCTGGTACAGCGAATTGGCCTATACGACTTTTGCAAGCGTTGAACGCTGTACTATTAATTGTTAGCTGGCTATTAGTACTGGCTTGTGTATTGTGCGACTTTTGTATCGGCAAAAATCTACTGCAAGTGTTGGGCATCTTTGTCAGCACGGTGTGTAGAAAATCTCAGCGCGATTCCTTCTCCGAATTGAAGCGTAGCAACAATTCCTTGAATGTAAGTTTTGACTGATTTTATAATTTACTAGTGTAAATAGTGTTTTGCTTTTGTACGCATTTTAATATGAAAAATGTAACAAAACACGACAGTTTAATCATGCTTTACCCCCAATCTATCTTATCTTTTTGCCCGTTTATCTTTCTAACCTCTCGTCTATCTTTCTAACCTCTCGTCTATCTTTCTAACCTCTCGTCTATCTTCCTAACCTCTCGTCCATCTTCCTAACCTCTCGTCTATCTTCCTAACCCCCATTTATCTTCCTAACCTCTCGTCTATCTTCCTAACCCCCATTTATCTTTCTAACCTCTCGTCTATCTTCCTAACCACCATTTATCTTCCTAACCTCTCGTCTATCTTTCTAACCTCTCGTCTATCTTTCTAACCTCTCGTCTATCTTCCTAACCCACATTTATCTTCCTAACCTCTCGTCTATCTTTCTAACCTCTCGTCTATCTTTCTAACCTCTCGTCTATCTTCCTAACCCACATTTATCTTCCTAACCTCTCGTCTATCTTTCTAACCTCTCGTCTATCTTTCTAACCTCTCGTCTATCTTTCTAACCTCTCGTCTACCTTTCTAACCTCTCGTCTATCTTTCTAACCTCTCGTCTATCTTTTTAACCTCTCGTCTATCTTTTTAACCTCTCGTCTATCTTTCTAACCTCCCGGTTATCTCTCTATCCTCCCGTCTATCTTTCTAACCTCTCGTCTATCTTTCTAACCTCTCGTCTACCTTTTTAACTCCCATTTATCTTTCTAACCTCTCGTCTATCTTCCTAACCCACATTTATCTTCCTAACCTCTCGTCTATCTTTTTAACCTCTCGTCTACCTTTCTAACCTCTCATCTATCTTTCTAACCTCTCGTCTATATTTTTAACCTCTCGTCTATCTTTTTAACCTCTCATCAATCTTTCTAACCTCCCGGTTATCTCTCTATCCTCCCGTCTATCTTTCTTCCCTCTCGTCTATCCTTCTATACCCCGTCTATCTTTCTATACCCCGTCTATCTAAACAGAAATATAAGAATATTTTATTCTCCTTTATCTCAATCTACATATCTTGATACCTTAATTGTTTATTTGTCTATTTGTGCCCTTTGACTACTTTTTTTCTAAGTATCAAAATCTTCACTATGTTTTTTTAAATATTATAACAAGTAGTATAAAATAGTGATTATAGCCGTATTGATCACACATTTATGTCACTATATTCAAATTGATTTAGTTTTTGTAGAATGATTATAGTTTCTGAATGTCTGATTCTGGCTATATTCAAATTGATTAATTAACCTTGCTTTGTTGCTTTCTGTTATTAGTGATGTTAATGAATTGATTAAATCATGCAGTAATATTCGTTTGTTTAATATTACTAATTAATTACAGGTACAACACAGACCTTCGGCTTCTAACAATAGAAGTTGAATTTGAAGACTGTTCAAAATAAATACCTAGACAAACTTGTAAATATTTTGCTTATTACCGGGTGTTGTAAAAATTATTTTATTTATTAGAACAATTCCTAACTTTCGCTTATTTGTGTTGTGTCTAACCACAATCAGTATTGCGAATTGTATTGCATGTCTTCTACCGTGCTTACTAATAATGAATGAAGGTCTAACAATGGTATATCAAATAGTTAACGGAAAATCTGGCTTGTGTTTCATTTAGCTATAATTCCACAGTACCTTAAAAACTTATTCGATGCAATATGCAACACTTTTTGCTTAACTTCTAACCTTTAATTGCACTTTTCTGTTCCTATCTAACCAGGTTTGTTTAATTAGCTACAAATTATATCAGACCCTCTGGTTGGGATTAATATTTTACGAGATCCTCAGGGTTTTGGATTAAGATATTATTTAGTTACGATTAACACCTCAGATCCTCAGATTGGGATTAGCAACGTATCAGATCCTAATGTTAGGATTAACACCTGAGATCCTCATGTTAGGATTAACACCTCAGATCCTAATGTTAGGATTAACACCTCAGATCCTCATGTTAGGATTAACACCTCAGATCCTCATGTTAGGATTAACACCTCAGATCCTCATGTTAGGATTAACACCTCAGATCCTCATGTTAGGATTAACACCTCAGATCCTCATGTTAGGATTAACACCTCAGATCCTCGTGTTAGGATTAACACCTCAGATCCTCATGTTAGGATTAACACCTCAGATCCTCATGTTAGGATTAACACCTCAGATCCTCATGTTAGGATTAACACCTCAGATCCTCATGTTAGGATTAACACCTCAGATCCTCATGTTAGGATTAACACCTCAGATCCTCATGTTAGGATTAACACCTCAGATCCTCATGTTAGGATTAACACCTCAGATCCTCATGTTAGGATTAACACCTCAGATCCTCATGTTAGGATTAACACCTCAGATCCTTATGTTAGGATTAACACCTCAGATCCTCATGTTAGGATTAACACCTCAGATCCTCGTGTTAGGATTAACACCTGAGATCCTCATGTTAGGATTAACACCTCAGATCCTCATGTTAGGATTAACACCTCAGATCCTCATGTTAGGATTAACACCTCAGATCCTCATGTTAGGATTAACACCTCAGATCCTCATGTTAGGATTAACACCTGAGATCCTCGTGTTAGGATTAACACCTCAGATCCTCATGTTAGGATTAACACCTGAGATCCTCGTGTTAGGATTAACGACGTATTAGATCCTCATGTTAGGATTAGCACTGTGCCAGATTCTTAGTTTGGTATAAATTAATAATAATAATAACTATTAAAACAGTGGTCAATCTTTATACTGATGTCTTATGATAATAATATAATAATAATTGCAGGAGGGCTGCGGGCAATGGCACATCCTTTGATGACACTAGACCCGCACCCAGCGAGGAGGCAATTCTGCCCATTTCGCTGACTCCTGAGCACACACGCACCACACAGATACTGTACGCAGGCACACGCTCACACAGGTGTGTACATCTGCCCTGACTTTCTCATCGTCAGGCAGTGTACACTCTCACTGTGCCTTGGAGGTTGGCCCTCAAGGGCGTAATTGCACTACAAGCCCCCAAGTCTTCTCTCCGCGGCTGCGCCCCAAATGAATGTGGCCTCGCCGTGGAATCGAACTCGGGGACCTTGGCGCGAGAGGCAAACGCGTTAACCGCTCTGCCACCGAGCCTTGTTATTAATTATTAATTACGGGTCTAGTACCCATATAAAAACTTTAACAATGGCAAAATCTAATTCATAAGCGTTCTAAGCGTTTTCATCCCTTTTCAAACAATCATTTAGCATCCGGCCTGTCATTACAAGCGCGGCATTGCAAGCATCGGTGTCGGTGGTGTCAGCGGAGTTGTCGGCAACAGCGGTAGCGGCAGTCGGCCCTTGTTGAAGTTGGTAATGTTGCGCTCTAGTTCACCTACTAATAGTAGCGACGATTGTCAATCGGAGGAGGAAATATTTTAAAATCAGTAATTCATATAGGAAGCAATAATTATTAAATCTATAGTAACTAATTCTTATAGTGTTTAGTAGTATTAGTTAAAATCACAAAGTTTTATGACTGTATTGCACTGGCTTGATTTTTGTGTTTATCGTTAAATATTTTTTAGTATTGTGTCATAAATTTTCTTTTTTAAACTAAATTAGGATATTCGCTGGCTTTGTTTCCTACATTAGTCTAGTCAAAGGTTCTTTTGTTTGCTTTATAAAATAGCGACTATTTAAAATATTTCGTTTTTTATCTTGCTAGTAATGTAAAGTAAAGTCATGCTAAACTCTTAATCTAAGGTTTTTTATATTTGATGACGAAATTTTATGGACTGCAAAAACCCATTACGTGCTACTTACAGTTTGCGCAGTAAGTAGCTTGTACGCGTTTTTCATTTTACTCATATTTCCGCGTGAAAATAGTCATCCGTCGTGTTTTTGTATCTCTTTATTTCTTATTTTCGACCGAGAAACTTTTCCTATGCATAATTTTGTAAAATGCAAATAAAAATCAATAATATAAGCAATTATTTTATGCATTGTTGTATCATTTTCGTTTGGTATTTTTTTACGCAAAGTGTTCAATTTTAAGTATCTTTCTCTCTCTCTCGCTTCTGATTTACAATATTATCGGTTACTGTCCTAAATTGTGTTTTCATTGCCAAACTGGCTTTAATATTGTGCAAAAATAAATATTAGTGAGCAGGTAATATCCATTGCTGTGCCCATGTTTTCACATTTAGCTTCTGTGCAATCCTGGTAGTTTTTGTCTATATTTTTAGTACACATTTTTTGTTTTGTTCTTTCATTCGACCGAAGATATTTTTTAATTCTGTTGAAGTGTTTTTCTAGTTGTTTAGTTTAAATTTGAACTACTGTACTCGTTTCATACTACTAAAGAACGGTTAGTCAGTAGGTAAATCTGGCTTGAGGCAAGGTTGAATTCCAAATGTACTTTAATCGATAACTTTCTCTAGTTCTATCACTGTGTTTCTGGATCTTTCATTTTCAGCCGTTTTTTTTGTAAACATTTCAATTTTAACCCGTGTGTATTTTCTAAGCAATTATAAAACTGTTTGTGTCTGTTTTGTTTTTGCATCTTCAGTTTTAATTTCGATCAACTTTATCGATCCGACGCACTCACAAAAATGCTTACTGTCCACATTGCACAAACTTTGACACGGTTATTTTAATGTTATCGAAATTGATTGCAATAGCTTATTATTTATACGCGAGCGTACTTCTGTTATATGCTGAATTATCTGGAAAATAAATTGCATATTACATTTGTTTCGTTTGTTTTATTTACTGTGCTTGGCAAAGACAAGCTGTTTTCATTGTTTCTTACTATGCTACGACTGTATAGAAAATAGATCGATACTTCCGCTACTGGAACACTTCTTCTAGAACACTTCTTCTAGAACACTTCAGCTTCTGGAACACTTCTTCTAGAACACTTCAGCTTCTGGAACACTTCTTCTAGAACACTTCAGCTTCTGGAACACTTCTTCTAAAAGCTCATTTTATATCTTTTAAGTTATTATAACAATTTCCAAATGTAACTACGTTGATCAAAATATTTTGTGTTCGCATCTTGTTGTAAAAGAATATGCCCTTTTGCGTTTAATCTTTATTTAAAAAGTAATTAGTCAATATTTTATTGCAGAAAACCATAGAAACGCTAAACAAGCTTGCAACAAAAGTTAGGGGAAAACGATAAGCTTTTGTGAGCAAACAAGCAAAGCTCATCGCATACAAAAGAAAACTTACAATGAGCTCCGGTGTTGGCAACAATGGGCATGACATTGTGACCGCAGTCCCATCCACCTCACTTAACTGGGAACTATTGGCCGGCCTGCGTTTAGACGCCAGCCAATCACAGCGACACAAGGCTACCGTCTATTTTGAAGAGTTGCGCAACCAACCAAACGGTTGGCTAGTGTGCGCCAGATTATTGTTGGAATCTAATTCTACTGGGGGACTGCAGCATCAGCAGGCAGCCGCCGGAATCGATGACAATGTCAAGTACTTCTGCTTGCAGGTAATACTCTACTCTCTCACTAATCCTCACTCTACTCTCCCCAATTTTCACTCTACTCTCCCTCCCCAATCTTCACTCTACTCTCTCCCCAATCTTCACTCTACTCTCTCTCTTCAATCTTCACTATACTCTCTCTCCTCAATCTTCACTCTACTCTCTCTCCCCAATCTTCACTCTACTCTCTCCCCAATCTCCACTCTACTCTCTCACCAATCCTCACTCTACTCTCCCCAATCTTCACTCTACTCTCTCTCCTCAATCTTCACTCTACTCTCTCTGCTCAATCTTCACTCTACTCTCCACAATCTTCACTCTACTCTCTCTCCTCAATCTTCACTCTACTCTCCTCAATCTTCACTCTACTCTCTCTCCTCAATCTTCACTCTACTCTCCACAATCTTCACTCTACTCTCTCTCGCCAATCTTCACTCTACTCTCTCTCCACAATCTTCACTTTACTCTCTCCCCAATCTTCACTCTACTCTCTTCACAATCTTCACTCTACTCTCTACGTATCTTCTATATGTGTTGGTGTACACTTATTGAAAACTGAAAATTCTCATGCCAATTCCAAGGTAATCGAACACTACCTGCGCGGTGGTTACAAAGACAACAGCGGACCTGAGCAGCACGCTCAGGTCAGGCAGTTTCTCTCCGGTTGGTCAGGAAATTTTATCAACGGCAACGCCGAAGAGAAGACATTTGTGCGCAATAAAGTGGCGCAATTGTATTCTCTGGCGTTTGTTGTGGATTATCCGCAGAGATGGCCCAGCTTTATTGAAGATCTGACCGCCACGCTAGCCTATGGAGATAGGTTAGTGACCTCGTTCTGTTTTGAGACTAAGCCAGTAGCGTATAAAGAGGAGGCAATGTGAGATTAGGACTGATATCTTAGGATAATAAAGACTGATTAGGATAAAGACCGGTTAGGATAAATACCGGTTAGGATAAAGACCGGTTAGGATAAAAATCGGTTAGGATAAAGACCGGTTAGTATAAAGACCGGTTAGGATAAAGACCGTTTAGGATAAAAACCGGTAAGGATAAAGACCGGGAAAGATAAAACAGAGCCATGGGAGGATAAAGACCGGTAAGGATAAAGACCGGGAAAGATAAAACGGAGACATGGGAGGATAAAGACCGGTGAGTCCAGAGACCAGAGGGGATAAAGACCGGTAACGACCGTTTCTTATTGTCACAATTGTCTAAAAAAAGAAGAAAAAACCAAAACTTTCAGAGCCGTGGACCTATTTCTGCGCATCCTCCTGGCCATCGATGGTGACGTAGTCGATCGCGAGATACCGCACACGGCCGAAGAGAACATTCGCAATGCAGCCATCAAAGATCGAATGCGTGAGACCTGTTTTGTGCCGCCAAATGCCATCGGGGCCTATCCGAATAGTAGATCGGCTTCTACCCAGTTAGATGACGTCTGGTATTGGATTTTAACGTCTGGCCGAGTTCGCAGCGATCTAGTCTGCCTCTGTCTAGACGTTGTGGCACTGTACGCATCCTGGATCGATATCAGCTTATTGGCTAATCAACGCTATGCGGATGTGTTTCTAGCGTTAATGAATCAGTCGCTATGCCGTGAATCTGTGTGCGCCTGTCTAAGCGCCCTAGTTGCTAAGGGCATGCCGCCAGAGTCCAAAATAGAATTAGTTGAATCCTATGCCGAACTGTTGCGCGGCACCGGATTGATGGAGCCAACGGATGACGAATCTAGCGATTATCTATCTAGCCTGGGTAAACTAATTGGCTCGCTTGGATTGCAGCTGGTGCGCTGCTATGCTAAATTGTATCCGCCTAATCAACAGATAGAACCGCCGCAACAATTGGAACAGCGGCAACGGCTGATTCGATGCATTGAAGCTAAGCTGCCATTGGCTATTCGGTTGCTTGGTGAGGCTTATTATTATTAGTTACTGATTAATTAATATGCAAAAGTTCCATTTAAATTGCAAGTATTTGCTTTTGTTCATAAAAACAGCCCTTTTTAGGGACGATTTCACAACGAATATACGCTGTACGCAATACTCTACTGACAATAGAACGCGTAACATAGGACGGTTATTTAGAAAAATTAATAAATATTACTTATTTATTAAAGACAGTGATTAAACCTCCTTATAGCACCCACCACCTCACAACACCCGTTAAAAACGATGTACTTCTGTCTTGACCGCAGCGTTCTTTAGATAAAATGTACTTTTGAAACGGCCCTTTTTAGGGTTATTTTTGTCTGTTCCTATATTATTCGACGAACACTTATTAATTCAACAGGCAACGAAGACGACGACGTTTCGCACTCTGTGCTAGACTTCTGTCAAGAATACGTCGGCCTATTAAAATCGATGCGCTGCGGATTAAACGCTTCTGCGTCGGCTGAACGGCCTCGCTCGGACGCCATTGAAAATGGCGACTGTTGGATTCGTCAGCTACTTGGCACAGTGATCGCCAAACTGCAACTGGACGAATCGTACGACGCCGAGTCGCCAGGCGAAGAGGAGGCTATGTTTGACGAATATAGGCGAGATTTGAAAATTCTATTCGGCAATTTAGTTGCACTGGACGGGCCTATGGTGTTGTCAACCTGTTCCCAATTTGTGGCACACCTGCTGCCTAATTGGCAATCGGTTGGGCCGGCTCGTACTGAGGTTGCCGTCTACCTTTTGCACCTGTTGGGCGAGTTTTTGCCGGTTAGTGTACTTTTGCTATAGTCTGGATTCTGATCAAATTTGGACAATTGTATCGCTTTTTTTTCTTTGGGTTATAACGCGTAAAGTGTCCAATTTGAGGGAAAATGTGTAAAGAAAGGAATGTTAATGGAAAAATAGGGGAAGAGAATGGGAAAATAGGGGAAAAGAATGGGAAAATTGGGGAAGAGAATGGGAAAATTGGGGAAATGAATGGGAAAATAGGGGAAGAGAATGGGAAAATTGGGGAAATGAATGGGAAAATAGGGGAAGAGAATGGGAAAATTGGGGAAATGAATGGGAAAATAGGGGAAGAGAATGGGAAAATTGGGGAAGAGAATGGGAAAATAGGGGAAGAGAATGGGAAAATAGGGGAAGAGAATGGGAAAATTGGGGAAATGAATGGGAAAATAGGGGAAGAGAATGGGAAAATAGGGGAAGAGAATGGGAAAATAGGGGAAGAGAATGGGAAAATTGGGGAAGAGAATGGGAAAATTGGGGAAATGAATGGGAAAATAGGGGAAGAGAATGGGAAAATTGGGGAAATGAATGGGAAAATAGGGGAAACTAATTGGAAAGGGAGAAAGTAGATGAAAGTTCCGAGTTCAGAAAGTAGATAAAAGTAGAAATTAGAAAGTAGGCAAAGCTAATGGGAACATAGGGGCAGATAGGAAAACATGGAGGAAAATGGAGAATTGATATTTTATATAATCAGTTTGGGAAGACAAATCAAAGAGTGTCAGTTTAAGTAGGAATTTTCTTCTATTACTTCTTTTTCAGCCAAGCAAATCAGGCGATCATTTCGTTAGCGGCAACGGTAACAATAGTAACTCCGGCGGCAATGAGCAATCGACTCTATTTACTGAGATGCTAGTCAACCTAGTGACTAGCCAGGTGTCCCGATGTCCACATCCGCTGGTGTCGTTGCGCTATTTCGAAACCGTTGTTCGATACGAAAAGTTTTTTGTGCACAATACGCAATTTGTGCCTGAAGTCTTAGTGAGTGACATTTTTTAGAGTTTTTTTCACGGATTGTATTTCTTGCTGCAGTTACTAATTAGATTTTAGGATTAGAAACTTCAGGGGATTTGATTTTAGGATTAGAAACTTCAGGGGATTTGATTTTAGGATTAGAAACTTCAGGGGATTTGATTTTAGGATTAGAAACTTCAGGGGATTTGATTTTAGGATTAGAAACTTCAGGGGATTTGATTTTAGGATTAGAAACTTCAGGGGATTTGATTTTAGGATTAGAAACTTCAGGGGATTTGATTTTAGGATTAGAAACTTCAGTGGATTTGATTTTAGGATTAGAAACTTCAGGGGATTTGATGTTAGGATTGCAAAATTCAGGGGATTTGATTTTAGGATTAGAAACTTCAGGGGATTTGATTTTAGGATTGCAAAATTCAGGGGATTTGATTTGAAGGATGGAATAATTCATGGGATTTCAATGTACACCTTGTAGGATTGAATAATTCAGGAAATTTGAGTTTAAGCATGGGAGAGTTCATGGGATTTGAGTTTAAGGATAATTTAATGGATTGCTTGGAAATAATCTCCTTCAATAACAGATGTCCTTCCTAGACGAGCGAGGCCTTCAGAGTCCAAATCTGATGGTGCGATCTCGTGTTAGCTATCTGCTGTCTCGATTTGTCAAATGTCACAAGTGAGTATTTGTCCTTCTTGGATTGTTGTTATTAATTATACTATACATTTAGGATTTCTTTAAAATGCTAGAATCAGTTAAAAAGCTACTATCCTAAAATGCTACTAGCAGTAGAAAGACCGTGTTCTCGATTTTCATGGCGATTGGTTGAATATTTTGGGAGAATAAAAAAATAAATGCCTGAATTACTTGATTGCTAATATTCAGGCATCAGTTGCGTGGCTATACAGAGGAGATACTAGCCAAACTGCAGTCTCTCCTGAGGCCGCGACATGTCAGTCTGTCAGCTTCTACTCCAACTAGCGACAATGCCGGCGATGCAGCTGTCAATCAACCAATCAGCGATGCTGGCGACGACGATAATCCGCCGCTAGCGCCGTCTGATCAGATGTTCCTTTTTGAATCGGCCGCCCTATTGATTGTGTCTAGCAGTGCTGAGCCGCAGCAGAAAAGGGCTCTATTTGAAGCTATGCTGAGTCCATTGTTGCAGCAGGTAAATTGCTTGAGTTTTCTTAACTACTTTACTTCAATGTTTTTACAGTAAATCGGATTCTAGAAACACACAATAGGCATCCGTTTGGCTGTTAGGATATTATAATGCAAATCCCATCACTGTTGCACTAACGGAGCTTTGTTGATGATGACTGAGCTGTAGTCTTTGTTGGTGATGACGGAGCTGTAGTCTTTGTTGGTGATGACGGAGCTGTAGTCTTTGTTGGTGATGACGGAGCTGTAGTCTTTGTTGGTGATGACGGAGCTGTAGTCTTTGTTGGTGATGACGGAGCTGTAGTCTTTGTTGGTGATGACGGAGCTGTAGTCTTTGTTGGTGATGACGGAGCTGTGCTCCTGTAGTCTTTGTTGGTGATGACAGAGCTGTGCTCCTGTAGTCTTTGTTGGTGATGAAGGAGCTGTGCTGCTGTAGTCTTTGTTGGTGATGACTGAGCTGTAGCCCTCTCTCCGCGGCTTAACGCCAAATTACTGTGTTTGTACCATAGAACATTCGCTTCTTGTCTTGTCATGCCAAATAACGACCTAATTTCACCCGCCGTCGCTAGGTAAGCCGCCTAGTAACCGAGCTTCCACAGCAACCAGACGAGGCTAGCCAATTAGCTTACGCCGAATGCGCCAAATGCAACATTGAATTTGTCTCCCGCGCCTCCAAAGCGTTCAGCGTCGGCGCCACCATGGCCGACAACGGCTGCGCTGAGCCGTTCGCTCAGCTAACCGGAGCTTTCCTGGAAGCGCTGGGCCTGCCAGACTGGGTTGCCGGGCGAGGCAGGATTTGCACAGCGGTTCGCGGCTACCTGCATCGCATGGTCATCTGTTTGGATGCCGGAGTACTGCCTTACATACCAATGGCTGCTCAGCAGTTGTTGAGATCACCCGATGCTCAGGTTTGTTGAAAATTCGCCACCTGTGGACAGTTATTGATAAAATTATTTCTCTGTGACGCATTTATATTAATTGCGGTCATAATCTGTACTATGAGCATTTTAGTTCGATATTTAGGTCATTAGCTTTGTCTATGAGAATTTTAGTTCGATAATTAGGTCATTAGCTGTGGCTATAGGTATTTTTAGTTCGATATTTAGGTCATGAGTCATAGGCTGTGAATCTAGTTAAGGTAATAAATTGTCCATATCATAATATATTTATTAAGGCATTAGCAGTCTTCCAACTTGACACCATAAACTTGTCAGGATCTGCACGATTTCTACGCTCTACTTGGCCAGCTAGTGCCGAAATTCAAGTCCGAATTGTTGCCATTCCTGGCTAGCTTGCTGCCTCCGCTGATGCAGGCGACTATGACCGCTCTTGGTCAGCTGGGCGCTCAGCCGTCTCGCGATCCTGGCTCAGCTGGTCCATTGCGCAAAGCTTATCTAGCATTCCTGGCCTGCCTGTGCTCAAATCAGTTGGCTGCTGCGATTCTTTGCCAACCGTATGACTGTCTGCGGTGTGCCCTGGCCAGCCTGACTGGCGTGGTTGCGCCCGATGGCTCGTTGGCAGACGATGCCGCAACTTGTCGAGCCGCTATTGGCTGCGCTAAAGGTTTAGCTTTAGCTACGTCTGATTCTGATTGGCCAGCCGGTGCTAGCGTTGGAAGACAGGCTTTTTTAGCCGAATTTCTATTGGCCAGTCTTCGAGCGCCAATCGGAAGCGTCGATTTGAGAGAGGCGCAGACTGCACTGTTTTTAAACGATTTGGGCGCTTTTCTTGTTGCTCTAAAACAGTCAGCGGTGAGTAATTTCTTTGACAACACACCCACCACCCCATAACACCCACCCCAAAATACCATCCACCCAAAGCACCCACCACCGCATAGCTCAACTCCATTACACCCACCACCCCATAGCACAACCCCATTCCCGTGTGGCCATCTGATCAGGTTTTTCGCCCGGTAGGCGATCGGGATTTTTGCCCGGTTTGTAATACATTTTTTCCTATCTAAAAACCCGAAAATCCTCGGGAAAGTGGTCTCGAAAACGGACGAAGACGGCAGTTTCGTCTGGTTGTTCGTCAGGAATTTCGTAGAGGACATCAGGTATTTTCTCGGGTTTCTCTTCGGCTACTCAAACTGATGAGTACCCTGAATAAAACCCGACAAATGACCGGATGAAAGTGCAATAGCAGAACCCGGCAAATAACCGGGGCAAAATCAGACTAAAACCTAACGAAAGCGACACGACGACCCAACCGGACGAATATCCGGAGCAAAATCAGACAAAAACCTAACGAAAGCGACACGACGACCCAACCGGACGAATATCCGGAGCAAAATCAGACTAAAACCTAACGAAAGCGACACGACGACCCAACCGGACGAATATCCGGAGCAAAATCAGACTAAAACCTAACGAAAGCGACACGACGACCCAACCGGACGAATATCCGGAGCAAAATCAGACTAAAACCTAACGAAAGCGACACGACGACCCAACCGGACGAATATCCGGAGCAAAATCAGACAAAAACCTAACGAAAGCGACACGACGACCCAACCGGACGAATATCCGGAGCAAAATCAGACAAAAACCTAACGAAAGCGACACGACGACCCAACCGGACGAATATCCGGAGCAAAATCAGACTAAAACCTAACGAAAGCGACACGACGACCCAACCGGACGAATATCCGGAGCAAAATCAGACTAAAACCTAACGAAAGCGACACGACGACCCAACCGGACGAATATCTGGAGCAAAATCAGACTAAAACCTAACGAAAGCGACACGACGATCAAACCGGACGAAAAACCCTGCATCCTTATCGAATTGTGTCTACTCTCGGAAATATGTAGTGCCGACTTAGTAAAACATGTACAGTGCGCTTCTGTCAACGGATACCGTGAAGAGTAAAGAAGTAAGACGATTGTCAGTTAGTGTTTATACAAACTATGTAACGTTCCATCTTGCAATTCATCAAACTGTTCCAAATCACCTACAAGATCAATATACTCCTCTGTTTTTTTATTCCAAAGATATTGTCGAATACAGTCAGTAGGCGCATAGTCGCTAGTCATCTAGGCGCATAAATGCGGGAATTTAAAATCACTTCTGACTGGCCAAAAGTATGTTCAGAAAGTCGCCGCAGCTGACTGTGCCGTCCATGGCGCTCTGATCGTCGTCCCCCTCCAGATGCCGCATTTCGACCTCTCTGGCATCTCCGGCGTCACCGTCGTCATAGGCGTCATTGGCGTCAGATGCAGCTGTTGTATTCGAGAGGGTTGGCTGACAGACTTCGCGGCTCTGAGCAGAGTCAGCGGAGTCTATAATGACGACTGTTGTGGCCTTCGGCTTTGGCGGTTTCGGCTGCTTCCACTGGGGGGGAGGAGCGGAGCGCGTTGGGAGTTCCAGTCTCTGCCGCGCAGTCGCAGTGCATTGCGTGAACGCCTGACTTAGACTGTCGGCAGTGCACTGCACCCCGGCGTTCGCGAGCCACACACGTACTGCAGCCAATTTTCCCGGGTTTGCGGGTGAAGATGTGGCCTGACCGGGCGCCTTGCGCCCGGACAGTGTGCAGCAGGCGAACTCCCTGTCCGTGAAGACGGCACGCAGGGCAGCTCGGAGAAATGCCAGCGTCACAGACTTTCGGAGTGCAGTAAGTTTTGCGTCCTCGCCATCCTGTTTGGCTGGCACTTTTTTGTAGGCTTCTAGCCGATCTTCCGCATCGTGCCGCTTATTCAAAGCTACCTTAACGAAGCCCTGCTGCTCAGAGAATGGCACAAGAGAAGCAGCTGTTAGGTCAACGTTCGGCGTGGCGGCGTCGCAGGCATCTTTCAGAGCGCGCGTCTGCGCTGCGGACAAGCTCTGCGTTACAGTGAAGGACATGGCGTCCTGCCTGGAATCGCTGGCGTCGCCGTCATCACCGCCATCGGCGTCATTGGTGTCAGATGCAGCTTTTGTACTCGAGCGGGCCGGCTGAGAGACTTCGCGGGCATTCTGGGAAAGCAGCTCTGACCCCTGAATAAGCAGCGAGTTGCACTGCTGCATACTGCTGACCAGCAGCACGTTACAATGCTGCTCGTCCTCCAGTTGGCGTAAAAGCGTCCGCTCCATACGATTCGCGACACGAAGCTGCTCCGTTAATAGTCGGACGCTTTCTCGCTGATTCGTTTCTTCAACTGTGCTGTGCTGTAACTGGCACCCTAAAAAAGTATGCGGTGGTTCAAACAAAAAGGCACTATACCCGACCTGAAAGTGCAGAAGTAACGACCAACAATTGATGGCACTCACGCAGGGTGTCTTTAAGCGACGACTGTCGCTCGTTCTCTATAGCAAACGTCCGGCAGGATGCACAGGCACGTGGAAGTTCCGATGGCTGAGCGTGTACGTTTCCTAGGACCGCTGTGCCGGTCGCGATGCTTCTGGAAGCGAACGGCCCACGTACTAGTGTCCCGAGCCATTTTTTCGCGGCCGTCCTGTGCGCCTTAGCGACGACAATTAAGACTTCGCTGCCGACATCGACGTTACTCGGGCACTCGCGTTTGCGTCCAACAATGTCATCGCGCGTGCTGACAACTTCTGTTTTTTCAAAATAGTTGGAGTACTTAAAAATAAAGAATTGCGGTACCGCTTCACGTTCGTAGGGCACCATGTGTTGCTGTATGAAAACGTCGTCCCGTTGGGTGCCCTCTGCGTCAGCAGACGAAGAAGGGCCCGAAGTCTGTGCAGCAGACATGGTGTCAGTATCTTCGATGGCTGACAATAGCGGATCCTGCAGTCGACGTGATTTCTCGGCAGTACGACCGAGAAATTGACTCAATGACTCATCGTCATCAGTCACAGCTTTGCGCTTCTTTCCACCGGACTTACTCGACGGCGCCTTTGTTGGAGCTGATTTGGAGGTCGGCTTCGACTTCGACTTTGAAGTGGACGTGGAATTTGATTTCGACTTGCCGACTACGGCAGTAGTCTTCTTTGCTGTGCCCATTAGGATTAGAGCAGCTGAAAAAGGTGAGTTTTTGTGTCAATACTGTGTTCTGTGTTCACATGGGTGAAATGTAATTGTACTCGTACGTTACTTTAACTAGGCCTGGACTCAAGAGTAACAATTAAGGCTGTCGGTTTCCTCCTCAATCAAAAAGTCCGTACAAATTGTGCCGGCAACAAGGCCTTGTGTATTTATCAGCATATGCTGGTATACATACAAACGTGCATGTCTAACGTCCATCATCTCAATGTCATCATCATCTCAATGTCATCATCATCTCAATGTCGTCATCATCTCAATGTCATCATCATCTCAATGTCATCAATCCATCAATTGAGGCAGTCTCCAGTCCATCAATCGCAGTAGTCACTCGTATTCAGTGCGGGGTCTCGGTGACAGACCCTGAAGCGGCCTTCGACGCCACTTCCTCACTTTCAATTGATCCAACGGTACGGGAGGTGGTGATGGCAGCATTTCAATCGCGAAGAAGTTTGGCGCTTGCACGATCCGCCTGTGTCGGTGGCGGCCGTGCAGCGCTAAGCGGCGTGCTCGGCTAGTCGGCGACAGCTCCGCGTACCATGAGGCGCAGTCCGGGCAAGTTTGCGCAGGTAGTAGGCGTCGCTCGTCCCAACGCCTCGACTCAAATGACGGTGGAGCAGCCGGTGGTAGCCGGTTGTAGTCCTCCCACGTATACTTGGACTCAGCAGTGGCTCGCGCGCGGGTCGACGTTGGTGGCGGGCCGGGAGAGTGACCACCGATTGTGGTGTCGCTGCCGTCATCGGAGTCGACGTTGGCACGGGCATCCCCGTCAGCGATCATTCGGTCGAAAAGTTTTGGCCAGTCAATTATGGGGCGATCCGACATGATTTAAATCCAATGGGGTCAGTCTGAAAAGGGTTTTGACACCTATAAGAATATTCTTATTCTTATGCATATGAACACAACAAAAAATGAAGTGAATATAGTATACAGAAGTAACACGTAAATAAGCTACATATGACTCATAAAGCATCTCATCCAGATGCTTCTGGAAACCGGACTCAATTTTTTGGTTTAATTGCATCTACTATTACGTGCATATATATACATTTTTACAAAATCGCTAACAATTAGAACGACTACTACAGTTTGTTAAAAAATAAAATAGAAATTTGATTATTTTTTTGCCAATCGTAAAGTAAGGAAAAAACGAAAGGAAAATACGTTTTATGCTGGCAATCAGTTATCCTAGCCTGTCAATCAGTTATCCCAGCCTGTCAATCAGTTATCCCATTGCCACGGACGCCTACGAATAGCCCAACTGCGGATGGGCCCGCAGAGCTACTTTTGTGTCGGTGACGACACAGACGCCACGAAACTGTGGCAGCCCCACATGAATCGGGTCGCCGAGGTAGCTTAAGTCGCCGAAGGGATCGCATGCGAATACTCGGAAGTGCGCGAGTCGACAGCCTCGATTAGGTGACGTTGTGGCAACCTGTGCTAGTTCCTCCAGCGGGTCGAAGGCCGCGAGAACTGGCAGTACGAGCAGTCCGAGCCTAACCTGCTCACCTTGACATTCGATGGTTTGCACTCGGCAGAATCGGAAATCCGTCGTAGTGTCACCTTCGATGGCCACGAAGCCTGCCGCATCCTGACATCCGGGAGTGAAAATTCGTATTGTCCAACCGGATTTCAGAGTGGCACTGTGCCATCCGACTTGCCAGCGCTTCGGTCGACGAAGCACGACATCTGGAAGGGTGAGTACTTCTGTTCGACGGAATAATTCCTCTTCGTCTTGCTGATCCCCGTGCCCCATCAGTCGCGCTCGCGCTTGGATGGTGCCGATGTGGCGCTCCACCGCGCCAACCAGCTCGACGTCGGTGCGCCGCGTCCCATGCAGGCGTTTTTGCAGGCGCAAGTGCGTGCTTTCGAAAATTCCAGCCGATAGGCGGTGCGCAGAGCCGGCCAGATGGACGTATGTCAGCATGTGGCAGCACACCTGATGAGCATTATAGGTTAGTGCTCTTAAGGAGTACAACCTATACGGTTTGTCGTGGAAGTGGCGCAATGCAATCTCTACGTGCCGCAACTCAGACAGAGGCGCATAATCGGCAGTCATCCAGAACACTGCAGCGGAAAGAAGTAACAGATGCTGGTAGTGGGCGGGTGGTAGGACGGCTTCCAAAACGAGGGGGCCGTTGGCCATCAGCCACATTTCTAACTCGTGCCCACGGAAATTGCGGAGGTCACTCAGTGGACGCACTTCATGGCGTTGGACGTTGATGGGCAGCCGGATGCGGAGCAGCGGCTCATCGACCTGATGTTGAAGCCGGTGCAGGTCCGGACAATTAGTTTCTCCTCGGTCCGGCTTCTCGGCCCGCACCAGGAATAATTGGTACATTATCATCCGGACCAGACCTAGGTGCAGCTGGTGGAGATAACACGGCGGATATCCGCGCATGAAGTCAAAGCCTGAGAGGCGTCCTAACGGAGAGTGGCCTCGGACACCCTATGTGTCTGTGTTCTGGTGCCGAGCACCTGCTAGGTGTTGCTCCGCTAATCTGCGCGTATCTGCCATGCTCCGCAGGACAGTTTGCAGACAACCTAGACGTCGAGCAGCATTCTGCATTGCTGGCGTTAAGCCGACGTCGAAGACACGCCCAGAGCCTGAAGGATGAAGACGCGTAGCAATGTAGCACTTCTCGCAGCCGTAGATAGCCGTGCATCGTCGCATGCGGAGCGCATCTACACGAGCCGGTGAGTCGAACATTGCTAGCAACGGATGGAAGCGTACCGTACGCTGAACTCCATCAGCGTCAGTGTACGTTACGCCCCGGATGCGTAAAGAAATCAGCGCGTCGACGACCACCGGAAGGAAAGCCGCTGAACTCACTTTGGTCTTAGCAGCCCAGAGCCCACAGATTATGACATAGCGCAACTTGACATGATCGTGAACCTCGTTGATGCTTAAGTAGACTGGACACACCTCTACCTTGCTGGTTGACCGTGCTGGAAACCCATCAGAGCTCAGAGTATACGAGAGGTCGCTCTTAGCAACTAGGTTTATCGACTCCCGAAACTGTCTGTACAGGTGACTGTTGTAGAAATGGATGGTGTCTTCGTGCGGATTGAAGTCGGAAGGAAAAGTCAAATTATGCAGCAGTCCACATGACTCTATGTAAGTTCGGATCTGCTTTCTAATGTTGAAAACCCAGAAGTTTGCGACTCTCATTGATCCGCAGTCACTGCGATGTCCACCGTTTTGACTGCAGTCTCCTCGGTAGTTTACGTAGCACTCGTTGCACACAGTGACGCATTTTGCGGAGCCGATGTAACTCTGGGCGGACTTTAGCGTCCGCCACATAGTTCTTGCAGTGCGCGGAATTCAACTTCCCGGAACCAGACAATGCACAAGACGTAGAAGTCTGGTTATTTTTTTACTTGGGATTCCAAGATCAATGGCGCACAGCTTTGATATGACACACAGCTTCACCAATGGTGCCCGTGATGGGTTCGCCGTTGTGCCACGGTAGCTGTAGCCAGGGATCAAGAACTGGCTGTTCCTGGCCATCGCTGTCGCTGGAGTCAAGTGACTCAGCGTCACTGCCGTCACTGGAGTCTGTGGGAAACGCGCGATAGTTTTTCTGTATCAACGGATATCGGGGCCGCATTTTGCAGATCCTCGATGCTACTCACCATGCTCAGAGGGCTCAGAGTCGGGTGTCTCTGTACCGTCGCTGCCATTGCGGCCAGCGCTACGGACGCTACGCCTAGCGGGCCAATTCGGGGATGGGACTTTGCTTATACATTTTTGTAAAAGAGGAAATCAACGTTGGAATCCCACAGTACCATGCAGCCTTCAGAAATGTGTGCGATGACAGCATTAAAATGACAATATTTTTATTCTCAGTTTACGTGAACTACGCTCGTAATGTAACATATGAAGACGCTCATATGATATATATAAAGATGAGCGGAAAAAATACTGCAAGAGAACAAAACAGGAGCACATTACAGGACATACAATTACAAGAAAATCTTCATGTCAATTGTCAAGTATACACTGTGTCTCCCATACCATTTTCAACCCAATCCTGAATTAAAGGCTTTCATCAGCTCTTTTCTCCGGCTCTTGTCCGGTCGAAGAACCAGAGAAAGAACCGGGCAAAATTCCAGGCGGAAATGTTATTTCATCCGCTTTTACTCCGGATTTCCCTGCGTTACTAAACTGGTTCCAAACCTGGCGAAGGACCGGGTAAAAAACCAGATCACTCGTACGGTTTTTCCTCCGGAATTTTGCCTGGTTTAGAAAGGCAGAGAAAAACCGGATAAATTCGCCTGGTTTATGTTCTTCGCCTGGAAATGGGGCAAAAAACATAGCAAGCCAGAGCAAAACCGGGCGAAAAACCTGATCGGATGGCCACACGGGTTACACGCACCACCCCATAGCACAACCCCAAAACACCCACCACCCCATAGCACAACCCCAAAATACCCACTACACACCAATCATTTGCAGCCAAGCGTGATTCTACCCTGCGTTCAGACTGCCATTCGCGCTTCGGCAGCTCAAGAACTGCTCAATCTGATTGGCCAATGCGACACAAACAATCACAAACCTGTGGCCAACTTTTTAAAAGTGAGTATTGTCTTTTTTTTCAAGAGAATAGCTATGAATCATTTAATTAATTCCACCTGTCCTTTTTCATTTCAGACCTATTATCACAGCATAAAATCAGCATAGCAGCAACTTCCCATTTTTGCGCTTACTTATTTGTTTCAAATATTTATCTTTCCTTAATCTTTCTCTCCAGTGTTCCCAAAGTTAGATTCTTGTTCACCCAATTTCCAGTCAATTCTGTCACTAATTTAGCTTGATGAAACATATTTTTATTCAGTCAACTTTCCTTATCCAACTACTGGTCCTAAGTGAGTAGGTGCGAACGCGTTTTATTGTCGAATTTTATTTTTCAATCGGTCTTTGTTTTCCTAGATTATTAATTTCCATTTCAAAATCGCTGCATTTCTCGTCAATTGTCTTTTTTAATTAATAACAAACAGGCCTTCCAGCCAGCAATGAGAGTCCTGTGTGTTTCTGCACCTTCTGCTATTTTTATCCTAATGTATAACATAGCAACAGTAAGTTATTCTCCAATTGGCATTTTAATACTTACATGCTACATGCTTATCATTGTGCTAAGAAATGGTTATCATAAAGTGCTATTAGCTCGTGTTAGGTTACAACTACATCTATAGTATGTTTGCTTTTAAAAAAATTGAAACCTCACTGCCACCTGTTTAAACTGCAAGTGTTTCGGTTGTCTTCCCGTATTCGATGCTTTTGGCATTGATTAAACTTTACCTAATTTTACTGAGTGTAAAGCAGCGTAATAATCCCATACCTCTGTTATTGTCTGTCTCATTATCTTTAATCGTGTCTCCCCTTTTCATTTCGTCTCAACAATCAGCACTACTCTCTCCTTACCTATCCCTCGTCTCTCCTCAAATGTCCCCTTCCTCTTTTTACCTTTCCCATCCTCCTCTCCTCTCCTCCCCTCTATTCCAACCCTATTCTCCCCTCCCCTCCTCTCCTTCCCTCTCCTCCCCTCTCTTCTCCCCTCTTCTCCTCTCCTCCCCTATCCTATCCTCTCCTATCCTCTCCTATCCTCTCCTATCCTCTCCTCTCCTATCCTCTCCTCTCCTATCCTCTCCTATCCTCTCCTATCCTCTCCTATCCTCTCCTCTCCTATCCTCTCCTCTCCTATCCTCTCCTATCCTCTCCTATCCTCTACTCTCCTCTTCTCTCCTCTCCATTCTTCTCCCCTCCTCTCCTTCTCTCTCATATCCTCTATTTCCTCTCCTCTCTTAATGCCTCTTGCCGTTTACTTGTTCTGCCGGTTCACTAGCCTCTCAATTTCCTTTGCCCAACATTTTCTACTCCTCTGTGTTGATAATAAAATCAATAATTCCCCTGAATTATCCCTAAATCCAACAATAAAATCCTCCTAATCATCCCAAGATACAACCAAATACCATGTATTATCCCATTTTTCCATCAAATCCCATGAATTTTCTGATTCACCAATCAAACCGACTGAATTATCCTATTCAACAATCAGATCCCATCCTTAAAATCAATCCCATGAATTATTCCATCCTTCAAATCAAATCCCCTAAATTATCTCCATCATACAACCAAATCCCATGAATTACCTGATTTAACAATAAAAAATCACATGAATTATCCAATCCTTAAACTCAAATCCCATGAACTCTCCGATGCTTAAACTCAAATTTCCTGAATTATTCAATCCTACAAAGTGTAAAATTTTAGGTTTTCGCCTTTCTTAAAGACTCAATAACCAATTAGTTGTCATTTTTAACAAAAAATTTACGTCTTTCGTTAACCTTTGCTCCTACACCGGCAATCACATATTTCTATTTTCGCCCGCCTAATTCTAGGAAAATGTGATTTTTTACTTTATATCGCCATTCGTGCCAGTTGCTTTATGGCACGAAGTTACATTTCATCATAATAAAACTTGTACACTATGATATTTTAGAAAAAACAAAAACTGTTAGTTTTGCTTTGCTCTCGTTAATATCTGCTTGACTTTGATATTTTTTCTTCTTCTTTTCGATTTGCCTTCTAGCTGTCACGGTGTGTGGGATTGGCATGTTTAGTTTAATTGTTTGTACAACGCCTTCTTGTGTAGTTTCTTGTTTATTTCGCTATCAAAAATTGATCTATGCAATTGAAAAAATCCTAAGTTAGGGACAGAAAGGTAACGCTAAGCTTTGAAGTTACTAATGCCCAATAATAGGTTCTAAAGTTGGTTCGCTAGCTGTCTTTGTGTCTATTTATATATTTCCTGTTTGTTGTTTCTCGCAATTTGACAGCTAGTAACCACGGTTGATTGTATTGATACCTGTTATAGTAAATTAAGTCGCTTTATTTGCAAAAGCTGCTTCAGGTATAAAGTTATTCAAAAAGCATCTGAGCTTGAAATTTGATTTCTGGTTCAGTCGTTGGTTTATATGCGCTAAATCAGCTGCTTTTTTAATATTGATTTTTTGCCTTTTCAAACACATTTGAGAAGGCTGCCCTATTTTGGACAGGAAAAAAATAAAATTGCGAATTGCAAATTCTTCCGTGTTGTATTGCAAATTTTGTGTCTTTCGACTATTTTTTGCTTAAAAATACTTTCTATCAACAAGCCACCAACCCCTTTATACCTTCTAACCCCCTATGTACACACTTAACGACCAACATGACACCAACCCCTATATTTTCTAACCCAAATGAACACACAAATGAGGCACGAAATCCTCTACCTTCTAACCCCAATGTAGCGACCAACGAGACACCGAGACAGCCTAGATATCTTCTAACCCTATTTTCTTATGTACTCACTTACCGACCAACGACCAACAAGACACCAACCCCTTTATTTTCTAGCCCCCAATGTACACACTTACCATCCAACGACCAACTAGACACCAACCCCTCTATTTTCTAGCCCCCAATGTACACACTTACCATCCAACGACCAACTAGACACCAACCCCTCTATTTTCTAGCCTCCGATGTACACACCTACTGACCAATTAGATACGAACACCTCTACCTTCTAATCCCAAATGTACACAATTAACGACCAACAGGACACCAACCCCACTATTTTTTACCCCAACGTACACGTAGTACCGATCAGTGAAAGACAATCTCTTCAGGCAGTTGTAACGCACCTCTCTAATCGCCTGCAACAAACAAACAAAAAATATTATTTCGTCTTGAAATTTCCAGCTCTCGTAAAGATTCTAAACGGCTAGATCAGTTTATTTTTATTGTCACTCCCAGTTGTCATGGAAACAGCATCACCGGAATCTTCAATGCCGGCGCCCAACCGAGAACAGACCGACTGCGTCTCCAGAATCTTGTTGGCTAGTCGTCTGGCCGGAGGCTGTCGTCACTACGAGGTGCTCGGCGTTGCTATGGACGCCACAGCCCAGGAGGTGAAGCGAGCTTACCGCAGATTGGCCCTGCTGTGCCACCCTGATAAGCACCAGGGTTCCGGTAGCGCTGCCGCCTCCGAAGCATTCAAAGCTCTGGTTGGAGCATTCGAAGTACTGTCGGATCCAGCGAAGCGTCGCCAGTACGATCGTCAGGAGGCCAAGAGTCGGCGACAGCCCCGTTGCCATAGCAACCAAGCTGGAGCCTGTCACAATAATAGCGCCAGTAACAACAATTATAGTGATACTGTTAGACATAATATGCGCTTTTATCCTCACTGTTGGGGTCGCCAGTTTCAACAACAGCAGCAGCAGCAGCAGCACTGCTACGACTATTCTCACTTTGTTCCAAGTTTTCACGCAGCTAGCGGTGGTGTCTTCTGGCAGTCGGCTTATTATCCATTCAACCATCCCGCTAGATTTTCGCCTCAGTTTGGCGGCTTTCAAACCTCTCAGCCGCATCAGCAATATCAGCAGCAACAGCAGCAGCATCAGTTTGGCTCGTTTAGCTATGGCCCGACATTTGTATTTGCCCATCAGGGCAATAACTATCCTTTTCAGTTTGTCTAATTTGCTTAGAATATACTTTTCTTAAAAGTATTAGCATACATAAATCAGCTTACAGCCGACTATACGTTCTTGTTAATTGGCCTACCTAGTAAAACACTACTGTAAGTAGTGGCTGTTTAAAAACTTTGCTTTATGATACCATGTTTTTCAGTTTCATTCCAAAGCAAAAATTATGTAGTTCAACGTGCAAATATATAATTCAGATTGCCCTTCTTGTATTTTAATTTCAAGCTTTCTTTTATTCTGTCCAGTAATGCAATTTTTCGCCGAAATTTAATTAGCAAGTTCTTAAAAGTTTATTAATTGTGCTGTCTTGGCTCATATGAAATAAATAAGCTATTTCAGACTTATATATTATTAACCTACTCGTTATACATACTTCAAAGTTTTTTTGTGCTCCCTGCGAGCGTATTAATTACTTAGTGATTATGTGTCAATAAAGTAGTAACGATTTCCAATTGGCTTTGCTCTTCTGTTTTTGTATAGCTAGCAGGCCGAAACTTAAGGCTTTGAAACTTGGCTGTTTTAACGTGTTTTAAAAAGCTCTCAAAATTTGAATTCGCGCTGAAACTTATTTACGAGTATCGTTATTTAGAATATTCATAAATAATGAAACTTGATAAAAAGCTTCTAGCAGCTAATAAGATTTAAGTGCGAACTCAAATTTCTTTTTTGAATCTGTTTGTTTTGCAATGCAACGAAAATTGTTTATTTCTTTTGTTTGTTTCTTCTCCTCATATCTCTACTCTGCCACTGTGAGCTACACATAAACCGCTTCTTACTTTATCGATCCAAAGATGTTTTTTCTTTTCCCAATCGTCCAATCACTTTTCAGTAAAAGTTTTTTTACTTTCACGCAATTTATTTTTCTGCAAGCATTTTTTCTGTTTACTTGTCTAGCTGTTTAGCTAGGAACTAGGACTAGCAGAGATAAAACGAAGGCGAGTTTTTTGCTGTCTATAGTTTTTCTTTTCTTTTAGCAGATAGGCAATAGTAAGTGTTCGTTATAAACATAAACTATACCCTATTCCATGGGGTGAAATTTTTTAGATGAACGAGCGGCTTAAGAGTGTACTTTAATAGTTTGTAATTCCGTGTTTTGTTCGTGTATTGCTCGTCGCTTTTTGCCGCCATTAAGTTTTTCTTGCAATTGTGTCTGCAGCTTATGTACGAGCGTATATTATGTCTAAATGGCTATCTTACTTTAATTACTTTTCCTTTTATCGAAGACTCCACCTACCGTTAATTATTGTCGGAATTGTGTGTCTATTATAGGCACTCGATGGGCAAGGACCATTTACAAACGTTTTGTGGCACCATAATTGTGTTGTTGATAACTAGAACAAATCCTTTGATAATTGTTCGTCCATTTTTGTGCCTGTGAAGTTAAAGTTAGTCGTAAAAATATTACTCGATAATAAACATTAAATCGTCAATCATGCACAATAAGGCGTTGAAAATTATTTCCGGGATGAGTTTGTTTCCACAAAAATTCTTATAACTTACTTATTTATCAATCCGCAGCTATATAACGTCTTGTATACCACTGAAACGCTACAGTTTTTAAAATGCATAAGGGTTAGTAAGTAGACATGGAGGCAGATTGACACTGACAAACTTCCGCCTCGCGAAATTTTCTCTAAATATCATTTAAAATATAACGAAATTTAAGTTTCGTTACACAAAAATAACCATGAATACTGTATCTGTGTAAACAAATGAGTAACTGCAGTCTACGAAATATTACAAAGTACTTATATTCACAAACAACTGTTTTAGGATTTCACTGCAGCATAAATTTTAGGTATATCATTTTCGAAAAAAAACTTGAGATTTATACTATCCAGTGTAACTATCTAAGCGTTCATGGTAATACAAACAAATGAATTTCTGAATGACAATTCAGTGAAGCTAAACTTCTGAAAAACTAGAGCGATCCGTAAATATATAAACTGATATTTGGGACTCTAAAGTAATCGGATTAGTGGCAGCTACAACATTTCCATTAACTCATCTTTTGTGGCTTTGGCGGCTTCAATGTGAAATAAAAGAACAATATAATTTAAACAAAACTTAAACTGCTTTAATTATTATTATGCTATTTGTTGTTTAGCATATACAATATAACATTTTAAACTCAAGAGACCAGTATTATTTTCTAATGTTTTTCATTCTTTGCTAAAGTTCAGTACGAATCAGCTGATAATTATAAATATATAAATATCTGTATGTACGTCAAATTGTTTCCTATACAAGCGAAACATTTATGGCTGTCCATGGGTTTTCTTATTAAATGGTTGGAATCGAAGACGAAGAGAGTAAGGAGTTAGGTGCATCGTTCGATCCAGACTCTTTAAACCACTTAGTCGAAAACATTCTGCTGACTTTGTCACAGCTCAATACTGATTCAGACCCCCACCGTGAAACTGACGAAGAAAACCAAGAGGAAAGAAGCCGACAAAACTCGACATTTCCTCGCGAGGATAGCACAAATCGTACCCGTGTTAGTGAACCTTTTTCTTCTTCCAGGCGTGGCAACGCAATGACTATTTTGCCCAAGAAGAAGGCGCACAAAGAGAGAAACGATCAAAGAGAACATCGTCACCATGCCCATGGACATGGTGCCACCTCTTCGCAAGCTTCTGGTTATTCAGAGTTTGGCCAGGAGTCAGTACGCGTCCCGCACTCAGATCTGGATCATCGCCCTGGAAACTTGGCTGAAATGATGCATGCTCATGGGCATGGACACCTTCATGCTAACCCTTACCAACCTCAGCCAGCATCATTTTCTGAAATGCCAAGTGCTGATTCCTATAACAGGCAGCCCCTTGGAGACAGGGGTGCTACTTCAAGCTCTTCAATAGTTGGTCGTCATGAGTGGAATATGTCAATGGGCTCTAGAAAAGAAAGGCCAACAGCTCAGTTTGATTTAGAAACTGCTTGCCATGCAAAGAAAAGATGCTTGTCTCCTGGATTTGCTGAGAAAAAATTTCCACCTGCCAAACAAGGTGCAAACTGTAGTGGCCACCCTGCTCATCAAGGACTTTATTCAACATCACAATCTCACTCAAAAGGACTGCTACCTGGCTCGTCAGCTCAAGAAGAACTATCTAACTCTGACGATAACAATAGTGAAGATGAATATTATGGCAATATCACAAGAAAAAATATTGAGGTAAGATATTGATTTATAAGCCTACTTAAATGTTGTGGTATATAGTTATAGTTTTTATTATAATATCTAGCTTTATATTAATTTTAATGGGCTATTTTTTATAAGACTAGAAGCTTAGCCAATAAATTTAGCTCTATTAATGTAAAAGAGTTAAGGTAAATAGGCCCTATGCTCAAATTATATAGCAAGGTATTGTTTAAGTAGGCCTATGTAATTTAAGTTCTAGCTATAAAGCACAGTGCTTTAAAAAATTAAAAGTTAACTATAGCTAGTTTCTTTCATTTGTACTTTCTAATTACTAGGCTAAATTACTATTAAATTTATCCTTTTTAATAATAAGAATAAAATGATGTTGGTAACATTTTACCACACTCTTTATTCATATTAAAAACCTTATTGTGTAGTGGACTATGTTAAATTTACTACATTAATTTAAGAACCTTCATTTCCGGCTTGGACTATAGTCCAGTGTGGTAAAAACCACTAACTTCACTGCAGGGTAATGTGTTGACATTACAATGGGGTAAAGTTAGTGGTAAACTGTAAAATTTTGCTAACATATAAAATGAATATTTTATAATTTTTCTTTAGCCCCAATGAAGTCTAAGCTAAATATAAATTGATCTGTTGTCTAAAGTATGATTAGCAAAAGTAGGAAACTATATTTATTTTGCATTGTGTTCTAGAAAAGATTGTGCCTATTTGGCTGGCCAGTTCTAAAAGAAGGTTAGAAAAAATGTGTTAATACATTTTTGATTCTCTTTAGGGTAATGTATCATCAACCGAACAGTGTATCTTCAAAACCAAACAAGAATTTTAATTCCTTCCTTGGTCTCATGTAAGACAAACAAGCTATTGTGTTTCACAGAACAACTAATTTAAAAGTCAACGAAATTATCTATAAGCTGAGGCATAACATGCAATGAAGCATTAAAGGAAGGAAAGATATGGACATTTCAGTAGAAATTTTTATCACAAAAGCAAACTTTTTAACATTTTATCAGCATGTACTTTAGACTAAGATTGTATGCGGTTGCTTTCCAATTAAATGACCATAAATGTAGTTATTTATAGAGCATGAAAAATGCTATCAAATGACATAATTCATGATAGTTCACTCCTTAAAATAAGATTAAACCACTCACTCAAATTGTAAAACTGAACATCAAATTCTTCGTTCAGTTTGAAGATACATGAAAATCATTGTTTCGGTTTTAGATGAAAAACATGAAAAACTTTTTTCCTATTTGACAAAATAGCAAAAGCATATACTTTTTAGAAAGTTATAAATGCTTTCTATAACTTGGCTTTTGATTTATAATCATATCTTAAATAGAAAATCTGAAGCTTAGGTTCAAAGTAAAAAAATCCATATTCTTGTTTGGTTGGTGATACATTACCCTATATTATAATAAAAAGTACAATGTAAGTTTTCATTAACACAGACTATTAAGTAGATCATAATGCCAGATTTAGTAAATTTATCCCTGATTAGATTAAAAAGCCACCATTGTCCTCGTTTGTTAACAATTGTGTGTATTTTTACATTTTTTATTTTCTAAACAGGATGAAGAAAAGTTTGCTCAGATGATGGAGAAAAAAGGCTGGTGCATCAAACAGATGGCTAGCGATGGCGCTTGCCTATTTCGCGCCGTGGCTGACCAGATCTATGGCGATCAGGAGATGCATGATGAGGTTAGTTTTGCTTCTTTAAGTTTACTTTTTATGAAATTTCCATGCGGCACATCCTGCTGTTTTAGATCAGAAGCATCGACCCACCTGATCTTTAGGTTGGGGTCTGGACTTTTGTACCAGATCCTCACATTGGGATCAGCAACCTACCAGATCCTCAGTTTGGGATCAGCATTCTCACTCTGAGTCTCACATCTTCCCTTATCCTCAGGTGCGCACCAACTGCCTGAACTACATGAGCAAGAATGAGGAGCACTTCTCTCAATACGTCACCGAGGACTTCGCCAAGTACATTGCTAGGAAGCGCAATATTCACTGCCATGGAAACCATCTGGAAATTCAAGCCCTGGCTGAAGTGTACAATCGGCCAATTGAGATCTACTATTATGATATTGGTAAGGCTGCGTTGTCTACACATGAATGCAATAAATGGGATAATATAATCCAGTATACTAACCAAACTCCTGAAGATAATCCTCACCGAATCCCTAAAGAAATTCCCATTGAACTCACGAGGAGAATCCTGATTAAACCCCTGAGGAGAAGCCTCACCAAACCTCTGAGTAGAATCCCCACAAAAGCCCTGAGGAGAATCCCCACCAAGCCCTGAGGAGAATCCCCACCAAACCTCTGAGTAGAATCCCCACCAAACCCCTGAAGAGAATCCCCACCAAACCCTGAAGAGAATCCCCACCAAACCTCTGAGTAGAATCCCCACCAAGCCCTGAGGAGAATCCCCACCAAGCCCTGGGGAGAATCCCCACCAAGCCCTGAGGAGAATCCCCACCAAACCCCTGAAGAGAATCCCCATCCCCACCAAACCCTGAAGAGAATCCCCACCAAACCTCTGAGTAGAATCCCCACCAAGCCCTGAGGAGAATCCCCACCAAGCCCTGAGGAGAATCCCCACCAAGCCCTGAAGAGAATCCCACACCAAACCCCTGAGGAGAATCCCTACCAAACCCCTGAGGAGAATCCCTACCAAAACCTCTGAGTAGAATCCCCACCAAACCTCTGAGTAGAATCCCCACCAAGCCCTGAGGAGAATCCCCACCAAGCCCTGAGGAGAATCCCCACCAAACCCTGAAAAGAATCCCCACCAAACCTCTGAGTAGAATCCCCACCAAGCCCTGAGGAGAATCCCTACCAAACCCCTGAGGAGAAGCCTCAACCAACCCCTGAGGAGAATCCCCACCAAACCCCTGAGGAGAATCCCTACCAAACCCCTGAGGAGAAGCCTCACCCAACCCCTGAGGAGAAGCCCCACAAAATCCCTGAAAATAATCCCTGGATCCCCTCAAAACCCCTGAAGACCTAAATCCTATTTAGAAAATCCTAATCCCCACAAGATCCCGAATCCCCACCAAACCCCTGAGGGAAATCGCCGCCATCCTCTATCTAAGAGCTTTTAATCCCTCACATCATGCCAAAAATACAATTTCGCCCAGAGCCTCGCAACGTGTTCCAAGGAGAGTACAAAACAGATTATCCGCCAATCCGGCTCAGCTATCACGGCAGTGTGCATTACAATTCCATTCGGGAGCCTTACTCGGCCACTGTTGGCATCGGCCTAGGACTGCCCGAGTTTCAGCCGGGCCTAGCTGATAAACAGCTATTATCCGAGGCTATCAAACGATCGGAAGAGAATCAGATTGAAGAAGCCATGCTAAAGGATAAAATGCGCGACTCAGATTGGGATGTGATGCAGAGCCAGATTGAGAGCCAGATTGCTCAGGAGAGCTATAAGGATTATGTCAACTCTAGGCTCGGAGGTGAGGCTTTGCCTATTTGCTGTCAGAGAAATGAAAGATTTCAGTGACAGCAGACACCTTACAGTGATTGACAAATGGTAGATTTCAGTGATTGACAGCTGATAGATTTCAGTGATTGACAGCTGATAGATTTCTGTGATTGACAGCTGATAGATTTCAGTGATTGACAGTTGGTAGATTTCAGTGATTGACAGCTGGTAGATTTCAGTGATTGACAGCTGATAGATTTCAGTGATTGACAGCTGGTAGATTTCAGTGATTGACAGTTGGTAGATTTCAGTGATTGACAGCTGGTAGATTTCAGTGATTGACAGCTGATAGATTTCAGTGATTGACAGCTGGTAGATTTCAGTGATTGACAGTTGGTAGGTTTCAGTGATTGACAGCTGATAGATTTCAGTGATTGACAGCTGGTAGATTTCAGTGATTGACAGCTGGTAGATTTCAGTGATTGACAGCTGGTAGATTTCAGTGATTGACAGCTGGTAGATTTATTTGTAGACTTCAGTTATCGCAGTCACCATTCTCACTTGACTCTTGACATTGTTGCAGCTTCCAATGCTTCATCCACGGCCGCAGCCTGTGGTGGCGCATCTCCTGGCAGTGGTAAGCGAAGTCCTCGCTCCACAAAGCAACATCAGCAACAGCATCAGCAGCACCATCAGCATCCGGCTTTGCTGCCATTGTCTCCGCGCGGTTCGCCGCCAATCGCTGCAGCGGCTGTTGAATCGTTAACAGCCGCGGCTTCCGTCACCGCGCCAGAATTTGATCCTGGTCTGGCTAGCGGCGGTGCATCGGCCGTTCCGGCTGCTAATCTAGTCGACTACCTGCCGGCGGAGATGTCAAACTGGGACGAGAACGCCATCCTGGCTAGGGCCCTGGCCGAATCCACTCTGCACTATTACGAATCTATGCGGCGAGATCATAGTCGCCTAGGAGACAGCGGAGGTAACTACAACTCTAGCCAACCCGGCTGCTCGAAGCATAGCTAAACTGTTAAATCATCTGAGGGCCTGTGGGTATATTTTTCTAAGAAACTGTTAACTAATTAGATGACGAGGCATTTAGGTATTCGGATATACTTTTTTGGCTGGTCGTTTTTTCACCCTTTGCTCTACTGATTGAATAGAAAATATGGAATAATAAATCTGCAAGATTATTCCTTCACTTGTAGCTGTGGGCTTTCCTGTTTATTTCCTGTTAGGTTTTCTTCGCTTCTGTTTGTTTATTTGTTAATTATTTCATTTTTAAACTTGTCAACACTATTGAGTACGTACTGTGTCAGGTTTTGTTTTAATATTTTGCATTGCTGTCTAGTGTATGTGTCTTCTTAGTTTTATCTGCTGTTTAGATTGCAAATTTCTCTTTTATTTGTTGCTTTCAGAAACAATAGCTCGTGATTTTGTGTATTTTAAGGCAAAACAAAAATCATTAATACACTTTTAGTACTATAAAAGTTTATATTTGCATGTCACCAGTAATTTGAGTGCCTCTGTAGCTTAAGTTAAAATATCATGTATCAAAACTACTTTCAATATGTTTTCCTGAATTATTCAATCTTTTATTCTGGTTTTTTTTCTTTAAAAGCCTTTCGAACGTCGGTCTAGATTTCTCGCATGTAAAAACAGCTTAAATTCGCGCCATGAATGTAGTTTATAATAGCTTACTAGTTTATCAGCCTTATTATTCAGTTTTAATATGTATGGGAAGAATAAGTACCTTAAAAATTAGAGGCATGAAAACATGATTATTTTTGTTATCTTTCGCGCGAGTTTGAACCATCACTCTAGTAAGTCGGGTAATATGAAAAACAACCCTTATTATATTTTGTTATACTCGTAAAAAGCTTTCACTTCAACCAATAGCAGAACACTATAGCTTAGTTCTTTTTATCCTTTGCGCCCGTCTGTTAATTACTTGTGTTGGTTTAGTTTTTTAATAATAAAACAACAAATATTTCTGCTATGTCTGCAATGTAATCAATTAAAGTTAGTTTACCTGTAGCCGATGAACTGTGCAAACTAGAATTTTCGCTGATACGCTTTGCATACTACTGCCAGTAAGTTCACTAGATGTAGTTTTATTTCATTTTAAAGTTAATTTTGTCTCCCAGCATACTCATAATATACCCGGCCTACTGTAACACATTTAAATCCATACTGAATGAGCATCTCTGTTCTGTCAATATTGTTGTTAATATTAAAGTACTTATAGTATAATATAAACTTTATATACTTTTAGCAAATAAATTACTACACGTGCATTATTCTCAACTTTCACAAGCTCAGTTATTTATAATATTGTATTGTGTGTATTTATGTCGGACAAAAGTGTTTGTGCCTAAATAAATAATTGTTATCCCACAACACAATGGTCTCTAAGCTGTTTATATTTTCTTCCGGATAGGTAACATTAATTGTTCTTTTTTTCTTTACTATTATTGTTCTTTTTTTTATGTTCTATTAGAATTTGTGTACTCCATGTGAAAAGGTGTATGCCTACTTTTATATCGTACATAACTACTTTCTAGTGTGTTGCTATGCAAGAATTTTGTTTAATAGTAAATAAATCTACGCAACATTTTCCTGCAAAAATCTAAACATTGGTTGGATAGTTAGCTTGGTTGTTGGCCATGCTATTAATTATTTTCTGTTGGCTTCATAATAAGAAACTTATTTGTTCTTTAAATGACTACTTTTGCCCATATTTTTTCATGAATTTTTTAGTTTAATTGCATTGGTTCAGAAGAATGAGACTAGAAATTAAATCCTGTATCGAACAAATAATTTTAAGAACAAATAATAAGGCGTAGTGCAGCAAGGATGCCAGAGTCCACGATATCGCCAAAACCGTATCTATATGTTATAAAGCTGAGAGATTATATAAATTTTCAACCTGCGTAGGGGCCTTCCGTATGATAATAAAGTACAAAAAACAAAAATGCTCTGCACTTTTGAATGTAGATGTACCGTACCAGTGAAAAGGAAGTTTTGCACGATTACCACACTGCAAAATTTTAACTTATAGACCGCATCGAAATTAACGTAGCTTTAAAATGGCAAGGATATAATTACGAAATGAATTTACTATTATTTTTTTCTACATAATAACATGATACAGTAGTACAGTTCTTGTTCTCGCCTAGTTTTGTTCACTTTCTATTTGAAGCTACAGGGAACGTAAAACGGCGAAGTTTATTGTGCTTTCCGTCTCGCAGCTAAATCATTTCTGCAACATTTTTCTGTTATTTGGTTTTTAAGTCACGGATTTATTGTTGCATTTTCCGGTATAAATCAGTTAACGATTATTTATTTGGTCAGCTGATTATGCAGGGCGTGAAATTTAAAGTTGATACAAGTTACCGCTCATTCGCAAATCTTTGTGCAACTGCTTGTCTAATCATGTGACTTAATCATGTGATCAAGAGGCAGTTATTGTAGTAGTCTTAAAAGCAAGTTTTAGGTTTCCATGCGCAGCTAAGCTTGTTCAGCTCTGGTTTTTTTCTGACCGATGTATTTCTTTTGCTGTATATATATATTTTGTTTTATACAATACAAGAAAGGACATGTACTTTAAACTTATATTCATAGGTTCTGTATGTATATGTATATGCATATTATTGTAATTTACTTTTTATATTACTGAGTATCATGTATCATGTGAGACTTTGTTACCCCTTCTATTTTTAATAAGTAACTTTAGCTAACCTTAAGTTAGCTACTAGAACAGGTTAGACCTAGGTCCATTGCTTTATTATACTTAATCAATATTTTAGCATTTATTTACTACTTTTTGCTTTTGCTTTGTGTAAACTTCTTCATAGGCCTATGGATATGTAGAAATAAATAATTAAAGTATGTTTTCTGGCATTTTATATAGTTCTTAGTTTTGCCTTTGGGTAGTTAATTGACATTTAAAATTGTACATATGTAAATTTCTATTTGCTTAGCTGGCTATATTATTTAATTTGAATATTTTTAGGACTTTAATGGCAAAATAAAGGCATATTTATATAAAAATCTCAATTTGTCCTGATGAACATTATTGTTAAAAGCTATGAATTTTTTTTACAATTTTTATTTCTATTGACTGTTGGTGATGACTTTGGACATCAGGTAAATTGGGTAGGCATAGCAACCCCCAAGTCTTGTCTCTTTGACTGTACCCTAATTTATGGGGCCTAATTTTATAATTAATAAATAGTATGACCTTGATACAAGAGTTAGAAATAATAGCTAGCTATATGACTTTTTATTCCTAAGTTATTCATTCTTTAATATTACAACCTAAATTCTAATGCCTAATGCTTTTAGTATCTAAACTGCCATCAATAACCTGTTTGACACTATTAATTCAATAGCATCAAGTAGGAAATGAGACTTCAAAATGAATGCACCTATTTTAATTACAATTCTATGTATAATTTGCAATCTATAATAGTTTTTTTCAAATTTTTTGTTTGAAAACTTATAATATAAGCTAGTTTTTAGATGCTAAATAGTTTCTAATCTATAGGAAAGAGGGATGGCTAGTATTGCTTGGTAGAATAAAGGAAAGTTAGACTTGTAACTAAATCCTACATAAAAGTTCATTTGAGATGCTATAAATACTCCCCCTGAACAAGTAAGAAGAGTGACATTGTCATTAAAATAGACGCCTTTTATGGAGCGTTGTTGTATTGACAAAAATGGGTTGACAACAGGGTTTGAATTGGCAGTCATTGAGCGCGTCTGAGGATCTGGCAGGCGAGCCGGTTTGATGCGTTCTATCGAGGCAACTTCAGGTTGCCATTGATCTCCAGGGTCATTGTGTTGGCGCAGCGGTGGATGACCTTGAAAGGACCCTGATATGGTGCTTCCAATGGTTTTCTCACACAATCTAATCGAAGCCAAGCAAATTCACAGGTCGATAGGTCGGACGGAGGGTGAACTGGTCGATGCTGCATCCGTGGCAGTCGGTACGGGAAGAATAAACCGTGATGGCTTTGTGCGAGTTTTCGATTGTTGGAGTCGTCAGCAACGATTGGCCGAACAAGTGGCTGTTCATCGGTTACGGTGGAAAATGGAGAATTGCCAGTGTCATCCGGATAAATACGCAGACCAAAAAGAACGACATTCAGTTGAGATAGCCATGAACGACCTCGTGCGCGAAGACTGGCTTTGAGAGAGAACGTTCTATCACCCCGTAAGGTTTAGGATTGTAAGCTGACATGCGAATGTGGTGAACACCGAGAAGTGTCACCAGGTCGGCCATCAGCTCAGAGCGAAACAATGTCCCTTGAGCAGTAACCAGGGTTAATGAATCTATATGAATCTATAACGGTGAGAAGATAGTGACGCTGCGGTGTCGATAAGTCGTCGGGCTCCGGAGGTGGAAGTGGTCCCACTAAATCCATGTGGACAGTCGTATAAAACGCTGTTTGAGGCACAGTAGGAAATGAACTGGGCGTTGAATGTGACGCCCAACTTTAGCGGCTTGGCACTGGAGACAAGTTATCCAATTCTGTACGTTTCAGATTTCATGCAGGGCCAAAAAACGATGGGCAACTAGGCGTAGTGTGGCCTTGACCCCGGCATGTGATTGGGTTGTGACGTCTCACAGTAAAGTGGACAGTCAGGTAGACCAATGTAATTTTTTATCATTTATATTTTCCCAAATCAAGTAAGATTATTACACTTTTAAGACTTTAGTTTCTGTTTGTGAACTTTTATTGTTCACTTTTGCATCTAGAAGTTTTCTTAGCATTTTTTGTTTTATGTATTCTCTACGATCTTTTCTTAAACAATTAGGGTGAACTTTTACTATTTTAGGAAATTTGCACCGTTTGACACTTCAAGTTTTAACTATAGGTTTTGCTATAGGTTAGCATAAAGCTCTGGTTCTTACTGAATGAAGCCTAGATAACAAGGCAGAAGCATTGAGTGCATGCTCAAGGATTTCTTTGTGCTCGTGCGCATCAGCCAGGGGGCAGCGGGGTAAAGAGAAGACTGACAAAAAATCGTAGTGACAACCAGTACTTAAGGATTCCTCCCATCGATCTTGTCTCCCACTCCACACGGAGAGAGAGAGACCGCTGCATAGGTTGCCTATCGGATTTTGAAGCTTAAACTATTTGCAGTCCTTTTACTATCAGTGCCTAGCGTGTTGCACTATTAAGATAAGTTGTCTGTCCGTGCGTCAGTCTGTTTCTAGATTCGTTGACGCGTTGTTCGTTTCTTTTAGAAAGAAAAAAAAGTTATCCGAACACGAAGTACTATTGAGAAGCTGGCCTGATTTAGTATGCATAACACACTTGTCGGATTCTGTCTGGCATTTGTAAATCGCCTTTCTCAGTCTCCAATTTGTTATCTGTTTCTCCTAGTCTATCCACCCTCCAGCTAGCAGCACTAGATGCACAGAATCTGGTACAGGTCCTTTACCGATCGCCCAGTTCCTAGTGGATACGGCCTCGGCGCCGCTTCCTTCATTTTAATTGGATGCAGCCTTCGATCTCGTCGCGCATGTCTAGAAGTTTTTTTTTCTCTCTCTCCGAATTGTCGACTAAAAAGGAGCCTCCCTTTTTCTAGCTCGCCTTCTGTCTTTTCTCTCTCTGCAGGCTGTCTGTGCTTCGCCAATTTCTTTCGATTTCTCTAAAATAGATTTCTCCAAGTGAATGCTCCTTGACCTCATCTTCTGTCTGTCGTTTTTCTTGTTTTCTCTCTCTATTACTCACTTATATAGTTTTTCTACGCATAGAAAATTTACTTGTATAATAAGAGCAAAGTCTATTTTTAAATAGTAATCAGTACCATTTTATCACTACTTAATTATAACGTAAGTTTTCTTGTCGCTTATTTATGCAGTTTTTGGCCTTTTAAACTTGCACTATTTTGGCAGTTTAGCATTTTGTATATTATTGTGCCTCAAAAGACGCGATCTAAGTTTGATTGATCAATAAAATCCTGTCTGAGTTGAGTTAAAGGTGAGACTGGCCTTCAATAGAATAGTGGATCACTCCCACGGACCCGCAGCATGGGCCTTGAAGAGAGTCGACCTGTAGGCGCCATCTTCAGTGCCACACCGGCCTCGTCTGGACCAAAATCTGTCAGACGTCGGTCTGTGTCCTGGGGCAGCATTCACCGCTGCTCGCTGAACGAATGGGCTCGAGGTCATCACGGTGAGAACTTTATTTGGAGAAAATGATTATTCTATACAGATTCCGACTCACGACTTTAAGGTCGGGGGTTCGATTCCCGACTTCACTAGAAAAATTTGTGTCCACTTAGCAAGACACTTAACTCTACAAGCTCGTAGATTGCTTCAGTTTACCCAGCTGTTACAACAGATACACAGTCTTAGCTGGGTAGTTGAGGGTGGGTGTAGCGTCCCCCCAGTCCATGGACTGAACAGCCGTACGCAGCTAGCAATCAATTATTAAGCTGATCATAAACAGATCATAGTACGAGTGATATTTTCTATAACTTCGGCTGACAAGAATGAACTGCATGCCTGAACTTTGGTGTAGCAAAATGTACTTTTCTTATCCGATGAAGTATTGATCTGTCGACTATTAGCTGAGTAGCATTCTGGTTGACTAGAAGGCTCCTAGAATTCTGTCCTTATATGTGATAAATATTTTTTGGTTTTCCTATCTTGCCCCGGAGGCTAATAAAATCAATAATTAATTAAAATGAGTGCTCTCTTATAAGTCTAGATCTTTATTTGAAGACTTTATTATTCAGCGCAATGCTAGTTATAATTATTACACTTTCAAAACAAATTTTCATATTTAAGTGCATAGATCGAAAGCATTACACATTATATCTTAAAGCTGAAGGTTTTGTTTGACGAAATCAACTAAATTCCTGCAGAGAAGCACTTTTCCAATTTGATTACAACTACAATGTAATTTTAACTAACATAATGGTTAAAACCGGAAGTCAGTGGGTTTATACGTGCTTTATGTATATACAAACCACTTTAGCACGCATATTTTAGAAAAAGCTGATTAAAAGAGTACACAATGACCTGTTCATGTGCTTGAAAACTCTCTAGCTCACTCTCTCTCTCTCTGTTATTGACAGCTTTTTGTGATTAATTTTTTTACTCGTTGATTTAATCTCCTCTGGTTATATTACGTTGTATAAGCAATCGCTCCTGACAGCTTCAGAAATGATCGAATCGTAACTAGCTACTCCCTCATGTGATGTCCTTTAGATTGAACGCTTGTTCGTTCATTACTTTCCGCTTTCGCTTGGTTGCGCTATCATTATTTTTCATCTTAATACAGTTTCTCTTCGAACCGATTCTCTGAAGAACCCTGAGAGCTGGTTTATTGGCTGGCCCACTTCGTTCCGTATCATTGAACAAGTTCATTTAACTTTTTCTTTTTCGGCAAAACTTACATTAGCGCGGTGTTCTCTGCCTTTGTACTCTTGTGCCTGAGCAGCTGTATGATTATAATTCTGGCCCTTATCGGCATGGGTGCGAATGTGTGTTTTTGCCGAGGGGGTGCTAGCTGCTAGTCCTTTATACTAAATTTCTATTATATTGCCAGTCAGTCTATTGACTTAGTTATTTGTTCTTCCATGGCCCTACTTGTTCTTACTTGTCAACGCTTGTCTAGAGTCGATATTATAGGGCCTATTCAAAGTGGATCGCGATTGAACTAATCCTTAGATTGAACAGATCCTCAGATCATCCGATCTTCAGAACTGATTACAAGATCCTGAGATTCTCACATCTAAATGATTCTCACGTTCTTTATAACCGAATTTCGGTAGAAATAACCATCTCGACTCTATAGATCAGGATGGCAAAGCCAAACGTAAAATATCCAATTTGTCCGTCTTTTATTTGATCCCATAAAATCCCCTATATTCACACGCATCTGCTCAGATTTTTATTGCATTATTTGATTTTCCTTCTAGTCAAAAGAAAATATTCCCATCGCCCTAATCCGAAGTCTTACAAAATATAATCCCCTCAACTGAGTGGGGAAATTTCCCCGAGAAGACGCTGAGAGGCTTCCATGTTCTAATCCAAAATAAGCCTAGGGAATTAAATTAATTCGCTGCTACCCGTGGAGGATCAGATATGTATCGGATTCCTATGTGAACTTGTTAGCTTTGCTGCAGTTCTGTCATTTCTTGTGAGCGCCTAGAGGCTTAATCTAATAGAATTTGATAGTGTCTCTCCTACAGCTAGTCCTGTTTAGCTAATTTAAAGCAACAAAATTTCCACGGCGACGAAAAAATATAACCTGTCAAAATATCAGCATGTCTCTCATTATGTTTTACTGCTCTGCTTTTTCTCAACTACTTATCTACCCATATTTCTCTCACCCCTCCTCCTTCTCACCTTCTCCCTCCTTCACCGCTCTTCCTAACACCCTTTTCCCCTCCTCTTTCCCTCCTCTTTCCCCTCCTCCTTCTCCCCTCCTCCTTCTCCTCTCCTTGTTCCTCCTCCTTCTCCCCTCCTCCTTCTCCCCTCCTTTTTCCTCCTCCTTCTCCCCTCCTCCTTCTCCCCTCCTTTTTCCTCCTCCTTCTTCCCTCCTCCTTCTCCCCTCCTTCTCCCCTCCTCCTTCTCCTCTCCTCCTTTTCCCCTCCTTCTCCCCTCCCCATTCTCCTCTCCTCCTTCTCCCCTCCTCCTTCTCCCCTCCTTTTTCCTCCTCCTTCTCCCCTCCTCCTTCTCCCCTCCTCCTTCTCCCCTCCTCCTTCTCCCCTCCTCCTTCTCCCCTCCTTTTTCCTCCTCCTTCTCCCCTCCTCCTTCTCCCCTCCTCCTTCTCCCCTCCTTTTTCCTCCTCCTTCTTCCCTCCTCCTTCTCCCCTCCTTCTCCCCTCCTCCTTCTCCTCTCCTCCTTTTCCCCTCCTTCTCCCCTCCCCATTCTCCTCTCCTCCTTCTCCCCTCCTCCTTCTCCCCTCCACTTCTCCCCTCCTCTTGATTAATCGATGCAAAATGGTGTCATTTTATCCCGTCCCTTAGTACGTGCGTAATTTCCTATCTACAACTATCTAACTGAGAGGATTAATGCCGAGATAGGGACTATATATGGCTGCAACACAAGCTAGGATAAACTTATCAATCGAAATCCAACAGATAGAAGAAGCATCCGATTATTGACTGCTTAGTTGTCTGCGAAAATTTTATTTAGCTTTGGTGCAAAAATTACTTAGGTCTCTCCTAAAATGCACAGAGAAAATCGGTTATTGTCTTCGGCAAACCCTATTTTTAAGCTTCTTTTTTCCCTAGCGCAAGCAGTTCTAAGGCCTGATAAGAAGTTATTAAATTATGATTCATCACACTTCTCACACCTTGTGTGCGTGTATGCCCGTAAGCTAAGTAACTCCTAAATTGAATAAATTTGTACCGTCATTTTTATGCCCTTATTGCATATTATTTCTGCGAAAGGGGATATTAAATAGCAGAGTGGGACTGGGAATGTTTGACAGTCGGGATTAATTCCGGATGTACGTGATCCTCAATCCGGGTTCGGATAATCAGAGGTTAAGGAACATAATAAAATGTGGAGTCAGAGAGTCAGATTTAGCATTAGACAACGTGAGGGAGAGAGTGGGAGAATAAGAGGGAGAGTGAGAGAATAGGTGTGAGAATGAGAGAATGAGAGGGAGAGTGGGAGAATAAGACGGAGAATGAGAATATAGGTGTGAGAATAAGAGGGACAGTGGGAGAATAGGTGGGGGAATAAGAGGGAGAGTGGGAGAATAGGTGTGAACATGAGAAGGCGAGTGGGAGAATAAGAGGGAGAGTGGGAGAATAGGTGTGAACATGAGAAGGCGAGTGGGAGAATAAGAGGGAGAGTGGGAGAATAGGTGGGAGAATAAGAGGGAGAGTGGGAGAATGGTGTGAGAATGAGAAAGCGAGTGGGAGAATAAGAGGGAGAGTGGGAGAATGGTGTGAGAATGAGAAAGCGAGTGGGAGAATAAGAGGGAGAGTGGGAGAATAGGTGTGAAAATGAGAAGGCGAGTGGGAGAATAAGAGGGAGAGTGGGAGAATGGTGTGAGAATGAGAAAGCGAGTGGGAGAATAAGAGGGAGAGTGGGAGAATCGGTGTTAAAATGAGAAGGCGAGTGGGAGAATAAGAGGGAGAGTGGGAGAATGGTGTGAGAATGAGAAAGCGAGTGGGAGAATAAGAGGGAGAGTGGGAGAATCGGTGTTAAAATGAGAAGGCGAGTGGGAGAATAAGAGGGAGAGTGGGAGAATGGTGTGAGAATGAGAAAGCGAGTGGGAGAATAAGAGGGAGAGTGGGAGAATGGTGTGAGAATGAGAAAGCGAGTGGGAGAATAAGAGGGAGAGTGGGAGAATAGGTGTGAAAATGAGAAAGCGAGTGGGAGAATAAGAGGAAGAGTGGGAGAATGGTGTGAGAATGAGAAAGCGAGTGGGAGAATAAGAGGGAGAGTGGGAGAATGGTGTGAGAATGAGAAAGCGAGTGGGAGAATAAGAGGGAGAGTGGGAGAATAGGTGTGAAAATGAGAAAGCGAGTGGGAGAATAAGAGGGAGAGTGGGAGAATGGTGTGAGAATGTAAGGAAGAGTGAGAGAATGAAAGAGAGTTTAGGAGAAGGACAGAGAGAGAAATAGGAGAGAATACCCGATGGTATGTGAAATAAAGAGTGGACTAAACTCGTAGCAGAGTCCAATGCTTCTCAGGAAGTCTATAAATCAGTTACATTGTGGTTAAACTTTTTCTACCCCAGCTTGGGAGATTTGTCTCAGTTTTCCCCTGGGGCATTGGATATGATGTGAGCTAAGCTAATTGACTTTGCCAATTTTCTTATTGCGAGCTACATGACCGTCTGACTTCATATAGAGTTTATTGCCGGCAGCACTTGTTTCTTGTAAGCAATATACCTAATGCCTGATGTTATTTGCCTTATATGTGTAATATGTTTCCCATTTTTTATGAAAATTAGTCCGTATGATAGTCACAACTTGCTACAGTCGCAATTGCCTTTTAAATAATTTATGATTTTTTGTCTGGGTTGAAGTTTCTCTGAGTTCTTTGTACTATTAAAACTTTTATCATTTTTCGGTATACATTCTTTCTTTTTAAATATCTTTTTTGAAAATATAATCTGTGAATAGTCTGTGTTGTGAATGTTTCAAATCTGTGAATCTTCAGTGATGGGAATGTTTCAAATCTGTGAATATTCAGTGCTGTGAGTGTTTCAAATCTGTGAATATTCAGTGATGTGAGTGTTTCAAATCTGTGAATATGCAGTGATGTGAGTGTTTCAAATCTGTGAATCTTCAGTGATGTGAGTGTTTCAAATCTGTGAATATTCAGTGATGTGAGTGTTTCAAATCTGTGAATAGTCTGTGTTGTGAATGTTTCAATTCTGTGAATCTTCAGTGATGTGAGTGTTTCAAATCTGTGAATATTCAGTGCTGTGAGTGTTTCAAATCTGTGAATCTTCAGTGATGTGAGTGTTTTAAATCTGTGAATATTCAGTGATGTGAGTGTTTCAAATCTGTGAATCTTCAGTGATGTGGGTGTTTCAAATCTGTGAATCTTCAGTGATGTGAGTGTTTTAAATCTGTGAATATTCAGTGATGTGAGTGTTTCAATTCTGTGAATCTTCAGTGATGTGAGTGTTTCAAATCTGTGAATCTTTAGTGATGTGAGTGTTTCAAATCTGTGAATCTTCAGTGATGTAAGTGTTTCAAATCTGTGAATCTTCAGTGATGTGAGTGTTTCAATTCTGTGAATCTTCAGTGATGTGAGTGTTTCAATTCTTTGAATCTTCAGTGATGTGAGTGTTTCAATTCTGTGAATCTTCAGTGATGTGAATGTTTCAATTCTGTGAATATTCAGTGATGTGAGTGTTTCAATTCTGTGAATATTCAGTGATGTGAATGTTTCAATTCTGTGAATATTCAGTGATGTGAATGTTTCAATTCTGTGAATATTCAGTGATGTGAATGTTTCAATTCTGTGAATATTCAGTGATGTGAGTGTTTCAATTCTGTGAATATTCAGTGATGTGAATGTTTCAAATCTGTGAATATTCAGTGATGTGAATGTTTTAATTCTGTGAATATTCAGTGATGTGAATGTTTCAATTCTGTGAATATTCAGTGATGTGAATGTTTCAATTCTGTGAATCTTCAGTGATGTGAATGTTTCAATTATGTGAATATTCAGTGATGTGAATGTTTCAAATCTGTGAATATTCAGTGATGTGAATGTTTTAATTCTGTGAATATTCAGTGATGTGAATGTTTCAATTCTGTGAATATTCAGTGATGTGAGTGTTTCAAATCTCTTTGAAACAAAGAGATTCAAATTGAATAAATTGAATAAATTTGTACCGTCATTTTTATGCCCTTATTGCATATTATTTCTGCGAAAGGGGATATTAAATAGCAGAGTGGGACTGGGAATGTTTGACAGTCGGGATTAATTCCGGATGTACGTGATCCTCAATCCGGGTTCGGATAATCAGAGGTTAAGGAACATAATAAAATGTGGAGTCAGAGAGTCAGATTTAGCATTAGACAACGTGAGGGAGAGAGTGGGAGAATAAGAGGGAGAGTGAGAGAATAGGTGTGAGAATGAGAGAATGAGAGGGAGAGTGGGAGAATAAGACGGAGAATGAGAATATAGGTGTGAGAATAAGAGGGAGAGTGGGAGAATAGGTGGGATAATAAGAGGGAGAGTGGGAGAATAGGTTTGAAAATGAGAAGGCGAGTGGGAGAATAAGAGGGAGAGTGGGAGAATAGGTGTGAACATGAGAAGGCGAGTGGGAGAATAAGAGGGAGAGTGGGAGAATAGGTGTGAGAATAAGAGGGAGAGTGGGAGAATAGGTGGGAGAATAAGAGGGAGAGTGGGAGAATAGGTGGGAGAATAAGAGGGAGAGTGGGAGAATAGGTGTGAACATGAGAAGGCGAGTGGGAGAATAAGAGGGAGAGTGGGAGAATGGTGTGAGAATGAGAAAGCGAGTGGGAGAATAAGAGGGAGAGTGGGAGAATGGGTGTGAGAATAAGAGGGAGAGTGGGAGAATAGGTGTGAGAATGAAAGGGAGAGTGAGAGAATAGGTGTGAGAATGAAAGGGAGAGTGAGAGAATAGGTGTGAGAATGAAAGGGAGAGTGAGAGAATAGGTGTGAGAATGAAAGGGAGAGTGAGAGAATAGGTGTCAAAATGAGAAAGTGAGTGGGAGAATAAGAGGGAGTGTGGGAGAATAGGTGTGAGAATGAAAGGGAGAGTGAGAGAATAGGTGTTAAAATGAGAAGGCGAGTGGGAGAATAAGAGGGAGAGTGGGAGAATAGGTGTGAGAATGAGAAAGCGAGTGGGAGAATAAGAGGGAGAGTGGGAGAATGGGTGTGAGAATAAGAGGGAGAGTGGGAGAATAAGAGGGAGAGTGGGAGAATGGGTGTGAGAATAAGAGGGAGAGTGGGAGAATAAGAGGGAGAGTGGGAGAATGGTGTGAGAATGAGAAAGCGAGTGGGAGAATAAGAGGGAGAGTGGGAGAATGGGTGTGAGAATAAGAGGGAGAGTGGGAGAATAGGTGTGAGAATGAAAGGGAGAGTGAGAGAATAGGTGTGAGAATGAAAGGGAGAGTGAGAGAATAGGTGTGAGAATGAAAGGGAGAGTGAGAGAATAGGTGTGAGAATGAAAGGGAGAGTGAGAGAATAGGTGTCAAAATGAGAAAGTGAGTGGGAGAATAAGAGGGAGTGTGGGAGAATAGGTGTGAGAATGAAAGGGAGAGTGAGAGAATAGGTGTGAGAATGAAAGGGAGAGTGAGAGAATAGGTGTCAAAATGAGAAAGTGAGTGGGAGAATAAGAGGGAGTGTGGGAGAATAGGTGTTAAAATGAGAAGGCGATTGGGAGAATAAGAGGGAGAGTGGGAGAATGGGTGTGAGAATAAGAGGGAGAGTGGGAGAATAGGTGTTAAAATGAGAAGGCGATTGGGAGAATAAGAGGGAGAGTGGGAGAATGGTGTGAGAATGAGAAAGCGAGTGGGAGAATAAGAGGGAGAGTGGGAGAATGGTATGAAAATGAGAAAGCGAGTGGGAGAATAAGAGGGAGAGTGGGAGAATGGTGTGAGAATGTAAGGGAGAGTGAGAGAATGAAAGAGAGTTTAGGAGAAGGACAGAGAGAGAAATAGGAGAGAATACCCGATGGTATGTGAAATAAAGAGTGGACTAAACTCGTAGCAGAGTCCAATGCTTCTCAGGAAGTCTATAAATCAGTTACATTGTGGTTAAACTTTTTCTACCCCAGCTTGGGAGATTTGTCTCAGTTTCTCCCTGGGGCATTGGATATGATGTGATCTAAGCTAATTGACTTTGCCAATTTTCTTATTGCGAGCTACATGACCGTCTGACTTCATATAGAGTTTATTGCCGGCAGCACTTGTTTCTTGTAAGCAATATACCTAATGCCTGATGTTATTTGCCTTATATGTGTAATATGTTTCCCATTTTTTATGAAAATTAGTCCGTATGATAGTCACAACTTGCTACAGTCGCAATTGCCTTTTAAATAATTTATGATTTTTTGTCTGGGTTGAAGTTTCTCTGAGTTCTTTGTACTATTAAAACTTTTATCATTTTTCGGTATACATTCTTTCTTTTTAAATATCTTTTTTGAAAATATAATCTGTGAATAGTCTGTGTTGTGAATGTTTCAATTCTGTGAATATTCAGTGATGTGAGTGTTTCAATTCTGTGAATATTCAGTGATGTGAGTGTTTTAAATCTGTGAATATTCAGTGATGTGAGTGTTTCAAATCTGTGAATCTTCAGTGATGTGAGTGTTTCAAATCTGTGAATCTTCAGTGATGTGAGTGTTTTAAATCTGTGAATATTCAGTGATGTGAGTGTTTCAATTCTGTGAATCTTCAGTGATGTGAGTGTTTCAAATCTGTGAATCTTTAGTGATGTGAGTGTTTCAAATCTGTGAATCTTCAGTGATGTAAGTGTTTCAAATCTGTGAATCTTCAGTGATGTGAGTGTTTCAATTCTGTGAATCTTCAGTGATGTGAGTGTTTCAATTCTTTGAATCTTCAGTGATGTGAGTGTTTCAATTCTGTGAATCTTCAGTGATGTGAATGTTTCAATTCTGTGAATATTCAGTGATGTGAGTGTTTCAATTCTGTGAATCTTCAGTGATGTGAGTGTTTTAAATCTGTGAATATTCAGTGATGTGAGTGTTTCAAATCTGTGAATATTCAGTGATGTGAGTGTTTCAAATCTGTGAATATTCAGTGATGTGAATGTTTCAATTCTGTGAATATTCAGTGATGTGAATGTTTCAATTCTGTGAATATTCAGTGATGTGAGTGTTTCAATTCTGTGAATATTCAGTGATGTGAATGTTTCAAATCTGTGAATATTCAGTGATGGGAATGTTTCAATTCTGTGAATATTCAGTGATGTGAATGTTTCAATTCTGTGAATATTCAGTGATGTGAATGTTTCAATTCTGTGAATATTCAGTGATGTGAATGTTTCAATTCTGTGAATATTCAGTGATGTGAGTGTTTCAATTCTGTGAATATTCAGTGATGTGAATGTTTCAAATCTGTGAATATTCAGTGATGTGAATGTTTCAATTCTGTGAATCTTCAGTGATGTGAATGTTTCAATTCTGTGAATATTCAGTGATGTGAATGTTTTAAATCTGTGAATATTCAGTGATGTGAATGTTTCAATTCTGTGAATATTCAGTGATGTGAATGTTTCAATTCTGTGAATATTCAGTGATGTGAATGTTTCAATTCTGTGAATATTCAGTGATGTGAGTGTTTCAATTCTGTGAATATTCAGTGATGTGAATGTTTCAATTCTGTGAATATTCAGTGATGTGAATGTTTCAATTCTGTGAATATTCAGTGATGTGAATGTTTCAATTCTGTGAATATTCAGTGATGTGAGTGTTTCAATTCTGTGAATATTCAGTGATGTGAATGTTTCAAATCTGTGAATATTCAGTGATGTGAATGTTTTAATTCTGTGAATATTCAGTGATGTGAATGTTTCAATTCTGTGAATATTCAGTGATGTGAATGTTTCAATTCTGTGAATCTTCAGTGATGTGAATGTTTCAATTCTGTGAATATTCAGTGATGTGAATGTTTTAAATCTGTGAATATTCAGTGATGTGAATGTTTTAAATCTGTGAATATTCAGTGATGTGAATGTTTCAATTCTGTGAATATTCAGTGATGTGAGTGTTTCAATTCTGTGAATATTCAGTGATGTGAGTGTTTCAAATCTGTGAATATTCAGTGATGTGAGTGTTTCAAATCTGTGAATATTCAGTGATGTGAATGTTTTATTGGATGAAATTTTCTTACCTATAATGGTCCCATTTGAAGTGCAAAATAAACTTTCTTTGCCTAAACAAACAGCTAAGCTGGCATAATAGACACGCAATCTGTCAATTAAGGCAAACTTTGCAAAGACAGGCAATTCATCCCTAGCCTTATTCTTACCGCTAGTTCGTAAACTTACCGATTGGTAAGATAAAAAGTACTTTTATACTTATCTAGTCAAGCTAGCACGTTTTGGGGTCTGTTTGATTGTCTGTCTGTCTGTCTGTCTGTCTAGCTGTCTGTCTGTCTGAATATTTGTGTGTGTGTGTTTCATATTTTCAACATCTGTTAGATTTTCGCAAAATAGGAATGCAATCCTATTGACAACAATAATTAGGAAAGTATTTAGAAATATCAATTATTATTTATTAGGAAAGGTAATGAGGAATTAGGTTAGAAAATTAGGAAACTCTATAAATGAGAACTGACTTTTCTGTGGTCGAAAGGAAATTTGGAAAACTGATTTAATTTGCCCATCACTGACTAAGACATTTTTCAGCTTTACCCTTCAGCCTTAGATTCAATATTCAATTTGTTCTTTTGAAAATGTCTTTTTTCGACACATATCGGGTAGCCAGATTTGTTATTACATGAACTTTCTGTTATAAATGCCGCGTAAAAAAGTAAAAAAACGTCTTTCTTTACATATCGGCCGGCCATTCGTGTTTTACACACTGTATGTTAGTAGATAGTTGTAAGAGTCTCGATGTTCGCTTTTGAATTTTAGGCCACCCTATTTTATACTTTTTTCTATACATATCAGGTACATCAAATTAGAGGACGAAATTTGTAAGAAAAAGCTTTGAGTGTAACAATATCGCATCATTCATCAAAATTTCTGGTGGAGTTTTTTATGCCCTCCGGATTGAGTCCCCCAATTGTGATTCTTGTTTCCTTGACGACTAGCAGTCGTGCGTCACGCAACTTCCCCACTAACGAATTCAGGCTTTTTTCGCCAATCTCAAAGCCAGTATAGAATATTTTCTTGGCAGGAATTTATTAAGAGATCGAGTTGAAATCGGGTACTTTGAGCATACTCATTATATGCATTTGCGTGACTTGAATGTGAAAAATTCTTCTAAATTACCGTTGGCTTCATTGTACAACCCGCGTACTCAGTGATAACAATTTATTAGCTATTGAAAGCTGCGTACAGCCATACAGTCCATGGACTGGGGAGATGCCACACCCAACCTCAATTGGAGTCGGGAATCGAACCCCCGACCTTCAAGTCGCGAGTCCAATCCTCTAACCACTAGGCTACAACCCCCTTGGCCTTCTTTGCCAATTGTTTTTTAATTATGGTCAGAGTTTCGAACTCAGGACCTCCAGGTCTAATTAAGATCTTATGTCTACTTACTCATTTTTATTATCTGAAAATCAATTTACAGAGGCTGCGAACTTTGACCAGACTGTCCTATCCTGCTCATCGAAACTCTATAGCGAGTGCTTCCCGGGATTCTGCATTCACCAGCAGACTCTGATCCCCATTTCTAAGAAATGCAGCGCCTCAGCCTGCAGCTCGCGACCGCCAAAGCGGGCGAAATTCGCGAGAATGGCCGAACACTTTGAGTACAATCACATACCGGCTCACCTGTCATCTATTCAGGTGGTTTGGATCGACTGATCTATGTATTTATATTGTTGCCTCGTCGTTATTATGGGGGTTATGATGGTTATAAATTATATTGAGACTATAAAATAACCAGCAATTGTTTCAAATATGTAGCTTGAAATTGATTGGAATTATTAGCTTGGAATTTATGAATTCATTAGCTTTGAATTGATTGGATTCAATAGCTTGGAATTGCTTGGTTCATTAGCTTGGAATTGCTTGGATTCATTAGCTTTGAATTGATTGGATTCATTAGCTTGGAATTGATTGGTTCATTAGCTTGGAATTGCTTGGATTCATTAGCTTGGAATTGTATGAATTCATTAGCTTACAATTGATTGGATTCATTAGCTTGGAATTGATTGGATTCATTAGCTTGGAATTGATTGGATTCATTAGCTTGGAATTGATTGGATTCATTAGCTTGGAATTGATTGGTTCATTAGCTTGGAATTGATTGGATTCATTAGCTTGGAATTGAATGGATTCATTAGCTTGGAATTGAATGGATTCATTAGCTTGGAATTGATTGGATTCATTAGCTTGGAATTGATTGGATTCATTAGCTTGGAATTGTATGAATTCATTAGCTTACAATTGATTGGATTCATTAGCTTGGAATTGATTGGATTCATTAGCTTGGAATTGATTGGATTCATTAGCTTGGAATTGATTGGATTCATTAGCTTGGAATTGTATGAATTCATTAGCTTACAATTGATTGTATTCATTAGCTTGGAATTGATTGGATTCATTCGCTTGGAATTGATTGGATTCATTCGCTTGGAATTGATTGGATTCATTAGCTGGGAATTTAATGGATTCATTAGCTTGGAGTATCAGGCAATTAGTCTGTGCAAACTCATAAATATCTGGTCCCGCAGAATTTCCACGTCAAGTCGGTGCTGTGCTACCGGGGTCATCTCATTGTGCTCCACCTTGTCCGCAACATGGCCTCCCAGTTCGGTCTCGTAGATCTGCAGATTAACAAATTTCTCGGCATTTTCGGCAAACAGTTCACGGAGTTCTCTGTTGAACTTGTGCGCGGTGAAATAGCGCCAGATGAAACCAAGTGCCTGGTGCTCATGCCGTCCGTGCGGTATCCCCACTTCGATGTGCTGCACCTGTACGATCTAAGAACCAGGGAGACACTGTCGGAGGTAAGGCTCACATTTCACAAAAGCTCCCACCATTCACCAACAACTCCCATCGTTAACCAAACCTCAGACCGTTCACCAACAACTCCCACCGTTCACCAACAACTCCCACCGTTTACTGTTAACTCCCACCGTTCACCAACAACTCCCACCGTTCACTGAAACTTAATCCATTCACCAACAACTCCCACCATTCACCAACAACTCCCACCGTTTACTGTTAACTCCCACCGTTCACCAACAACTCCCACCGTTCACTGAAACTCAATCCATTCACCAACAACTCCCATCATTCACCAACAACTCCCATCATTCACCAACAACTCCGATCATTCACCAACAACTCCCATCATTCACCAACAACTCCCACCGTTTACTGCTAACTCCTACCATTCACCAACAACTCCCACCGTTTACTGCTAACTCCCACCGTTCACCGACAACTCCCACCATTCACCAACAACTCCCACCATTCACCAACAACTCCCACCATTCACCAACAACTCCCACCATTCACCAAAAAACGCACCGTTCACCAACAACTCCCACCATTCACCAAAAAACGCACCGTTCACCAACAACTCCCACAGTTCACCAATTACATCTACCGCTTACCAACAACATCCACCATTCACCAACAACATCTGCCGTTCACTAACAACATCCACCATTCACCAACAACATCTGCCGTTCACCAACAACATCCACCATTCACCAACAACATCTGCCGTTCACCAACAACATCCACCATTCACCAACAACATCCACCATTCACCAACAATATCAACCGTTTACCAACAACATCTACTATTCACTAACAACATCTACTATTCACCAAATCCGCAGGTGGTAATTCCCCGTGCAGGCTGTCTATTTGCATTCGATCCTCGCTTCGCGAATCTACGCTTGGCGGCCACCAATTTTGGTCGCGTCAGCGGAGCCGCTGGAGGTGCCGGTGCTAGCACCGCTGCTCAACAGCCGCATCCGCCGACTCGACCGTCGGCTGCCGTAGCCGCTGTCGCAGCGGCTGCCGCCGCGTCCGCCGCCGCTGCCGCCGCAGGCGGTCTCTGCGTCCTCGACTGTCACAAGTGGCTTCGCCTTCGTTCGTCACCGCTAGGCCTGCCATCTGACCAGACTGTGCGACGGCTGTTGTACACAAAAGCTGGTCACCTACTGCTAGCTGTCGTCACTGAGAATACGGACTGCCTGTGTGTTGGCGGCGGTGGCAGTGGCGGCGGCGGCGGTGGCGGTGGAGGCAGTCGACGTTCTAGGTGAGTTTGATTGGATTCATTAGCTTGGAATTTAATGGATTGATTAGCTTGGATTTGTATCGGTTTATTAGCTTGGAATTGATTGGATTCATTCGCTTGGAATTTATTGGATTCATTAGCTTGGAATTGATTGGATTCATTAGCTTGGAATTGATTGGATTCATTCGCTTGGAATTGATTGGATTCATTCGCTTGGAATTGATTGGATTCATTAGCTTAGAATTGATTGGATTCATTAGCTTGGAATTGTATGGATTCATTAGCTTGGAATTGAATGGATTCATTAGCTTGGAATTGAATGGATTCTCAGGCCCTAGTCGGTGCAAACTCATTGCAATAAAGGCACTCTAGGAAGATAGTACTATATTTGGAATCCCAACTGACAGGTCAGGGGTTCGAATCCATGCACTGAAAAGCTGTACGCAGCCACTGACTGTACATGTTGCATATCAAAATACAAAACTACTATTCGCCTTACAGACAACCTCTGGCTTGCCAGCTAGTGGCATTCAATTCGGACACCCTTACTCGGGTCTACTGCCTGCGCTACAGTCGATACGCGTGCCCGCTGCACAGTTGCCCAGCTAATTACACACCTGTGCTGTCCAGGTGCGGATCGAGGATAGCCTACGCTACTAATGTGAATGGCGGCGGCGCCAGTGTCGGCGTTAATAATCTGCCTAGTTGCGGAGTAGGAATTAATGGGGTTAATTCTGATAGAGGATTCGGCAGTTTTGGCGGAGGCTCCGCTGGGGGCGGAGGCGGCGGCGGAGAGCATTGCGCCGTGATGGTCAGGCAGCTGCCACAACCTTTGACACTTCGAGCCATGGCTAGAGAGGTCATTCTACAGGTGAGTGTTGAAAAAAGTCTAACCTGTTAGACATCATATTTTTACCTGTACTAATATTTCTTAACCTGTTAGACATAATAATTTTACCTGTACTAATATTGTCTAACCTCTTAGACATTATATTTTTAACTGTACTAATATTGTCTAGCCTGTTAGACATCATAATTTTACCTGTACTAATATTTCATAATCTGTTAGACAGAAAAGGTATATTTTGATATTTCCTGTTAAAATATTAATGTTATTTTGATAAACTTCACCATTTTACCTTTTACCTGTTAAAATGTTCTTACTTTTTATGCATCAAGAATTTTAACTGTTTTAATGTTGCCTCCTAAAACTGTCCCCCCAACTAACCAGATGTGGCCGGATCGCTACCTGTGCAATCAGGTGCTGCTGCCGCGACGACTGCAGAGCTATTTAAAATTCTTGCCGGATTTCACTTGCGCCGGTTCCTGCCTATCTAGGTCGAGTTCAACTGCCACCAACTATTGATTAAGAACTAGAACTAATTTTTACTTGTAGTCTTTGTCACTCAGATAATAAAAGAGGTTTAAAACAGTATATACAATTCATTCTAGAAAAGAACAACATATCCGGAAAAAATACGTAAACCCGGAAAACTATTGAAAATTCGAAACTAATTTTAAATTCGGAGAGTCAAGTTCCACAACACTATATAGCAATACTTTTCTTTAATGGACTCCTTAACAAGTTTTAATATGTCAATATTAAATATGTAAATATTAAATATTAATATTTATTTTATAATATTTAATAAAAAAATATTTCACATATCCATTAGAACATTAATTTAGGAAATTTCACTCTTTTAGAAAGCTGTTTGTCCATTGTCCCATATCTGTACGATTGTCAAAACATCTAACAATAATGAGAAAGAAACATGTTAATTATGTGATGCTTGCTTTTTGTCTGTTTGTCTTTGAATTATTATTATGTTTGTTTTCTATAGTAACTTTCCCTGTGTTTTTAATTGCACATTCATGGCTTAAAATCAACATAACGCTTAACGGTTTATAATTTTCAGTTTACTTTTAGATAATTATAATAAATGATTTTTTGTTGTTGTCACCTTTTTTCAGTTAATATCGGTTTATTATTTTAGTTTTTTAGTTTTTTCTGTTTGTTCTCAATCCTATAATACTACTTTTTACGTCTTAATCCTTCATGAGTCATTTAGTTCATGTGAACATCTTACTACCTTGTAAATACGTCGATAGTTTTGTAAAAAAACTAGAAATATATATTACAAAGAATATTTTTTAGGTTTCCTAAACGATACTAAATTTATGAAGCTTCCGCATAATTTCATTTCTCAAGTTATTCATAATTTTATCCGTCTCTGCCGTTGTCTTTTTGTTTACCTAGTTTTTGCATCAAAGAACATTTCGCGTAAAAGCAGCATTTTTGTTTTGCTCATTTTCGTGTGTTTTTCAGCCAGATTTCATTGGACCTCAATGTTTATACAATCATACAATCTGCCTGTCGGAGTTGTTTTCTACAATTTATCACATTTTTGCGTTTATATTAATTTATGCATTATTGTTTGCTTTAATTTACTGCACCCGAAGCACTTTCTAGTTTGTGTTTTATTCCGCTCTGAAATAAATTTACTTTACGAAGTTGTCCCACAATTTTTTTAATTTTCTTGTTTATCGTTCCCTGTTGTCGTTGCGTCGTTGGTAACCATTTTTACCTAAATCGCGTTTGATTTTTTCAAGTGTTCAAGTTAATTCGGTTTTGTCTGTAAATGTTACATTTTACTTAATCGAAAACGAAATATCGGCTTTTGTCCATTTAAAGAAAAAGAAACCTAGCTTAAAAATGTGCACGTTTTCAAATTTCAATTTTTATAAACTTTCTTTTTTATCTAACGAAAGACAAAACAGCTATTAAAAACACCCACCTCACTCTACACACCAACAGCTCACTCCGCACATAATTCACTCGACACACCAACCTTAAATTTCACAAACCAACCTCACACTAGCCTCACGCCACACGCCAACCTCACTCCACACGCCAACCTCACTCCACGCACCAACCTCGCTGCACTTTCAACATCCAACTCACTCCAGTTTCCTAAATTTCCCAAATTTGCCTCCTTTAACGAGGAATCTAATTATCATTGGTAAATATAGTTATTTGCAGCGTTCATTGTTTTAATCTTAGTTACATTTAATTTTACTTAGCCGCATACCATAAGAGACCTATATTTATGAGTTTTTACTAATAGTAACACGTGATCTTTCCATTCAAACAATTTCTCAGCAAAGTATTTAATTTTTCATTGTAATGCACAACTCGCAAACAGTTTCTGCTTCAATTGCAACATATTTTGTAAACCAAGTTTTTTAAAGTAAGGTAATAAAAAAGTTTTTTTAAGTCGTGTGTAACTTGTGTTTATTGTTTTATGTTGCACCTGTATTTAGCGTAGCTGCTTAATTTGCTTAAGTTTGCTTTTTTCGTTTTGTTTTGCTGCTGAATATTTACTTTTTCTATAATCTACGAGTAAAAAAACAAATATTGTGATTCTATTCATTGTCTCCCAGTCCATATTCGTTAAATCCTACTAATTTAAGTAGAAGAGTAGGTTTTGGCTTGTTTTTTATCTTTTAAACATCCCACGAGTTAATGTTAAAGTATTTTGCTATAAGTGTTAAATGGAGAAAGAAAATTATACAATTTATAGTGCAGTCACAATTTCCAACAATGACAGACATTGTGGTTGTTTCAACAAGTCCCAAACCAGCAACTTTATGGTTAGAAAAAAATCGGTGTTTTCCTAAGAGACTTGCTTGAATTTCGGCATCAACAGACTTAACTTACTTTGATCCTTAGATTAGATTGGAGTGAAAATTCTCACAGATCAGTTAGCTAGATTATCATTATCGTTAAGAGAAACAATTGTTTAAATATGTGTTCATTTGTATTTGATTGACTCTTTACCAACTATGCTACACGTGAGTAGTAAATGTTGCGCGCATGTTTAGTCGACAAAATTTGAAGCTTTAGCGTTCTTTGTTAGGCAATAGTCAGTTAAACAATAATAAGCAAATGTTTGCGGTAAAATTCGTCAAGCACTCCAGACAAACTTCAAGCATGCAGAATTTCTTTCGAGGTACAAAGTAATGTTTTATGACGAATTTATGAAACAGGGTTTCAATCGCACAGCCCAGAGTGACAATTTGTGTCCTTGATTAACACTTTAAAACACAAAAAACGCTACACGGACTGAGCTATTGTCGAGGGGGGCATCATTTAAATAAGCGAGAAATGTGTGCAAAAAATAGCGGTGAAAGTATGACGAGAATCTTTCTTTTTAACAATTTCGGACAAGCTCAAGGAAAAAGCAGCTCATCTGCGGCTGATGATTAGGCGGTAGTCACCCGGAACACGCAGCGAGCCCATTCTTCCCCGTAGGATCTCGTCCTTCCTGATGGCGCTCTCTGGCGCGGGACGCACGCGGTACCGCTGCATGAGGGCCGTGAAGAACAGGAAGATCTCCATGCGGGCCAGCGACTCTCCGACGCAGGCGCGTCGACCGATGAGGAACGGCACGAGGTACTGGCTGCTGCGGTAGCGACCATTTTCATCCAGGAAGTGCTCAGGATAGAACTCGTTCGGCTTCGCCCAGTAGTCGGCGCGGTGGTGAATGCCGTACACCAGCGGAATGATGATGGCGTCGCTTGGTATGCGATGTCCGTGGAAGGTAGTGTCCTCTACGGCTCGGTGGAAAACGCCGATGGCTGCTAGCGAGGCCTTGCGGTAGCACTCGTCGATCACAGCGCAGGTGTAGTGCAGCTCCGTCTTGTCCTGCATCCTCGGACGCCTCGACTGACCAACGACATTGTCCAGCTCCTGCTGCACTCGCTGCTGAACCTCCGGGTAAAAGGCCATGTAGATCATCAGCCACTCCATGGAGCGAGCGGTCGTGTCCGTTCCAGCCAGGTAGAACTCGAAGCACACTCGAATGATCTGGAACTCCTTGAAGGTCTCCATGTCGCCGGCCTTCTCCGCTTTGCGCTTCTCCTTTAAAGTTTTTTGGGTAATCAAGTTGTTCCTTTTTCTTATTTACTGACCTTTAATTTTCTCGCCTGAACTTGAATAACCTGAAATTTTCATAAACCTGAGGTTACAAGAGCTTAACGACTGTCACAGCAGCTCACCTGGATGTAAGCATCGCACAGGCAGCTTGGAGCGACATTTCCCGCCGACTCCAGCGCAGCCTCTCTTTCCCGAATTTGAGCCCGAAAAAAATCGTGCAGATATTCGACATCGCGAAACACCCTGGTGGACATGGGAACAATGTCCAAGAGTTTCTCAGCCGCGGGAAACAAAAAGCAGGCCGTCTCGGAAATCCCGGACTCCATGGTGTTCGCAATCAGACTCGTCACCTTCTTGAAGCTCGGATCGTCGCGATGAAATCGTTTCCCGAGCGTCATCTCGGTGATGACAGAGTTGACGGCTATCAGAAACGTGTCCAGAGTCTTGATTGGCTGGACGTTTGATGCAGCAATGTCGAACTGTTGCAGCAGTTGCTCTAGCTGGTCCTCGATCATGCCAACTGCCTGAGTGCCGGAGAAGCCAGTCTCTCGGAGGGTTCTCAAACTCAGACGCCGCTGCTGGCACCAGACCTGACCTTCAACCAGGAAGATGCCGCAGTTTCTAGTCATCTTCTCGAACAGGCGCAGTCGCGGTCGTCCAGCGAAGATAGGATCCTCGAGCATCTCCTTCAACAGCGGATAAGAGTTGACTACCACGAACAGACGGGAGCCCATGTAGAAGGAGCACAGATCGCCGTATCTCTGACACTCGCGCTGCATCGTCAGGTGGAGGCAGAGGGCATCGGCCCAGGGTAGGCGACCCAGTAGCGGCAGCCCCGTTGGGCCGGGCGGCAAATCACGTGACTTCCTCCAGTAGTAGATGGCGTATGCGGCTGCCACAGTGGCGACAAACATCAAATTGGCTGACCAGAAGCTGGTGACCGCCCCTGTAGCCGCTAGGGTCCATTGGAGCCACTCTAAAATTTGTTGCCTGTGGGCCATTGTAGAAAATTGTTTCTTAGAATCGTTACAAATGAAAAATTGCAGACAGCTTCCACCTTAAAATATAAGTCCCATTGGGATAGGCGGGTTGGCTTAAATTAGACCTCCAACCCCTGGGAGAGACCCAGACATCGCGACCTCTAGAGTGTGCGAGAGAGATTTGGGGAGGTTTGTCTCTCCTGCTTTGAGGTTGTTTGCTCCCGACCTCAGCCAATCTAGACCCAGCTTAAGGTGTGTCTGTGTGTGTGCTTTTGCGTGTGTTTCGGTCTTGTCTCTGGGGCCAATTCGTTGGTGTGTTGGGCTGCTTTTGAAACATTGGTTGGCTGCTTCTATTCATTTTTCTGTCTCAGCATTTCTCTCTCTCTCTACCCCCCTGCATATTTGCCCCAGGGTTCGTCAAGTTTATTCAAACGCAATAATTTCATGACTGACTGAATTTCATGCACAATTAGCCTTTGAAGTTCATTGAAATTTATGAGAATCTTTTTAGTACACTCTAAAAGTGCAAGCACCTGTTCTTCGCAGTTTGAAAAGTCGACGTCAAAAAATGTTTTTTTTTATTTTTTACAGTGATGTCTATCTCAACGACCCAATCAAAACAAAAGAATGTTTTGTTTTATATTAAAAAATATCTCTTAATCGTTATTCATATTATTAACTCCTCAAAAACAAAAAATAGAAGAAAATTAGAAATTTCCAAACTATTTTTTTGATTTGGTACCAACCACAGGACTATCGAAACGTGATATTTTAAAGACGTTCTTATATAGAAGAAACTGCGCTGTTGTAAATAAATAGATTAAGTTGTCTGCGATTTATGACTTATTATTACTTAAAAAATGACAAAAACTTTGCATGTGTTAGGTTGGGGGTTCACACAGTGCAAATACTTCGACGTGCAGTTTCGAGACTGACCTCGAAAAGTACAAACTATTATTTTAAAGAAGCACAGTTAAAAATAGACTGGTCACGTGATCTGGATTCTCTGATGAAGAAATATCGATTAGAAATAGTTTTTGTTTTATTGAGACAGCATAGAAATGCTAAAGTGCACCTGGTGCACCAAGTCAGTTTTTCAAGGAACAGCGCACATGGGAAAATCGTTGGGAAAACTTCGCTTATAATATAGGTTTTTTGCGATCTGTTAATGTCTGCTAACAGACTGTCATGAACTTTTTTTAGGTGATTGTTTGGCCGTTGATTTTTTGTTCGGTGCATAAAAGGTGTCAAGCACTTTCCTCCCTTGGTGCTTAACAAATGCAAATAAGTTTCTTTTACTAAAATTATTTCATATCCTAAGTGGTCCTTCAATCTATCGAACGTTCTTTCAATTCTTGGTCCTTCAATCTATCGAACGTTCTTTCAATTCTTGGTCCTTCAATCTATCGAACGTTCTTTCAATTCTTGGTCCTTCAATCCATCGAACGTTCTTTCAATTCTTGGTCCTTCAATCCATCGAACGTTCTTTCAATTCTTGGTCCTTCAATCTATCGAACGTTCTTTCAATTCTTGGTCCTTCAATCCATCGAACGTATTTTCAATTCTTGGTCCTTCAATCCATCGAACATTCTTTCAATTCTTGGTCCTTCAATTATTTATCAAACGTTCTTTCAATTCTTGGTCCTTCAATCCATCGAATATTCTTTCAATTCTTGGTCCTTCAATTATTTATCAAACGTTCTTTCAATTCTTGGTCCTTCAATTATGTATCGAACGTTCTATCAATTCTTGGTCCTTCAATGTATCGAACGTTCTATCAAGCCTTGGTCCTTCAATTATGTATCAAACGTTCTATCAATCCTTGGTCCTTCAATTATGTATCGAACGTTCTATCAATTCTTGGTCCTTCAATGTATCGAACGTTCTATCAATCCTTGGTCCTTCAATTATGTATCGAACGTTCTATCAAGCCTTGGTCCTTCAATTATGTATCGAACGTTCTATCAATCCTTGGTCCTTCAATTATGTATCAAACGTTCCATCAATCCTTGGTCCTTCAATGTATCGAACGTTCTATCAAGCCTTGGTCCTTCAATTATGTATCGAACGTTCTATCAATCCTTGGTCCTTTTATATATAGACTATTTTTAACTCCATGGCTAAAAACCCCCCTTGATTCAATACATAGACTTTTTGTCTTAGTCCTTTAAGTGAAGCCCAATATAATTACAGTATGCATTTATTGGCACTACCTGGAAAAGTGCACACGAATAGCACTCACGAACTGACTGGTCAGTAAGTTCAGTTGCGCGAGTCAATAAGTAAGACCCTGCTATGAAAAAGTTCAAGTATTCGACACATTTTACTTTTTATATATCGTACCCGATTCGTCTTGGTTTGACCTCTCTCTCTCTACCTACCCTCTACCCTTTTCTCTCGCCCACTAAAACCCACCTACCCAGGTCGACACAATGAAATATTTTACTATTTACTTACAGGGTATGAAATTGCGGTTCAATTCAAGTGCGTCTTATATTAAGTGAGTACAAGATTTGGAACTTCTCGCGAGTGATATGTTTATTTTAAAGCAGATCCGACGGGTCTGCTAAAAGACAGTGGTCACTTCATAATAAGTGCCTATTTACTATATCTAGTAAAGAGTCTAATTTATTGTGACATTGAAATAAAAGCTCTTTTCATTATTATGGCCTTTCTAATTAAAGGGTTGGCATAGAAAAAGCGTAATATTGCTGAATTTACTTTTTAATTTGTATCTTTCTTACTCTACCCTAGTTACGAGTACTTTCTCCCCTGCTTCATTGTCCCTAAATCTTTTCTTCCCCTGATTCTTTCTCCCCCTGATTCCTTCTCCCCCTGATTCTTTCTCCCCTGATTCCTTCTCCCCCTGATTCTTTCTCCCCTGATTCCTTCTCCCCCTGATTCTTTCTCCCCCTGATTATTTCTCCCACTGATTCTTTCTCCCCCTGATTCTTTCTCCCCTGATTCTTTCTCCCCCTGATTTTTTCTCTGACCAGATTCTTTCTCCCCCCAGATTCTTTCTCCCCCTGATTTTCTCTCCCCTGATTCTTTCTTCCCCTGATTCTTTCTCCCCCAGATTCTTTCTCCCCCTGATTCTCTCTCCCCCTGATTCCTTCTCCCCCTAATTCTTTCTCCCCCTGATTCTTTCTCCCCTGATTATTTCTCCCCTGATTCTTTCTCCCCTGATTCTTTCTCCCCTGATTCTTTCTTCCCGATTCTTTCTTCCCCTGATTCTTCCTCCCCGATTTTTTCTCCCCCAGATTCTTTCTTCCCAGATTCTTTCTCCCCCCAGATTCTTTCTCCCCTGATTCTCTCTCCCCCTGATTCCTTCTCCCCCTCATTCTTTCTCCCCCTGATTCTTTCTCCCCTGATTATTTCTCCCCTGATTCTTTCTCCCCGATTTTTTCTCCCCCTGATTCCTTCTCCCCCAGATTCTTTCTCCCCTGATTCTTTCTCCCCTGATTCTTTCTCCCCCTTATTCTTTCTCCCACCTGCGACTGCAGGGACAGAATGGGTCATGGTTTGGTACTCGTAGGTTATATCGCGCCTAGGGTTCGCGGCTTCTCAGAAAGAAGAAAGTACAGGCGAGGAATGAGGGATAAAAGAGGAGAAGGGAACACTACTGACATTAATTTAGTCTAGCTGTACTAATAAAAGCAGCACGAGTGTCGAGTATCGAGTGAATATAATGAGTCACATAGATTCTTGCTTTCAGTGCGGTTCGTTCTCGACCTCCTGGGTGCGTCCCTCAAAAGGTCGTCCTGCACTTTGAAATGCTTCTAAACTAGTTTTTTTACTTACTTCTTAACGCGTGTCAATGTTACTTCTGTCTTAAGAAGTCTTAAAGTGACAGTAATGAGTGATAGATGATGAGACTAAAGTGACAGTAATGAGTGATAGATGATGAGAATGGAATGACAGTAATGAGTGATAGATGATGAGAATGGAATGACAGTAATGAGTGATAGATGATGAGAATGGAATGACAGTAATGAGTGATAGATGATGAGAATGGAATGACAGTAATGAGTGATAGTTGATGATACTAAAGTGACAGTAATGAGTGATAGATGATGAGAATGGAATGACAGTAATGAGTGATAGATGATGAGAATGGAATGACAGTAATGAGTGATAGATGATGAGAATGGAATGACAGTAATGAGTGATAGTTGATGATACTAAAGTGACAGTAATGAGTGATAGATGATGAGAATGGAATGACAGTAATGAGTGATAGATGATGAGACTAAAGTGACAGTAATGAGTGATAGATGATGAGAATGGAGTGACAGTAATGAGTGATAGATGATGAGACTAAATAGATACGGAAATATTTCTGTACCCACTACAAATGAATAAAAACTTGGGTGAATTTCGATACAAAATGTTAAGCAAATATGTTATTGATTCGTCAATAGTTATTGGCTCATTCAATATTGTCTGTCTGTCTGTCTGTGAGTCCGCAATGATGTAAACACTGAAATTTGATAGGGTACAATCAAACGTTAGAGATATAGGCGAGAGAAAGACGAGAGCAAATAATATGTAAGGTCATATTTTGCAGTCAAAACAAATTTCTGTTTTCATGGGCAGAACCAAAATACTTATCGACTCGATTCTCATTCTCATTGGAATCCGCCAAAAAATTCAATCTGGGTGGCTTCTGCTTTTTTGTCTGTTGAGGCAGCAATTTCCGCTGTGCCGCAAACAGACACACACACACACTCTCTCTCTCTTTGTACCACTTTGCGGACTCGGGAAAATCACTAGCAGGTGTGTTTAGAATGATTTATATAATACGCATTACTTGGATTCAATTAAACTACATTTTACGAAGCCATTGCGCGTGATAGTGAGTCCGAAAATTTTAACTAAAAAATTATAGGTCAAACTTATTAGCATGCACAAACGAAGGTACTGAGAGATGAGAAATTCCGATTAAGGGAATATTTTGAGAATCTTATAATCTTCCTAGGAGATTAAAGAATTGAGAGAGAGGGGGAATGGGCATAGAAAGAGTGAGCGTGGGAGGGAGAGTGAAAATAAGAGAAGTAGAGTGAGAGTTGGAATGCGAGTGAGAGTGAGAGTGAGAGTGAGAGTGAGAGTGAGAGTGACAGTGAGAGTTGGAATGCGAGTGAGAGTGAGAGTGAGAGTGAGAGTGAGAGTGAGAGTGAGAGTGAGAGTGAGAGTGAGAGTGACAGTGAGAGTGACAGTGAGAGTTGGAATGCGAGTGAGAGTGAGAGTGAGAGTGAGAGTGAGAGTGAGAGTGACAGTGAGAGTTGGAATGCGAGTGAGAGTGAGAGTGAGAGTGAGAGTGAGAGTGAGAGTGAGAGTGACAGTGAGAGTGACAGTGAGAGTTGGAATGCGAGTGAGAGTGAGAGTGAGAGTGAGAGTGACAGTGACAGTGAGAGTTGGAATGCGAGTGAGAGTGAGAGTGAGAGTGAGAGTAAGAGTAAGAGTGAGAGTGAAAGTGAGAGTGAGAGTGAGAATGAGAGTGAGAGTGAAAGTGAGAGTGAGAGTGAGAGTGAGAGTGAGAGTGAGAGTGACAGTGAGATTGAGAGTGAGAGTGAGAGTGAGAGTGAGAGTGAGAGTGAGAGTGAGAGTGAGAGTGAGTGACAGTGAGAGTGAGAGTGAGAGTAAGAGTGAGAGTGACAGTGAGAGTGAGAGTGAGAGTGAGAGTGAGAGTGAGAGTGAGAGTGAGAGTGAGAGTGAGAGTAAGAGTGAGAGTGACAGTGAGAGTGACAGTGAGAGTGAGAGTCAGAGTGAGAGTGAGTGAGAGTGACAGTGAGAGTGAGAGTGAGAGTGAGAGTGAGAGTGACAGTGAGAGTAAGAGTGGGAGTGAGAGTAAGAGTGAGAGTGAGAGTGAGAGTAATAGTGAGAGTGAGAGTAAGAGTGAGAGTGAGAGTGAGAGTGAGAGTAAGAGTGAGAGTGAGAGTGAGAGTGAGAGTAAGAGTAAGAGTGGGAGTGAGAGTAAGAGTGAGAGTGAGAGTGAGAGTAATAGTGAGAGTGAGAGTAAGAGTGAGAGTGAGAGTGAGAGTGAGAGTAAGAGTGAGAGTGAGAGTGAGAGTGAGAGTAAGAGTAAGAGTGAGAGTGAGAGTGAGAGTGAGAGTGAGAGTGAAAGGGAATGAGAGTGAGAGTGAGAGTGAGAGTGAGAGTGACAGTGACAGTGAGAGTTGGAATGCGAGTGAGAGTGAGAGTGAGAGTGAGAGTGAGAGTGAGAGTGAGAATGAGAGTGAGAGTGAGAGTGAGAGCGAGAGTGAGAGTGAGAGTGAGAGTGAGAGTGAAAGTGAGAATGAGTGAGAATGAGAATGAGAGTGAGATTGAGAGTGAGAGTGAGAGTGAGTGAGAATGAGAATGAGAATGAGAGTGAGATTGAGAGTGAGAGTGAGAGTGAGTGAGAGTGAGAGTGAGAGTGAGAGTGAGAGTGAGAGTGAGAGTGAGAATGAGAGTGAGAGTGAGAGTGAGAGCGAGAGTGAGAGTGAGAGTGAGAGTGAGAGTGACAGTGAGAGTGAGAGTGAGAGTGAGAGTGAGAGTGACAGTGAGAGTAAGAGTGGGAGTGAGAGTAAGAGTGAGAGTGAGAGTGAGAGTAATAGTGAGAGTGAGAGTGAGAGTGAGAGTGAGAGTGAGAGTGAGAGTAAGAGTGAGAGTGAGAGTGAGAGTGAGAGTGAGAGTGAGAGTAAGAGTGAGAGTGAGAGTGAGAGTGAGAGTAAGAGTGATAGTGACAGTGAGAGTGACAGTGAGAGTGAGAGTGAGAGTGAGTGAGAGTGAGAGTGACAGTGAGAGTGAGAGTGAGAGTGAGAGTGACAGTAAGAGTGAGAGTGAGAGTGGGAGTGAGAGTGACAGTGAGAGTGGGAGTGACAGTGACAGTGAGAGTGAGAGTGAGAGTGGCAGTTTTGAGTTAAAGTTGAGAAACCTAAACTTAAGAAATCAATTAAAAGACGGCAAAATGTAACAATAGCGAAGTCTGCTTGTTATTGATGAGTACATTGGGTGGTCTTAAACATCTTTGACTTCTAATTCTAAATAATAAAAAACACATTTTATTTTCATTCAGCTCTACTTCTGAGTAGAAAGTATAGAGTGTATCTTCCATCCCTGGCATCAACAAACGAATGTACTTCAAAAGCTATGATAAATCAAGCATCGGAATAATTAAGAGAGATTAAATTTAGGTCACTATGATGGAATATTAGATTAATAAAACTTAAAGTTCGTCATTGGTCATGTTACTTTCAAAAGAAGTAAGATGTGCTACATGTATCATCGCTTGAACTGGTTACATTTCAGACCGTGAAGCAAAAAGAAAATTTTTCCGTGTCATGTATTCTACGAGTATATAAAAACAGTTTTAGCATGCTAAAATTAAAACCTAACTTTGAAGAGTTACGTAAAGGAAATCTATTTTGCTACTTTTTCTCGTTATGAAACTATTACATGATTAAAAGTCATTCTCCACCAAAGTTAACGCTTGCTAATTATGAGCTTGTAGTCTCCAGGGAAAATCAGAGCACCAACTGATCCTTTCAGGATTTTTTCCTTCCTGATGGCGCTCTCTGGCGCGGGACGCACGCGGTACCGCTGCATGAGGGCCGTGAAGAACAGGAAGATCTCCATGCGGGCCAGCGACTCTCCGACGCAGGCGCGTCGACCGATGAGGAACGGCACGAGGTACTGGCTGCTGCGGTAGCGACCATTTTCATCCAGGAAGTGCTCAGGATAGAACTCGTTCGGCTTCGCCCAGTAGTCGGCGCGGTGGTGGATGCCGTACACCAACGGCATGATGATGGCGTCGCTTGGTATGCGATATCCGTGGAAGGTTGTGTCCTCCAGAGCCCGGTGGAACACTCCCGTAGCAGCCAGAGAAACCTTTCGATAAGTCTCGTCGATCACTGCGCTGGTGTAGTGCAGCGCCGTCTTGTCTTGCAGCCTCGGACGGCGAGATTGTCCCACGACATCGTCCAGCTCCTGCTGCACTCGCTGCTGAACCTCCGGGTAGAAAGCCATGTAGAGCAGCAGCCACTCCATGGAGCGAGCGGTCGTGTCCGTTCCAGCCAGGTAGAACTCAAGACTCACTCGAATGATCTGGAACTCCTTGAAGGTCTCCATGTCGCCGGCCTTCTCCGCCTTTCGCTGCTCCTACAGAGGGCAAAAAGCGTGTTAGTCAAAGAGCTCTCCAGTACTTTAAATAGTAACTTGCAATTATGGCTAATCAACTAGTAAAAAATAATAGAGAAATAAATACCTGGATGTACACGTCAACAAGGCACTGCGGCTCCGCTGCCTCGTCTGTCATGACTTTCTCGCGATTTCGCATTTCGCTGCGAATGAATTCGTGCAAATATTCGATCTCGCCAACCAGAGAGCTGGAGGCTGGAATGTACTCGGCAAGGCGTTCAACAGCCGGGAACAGGAATGTTGCTCCCTGGATGATCCCAGCTTCGAGAAGTCTCTTTATAATCGAGTTGACTTTGTTGAACCTGGGATCGTTGCTGTCAAACCGGTGGCCCAACGTCATCTCGGTGATGATGGAATTCGAGGCCATCAGAAACGATTCCAGCAGGTGGATTTGGCTGGACGAGTCCGATGACTTGTCGAATGTGCGGAACATGCTGTCCAACTGGTCGTCGATCATCTCGACGGTTTGCGCTCTAGCGAAGCCGAAGTCACGCAGGGTGCGCAGGCTCAAACGACGCTGCTGAATCCAGGACTCGCCCTCCTGGAAGAGAATGCCGCAGCCACGAGTCAGCTTCTGGAACAGGCGCAATCTCGGCCTGCCAGCAAACACCGGACTTTCCAGCATCTCCTTCATCAGCGGATAGGAGTTGACGATGACGAACAGTCGAGAGCCCATGTAGAAGGAGCAGATGTCGCCGTACTTCTGGCAGGCCTGCTCCATGCTGATGTGCAAATTGTGCGGATCGACCCACGGTAGGCGACCAATGAGCGGTAGGCCCACCGGGCCAGGCGGCAAGTCGCGCCCCTGATGCCAGGAGTACAGCACATAGACAGTTACAGCGGCTGCCGCCGGCGCAGCTACTTTCACGAAGGGATTAACTGCAGTTGAACTGTCGGACGAAAAGAGACCGGCTAGAGAATCTGGAAGCAATCTACGCAGTTGGTCCATGATGCTTTCGAAGACTCAATGGATTTTAATCACTACTTCACGCAAGAGTACCTGTTCCACACTGATAAGGGGCAAAATGGAGGAGTTCTAGCTGCTCTTCTCTGCTTTCAAACAAGCCTCGCTGTGCGCCTTTCCTGCACTGAGAACTTTTATAAAGCGTTAGAGAGAGAGAGGGGTAGATTGTGCGTATTAAGTACATGTATTAGTCAGTTCACTCTGCGAAGTGACGAAACAAGAGTGTGCACAGTGAGAATGAGGTGGCTGTTTGTTTGGCTGCTAGATGTGAAGCCACATGGTCTACCTTACAGTGAGCAATGAAAAGGCCGGTACAATGTCAGAGAGGTGAGTCAGGATTGAAAATGCTTATTAGAGAACTGTGTACTTTGCTTTCTGTCAACTTTGTTATCTGTTCTTGATTACTTAATTTAGTTTAGACGCTACAGCTGAAATTTCAACTGATAAGTTGCACTTTATCATGAAAATACTGAGCTCCATTAGAGACAAAGTTTATAAGCTGTCTGGAACCACCGATATGCTAGTAGGCATAATTTTTCTGCTCACAAAATTTCATCATGCAACCATATTTGCTTTTATTATTGATTGTATTGTACTGATTATATACTTGTATTAATTAATATATCACCATTAACATATTAATGTTAATTACCATTAACATTAGAGGCTTATTAAAAGCAAAGTGGCAAAAGATGTCATTGTCACTAGGGTCTTCGACAAGAATCCTTGAATATTCCGACGATGCTGACGTCGGACCGCTTTGAAAGCTAGTTCATCGTAAAGGGCGGATCCATTTGTTGGACTTTCACGAAAATCGGTCATTTAGTTTGGGAGCTATTAAGCAGTAGGCAGTGGATATTTGAAATACCCCTTGGTATTCTCCAGGTGGAATAAATATTACCCGTAAATGCTTCTACCAATTTAACAACTGAAGCGATGTCTCTGCAACTAAGTGTCTTCCAAGACGAACATTGTTCCCTTCGGGTCAAGAATCGAAGCCTCGGCCTTCCAGTCGAGTCCGACGCCCTAATAACTCGAACAATAACTAGTACTTGGACGAAAAAGTAATTTCTGTATACCTGTGCAAATCGTGGCATAAGCATTCGGGCAGATTTTCAAACTGTTCAATACGTTTTTAAATTAATTTCGATTAAATATTTTAATTTATTACCTTTGAAAATAGATAAGATCCACCGAAACAAGAATTACCGAAGACACTTTGCCACTACGGCTAAAGTAGTTGATAAAAGCCGAATCAATCACTTCCCAGGTTAAAAATGAATCATTCGTAAAGTTTTGATGAAAAATGACCTAAAAATGATTAAAGTGTAATCTAGCTATGAGCTTATGAGATGTGCAGTATCAGATCGGCTTGTCTTGGCTGCGTTCTGCACTAGCCAGTGTTCAATGTACTTATCTTCAGAGATAATTCACGCCCGCGAGTTTCACCGCCGACTGACAATCAGCCGATTTTCCCCAGGAATCCTCACGGCACCCAGGCAGCCCATCAGGATCTCGTCCTTCCTTCCTTCCTGGCGCGGGACGCACGCGGTACCGCTGCATGAGGGCAGTGAAGAACAGGAAGATCTTCATGCGGGCCAGCGACTCGCCTAGACAAGCCCGACGGCCGACGAGGAACAGCACGAGGTACTGGCTGCTGCGGTAGCGACCATTTTCATCCAGGAAGTGCTCAGCTGATAGAACTCATTCGGCTTCGCCCAGTAGTCGGCGCGGTGGTGGATGCCGTACATCAACGGCATGATAATGGCGTCCTGTGAAATGCGATATCCGTGGAAATTGTGTCCTCCACGGCGCGGTGGAAAAAACCAGCTGCCACCAGGGAGGCCTTGCGGTAGCACTCGTCGATCACAGCGCAGGTGTAGTGCAGCTCCGTCTTGTCTTGCATCCTCGGACGCCTCGACTGACCAACGACATTGTCCAGCTCCTGCTGCACTCGCTGCTGAACCTCCGGGTAGAAGGCCATGTAGATCATCAGCCACTCCATGGAGCGAGCGGTCGTGTCCGTTCCAGCCAGGTAGAACTCGAAGCACACTCGAATGATCTGGAACTTCTTGAAGGTCTCCATGTCGCCGGCCTTCTCCGCTTTGTGCTTTTCCTAAAAGTAAAATAAAACTATTTTAGCTCATATCTGCTCAAGAAATTATTTCTTTATTATAATAAATCAAACAGGCAACTGTGAAGCAAGTGTAAATAAAATACCAGCAGATAGGTGTCGCAGAGGCATCCGGTTGAGCACCGTCGCCCTCCATCAGTTTCTCTCGCTTTTGAACCTCGTTCCTGATATAGTCGTACAGGAAGTTTGTCTTCCCAATTCTATCATTCGCTATTGGTAGCCATGAGACCATTTGCTCAACAGCTCGGTAAAGAAATGGCGGAGCTTGAAACACACCCGCTTGTAGCAGTTCGTTGATGTACGCGTTGACTTTTTGGAACTGAGGATCTTGACGATCGAATCGATGCCCGAGTGCCAGTTCCGTGATGATGGTGTGCGAGGCCAAAAAAAAACTGCCAAGCAATGTCTCGCCCTTGCCGATGGCGGAGAACTCATCGAAGCAGTCGAAAATGATCTCGAGCTGGTCGTCGACCTTGTTGACCATCTCGAGACAGGCGAATCCGAAATCGCGCAGCGTCTTCAGACTTAATCGTCGATAAGATAAAAGATAAAGATACGTGCAAAAATTGTGCCTTCTGCAAAACGTCCTTTTATAGCCTCAAATGAACTCAGACAGCTAAATAAGAAATGTAAGACTTGATTGCGCCTCGGGTCCGAGACAGACCGAAGCACAGCAACTCAAGAGTGCAATAACCTTAGTTCGTAATTTAATTTCTAGAAGCGTAGCAGTCTAGATCTGCTAGTAGTAGGTAGTAGTAGGTATTAAAATCCACGTTGGCAAGCAGACAACTTCGTCATTTGATATAACTATTCTATTAAAAGAATTATGATCAAGTTTCAACTAATGTCAACAGCATTGTTTAATTAGTCAGACATGTGAACTTTTTACGGATCGCATGAAGTTTTTCATAAATAACGACGCTTGATGCTGAACCCGTAGTCTCCTGGCACTCGAACTGTCCCCAGGTGTCCAAGCAGGATCTCGTCCTTCCTGACGGCGCTCTCTGGCGCGGGACGCACGCGGTACCGCTGCATGAGGGCAGTGAAGAACAGGAAGATCTCCATGCGGGCCAGCGACTCGCCTAGACAAGCCCGACGGCCGATGAGGAACGGCACGAGGTACTGGCTGCTGCGGTGGCGACCATTTTCATCCAGGAAGTGCTCAGGATAGAACTCATTCGGTTTCGCCCAGTAGTCGGCGCGGTGGTGAATGCCGTACACCAGCGGAATAATGAAGGCATCCTTAGGTATTCTGCGTCCTATGAATTGAGTGTCTTCCATAGCTCGGTGAAAAAGACCTGTAGGAGTAAGCGACACCATGCGGTAGCACTCGTCGATCACAGCGCAGGTGTAGTGCAGCTCCGTCTTGTCTTGCATCCTCGGACGCCTCGACTGACCAACGACATTGTCCAGCTCCTGCTGCACTCGCTGCTGAACCTCCGGGTAGAAGGCCATGTAGAGCAGCAGCCATTCAATAGAGCGAGCGGTCGTGTCCGTTCCGGCAAAGTAGAACTCGAAGCACACTCGAATGATTTGGAACTCCTTGAAGGTCTCCATGTCACCAGCCATTTCAGCTTTCGTCTTCTCCTGAAAGCAATGGTCGGATATTGAACAAACTGTTGCATAAAAATCATATATAAATTGTCAGGGCATCAATTGAGAACAAGTCACCAACTTGAAGGTAAATGTCACAAAGGCACTCCGCTTCGGCTCCTTGTTTCATCAAAGCTTCTCTTTCTCGGATTTCTTGGCGTATAAACTCGTGCAGAAACTCAACGTCTCGAATGGACTCAATCGACCTAGGAAGCAGATCTACAAGCTTCTCCACCGCAGGGAATAGTACACTTGCTGCCTGTGTGAAGCCACTTTCGATCATCTTCTTGAGCAGCGCGTTTACCTTCACTAGGGTTTGATCTGCGTGATCGAACCGATGGCCCAGAGTCAGTTCGGTAATGACAGCGTTTGAAGCCAACAGTAAAGTATCCAGCACCGAAACCGAATCATCGGATGCTCGGTCAAAGGTTTGAAAGATCGAGTCCAACTGATCGTCGATCATTTCAACTGTGCGCGTCCTGGCAAAGCCGAAGTCACGCAGAGTTCTCAAACTGAGACGTCTGTGCTGGCTCCACTTGTCGCCCTCAGTGAAGATGATGCCACAGCCGTGTGTGCCTTTCTCTATCAGTCGCAGTCTTGGCCTTCCAGCGAACATAGGATCTTCTAGCATGTCCTTCATCAGCTCATAGGAGTTAACTATGATGAATAGACGCGAGCCTAGATAGAATGAGCACAGATCGCCATACTTTTCCGATTCTCGCATCATGCTCAGATGCAGCTGCTTGGCATTCACCCAGGGCAGGCGCCCGAGCAGCGGCAGACCAGTTGGTCCTGGAGGAAGTCTCTGACTATGGCGCCAACACTGCCAGAGGTAGGCTGCCACTCCGACAACCGCAGCTGTCGTCAGTGCCGATGACAGAAGCACCCTGTTCGACCAAGCATCTTCTTGAATGTTTAACGCATAACCGATTAACGAATTCAATAGATTTAAAATGGTACTAGACATTTTTATGCAGACATACACAGCAGCTTCTCATTTATTATTGGAGCCAAATCAAGCACCCGACAATGCTCAGGGCTCCCCAGGTCTTTATGCCGTATATGAAAAAGAGTTTCTCTCCAAGTTCGTGATTGTAATTAGCGCAGAGAACACAAGAAAGCTGCGAGTGCCTACAAAACACACTTAAAAGGCCATTCTATAGAAGCATCCAGTCAGTGCGCCTACTGCTGTACCTGGGTGTGCTTGCACCGCGCATGTACGGCAGCCCTTATCGATCCATTTTGTTTTAAACTTTATTGCCTTCCCTCACACTTCAGCGCACGCACCTTTTCGTCTAGTGACAGCGCAAAAACACAACGGCGCTTCTCAGGTTAAGACCTGGAATTAATTATCGTGAAAATAAGTTGCGAGATGCTCTTTTTGTTAATCACAGGTATTATTACTTTTATTTTCAAATTTCAAGTCATTTTGCACGTAGAACATGACATTGCTAACAATTTGTTAATCCATGTTCTTTGCTGTTTCACTATAGAAGCGGCTCTTAATTGTATAATCATGTCAGAATTCTTTTAGGATGTTTATAATTGAGAACAAAAAAAGAAAATAAACATTTATAAATTGAAAACTCATTAAATTCTAACTATAGTTTCGTTTGCAAAGATAGTAACAATTGCAAAAAAAGAAAAAAAAACTTATTTTTGAGAAGAAACTCAAAGTAGTCATATGCTTAGGCCAATTGGTTCAAGCGACAGTTTAACGAGTCTATCTGCGACTGAGGATTAGCCCGCAGACGCCCGGCATCCGCAGCGCCCCCATGCGTCCTCTCAGGATCTCGTCCTTCCTGATGGCGCTCTCTGGCGCGGGACGCACGCGGTACCTCTGCATGAGGGCAGTGAAGAACAGGAAGATCTCCATGCGGGCCAGCGACTCTCCGACGCAGGCGCGTCGCCCGACGAGGAACGGCACGAGGTACTGGCTGCTGCGGTAGCGACCATTTTCATCCAGGAAGTGCTCAGGATAGAACTCATTCGGCTTCGCCCAATAGTCGGCGCGGTGGTGGATGCTGTACACGTTTGGAACGATTAAAGCATCGGTTGGAATTCGATAGCCATGGAATGTGGTCTCTTCGACAGCTCGATGAGAAACTCCCATTGCAGCTAGGGAGGCCTTGCGGTAGCACTCGTCGATCACAGCGCAGGTGTAGTGCAGCTCCGTCTTGTCCTGCATCCTCGGACGCCTCGACTGACCGACGACGGAGTCCAGCTCCTGCTGCACTCGCTGCTGAACCTCCGGGTAGAAGGCCATGTAGAGCAGCAGCCACTCCATGGAGCGAGCGGTCGTGTCTGTTCCAGCCAGGTAGAGCTCGAAGCACACTCGAATGATCTGGAACTCCTTGAAGGTCTCCATGTCGCCGGCCTTCTCCGCTTTGCGCTTCTCCTATTTAGAGGTTAAATGAAAGCTCTCTCTTTGAAATGTTTCTGATGCTTTCGAAAGCAAGCTAGACTTTTGGTTTACTGACACCGGCTACTCACTTGAATGTAGACGTCACAAAGGCATTCTGGTTCGGTGTTTTCGTCCACCATGATCTTCTCGCGCTGTTGAATCTCTTTGCGAATGAAGGAGTGAAGAAATTCCAAATCCTTTACCAGGCTGCTGGACACTGGAAACAGTTCGATAAAGCGTTCGACAATCGGAAACAAGAAGCTTGCAGTTTGGGCGATACTGTCTTCGAGCAGTTTCTTGATTAGCGAGTTGACCGTGAGAAAGTCGGAGTCATTTCGTTCAAATCGGTGGCCCAGTGTCATCTCGGTAATGATCGAGTTTGAAGCAAAAATAAACGTGTTCAAAACAGCGATCGGGGTAGCAGACGTCGATGCGTCGTCAAGAGTCTGGAAGATAGCGTCGAGTTGATCATCGATCATGTCAACTGTGTGCGCCCGGGCGAAGCCGAAGTCCCTTAAAGAGCGCAGACTCAATCGACGATGCTGATTCCACAGCTCGCCCTCGGTGAAAATGATGCCGCAATTCCTTGTTAGCTTCAAAATGAGGCGCAGCCGGGGTCGACCAGCGAATGTGTAATCGTCCATCATCTCCTTCAGCATCGGATAGCTGTTTACCGCAATGAACAGACGCGAGCCAAGGTAGAACGAGACTAAGTCGCCGTATTTCTTCGAAACATTGTGGAATGTCAGGTGTACATTTTCGGTATTAGACCAAGGCAGGTAGCCAAGAATGGGAACACCAGGTGGACCGGGAGGAAGATCACGTCCTTGTCGCCATCTGTACAGAAGGTAGGCTCCGAAAGCTGCAGCAGCAGCAGGCACGGCTGCCGTTGCTAAGGTCTTGTAATTGTCGTCGGACGAAAATGCTGAGTCCGCCAGACTCACCAGTGATGTTGGCAGCCATTGGCGAATCATTTTCTTGTCTTGGGTGCAACTGTGACTCTCAAGAGATTCTTTAATTTTGTGCGCTCTCAAACTCGCGTGCGTGAAGTGGCTGCTCTTATATTAAGCAACACTTTAAGGTTAGGCTAGGCGTATAATATGCAATGTACGATCGGTACAGCGGTCTTGTTGTCAAACCCATTTTTGTGCACAGAAACTGCAGTGCTATTGAAGTTCAACTGTACAGAGTTTTTCTGACCGCAATCTTTTTTTATTCTTCTCTAGGTGAACACTGCATTGTAAATGTATGCCCACTTCGTGCATACTTGCCCTAAAGCAGGGGGGTCGAAAAACTTATTAGCTAGTGGGCCAAAGAGAGAACCTAAAAGACGACAGCGGGCCGAATTGACAATAGAAATGTGAGGCAGGGGAGAGATAAGACAGGAAGAGATGAGACAGAGGAAAGATGAGACACAGGAAATATGAGACACGGGAGAGATGAAACAGGATACTGTGGTGTCGGAAGGAGCAACGGGCCGGATTTAGGAGCTTCGAGGGCCGCATCGGGCTCGCGGGCCGGAGTTTGCCGACCTCTGCCCAAAAGCTTTACTTGCATGCAAACCTAGCTAGCTGCCAGTTTTCTAATTGCACATAAATTAAATATGAAAAAGCACATTTTAAGCTTTTTTCTGAAAAGCTGCTGCTTTTATATAAATGCACAGTGGGATTTTTCCGGGACTTTCGCTCACTTTTATTTATTTTTATGTGGTTATCTGAAAGGTCCAATGTGTAGCCAGAATTTCGACTGGGAGGAAAGAACGCCCGTCTTCTAATGACCGACTGTGGGTCCCAAGCCCTCTGTCTAACTTCATGGAATGGAGGACCAACTCATCGACAGTTTTTTAAATAAGCTTAGCTGAGAAAATGATTGCCAGAGATTAGGTACTCATTTTCGTTAAATTTAAAGCACGAATAGTGGCTAATTGAGAATCTAGAAAAATCACCCTATATCGATCGCTATGTAATAAAATGAATGTCCTAGCTGGAGCGTGGGGAATTTAAAGCTAGCGACTATTCACTATTCACCGGGGTCGGTGTCCTACCAATCGTTTCAATAGCAGCAGGGAAATCTGGAATTAAAAAGCGTTAGAGACTGGTAGCGAGCGAAGCGGAATAGATAAGCGATGAGACACGAGTGTTCCTCCGGCCCGGCGAAACTCCCAATGAAAAAGAATGACACAGTATGAACGCGAAGACTCGAATAATTTGATTAGGAGTGAGTTAATCGGCTGTGACTAAGATTCCAGATACGAATAGGAATTACTTTGAATATAGTTTACTTGACTTAAAAGTTATACTGACAGAATAGATGTTCACACGGAAATAAATTATAGCGCGCTCACAGTGAGAAGCAAGTCTGGTCTAACAATTTGGATATAACAATTTTTACTTAACTGGCCTACATCCGCGCGCCCTACTCTTCCCGAGAGGCTCCGGTTGTCTCTGCTTTCAGCGCTGCCCCGACAGATCCTATCGGTTGGCACTCCTTCTGCCTGACGGCGGAGTCTCCGAAGAGAGCACGTACTGACTTCGACAACAAGCGCCCATCTAGACCACCCTTGTCAGCGGCGCACTCTCAAGACGCGTAGCGCCGAAAGCTACCTAACTGAACAAGCGGAGTGTGGTCGGGCGGGGAGGGACAAAACAAGTGGACTAGTTGCACGTGCTTCTCACAGTGTGAGGCGAATTGCAGAGATCGATAATTTGCACGTGCTTCTCACAGTGTGAGGCGAATTGCGAAGAAAAGATAATTTGGACTACAAAAACACGCTTCGTTATATAGAGTCATTTTAACCCCAAATTAGGTCGATCGGCGAGGTGGATGCCTGGCTGTAGCTTGAGCCAAGGCGACAAATCACAGTAGACTTGCGACCGCCGTTCTGAGCCCCGGGGTCGCTTCTTGCCGAGGGTAGACAGGTAGTGAGGCCGGGTCGCTCGCTGATTGGCCGGGACCGTAGCCCAGGGGTAGCGCTCGCGGGGTGGTGGGCGTCCGTTCCCCCAGCTGGTCCGGCCCGGCTTGGCGTGGGTGAACTCTTAGCAAAAACACGTCTAAAAATAAGTACTGAATAATAGAAGGGCAAACAAGCTGACACTACAGCTATACGTGAACTGTACGTAGCTGTAAAGGCGAAAAATCCAACTCCACATCCACTTACAGTTACCGGAGTTATTTTCACGACTGCACAAAAATGAAAAAGGGATTATATTAGAAATATATAACCGCCGGATTCCCATGATAACACTTCTAATAGTAATAACACGTTTTCGGATTTCATAAAAAACTGCAATTTAATTTTTTTATAAGAATAACAAACGCTTCTGCTTTCTTTTTATCTAATCATTAAGAATCTTATACTGTGCTCGCAATATAAAACACTTTATAACAGAACATGTAGAGAATATTATAGCTAAATTTATCTACGAAAATTATTTTAGCTTCACCTTACAAAATTGATTCGATAAAGTTATAGATAAGAAATTATGCGGAGAGGTATGCACAATATTTTATTCTTATTGTATATATTTACATCTTTTCGTAAGGTGATAGAATAAAATATCAATATCATTATACACAATAATATGAACTAAATTAGCTTTTTGTTTTGTGTTCTACTACTATATTGTCTGTTGTGACATGGCATGGCTGACGCAGTTTATTTTCATTTTTTTGTAATGTTTACTTAAGCCATTTCTACTCTAGGCCTATTAATTGTTTTTATTTGTCTCATCTACCTCATGACTAAGAAGCTAGTTTCTTATTTTTTATTTTTTTAGTCGCGTTTAAAATGATTTAACAATTCTAGAATTATAAAGTCTCAAAGTAGAAATTTTTTTTGTAATTTTTACTAGAAATTTTGACTCGTTGGTATAATAGTTAATACCAACAAAACAATAATTACTATTACCAATTGATATAAAAAAATATATTGTAAGTTTTTTTAGTTTTTTGAAATCTTTTTAGATAAAATACTTTATATAGCCATTTTGTTAAGTTAGGCCTAATGTAATAAAGTATTTCAGAAAAATAGCTTCTGGTCCCTCATTTACATTTTGGAAACAGTTTTGGTGTACAAAATACTAGTAGGGGCTGTTGTGATATAGCCAAAAAGGTTACAAACAAAAGCTAAATATTAAAACAGTGCAAGAGTTAACTCAGTCATTAGTTCCCTATTTTGGTTTTTTATTTTAGCCAATATTTTATTAAGTTACTTTATGTTAGACAAACATTTTTTAGCAGATTTGTAAATGCTATTCACAAATGTTTTTATGAATTTACTTTAACAATGTCATATAATAGAGATGATTCTATTAGCTAGTAATAGTAATACTAGTAAGTACTTATACAGTAAGGGTTAAAATTAATGAGATTATATTTACACATTAGATAGGCCTAAGCTTGTAATAATTGTGTCAAATTGCTTTTAAAAGATAGTAAACAGTAGCTAGAAATTGTTTTTATTTACTTAACAGTAGAACAACCAAGGGGGAGAATTCCTGTCAGAAAATATTTTCTGCACTCCAATGGAGCACATAAAACTAAAAAAACATGAACTTGAACTTTTTATTGCGCATCTTCTGAAACCTGAATCAAGTTGCCAGCTCTTCAGACCATCAAGATTTTCAATCTTTTTGGCCAAAGGTCAGATTTTTCTTATTAGTGCTAGTTTATTTCACAGCACTTCAGTGCAGCCTTGCCAGGTATTTAAAATTTATCAGCATGTCACCTGAATGTGCCTGCATTATCTCCATCTTTGGTGGTCACCTTCCTTTATCTAGATTGACTGCTAGGCCTTCAAGGGCTATAACATGTGGAGATAGGCCACTATGGACACCCGGAGGCAAATTTATCTTATTTCACTGATGAAGCCTAAATACTAGGCGTTGCTCAACCACAGTACACCATCGTCTAGTCTGTCAACCAATCAGTCACTACCCAACACTGTTAGCATTCAGTCACTGCCAATTTTTTTCATAATTTCATAATTTTATAATATACCATCAATAGTACTTGGTAGTACTTTGTGTATTTCTTTTTACTTTTTTTACTTAAATTTTTATATTATGATGCAAAATATGTTTATTTTTGTATAATATTATTTCCAATTTTCTAAAACATTGCAGCTAGCTAGTTCAGTCATGCCATCTTGAGTTGCTTTTTTTCACAAAATAAAAAGTATAATTAAGCAATTACAATCAAACTTATGCTATCAAGAAGCAGTAAGAAAGATCTTGGCTGTGGCCTTGGTGGTATGAGTGTTGGCATTGATGGAAAATATATTAGAAAAGAATTGCCAACAGCATTTCAAGAGCACCATCCAGTTTCTGGTATAATGCAGAGACCATTGCCTCCTTTGCCCGTTGCTGCAATGGAGGAAAATCTACCAGATTTGCCACTTGGTTGGTCAATGGATTGGACGGTGCGAGGTAGGAAGTACTATATTGATCATACCAATCGGACTACATCATGGAGTCATCCATTTGCTAAAGAATCTTTGCCTATCGGTTGGGATAGGATTGAAAGTCTAGAGAAAGGAATTTACTATGTGAAGTGAGTTGGCATATTTCTGCATTCTAGTTTTTTCGTGTTTTTTTCTGAATTAAAAAAAACTAAAAAGTATCGATTCTCCATAATTTTTTCATAAAATAACAGCCGAGTTGCTAAGACAGTCCAATATCATCATCCTGGCCTACCTTTCAATGGTGTCACAATGCATTGTCATCAACAGCAACAGTCTAGGCGGCCGCCATTGTCTCTTCCTCCTTCTTCTCCTGTTGTTGCTGCTGCTGCTACTGCTGCTGCAAATTCTTCAATGCCAGTTGTCACAACGCATAATGATTCCAGCAGTCATAGTGCTAGTAATGGCAGTGCTGCCAGTAAGAAAACGGCTACGTTCAATTATTGAACTATGATTGCTTATCTAAAGATCAAAATCTGTGTGCATGTATAGTAGACCACTTAGAAGTGTAGTAGTATGATGTTTACATTTCAGGTGCTAATTTCAAAAGATACATAACCCATTTTTATCTCACCTATTCAGTTGATCATTAACCCATGTTTCTGTTAGTCATCCGGTAGGTCATTAAACCATGTTTATCTGGGTCATTCGGTAGGTCATTAAATCATAATTATCTGGGTCATTCGGTAGGTCATTAAATCATAATTATCTAGGTCATTCGGTAGATCATTAATCCACGTTTATCTGGGTCATTCGGAAAGTCATTGACCCATGTTTTTCGGTCATTCGGTAGGTCATTAACCATTAACCCATGATTCTCAGGGTCATTCGGTAGGTCATTAACCCATGATTCTCAGGGTCATTCGGTAGGTCATTAAACCACGCTTATCTGGGTCATTCGGAAGGTCATTAACCCATGATTCTCAGGGTCATTCGGTAGGTCATTAAACCATGATTCTCAGGGTCATTCGGTAGGTCATTAACCCATGATTCTAAGGGTCATTCGGTAGGTCATTAACCCATGATTCTCAGGGTCATTCGGTAGATCATTAAACCACGCTTATCTGGGTCATTCGGAAGGTCATTGACCCATGTTTCTCTGGTAATGTACATGTATATTTCCAAACCAAATGTTTCAGACCTGGAGTCATTTCTCTCAGTCTACTGCAAAGCTCCAATGGCATACGACAATCAAATCAACTGGACTGATTTCTCACTAGACGAGTTGGAACGGGCTTCTGATCAATTGGGCCGATTAGCTAAACAGGAAGCTGAAACTATTGTCGCCGCTTACGAAAGGTATCGCGTAGCTTTAGTTGCTAGGCTAAGATTGGTTGCCATGGAGGGACGCGGTGAGGTGCATCGTTATTCCTCAGTTCTGTGAAATCTAACATTGTTTTGATTTTAACCCGCGAATTATTTTTTTAATGACGCGAACAAACTACTGACTTTTATATCTAGTCCGTTGCCTTATTTAAGTAGTCTGTCGTTTATTTGCTTTTAGAGCCATTGAAATTGAGATAAGAGACGATAGAGAAATAGATAAGAGCTGATAGAGAAGTAGATTAGAGAGGATGGAGGAGTAGATAACAGCTGATATAGGAGATAATAGCAGATAGAGAAGTAGACAATAGCTGATATAGAAGAAGATAATAGCCGATAGAGAAGTAGATAAGAGCTGCTAGAGAAGTAGATTAGAGAGGATGGAGGAGTAGATAACAGCCGATTTAGGAGATAAAAGCCGATATAGAAGAAGATAATAGCCGATAGAGAAGTAGATAACAGCCGATAGTGAAGTAGATAAGAGAGCATAGAGCAGTAGATAAGAGAGGATAGAGGAGTAGATAGGAGAGGATAGAGGAGTAGATACGAGAGGATAGAGAAGTAGATAAGAGAGGATAGAGGAGTAGATAAGAGAGGATAGAGGAGTAGATAAGAGAGGATAGAGGAGTAGATAAGAGAGGATAGAGAAGTAGATAAGAGAGGATAGAGGAGTAGATAAGAGAGGGTAGAGCAGTAGATAAGAGAGGATAGAGGAGTAGATACGAGAGGATAGAGAAGTAGATAAGAGAGGATAGAGGAGTAGATAAGAGAGGATAGAGAAGTAGATAAGAGAGGATAGAGGAGTAGATAAGAGAGGGTAGAGAAGTAGATAAGAGAGGATAGAGGGGTAGATAAGAGAGGATAGAGGAGTAGATAAGAGAGGATAGAGGAGTAGATAAGAGAGGGTAGAGAAGTAGATAAGAGAGGATAGAGGAGTATATAAGAGAGGGTAGAGAAGTAGATAAGAGAGGATAGAGGGGTAGATAAGAGAGGATAGAGGAGTAGATAAGAGAGGATAGAGGAGTAGATAAGAGAGGATAGAGGAGTAGATAAGAGAGGATAGAGGAGTAGATAAGAGAGGATAGAGCAGTAGATAAGAGAGGGTAGAGAAGTAGATAAGAGAGGATAGAGGGGTAGATAAGAGAGGATAGAGGAGTAGATAAGAGAGGATAGAGAATTAAGCAGATGTGTAATGAATTGTGTAGCGAAAACACAACTTTTCTTTCATAAAGCTTGCGAATTCTTTCTTATTTAAAAACGTCTTTTATCTTATTCTTTTATTTTTACTTAAACGGTTTCTGTAGTGTGTCAATTTTTGCTGTTGAACAAAAATTTTATATATTTTCAAAACATTTTCTGAGCATAACCTAGTCATTGACCGGTATAAAATATTTTATAGCATTGATTCATGTAATTTTTGTGCAATACTTGAAAACTTCAAATATACAAAGTCTATCTAATTATACTAGTTGTCAACTTTATTGATTAAAATAAATATTCTACAAAGTGTTGTTTTAATTTTTGGCAGCTTTTAGCAATATGTCCTTTTGACTTTGACGACCCACGACGAACTGGGAAATGAGGTAGCGACGATCCACAGACGAACTGGGAGAATGAGGCAGTGACGACCCACAGACGAACTGGGAAATGAGGTAGCGATGACCCACAGACGAACTGGGAAATGAGGTAGCGATGACCCACAGACGAACTGGGAAATGAGGTAGCGATGACCCACAGACGAACTGGGAAATGAGGTAGCGACGACCGACAGACGAACTGAGAAAATGAGGCAGTGACGACCCACAGACGAACTGGGAAATGAGGTAGCGATGACCTACAGACGAACTGAGAAAATGAGGCAGTGACGACCCACAGACGAACTGGGAAATGAGGTAGCGACGACCCACAGACGAACTGGGAAATGAGGTAGCGATGACCCACAGACGAACTGGGAAATGAGGTAGCGATGACCCACAGACGAACTGGGAAATGAGATAGCGACGACCCAAAGACGAACTGGGAAATGAGGTAGCGATGACCTACAGACAAACTGAATTAGTGAAGAAGCCATGTTCTCCAATTTAAGATTCAGTCTGACAATTTCTCAATTGTTCGTCAATTTCAGAATTCGATTCGATTTGAAAAACTAGGACCCACTTAAGGCTGGTTCTGCCTAGCCGCATAATTTGTATTAAGATTACCTGGAAAGCTAAAAAATGGATTCTCAAGATGAAGATCTGTTGCGGCAGCTGACCAATCTGCTTTCCTTTCTTGGAAACGAGATGGGAATTAAACTCGCCGATGCCAATGTCAGTAACTCACGCTTTGATCAATATTATTGCTTCGATTATATTTCGAAAGTTTATAATACATATTTTTTATTCCTAGAACAAGACAATTAATTTTCTAGTTCTTTAGATCGCCAGGCATTAAATAGGTAACAGCATTAGCTAGTGCAGAGATTTGGGTTAAGTTTGGCGTCCTAATTTTCCTGATTTCAGGAGGGGTTCAGACAATGGCACATCATTTGGTGACACTAGACCCGCAGCCAGCGAGGAGGCAATTCTGCCCATTTCGCTGACTCCTGAGCACACACGCACACAGATACCGTACGCAGGCACACGCTCACACAGGTGTGTACATCTGCCCTGACTTTCTCATCGTCAGGCAGTGTACACTCTCACTGTGTCTAGGAGGTTGGCCCAAGACAAGCCACCAAACCTTCTCTGCGCGGCTGCGCCCCAAACGAATGTGGCCTCCTCGCCTCATGGACCTCAGAATCGAACTCAGGGACCTTGTTGCGAGAGGCAAACGCGTCAGACCGCCACAGACCTTCAAATGCCGCAACTTGCTATCTATCTAAACTAGTCGCGAAAAACAATTCTCACAGGTCCTACTATCAACAAAGCGTGCTCAACTAAATCTAATTCGATCTACTAGCAGTCAGCAGCAGCAGCAGCCCGGGTCGTCTCCTCCACTTTTACTGGATTGGTCTCGGCTTCAATATCCCGAGTCATTTCTGACTGCGCTAGCTTCTTGGGATATTGGTAACCATGGCAACACTAAACATCAAACCGTTTGGTTGGCTAGCCTCATTCGACTTCTGGCTCACCAGTGCAGTGAAGATGATGGCCTAGTTGCAGAGTGTCTCGGTCACCTAGCAGATGTTGTAGCAAAATGTGTTGAAAGGGTTCAACAATGCAAATCGACTAAGAACGATGATTATTATTATCGAATTAACAACCTACCGGCGTTAATTATTTGGCTAGAATCGTTAAATCTAGTCGCGGATGACAGTCAAGATTATGAGCGAAAATATTTGACAACATCAGCTATAGAAGCAGTTTCAAATCTAATATCTAATATTCGATCCGATTTGCCACGTTCATCGCGTTTGCTATTATACCTGGCCTTCTACTGGACTAGGTTTGGCTGTCTGACAAATAACTGGTCCGCTGAACCTGTTGTGCAATCACTAACTAGCTGCTGCTTACCGACTATTAGTCTGGAGAAAGATCTCGGCGATGTCTCCTGGCCTGGAACAAATCGACTCACAGAGCAACAGAAGCGACTACTGGCCTGTGCTGGACTCTGCGATAGTAGAGATCGGGTTGCTGAACTGGCTGAGCTGTGCTTTGTTGGAAACTGTCAACTCGATCAGCTGGTTGGGGTGAGTAAATCACCTGTTCCTCTCTCACCTGCTACTGTCTCACCTGTTCCTCTCTCTCACCTGTTCCTCTCACTCACCTGTTCCTCTCACTCACCTGTTCCTCTATCTCACCTGTTCCTCTCTCACCTGCTACTGTCTCACCTGTTCCTCTCTCTCACCTGTTCCTCTCACTCACCTGTTCCTCTCACTCACCTGTTCCTCTATCTCACCTGTTCCTCTCTCACCTGCTACTGTCTCACCTGTTCCTCTCTCTCACCTGTTCCTCTCACTCACCTGTTCCTCTCACTCACCTGTTCCTCTATCTCACCTGTTCCTCTATCTCACCTGTTCCTCTCCCTCACCTGTTCCTCTCTCTCACCTGTTCCTCTCTCTCACCTGTTCCTCTCTCTCACCTGTTCCTCTCTCTCACATGTTCTTCTCTCTCACCTGTTCCTCTCACTCACCTGTTCCTCTGTCTCACCTGTTCCTCTCTCTCACCTGTTCCTCTCTCTCACCTGTTCCTCTGTCTCACCTGTTCCTCTGTCTCACCTGTTTCTCTCTCTCACCTGTTCCTCTCACTCACCTGTTCTTCTCTCTGACCTGTTCCTCTCTCTCACCTGTTCCTCTGTCTCACCTGTTCCTCTCTCTCACCTGTTCCTCTGTCTCACCTGTTCCTCTGTCTCACCTGTTCCTCTCTCTCACCTGTTCCTCTCACTCACCTGTTCTTCTCTCTGACCTGTTCCTCTCTCTCACCTGTTCCTCTCACTTACCTGTTCTTCTCTCTGACCTGTTCCTCTCTCTCACCTGTTCTTCTCTCTGACCTGTTCCTCTCGCTCACCTCTTCCTCTCTCTCTGTCACCTATTCCTTTCTCTCTCACCTGTTCCTCTCTCCTACCTGTTGCTCTATCTACTTCACTGGTTTTGTTCTGTTTCTGCCTATTTCTCTACTGAAAGAAAAGAAGAAAAGTTGTTCATCAATTCAGGAAACTGCAATCGTCCTGCTAAAAGACGGCGCCCCGGATGCCTTACTAAGTCGCCTATTCTCTAAATCGGATGTCGAAGGCAAACATGGTCGACGCGGCGATGCGGGCTACTTCGCCGAAACTGCTAGTCGGGCGATAGCTAGCCAATGGCGTAAGCTTGGTGATTTCTCAAGCGTTGAACGAGCAGTTCAATGGGCCGTTGGAGATGAAAGTGATTCGCGAAATTTGCAAAATGATCTGCTCATCAGGGCTAGAGACTATTGCGCCGCTTTGAGAGGCATATTTCGCGACTGTGGGTTAGTTTGTGTTTTTTTATAGTTTGAAATAACATCATTTTATTGCCTATTTTTAATAGATCTTTGAGTTCATCTCACTGACATTCAATTAGTCCTTCAGTCCATCTCCTTGAGTCCAACTCGCTAGTCCTTGAGTCCATCTCGCTAGTCCTTGAGTCCATCTCGCTAGTCCTTGAGTCCATCTCGCTAGTCCTTGAGTCCATCTCGCTAGTCCTTGAGTCCATCTCGCTAGTCCTTGAGTCCATCTCGCTAGTCCTTGAGTCCATCCCGCTAGTCCTTGAGTCCATCTCGCTAGTCCTTGAGTCCATCCCGCTAGTCCTTGAGTCCATCTCGCTAGTCCTTGAGTCCATCTCGCTAGTCCTTGAGTCCATCTCGCTAGTCCTTGAGTCCATCTCGCACAGCACATTGAGTCCATCTCGCTAGTCCTTGAGTCCATCTCGCTAGTCCTTGAGTCCATCTCACTAGTTCTTGAGTCCATCTCCTTGAGTCCATCTCCTTGAGTCCATCTCCTTGAGTCCATCTCCTTGAGTCCATCTCCTTGAGTCTCTCCTTGAGTCCATCTCCTCGAGTCCATCTCCTCGATTCAATCTTCTTGAGTCCATCTAATTGAGTCTATCTCCTTGAGTCCATCTCCTCGAGTCCATCTCCTTGAGTCCATCTCCTTGAGTCCATCTCCTCGAGTCCATCTCCTTGATTCAATCTTCTTGAGTCCATCTAATTGAGTCTATCTCCTTGAGTCCATCTCCTCGAGTCCATCTCCTCGAGTCCATCTCATTGAGTCCATCTCCTTGAATTCATCCCACTAACTTCATTTGACAGTATCTCGCTGACTCGGGAACAAGAATACAGCCTGGTAATAGATGCTGGTCGCACAAGCATCCTCGGCCAACTAGCGTCAGTTGAGTCACCCGCCCTACTACCCGACTGTCGTCAAGCCGTTGAAGCTCTCACTAGAGCCGTCTCGGCTGCAGCCAACGCCGCCGCCTTAGAATCGCCGGCGTCCGTAGTGAATGCGGAATTATCCCTATTCCGTGCTGCCCAGTCTGTTGCTTGCTCAGTTCGAGCACTGACTGTCGATGCCGCTGTTTCATCGACATCTGGCGCTACGGAAGCTGCTTATAACAATGACGATAAGTTAGATTCTATGAACGCTATAGCTGCTTTGATCTCATTGGCTGGCCAATTGGCTAATCACGTGACCGATTTAAGACTGCGCGGTCAATTATTAAAACGATTATTAGAATTGTTGTTTTTAACAAGGCGCCAATTGAGATCGTTCAATCGCCTAGCTAGAGATCCTTTGATTGGCTCGTTGGCCGCTTTGAAGCCGACTAGTCGCGACGTTGACTCTGCTGGATTGAACGGCGGTGCCAACGGTAACGATGTTGTCGCTTCGGACGCATTTGTTCGCCTGCACCTAACCGAAATGCGGCAATTAATTACAAATTATCGTCAACAAGCTTTCGCTACTATTAGTAGTGTAGTCACTGTCAGCGATGAATTAGTTGAAGCGAAAAATTTGGCCACTTGGCTAGAGTCCAGACTGGCCGATTTGCAATGGCGACAAGAGTTAATAGCCTCGCTGCCGCCTCCGCCGCTGTGGTTAGTAGGCGGCATTGCTGATGAAGGAGTTCGGTGAGTTCTGATTGACTTTTTTAAATCGGGGAATGTCTATGGCCCAAACGAATCACCATTATATAATTCGTAGTGATCTATCCATAATGAAATTAAACAAGTTTCTAAATGACCTTGACCTTGAGTAAATTCCAAACAACCGTTACTCGTAACAAATTCCAAATGACCTTGAATAAAAATCTAAACGACCTTGAATAAATTCCACATGACCTTGAATAAAATTCCAAATGACCTTGAATAAAATTCCAAATGACCTACAAAATTTGCAAATGACCTTGAATAAATTCCAAATGACCTTGAATAAATTCCAAATGACCTTGAATAAAAATCTAAACGACCTTGAATAAATTCCAAATTACCTTGAATAAATTCCAAGTGACCTTGAATGAAATTGCAAATGACCTTGAATAAATTGCAAATGACCTTGAATAAAATTGCAAATGACCTTGAATAAATTGCAAATGACCTTGAATAAAATTCCAAAACCTTGAAAAAATCCAAATGACCTTGAATAAAAATCTAAAATGGCTTTAAAATGAATCTGAAATTGTTTTCAATGGGCAAAATGGCCTCGCCCTTTACTATACTGTCCTATCCAATCGTTTATCGGAAACATTATTCTTTTAAATAAATCCAATCTTTTTATAAGGAAATCCTATTCTTTATTAACTAAATCCCACCCTGTTATAAAGAAATGCCATTCTATAAAAAAAATCCCATACTGTTCTGAAGAAATCCCATCCTCTTCTGAAGCAATCCCATACTGTTCTAAAGAAATCCTATACTATTATGGAGAAATCCCATACTGTTCTGAAGCAATCCCATACTATTCTAAAGAAATCCTATACTATTATGGAGAAATCCCATACTGTTCTCAAGAAATCCCATACTATTCTAAACAAATCCCATACTATTCTATAGAAATCCCATACTTTTCTAAAGAAATCCCATACTGTTCTGAAGATATCCCATATTTTTCTTAAGAAATCCCATACTGTTCTAAAGAAATCCCATACTTTTCTGTAGAAATCCCAAACTGTTCTGAAGAAATCCCATAATTTTCTGTAGAAATCCCATACTGTTCTGAAGAAATGCCATCCTTTTATTTTCCTACAGCGAAACTAAGAAATCCCTATTTTCTCAATTAAACAGTCATCGCAGGCACAGGAAGTCTTCATCAATCTTGGCCGTCACTACAAACAGCTCCTCGATTCCTCAATCCGGCAGCGAAGATTCATCGTCGAAACAGCAGACGCAGCAGCAGCCGCAGCCTCCGCAGTCGAAACAGAGTCCCCTAGTGCACTATCTGCAATGCTCCGGCTCAACTATACTAGCCCTGTGTCTAAGCCGGGGTGACTTTCAACGTGCCTCTCAAACCGTGAAAATCTACAATCTTCAAGGCCTGAGGCTGTGCTCAGAGTTGCAATGGCAATCGGTGTTTAGCGCGAAACTGAAGCAACTGAGAACAATGAGCATCGGAGCAGTTGCCGCCGCTAATCTATCTAATCTATTCTCCAATTCGGCTAGTAATTCCAGCGTGAATTCCGGTTCGGTTTCGGGATTCGGCCAGGCGTCGTTAAGCGCAATTCGAGCTACGGCTAGTCCCCTGGTTCGCCAGGGACCGGTGAAATTGGCCGAAGAATTGTTGTCACAATTGCCAGATAGATTGGCTGGTAGTTTGGTTGCCATGACAACGAGTAGGCATCAGCAGCAGCATCATTATCATCATGCTCATCATCATCAGTCAAGCGGAGCTGTAATCGATATTAGCGTTCTGAAGCGTGTCTTCGGCGGTCCGACAGGGTCGGCTTTCACCAGCGATTTTGCCCACCTCCTGGATTTGGCTTGCGTTGGAGCTGTCAGCCTGCCTGCTCTGCGAGACCTCCTGCTGCTGGCCAAGGATCGAATGCCGCAGGTTGGCGCTCTGGGATGCGGGTTGTGTGATTATTAGTGTGGGGTGTGGGATCTCGGTGTGGGGTTTGATATCTAGGTGTGGGATTATATTAGTGTGGGGTTTGATATCTAGGTGTGGGATTATATTAGTGTCGGATGTGAGATCTCGGTGTGGGATTATATTAGTGTGGGGTGTGATATCTAGGTGTGGGATTATATTAGTGTCGGATGTGAGATCTCGGTGTGGGATTATATTAGAGTGGGTGTGGGACTATATTAGGTGGGGTGTGGGATCTAGGTGTGGGATTATTAGTGTTGGTTGTGCGATCTCGGTGTGGGATTACCAGTGTGGGGTGTGGAATCTGGGTGTGGGATTATTTGTGTAAGGTGTGGGATTATTAGTTTGGGGTGTGGGATTATTAGTTTGGGGTGTGGGAGTCAGTGGGTGATGTTTTGTGTTGTGGGAGTGGGATCTTAGCTTGGGATTGTTAGTGTGGTTAAGTGGTGTGGGATTTTATAGTGTTTATGCGGGATCTCTCAGTCGTGTTATAATCGTGTGTTATCATTGTGATAAATCAACTTTATCTTGTTTAAATTTCCATTTATTTTCAGAACCCGAAGAAGGATTCAGAAGGATCGTTGACTGTCTCCAGTTCATCCGCCTCAGATTCAATTTCCAACACTGCAGCCGCAGCGGCAGCATCTGGTCCGCTGCCTCCCGCGGCCCTCCTAGTCGACTTGGATAGTCTAGTTGAATTCTTCTGGCACCGCGTCAGCCAGTCGCATCCGGCTCACCAGCTGTGGTGGTCCTGGCTTCTATCGCCGGATAGCGCAGCCGCTCGATCCGGTGTTCCGTTTTACACCCAACTGGCCTGCCAATTTCTGCTGCCGCCTTGCAAACCACAGCGGCTTGAAGAGGCCATGCTTGAGATCGGCTCGAGCGGTGCGAAATTTCGCGTCGCCATGACAACGGCCGCTAATGCGGAAACTAATAAGACGTCTGGTGCCACATCGGGTAAAATAGTTCGTCTAATTTAATCTGATTTCTGACTCATTTGTCTCATATGTGTCTCATTTATCCCATATGTGTCTCATTTATCCCATATGTGTCTCATTTATCCCATATCTGTCTCATTTATCCCCATATGTGTCTCATTTATCCCATATCTGTCTCATTTATCTCTTATCTGTCTTATATATCCCATTTCTGTCTCATTTATCCCACATCTGTCTCATTTATCTCATATCTGTTTCATTTATCTCATATCTGCTTTACATTTATCCCCTACCTGCACTCTAACCTCATCTCTCTCACCTGTATCTAATCTATGTCTCACCGGTATCTAATCTCTGTCTCACCTGTATCTAATCTGTGTCTCACGGGTATCTAATCTGTGTCTCACCTGTATCTAGTCTCTGTCTCACCTGTATCTAATCTCTGTCTCACCTGTATCTAATCTGTGTCTCACCTGTATCTAATCTGTGTCTCACCTGTATCTAATCTGTGTCTCACCTGTATCTAATCTGTGTCTCACCTGTATCTAATCTCTGTCTCACCTGTATCTAGTCTCTGTCTCACCTGTATCTAATTTCTGTCTCACCTGTATCTAGTCTCTGTCTCACCTGTATCTAATCTCTGTCTCACCTGTATCTAATTTCTGTCTCACCTGTATCTAATCTCTGTCTCACCTGTATCTAGTCTCTGTCTCACCTCTATCTAGTCTCTGTCTCACCTGTATCTCTGTCTAATATCTAATTTCCGCATCGCAGCATCGGCCGCTATACCACTGGGTCTTGGGCGTCGAAGTGCGTCCGCCGTAGCGTTCTCTCCAACGCCGTCTTCTTATTCAACTTCGTCTAATGATTCAGCAGCCGCTGCTGCCGCCGCTGCCGCAGCAGCTAGTCCAGCGCAGCTGTTTCAAGCGCTGGTTCGCGTCGCCGCTAAACACTCTACAACAGTTAGCAATGTCTTCCAGCTAAGCGGATTGTAAGAATGTGCTTTTATTACATTTTTTATAACAAAAAAAATGTTTTACTTTCTACTTGAAGTAGGAAAAAATAGAAAAGATAAAAAATTATACACCAGATTATCTAATAAGTTAGTTATTATCCCAAGATTCCCAAAATAAAATATGAATCCTCAAGTTCTTCTTTACAGGATAATAATCCCCTGTATCGGATCATTAATTATCTTCAAAATGGGACATTTATCCTCAAATATTTTAGCATAGGAGAGAAATCCTTCTAGATCTTCGAAATGGGATTATATATAACTCTAAAACCTCTTAGTTGTGGGAAGGGGCGAGGGGGGTCAGCGGCTAACGTCGCTGCCTCGCACTCCAAAGGACGCTAGTTCGATTCACCCTTCAGGTCACGATTAATTTCGGTACTTGTTGGGGGGTTGGACAGTAGCGACCGGCGGAGGTGCACCATATTTCGTGCAATCAAAGCTTGAAAAATAGCTTCGCTCCTACCTTTCTGTGTGCCTGTTCTGCGTTGTATGAGTTTTGTGCGTTGGCGCTGGGGCGTTAGACCTTGCGGGGGTGGCTGGGGGGCGGGTGTACACCGCCGCGCGCTCATCTGGATTTCCGTCAGCGCGATTGGATAAAGTGTACACTCGTCACCCGCCCCCCCCTGAGGACTGATTTCTTATCAGCCTTCCGCCCCGGCTTGGTCTGCTCTGTGCGTGTGCGGGCCTGGGGTGAGAGGCACTCCGGCTGCCGCCCCCTTCCCCGCTTGGCTTGCTGCTGTGTGTGTGAGGTGCCTGCTCAGGGGAGGCGGCGCGATGGGCGGCTCTCGCCTAGTTCGCCGGCCTGGGGGCATGCCGTTCCTGTGTTTGTGCGTCAAGTGCCCCAGGCCCCCCTGCAAAGTAAGTAAGTAACTTAGTTGTGGGATTTTAGAAGGGGTTGTAGCCTAGTGGTTAGGGCGTCGGACTCATGTCTTGAAGGTCGGGGGTTCGATTCCCGACTCCATTGGGACAATTTGTGTCCTTTTAGAAAGACACTTAACTCTGCATTGCTTCAGTTCACCCAGCTAATTAATATTGATTAGTCCTACAGATTTTACACAGATCTTTGAAACTTGAGTCGAATCTTTCTCAAAAGTCAAAGGTTTCTTACTTTGAATTTTTTTTACCCAGCTCAAAGTGCAACCTGGAATTCTACAATTTTCTCGAAGCCCTGTTGGATCACGTCACTGCTTTGGGCGAGTTTTTGGCTAAAATCTACGCCAACAGGTTGGACCAGAGATATCTGGTGACCAGCCCCGGCGTGCACCCGTTCGACATTCTGTCCGAGTCGCCGTCGACGGCGCTGGGGAAACTCATTTTCGAATTGCATGTGGCTCCTAATAAGTGAGTATTCTTTCTAAATATTGTTTTAAGATTTCTGATCCTGCAGTCAAGGGTTCGACTCCTGTCTATCTATCTATTTGCAGGGGGCCCGGGGCACTTGTCGCACAAGCGACGGAGCGGCACGCTCCCAGACCGGCGAACTAGGCGCTTAGCGCCCATCGCGCCGCCTCCCCTGAGCAGGCACCACATACAGCAGCACAGACCAGCCGGGGAGGGCAGGAGGCACCCAGAATAGGCAGCAGTGTCCCCCACCCCCGCCCCGCACGCACATAGCCCCAAGCCCCACAGCCCCAAGCCGGGGCGGAAGGCTGATAAGAAATCAGTCCTCAGGGGGGCCGGGTGATGAGTGTACACTTATCCAATCGCGCTGACGGAAGTCCAGAAAGCGTGCGGCGGTGTACACCCGCCCTCCAGCCACCCCCCGCAAGGTCTCACGCCCCAGCGCCAACGCACACAACGCAGAACAGGCACACAGAAAGGTAGGAGCGAAGCTATTATTTCAAGCTTTGATTGCACGAAATATGGTGCACCTCCGCCGGTCGCTACTGTCCAAACCTCTCAACAAGTCCCGAAATAATTCGTGACTTGAAGGGTGAATCGAACTAGCGTCCTTTGGAGTGCGAGGCAGCGACGTTAGCCGCTGACCCACTCGCCCGCCAGTTCGACTCCTGACTCCACTGAAATAATAATAATTATAATTAATAATAAACACGTTCACGCAGATTGGAAGACCTGGCACAGAGGCTAGGATTGAATTTATCTCACATCATCATCAAAAACTCTATGCCGAGAATCAACACTAAGGCTAGGCCGAAACCGGAGCCAGACAAAACCCTGTTTAGCTTAACAGGTGCGTTTGGGGTGAACTTTAGACTGATGGTTTGAGTTTAGTTGCGGTTTAGAAATTGAGATGTAAAATTAGGATTCAAGTTTAGGATCAGAAACTATAGGGTAGTTTGAGGATCAGAAACTTATTGGGTAGTTTGAGGGTCAGAAACTAGGTTAGTTTGAGGATCAGAAACTAGGGTAGTCTGAGGATCAGAAACTAGGGTAGTTTAAGGATCAGAAACTATTGGGTAGTTTGAGGATCAGAAACTAGGTTAGTTTGGGGATCTGAAACTATTGGGTAGTCTGAGGATCAGAAACTAGGGTAGTTTGTGGATCAGAAACTAGGGTAGTTTGAGGATCAGAAACTAGGGTAGTTTGAGGATCAGAAACTAGGGTAGTTTGAGGATCAGAAACTAGGGTAGTTTGAGGATCAGAAACTAGGGTAGTTTGAGGATCAGAAACTAGGGTAGTTTGAGGATCAGAAACTAGGGTAGTTTGAGGATCAGAAACTAGGGTAGTTTGAGGATCAGAAACTAGGGTAGTTTGAGGATCAGAAACTAGGGTAGTTTGAGGATCAGAAACTAGGGTAGTTTGAGGATCAGAAGATAGGGTAGTTTGAGGATCAGAAACTAGGGTAGTTTAAGGATCAGAAGATAGGGTAGTTTGAGGATCAGAAACTAGGGTAGTTTAAGGATCAGAAGATAGGGTAGTTTGAGGATCAGAAACTAGGGTAGTTTAAGGATCAGAAGATAGGGTAGTTTGAGGATCAGAAACTAGGGTAGTTTAAGGATCAGAAGATAGGGTAGTTTGAGGATCAGAAACTAGGGTAGTTTAAGGATCAGAAACTAGGGTAGTTTGAGAATCAGAAACTAGGGTAGTTTGAGGATCAGAAACTAGGTTAGTTTGGGGATCAGAAACTAGGGTAGTTTGGGGATCAGAAACTAGGGTAGTTTAAGGATCAGAAACTATTGGGTAGTTTGAGGATCAGAAACTAGGTTAGTTTGGGGATCTGAAACTATTGGGTAGTTTAAGGATCAGAAACTATTGGGTAGTTTGAGAATCAGAAACTAGGGTAGTTTGGGGATCTGAAACTATTGGGTAGTTTGAGAATCAGAAACTAGGGTAGTTTGGGGATCTGAAACTAGGGTAGTTTGGGGATCAGAAACTAGGGTAGTTTGGGGATCTGAAACTAGGGTAGTTTGGGGATCAGAAACTAGGGTAGTTTGGGGATCTGAAACTATTGGGTAGTCTGAGGATCTGAAACTAGGGTAGTTTGAGGATCAGAAACTAGGGTAGTTTGAGGATCAGAAACTAGGGTAGTTTGAGGATCTGAAACTAGGGTAGTCTGAGGATCAGAAACTATTGGGTAGTCTGAGGATCTGAAACTAGGGTAGTTTAAGTATCAGAAACTAGGGTAGTTTGAGGATCAGAAACTAGGGTAGTTTGAGGATCAGAAACTAGGGTAGTTTAAGGATCAGAAACTATTGGGTAGTTTGAGGATCAGAAACTAGGTTAGTTTGGGGATCTGAAACTATTGGGTAGTCTGAGGATCTGAAACTAGGGTAGTTTGAGGATCAGAAACTAGGGTAGTTTGAGGATCAGAAACTAGGGTAGTTTGAGGATCTGAAACTAGGGTAGTCTGAGGATCAGAAACTAGGGTAGTTTGGGGATCAGAAACTAGGGTAGTTTAAGGATCAGAAACTATTGGGTAGTTTGAGGATCAGAAACTAGGGTAGTTTGAGAATCAGAAACTAGGGTAGTTTGGGGATCTGAAACTAGGGTAGTTTGGGGATCAGAAACTAGGGTAGTTTGGGGATCAGAAACTATTGGGTAGTTTGAGAATCAGAAACTAGGGTAGTTTGAGGATCAGAAACTAGGTTAGTTTGGGGATCAGAAACTAGGGTAGTTTGAGGATCAGAAACTAGGGTAGTTTGGGGATCAGAAACTAGAGTAGTTTAAGGATCAGAAACTATTGGGTAGTTTGAGGATCAGAAACTAGGTTAGTTTGGGGATCTGAAACTATTGGGTAGTCTGAGGATCTGAAACTAGGGTAGTTTGAGGATCAGAAACTAGGGTAGTTTGAGGATCAGAAACTAGGGTAGTTTGAGAATCAGAAACTAGGGTAGTCTGAGGATCTGAAACTAGGGTAGTTTGAGGATCAGAAACTAGGGTAGTTTGAGGATCAGAAACTAGGGTAGTCTGAGGATCAGAAACTAGGGTAGTTTGAGAATCAGAAACTAGGGTAGTTTGAGAATCAGAAACTAGGGTAGTCTGAGGATCTGAAACTAGGGTAGTTTGAGGATCAGAAACTAGGGTAGTCTGAGGATCAGAAACTAGGGTAGTCTGAGGATCAGAAACTAGGGTAGTCTGAGGATCAGAAACTAGGTTAGTTTGGGGATCTGAAACTATTGGGTAGTCTGAGGATCAGAAACTAGGGTAGTTTGAGGATCAGAAACTAGGGTAGTTTGAGGATCTGAAACTAGGGTAGTCTGAGGATCTGAAACTAGGGTAGTTTGAGGATCTGAAACTAGGGTAGTCTGAGGATCAGAAACTAGGGTAGTTTGAGGATCAGAAGATAGGGTAGTTTGAGGATCAGAAACTAGGGTAGTTTGAGGATCAGAAACTAGGGTAGTCTGAGGATCAGAAACTAGGGTAGTCTGAGGATCAGAAACTAGGTTAGTTTGAGGATCAGAAACTAGGGTAGTTTGGGGATCTGAAACTATTGGGTAGTCTGAGGATCTGAAACTAGGGTAGTTTGAGGATCAGAAACTAGGGTAGTTTGAGGATCTGAAACTAGGGTAGTCTGAGGATCAGAAACTAGGTTAGTTTGGGGATCTGAAACTATTGGGTAGTCTGAGGATCTGAAACTAGGGTAGTTTGAGGATCAGAAACTAGGGTAGTTTGAGGATCAGAAACTAGGGTAGTTTGAGGATCTGAAACTAGGGTAGTCTGAGGATCAGAAACTAGGGTAGTTTGGGGATCAGAAACTAGGGTAGTTTAAGGATCAGAAACTATTGGGTAGTTTGAGGATCAGAAACTAGGGTAGTTTGAGGATCTGAAACTAGGGTAGTCTGAGGATCAGAAACTAGGGTAGTTTGAGAATCAGAAACTAGGGTAGTTTGGGGATCTGAAACTAGGGTAGTTTGGGGATCAGAAACTAGGGTAGTCTGAGGATCTGAAACTAGGGTAGTTTGAGGATCAGAAACTAGGGTAGTTTGAGGATCAGAAACTAGGTTAGTTTGGGGATCTGAAACTAGGGTAGTCTGAGGATCTGAAACTAGGGTAGTCTGAGGATCAGAAACTAGGGTAGTTTGAGAATCAGAAACTAGGGTAGTTTGAGAATCAGAAACTAGGGTAGTCTGAGGATCTGAAACTAGGGTAGTTTGAGGATCAGAAACTAGGGTAGTTTGAGGATCAGAAACTAGGGTAGTCTGAGGATCAGAAACTAGGGTAGTCTGAGGATCAGAAACTAGGTTAGTTTGGGGATCTGAAACTATTGGGTAGTCTGAGGATCTGAAACTAGGGTAGTTTGAGGATCAGAAACTAGGGTAGTTTGAGGATCTGAAACTAGGGTAGTCTGAGGATCAGAAACTAGGGTAGTTTGAGGATCAGAAGATAGGGTAGTTTGAGGATCAGAAACTAGGGTAGTTTGAGGATCAGAAACTAGGGTAGTCTGAGGATCAGAAACTAGGGTAGTCTGAGGATCAGAAACTAGGTTAGTTTGGGGATCTGAAACTATTGGGTAGTCTGAGGATCTGAAACTAGGGTAGTTTGAGGATCAGAAACTAGGGTAGTTTGAGGATCTGAAACTAGGGTAGTTTGAGGATCAGAAACTAGGGTAGTCTGAGGATCAGAAACTAGGGTAGTTTGAGAATCAGAAACTAGGGTAGTTTGAGGATCTGAAACTAGGGTAGTTTGAGGATCAGAAGATAGGGTAGTTTGAGGATCAGAAACTAGGGTAGTTTGAGGATCTGAAACTAGGGTAGTCTGAGGATCTGAAACTAGGGTAGTCTGAGGATCAGAAACTAGGGTAGTCTGAGGATCTGAAACTAGGGTAGTTTAAGTATCAGAAACTAGGGTAGTTTGAGGATCAGAAACTAGGGTAGTTTGAGGATCAGAAACTAGGGTAGTCTGAGGATCAGAAACTAGGGTAGTTTGAGAATCAGAAACTAGGGTAGTCTGAGGATCTGAAACTAGGGTAGTTTGAGGATCAGAAGATAGGGTAGTTTGAGGATCAGAAACTAGGGTAGTTTGAGGATCAGAAACTAGGGTAGTTTGAGGATCAGAAACTAGGGTAGTTTGAGGATCAGAAGATAGGGTAGTTTGAGGATCTGAAACTAGGGTAGTTTGGGGATCTGAAACTATTGGGTAGTCTGAGGATCAGAAACTAGGGTAGTTTGGAGATCAGAAACTAGGGTAGTTTAAGGATCAGAAACTATTGGGTAGTTTGAGGATCAGAAACTAGGTTAGTTTGGGGATCTGAAACTATTGGGTAGTTTAAGTATCAGAAACTAGGGTAGTTTGAGGATCTGAAACTAGGGTAGTTTGGGGATCTGAAACTATTGGGTAGTTTGGGGATCTGAAACTATTGGGTAGTCTGAGGATCAGAAACTAGGGTAGTTTGGGGATCAGAAACTAGGGTAGTTTGAGGATCAGAAACTAGGGTAGTTTGAGGATCAGAAACTAGGGTAGTTTAAGTATCAGAAACTATTGGGTAGTTTGAGGATCTGAAACTAGGGTAGTTTGAGGATCAGAAACTAGGTTAGTTTAAGGATCAGAAACTAGGGTATTCTGAGGATCAGAAACTAGGGTAGTTTGAGGATCAGAAACTATTGGGTAGTTTGAGGATCAGAAGATAGGGTTTTGTATGCATTTTAGACTTGTGTAAGTTAGGAGTTTAAAGCCAGTTTGCCTTAGCCTTGTGTGACTTGTTTGATGCCACTAGTTTCATAACCATCATTTCAGAGCCAGCTGCCTCGCAGTTGTTGTGTCGTGTAGTTAACGACTGCAAGTCTTGGACTGGGCAGTCTAGAGATCCTCACCAAGCGGTTGTCAGCATCTCCAAGGAACTCACTCGCGTATTTAAACGTGAGATTTAAGTTTTATGCATGCTTTAATATCCTATTAGGGTTGTATAATTTTTGTCTTGTGCATCTAATGCTCCCAAAACGAAATCACAGATCCTCAAATCAGGATCCTACATACTTAGTATACTGATCCCGGATTCTCAAATCCCAGACTCCCAGATCCCAAAATCCCAGAGCCCAAAATCCCAGATCCTTAAATCCCAGATCCCAAAATCCCAGATCCCGAAATCCCAGATCCAATTGTTCCAGGTCACAAAAATTCAGATCCGACAATGCCTGGCCCCGTAATCCCAGATCCCTTAATCATAGATGCCATAATATTGGATCTTATAATCACAGATCCCATAACTCGATCCCATAATCCCAGATCATATAATCCCAGATCCCATAATCCCAGATCCCATAATCCCAGATCCCATAATCCCAGATCCCATAATCCCAGATCCCATAATCCCAGATCCCATGATCCCAGATCCCATGATCCCAGATCCCATAATCCCAGATCCCATAATCCCAGATCCTATAATCCCAGATCCCATAATCCCAGATCCCATAATTCCAGATCCCATGATCCCAGATCCCATGATCCCATAATCCCAGATCCCATGATCCCAGCTCACATTTATTTTGATCCCACTGTTCTAAAAAATCTTCGATCACTGATCCTTGAGTCTTAAATGCGTCTTAATCATTCTAAAACTCTTCAGCCCAACTCACTTCCACCGCCGGCGCCCCCAAACCACACTGGTTGAATCGACACCAGCTAGCCAAAGTTGCCGCTTCCGACGCATTCAAAGATTGGCGAACCAGCCTGGGCGAGCTGAAATTTGTTGATTTGACTTTTTTAAAGTCCGCCAACGATCGGCTGGCTTTCTTTCTCAATCTGAGAAATCTGATTGCCGTCCACTTTGCGATTGAAATTAGTAACGTGAGTTTGTCGTTTTTATCTCTGGCTTTAGAAAAATTATAAAAAGTCGCTAAATTTCAATAAAAAGATGACAATAGCTTTTTGTTTTAGTTAGATTTTTTGTTTTTTACTTGAAATCTTTTCATCACCAACCCTACCTCGTTGAAGTACACACTTACTTAAATTACGTACAAAGTACACACATACTCACCAACCCCACCTCCTCCTCAATGTACTCTCTCTCCGTTACAAACGCCACCTCCTCCTCAATGTACTCTCTTTCCGTTACCAACGCCACCTCCTCCTCAATGTACTCTCTTTCCGTTACCAACGCCACCTCCTCCTCAGTGTACTCTCTCTCCCTGGCTAACCCCACCTCCTCTTCAATGTACTCTTTCCGTGACCAACCCACCTCGTCCTCAATGTGCTCTCTCCGTGACTAACCCACCTCCTCCTCAATGTACTCTCTCTCCCTGACTAACCCCACCTCCTCTTCAATGTACTCTTTCCGTGACCAACCCACCTCCTCCTCAGTGTAGTCTCTCTCCCTGGCTAACCCCACCTCCTCTTCAATGTACTCTTTCCGTGACCAACCCACCTCGTCCTCAATGTACTCTCTCCGTGACTAACCCACCTCGTCCTCAATGTACTCTCTCTTCATAACCTTCTCCTTCTCATGTAAAAATCAAATCTTAATGACATTTTAATGACATGTTTTTATGTTTACAGCTTTGGACTGATCCCGTGCTGTCTTCCTGTCCTCTGTTGGCCTGCAAGTCGCACTCTCGCGAATTCACCTACTGGATTGGCAGCCTCGGGCCAGTTAGTCTGGGCGATATTGACGACTTCGTGTTGGGCATCGGCAAGACTAGGCGGACTGATATGAGTAAGAGTTGCTTATGGTCACAATGTCAATTAGATCAAACTTACCTCCTCAATTAACAGTCTTTAGTTTATCGATCCGACCTCAATGTACAGTATTTAGTTTATCGATCCGACCTCGATGTACAGTCTTTAGTTTATCGATCCGACCTCGATGTACAGTCTTTAGTTTATCGATCCGACCTCAATGTACAGTCTTTAGTTTATCGATCCGACCTCAATGTACAGTCTTTAGTTTATCGATCCGACCTCAATGTACAGTCTTCAGTTTCTCGATCCGACCTCAATTAACAGTCTTTAGTTTATCGAACCGACCTCAATGTACAGTCTTTAGTTTATCGACGATCTGACCTCAATGTACAGTCTTTAGTTTATCGATCCGACCTCAATGTACAGTCTTTAGTTTATCGACGATCTGACCTCAATGTACAGTCTTTAGTTTATCGACGATCTGACCTCAATGTACAGTCTTTAGTTTATCGATCCGACCTCAATGTACAGTCTTTAGTTTATCGATCCGACCTCAATGTACAGTATTTACTTAATCGATCCGACCTCAATGTACAGTCTTTAGTTTATCGAACCGACCTCAATGTACAGTATTTAGTTTATCGATCCAACTTGAATGTACATTATCGTACTTATTGATCAAACCTCAATGTGCAAACATTGTGTCAAAGTTATAAATAGGTATAAGGAAGTAGGATTCTGTAAAGTAAATTAAAGAAGCGATGATACTGTTAAACGAATATTTACTCGTAACAATGATAGGATCTACGTATCATATCTATACCTGTTTTAACATGCATGTTTTTATACGTTAAAAGCAGTTGAATCTTTTTTCATTGCTCCCATCTCTATTTTTTCAGCGTGGGCGTCAAATACATTTTTTATATTGAATGTTACTCAGGTTCATTTAGATTAATTTGAGAACACAGAGCATGTGTGAAAAATTAATTCATTTTTTTACAAAAATCAGAATTTCTCAACGTCTTTCATCCGGAACTGTGCGACTATGCTCAAGTTGAGCAACCCGACCCGCTGTTAGTATTCGGCCTGGTACAGTTTCAACGCGTTTCTCCGCCTTTTAAGGTAGGCGTCTTTTTGTCAGAGTTCAGTTTTTTATTTTCAATTATCTATCATTAAATTTCATCAGCTGCGTGATTTGATGCACAGAATCTAGCAGCATTTTGCTGTGTAAATCTGTTCAGTCCATGGACTTTCGGATGGCCAAGAAATTTATTTGCATTTATATTCATTTCATTAGGTTTTCCTCCAAAGGTCGTGAGTTCGAATCTCTTGAGACAGATTTTTTATGGGAAAAGAAATAAATTCGTAGTTATATTCGTTTCATTTGGTTTGCTCCGACTTATATTTCTCTACATATCGGGTGTTTATAATATCCGAAATTTACTTAAGTACATCAGCTTATCTAATTCTCGTATTTTCAGAAAATGCTTGTTTATATAGTGTTCTATACATATCGGGTCTATAACTAATTCTTGTACATGTGCTATACATAAATTCGTTCGAAATTACTTTGCTTTTTTCTATACATATCGGGTAGGCTACTCACACATTGAACATATTTTTCCACATTTTTCGATGCATATCGAGTCGACACTGACTTATTTCGCTACCCTAAAACCCTCAACATTTCATAGACCTACTCGGCGCACTCAATTAAAGACGACCTGTTGAAGTCCTGCCACCAATTTGTCGCCGGGTTCGTCGCCTTAAAATCGGCGACATCTGCGGATTCTGTCGCTGGTTCGGAATCGATCACTCTGCCGCACTGGCTAGCCTACTACGCGCCGATGCTGCAGCAGCAGACGTCGACGCGATCGGAGAGTCAATCTAGTCGACTGTGGGATCCTGCCAGTGTGCTTGCCTCGTTGAGACGTCTGTGCTCCGGCCCGCAATTGGCTCAGACCTGGGCCCACCTCTGCGTTGGCGGCGGCGGCAGCGTTGACACAGTCGACGATCAGCAGCTGATGCTGACCCAGTGCCAACTGGATGAGCCGGAGTTAAGCGAATTCGGCGTCTGTCTAGACTATCCGTCGGGGGGTGGGGGACTGGGCAGGTCTGCCAGTACTGCTGGGTTGCCTGCGAGCACAGACGATGGTAGGCGATTGAAAAATGCTTCTGAGATTCTAGATTTAAAATAACTAGTAATTTTTTCTAGAAAAGTCTAAATTCTGTATACTCAAATCCCAATCCTGTATACTCAAATCCAAATCCTATATGTTGAAATCCCAATCCTATATACTCAAATCCAAATCCTATATGTTGAAATCCCAATCCTATATACTCAAATCCAAATCCTATATGTTGAAATCCCAATCCTATATACTCAAATCCCAACCCTAGATGCTCGAGTCGCAATTCTATATACTGATATCTCAATTTATATATACAATTTTTACATATCCCGAATCTTCTCAAATCCCTAATCCTCTCAAATCCCTAATCTTCTCAAATCCCTAATCTTCTCAAATCCTAATCTTCTCAAATCCATAATCTTCTCAAATCCCTAATCTTCTCAAATCCCTAATCTTCTCAAATCCGAATATTCTGAAACTCGAATGTTCTAAAATCTCGAATCTTGTCAAACTCGAATCTTTTTAAATTTTGAATCTTACATAACTCGAAATTTAAAAAATATTTTAGACTCCCGGCGTCCCTACAGCATCACCATGGCAACGCTGGACTATCTGCGTGACTCGTCGCCATTGCTAGCCACCCTAGTCAGCCTCGCCTGCCCAGAACAGGTGTCAGACAGTTTGAGTTTAACCCTTCATCTAGATCACTTCGCTACAGGAGTCGCAAATGTCAACAGCGCCAGCAATAGCAGCGGATTTGAGCACGTTTCTTCTCGCAGTCCAATTTCTAGTAGCAACAACTCATCGGCGACATTGTGCGGCGTCGGTGGAGGAGCTGGTCGCGGTTCCGACGTCGGTTTCGGCATCGACATACGGAGCTACCTGTACCAGCGTTTGGCTCATTCATTTCCCCAGTTGGGTCAGCACGTGCTGCGGCATTTCGCTCCCATGGCACATAGTCCCGCAGTTGGTCCAGTGGAGTCGTTGCTGAAATTATGCAGCCGATCTCCTACGGAGGCCTGGACTGCCCACATGTACAAACGGATGTTGCATCATCCCGCCTCGGAGCCGCATCTGGCTATGGTGGCGCGAACTCTGGAGAGAATGGCCGAAACTGACGACTTTTCTCCGGCTCTGTCGGTGAGTTTCATCTTCCACTTTCAGTTACAATCTTCCCACATCCCCAAAACTGAGCTACCATCTACCCAGATCCCCAAAACTGAGCTACCATCTTCCCACATCCCCAAAACTGAGCTACCATCTTCCCAGATCCCCAAAACGGAGCTACCAATATGCCAGATCCCCAAAACGGAGCTACCAATATGCCAGATCCCCAAAACGGAGATATAATTATATGCCAGATCCCTAAAACTGAGCTACCATCTTCCCAGATCCCCAAAACGGAGCTACCAATATGCCAGATCCCCAAAACGGAGCTACCAATATGCCAGATCCCCAAAACGGAGCTACCAATATGCCAGATCCCCAAAACGGAGCTATAATTATATGCCAGATCCCCAAAACGGAGCTACCAATATGCCAGATCCCCAAAACGGAGCTATAATTATATGCCAGATCCCCAAAACGGAGCTACCAATATGCCAGATCCCCAAAACGGAGCTATAATTATATGCCAGATCCCTAAAACTGAGCTACCATCTTCCCAGATCCCCAAAACGGAGCTACCAATATGCCAGATCCCCAAAACGGAGCTATAATTATATGCCAGATCTCCAAAACTAAGCTACCATCTTCCCAGATCCCCAAAACGGAGCTACCAATATGCCAGATCCCCAAAACGGAGCTACCAATATGCCAGATCCCCAAAACGGAGATATAATTATATGCCAGATCCCCAAAACTGAGCTACCATCTTCCCAGATCCCCAAAACGGAGCTACCAATATGCCAGATCCCCAAAACGGAGCTACCAATATGCCAGATCCCCAAAACAGAGCTAACAATATGCCAGATCGCCAAAACGGAGCTACCAATATGCCAGATCCCCAAAACGGAGCTATAATTATATGCCAGATCCCCAAAACTGAGCTACCAATATGCCAGATCCCCAAAACGGAGCTACCAATATGCCAGATCCCCAAAACGGAGCTATAATTATATGCCAGATCCCCAAAACTGAGCTACCAATATGCCAGATCCCCAAAACGGAGCTACCAATATGCCAGATCCCCAAAACGGAGCTATAATTATATGCCAGATCCCCAAAACTGAGCTACCATCTTCCCAGATCCCCAAAACGGAGCTACCAATATGCCAGATCCCCAAAACGGAGCTACCAATATGCCAGATCCCCAAAACGGAGATATAATTATATGCCAGATCCCCAAAACTGAGCTACCAATATGCCAGATCCCCAAAACGGAGCTACCAATATGCCAGATCCCCAAAACGGAGCTATAATTATATGCCAGATCCCCAAAACGGAGCTATAATTATATGCCAGATCCCCAAAACGGAGCTACCAATATGCCAGATCCCCAAAACGGAGCTATAATTATATGCCAGATCCCCAAAACGGAGCTACCAATATGCCAGATCCCCAAAACTGAGCTACCATCTTCCCAGATCCCCAAAACGGAGCTACCAATATGCCAGATCCCCAAAACGGAGCTACCAATATGCCAGATCCCCAAAACTGAGCTACCAATATGCCAGATCCCCAAAACTGAGCTACCAATATGCCAGATCCCCAAAACGGAGCTACCAATATGCCAGATCCCCAAAACGGAGCTATAATTATATGCCAGATCCCCAAAACGGAGCTATAATTATATGCCAGATCCCCAAAACGGAGCTACCAATATGCCAGATCCCCAAAACGGAGCTATAATTATATGCCAGATCCCCAAAACGGAGCTACCAATATGCCAGATCCCCAAAACGGAGCTACCAATATGCCAGATCCCCAAAACGGAGCTACCAATATGCCAGATCCCCAAAACGGAGCTATAATTATATGCCAGATCCCCAAAACGGAGCTACCAATATGCCAGATCCCCAAAACGGAGCTACCAATATGCCAGATCCCCAAAACGGAGCTATAATTATATTCCAGATCCCCAAAACTGAGCTACCATCTTCCCAGATCCCCAAAACGGAGCTATAATTATATGCCAGATCCTCAAAACGGAGCTACCAATATGCCAGATCCCCAAAACGGAGCTACCAATATGCCAGATCCGCAAAATGGAGCTACCAATATGCCAGATCCCCAAAACGGAGCTATAATTATATGCCAGATCCCCAAAACTGAGCTACCATCTTCCCGGATCCCCAAAACAGAGCTACCAATATGCCAGATCCCCAAAACGGAGCTACCAATATGCCAGATCCGCAAAATGGAGCTACCAATATGCCAGATCCCCAAAACGGAGCTATAATTATATGCCAGATCCCCAAAACTGAGCTACCATCTTCCCGGATCCCCAAAACGGAGCTACCAATATGCCAGATCCCCAAAACGGAGCTACCAATATGCCAGATCCCCAAAACTGAGCTACCATCTTCCCGGATCCCCAAAACGGAGCTACCAATATGCCAGATCCCCAAAACGGAGCTACCAATATGCCAGATCGCCAAAACGGAGCTACCAATATGCCAGATCCCCAAAACGGAGCTACCATCTTCCCAGATCCCCAAAACTGAGCTACCATCTCCCCAGATACCCAATGCAAACTGTCATCCTCCCAAATCCTCAGGTGTTGCAGTCCTGTCAGAGCCAGACCCGGGCTTGCCTACCAACCGAACGTTTAACGGACTGGCTCGTTAGTCGTTATTTATCCAGCGAGTCAAGCCTACGCGATCCGTCGAGCAGTCTGTCCTGCCTGTACTCAGTCTCCTGTCCCAGACTAGCTAGTCGACTCACTCTAGCCTGTCTGAATCGGTTCTCAGCTAGTCGATGCGTTCAGCTGCTGAGCAGATGTCAACAGAGATTAGCGCAAGCCAGGTCGACTGGGTCGACAATGTCATCAGACGAAGCACTCGACGGTAAACTGTCGGATCGATTGAAAACTATTCAAGTTCTGGGCGATATAATGCGGGTGGCGAGAGAAAATTATTCGCCAAATCAGGCGGTTCTGTGGCGTACCTGGTCCGAGCTTGAGGCGGACGACACAGACCGGATTCTTGACTTTCTACTGATCGGAGTTAAACAGTTCGATTTGGCCTTGCGTTGGGCGGCCTACTTCCGACCTGATGTCAGCACTAAAGAGGTATGTGTACTAGTTTACTAGTGTACTAGTTTACTAGTGTACCAGTGTACTAGTGTACTAGTTTACTAGTGTACTAGTGTACTAGTGTACCAGTGTACTAGTGTACTAGTGTCCTAGTGTACTAGTGTACCAGTGTCCTAGTGTACTAGTGTACCAGTGTACTAGTGTACCAGTGTACTAGTGTACTAGTGTACTAGTGTATCAGTGTACTAGTGTACCAGTGTACTAGTGTACCAGTGTACTAGTGTACCAGTGTACTAGTGTACCAGTGTACTAGTTTACTAGTGTATATTGTGTACTAGTGTACCAGTGTCCTAGTGTACTAGTGTACCAGTGTACTAGTGTCCTAGTGTACTAGTGTACCAGTGTACTAGTGTACCAGTGTACTAGTGTACCAGTGTACTAGTGTACTAATGTACCAGCTTGCAAATCGTGACAGTAGTGAAGAGATGTACAGGACGTGTGAAGATGTCTACATGACGTGTAAAGAGGTGTACAGGACGTGTGAAGTGGTGTACAGGACGTGTGTAAATGTGTAAAAGTGTACACTACTATAGTACACATGTCCTAGTAGTACGCCTGTCCTAGTAGTACACCTCTCCTAGTAGTACACCTGTCCTAGTAGTACACCTGTCCTATAGTAGTACACCTGTCCTAATAGTACACCTGACATAGTACTAGGACAAACTTTGAAGCTGATTGATCACTGCAGCCACATTTCAATCAAATCCTTTTTGTGACATTTAGCATCAGGGGGACATCAGTCAGCGCAGTAGACCCGAAATTTCAGTATTTTTTCCCAAAGCATTCTTATTTCTCTAGAGCTGATGCATATTTGAGCTTATTTTGCATATGATTTTGTTTCTACCAACATTATTTTATGGTAATGACAATGCATTTGTGCCAGTCCTGTATATTTAATGATTAAGGTTCAAGACATGCTGGAAAATGTTATACTATGCTATGATGGCTGTATTTATGAGATATATTATTAAAGCGAACCATTAAGTTCCATGTGATTTTGATCGGTTACAAAATTAGTGCCGTGTTTGGGGATTCGAATGAATATTTACAGGTTGGACAGCTTGAGGTTCAAGCTGGGTGAAAAATATGGGCAAACAAAAATACGAAATTGCGAGTGCCATGGAGCAGAAAGTCAGTTGTTTTTTTAGAAAGGATTGATGGATAATATAGTGAGAGAGAAAAATGGTGAGTTAAACAGTCAGTCAGAATTGGGGATAGATTGGGTATATGGGTAAGAAAGACGAGTAGATTAGGGGTGAGATAGACGAGGAGATGGGGGTGAGATAGACGAGGAGATAGGGGTGAGATAGACGAGGAGATGGGGGTGAGATAGACGAGGAGATGGCGGTGGGATAGACGAGGAGATTGGGGTGGGATAGACGAGGAGATGGGGGTGGGATAGACGAGGAGATGGGGGTGGGATAGACGAGGAGATGGGGGTGGGATAGACGAGGAGATAGGGGTGAGATAGACGAGGAGATGAGGGTGGGATAGACGAGGAGATGGCGGTGGGATAGACGAGGAGATGGGGGTGGGATAGACGAGGAGATGGGGGTGGGATAGACGAGGAGATGGGGGTGGGATAGACGAGGAGATGGGGGTGGGATAGACGAGGAGATAGGGGTGACATAGACTGGGATGGCCTTGTCAGATAGACTGAGATAGTTGTGAAATAGACTGGGATATAGTGGTGAGTTAGTGAAATATAGACTCAAGATGTGCAGCTTATCAAGCTCCTCATGAACTCTAACATCGCCTCACTTACCCCACTCGCACAGCGGATTCTGTCCGCCAAGCTGCAAGGCATCGTCAGCAGTCGCGGCCTAGACGGTGATCAAGAATTCTACGCCGAGCTGTGCTCAACTGTGGAACGCGAAGGCGCCCAATTCGCACTACAATTATGCCGATCGATAATCGATAATCCTGACATCGATCCGTCTCAACAATCGCCGTTAGCTGTGTTGCTATGCGCCTATTTCGCTTTAGAAAGATTGTCAGATCAGCTATACAGCGATGAGGTTGACGAGATCATGGCTTGCCTGTTGGGATCTAGAATTCTGCTTATGCTGGGCAACCCGCCCGGTTATGGCCATCTGCGCTGCAGGCCTGAGCTCATTGTTGAGCAGCTCATGATGAACTCAATGCCGGGCGAAGCTAAACGAGCCGCCGAGGTTTGGCTGTGCGAGCAGGAACTGCTGGGACGAAGCAGCGCCGGCGCCAAGGCTACCATTGATGGCTTGGCTTTGGCCTATGCCAGGAAAGCGCTAGAGGTCTGTACTTTTAGAGCTCTCTGTAGATGGGCGTGGGAGATATTAGGGATGATAATGGGCAGGGAGGACTAGAATGGAAAGCCTGAGAAAATGGGAGGAAATTTGAGGAAAAAATTGTTAATAAGAAAATACGGGCACAGAGGGGAGTGGGGAAGAAAGCTGGAGGAGAGGGGAAGAATGTTGTAGGAGAAGGGAAGAAAATTAGTAAGATGGGAAGAGATATGGGGAGAGGGGAAGAAAGTTGCGAGAGAGGGGAAGAAAATGCGAGTGTTGGGGGAAGAAAATAAGTAGGAAGGGGGCAGAAAATACGGCGTAGAGGGGAAGAAAATGATAGACCAGTGTTCTTAACAAATATTTCGTGGATCAAATTAATTATGAATCGAGATGTGAAATTACTTATTGAAATATTCGCCAATATTTGAGCCCAGGTAGCAGCCATCGCGCCTCGTAGCGGCGTCGCCGGAAGCGGTGGCGGTGGCGCCGGCCTTCTAGAGCGTCAACGCAGCGCGTCGGAATGCAGTGTCCAGGTCACTCAGACTGTATTCAGCAGCGGTGTCAACTCCAGTCAGGCTGACATGGCTAGTCTGGTTGGATTTCAGCAGCAGCAGCAGCAGCAGCCGTCATTGTCTCTAGTCGGGTCGAATTTTCGTCCGCCAAGTCAGCAGGTAGCCCGCTCCGCCTGGCTTCCAGACTCCATGGCTAGTAGGTGCATGTGCTGCGATCGGGAAAGATTCTCCATGTTCCAGAGGAGGCACCACTGCCGCTGGTGCGGCCGGGTGGTCTGCGGCGCCTGCTCCGAGGCTACGGTTGCCGGTGGCGGTGGCAGAGTCTGCAGCACCTGCGAACCGGTTGCTAGGCAGCAGCAGCAGCAGCAGCAGCGAACATCAACAGCTCAAACAGCTGGAACTGGTGGTGGCTATATGGATCAATTTCCAGCTACTCAGAAAGGTGAGTTTTTTTATTTATAAGGTGAGCGTTTCGTAAATTAGAAGTGTGTAAAAAAATTCGTCACGGTAAAATGAAAGTAATTTTTTTTTTGGGCGCATGAGAAGACAAAATAGTGTCTTTAGCCGCGCCTTAAAAATATTATCGAGTAGCGGCGCATCAAAGGATAAAAATAATCAAGTTGCGGTACATCAAAGAATAAAAGTAATTAAGTAGCGGCACATCAAAGGATGAAAGTAATAAAGTAGCGGCACATCAAAGGATAAAACTAATTAAGTAGCGGCACATCAAAGGATAAAAGTAATTAAGTAGCGGCCCATCAAAGGATAAAAGTAATAAAGTAGCGGCACATCAAAGGATAAAAGTAATTAAGTAGCGGCACATTAAAGGATAAAAATAATCAAGTAGCGGCACATAAAAGGATAAAACTAATTAAGTAGCGGCGCATCAAAGGATAAAAATAATCAAGTTGCGGCACATCAAAGGATAAAAGTAATAAAGTAGCGGCACATCAAAGGATAAAAGTAATAAAGTAGCGGCACATCAAAGGATAAAAGTAATAAAGTAGCGGCACATCAAAGGATAAAAGTAATAAAGTAGCGGCACATCAAAGGATAAAAGTAATAAAGTAGCGGCACATCAAAGGATAAAAGCAATTAAGTAGCGGCACATCAAAGGATAAAACGCGAGTAGCGGCACATCAAAAGATAATAATAATATAGTAGCGGCACATCCAGGAGGTAAAAATAGTGGTGCAATGCATCAAAAGGAATGACACAGTAGCGGCACATCAAAAGAAAAAATAATATGGAGCGGCACATAAAAACATTCAGACTGCTATACTTGTCGATTCCTTCCTAGACAAAAAATGTTCTGTTCAAAGTCGTTAGTCGTAGTCGTAATTATTTTTTTCTCTGTTAGTTTTCTCCTAGTACGTTGTCCAGCGATTTCAAGCATAAAAGCTTTTACGAGTTTCATCTCGTAAAAAAAGTTTTTCTTTCTAAACTTCTTAGAAGGCCGAATTCTTTTTGGCGAAAGATAATTAGCAAACTTACGTGTTTAAAAATTAGAATGGACGTGTAATGCGCAGGAGACTGGACAGTTTTTATGCGCGAGGTTGTAGTGAAATTGATTTATATTATTCGCAGTTCTACGAGTATACTTCCTTAGCAAAAAGTAAGAAGTGTTTCAATCATGCGGTCGTGACTTTCCGCGGCATCTCTCCCGGCCTCACCCCTCGCAATGAAACCACTTTCAGCAAATTTTCTTCTGCTTCAAGAAAATAAGGCATGCGTTTTTCTTAGGGGACAGCGACACGAAAATAATGAAAGCGAGAGCGTTAGAAAAAGAGGTGAGATAGGTCAAATAAGTGTGAGATAACTAGCAATAGTGTGAGATTAGTATATCTTTGAGATAAATAGATTTAGTGTGAGATTGATAGAGGTAGAGTGAGATTAATAGATATAGAGTGAGATTGATAGATGTAGAGTGAGATTGATAGAAGTAGAGTGAGATTAATAGATGTAGAGTGAGATTGATACAAGTAGAGTGAGATTGATAGATGTAGAGTGAGATTGATATAAATATAGTGAGATTGGTTAAAGTAGACTGAGACTAGTAGAAGTAGGGTGAGATTAATAGATGTAGAGTGAGATTGATAGAAGTAGAGTGAGATTAATAGATGTAGAGTGCGATTGATAGAAGTAGAGTTAGATTGGTTGAAGTAGACTGAGATTGGTTGAAGTAGGGTGAGATTGGTAGAAGTAGGGTGAGATTAATAGATGTAGATTGAGATAGGTAGAAGTAGAGTGAGATTGGTTGAAGTAGACTGAGACTGGTAGAAGTAGAGTGAGATTGATAGAAGTAGAGTGAGATTGGCAGAAATATAGTAAGATTGATAGAAATATAGTGAGATTGATAGAAATATAGTGAGATTGATGGAAATATAGTGAGATTGATAGAAATATAGTGAGATTGATAGAAATATAGTGAGATTGACAGAAATATAGTAAAATTGATAGAAATATAGTGAGATTGAAAGAAATATAGTGAGATTGATAGAAATATAGTGAGATTGATGGAAATATAGTAAGATTGATGGAAATATAGTGAGATTGATAGAAATATAGTGAGATTGATAGAAATATAGTGAGATTGATAGAAATATAGTGAGATTGATAGAAATATAGTGAGATTGACAGAAATATAGTAAGATTGATAGAAATATAGTGAGATTGAAAGAAATATAGTGAGATTTATAGAAATATAGTGAGATTGATGGAAATATAGTAAGATTGATGGAAATATAGTGAGATTGATAGAAATATAGTGAGATTGATAGAAATATAGTGAGATTGATAGAAATATAGTTAGATTAATAGAAATATAGTAAGATTAATAGAAATATAGTGAGATTGATAGAAATATAGTGAGATTGATAGAAATATAGTGAGATTGATAGAAATATAGTAAGATTGATAGAAGTAGATTGAGACTGGTAGAAGTAGGGTGAGATTAGTGGAAGTAGAGTGAGATTAGTAGAAGTAGGGTGAGATTGATAGAAGTAGAGTGCGATTAATAGAAGTAGAGTGAGATTGGTTAAAGTAGAGTGAGATTGGTAGAAATATACTGAGATTGGTAGAAGTAGAGTGAGAGTGAGATTGATAGAAGTAGAGGGAGATTGGTAGAAGTAGATTGAGATTGATAGAAATATAGTGAGATTGGTAGAAGTAGAGTGCGATTGGTAGATGTAGAGTGAGATTGATAGAAGTAGAGTGAGATTGGTAGAAATATAGTGAGATTGGCAGAAATATAGTAAGATTGATAGAAATATAGTAAGATTGATAGAAATATAGTAAGATTGATAGAAATATAGTGAGATTGATAGAAATATAGTGAGATTGATAGAAATATAGTGAGTTTGATAGAAATATAGTAAGATTGATAGAAATATAGTGAGATTGATAGAAGGGGGCGAGTGGGTCAGCGGCTAACGTCGCTGCCTCGCACTCCAAAGGACGCTAGTTCGATTCACCCTTTAAGTCACGATTAATTTCGGGACTTGTTGGGAGGTTTGGACAGTAGCGACCGGCGGAGGTGCACCATATTTCGTGCAATCAAAGCTTGAAATAATAGCTTCGCTCCTACCTTCTGTGTGCCTGTTCTGCGTTGTGTGAGTTGTGTGCGTTGGCGCTGGGGCGTGAGGCCTTGTGGGGGGTGGCTGGAGGGCGGGTGTACACCAGCTTTCTGGACTTCCGTCAGCGCGATTGGATAAGTGTACACTCATCACCCGGCCCCCCCTGAGGACTGATTTCTTATCAGCCTTCCGCCCCGACTTGGTCTGCTCTGTGCGTGTGGGGCGGGGGTGGGGGACACTGCTGCCTATTCTGGGTGCCTCCTGCCCTCCCCGGCTGGTCTGTGCTGCTGTATGTGGTGCCTGCTCAGGGGAGGCGGCGCGATTGGCGCTAAGCGCCTAGTTCGCCGGTCTGGGGGCGTGCCGCTCCGTCGCTTGTGCGACAAGTGCCCCAGGCCCCCTGCAGATAGATAGATAGAGAGATTGATAGAAATATAGTGAGATTGGTTGAAGTAGATTGAGATTGGTAGAAGTAGGGTGAGATTGGTAGAAGTAGAGTGAGATTTGTACAAGTAGAGTGAGATAGAGACATATAAGGAAAGGTAAAGTAAGAAGTAGACAAGTAGAAGTAGAGAGGCGGTCAAGAGGCCGGTGGCTGGGATCTTACGGAAAATCTATCCGATACTATCGCCAACGATACATCATTAATTTATTTTTATTTTACTATACTAGCACGATGGCACTTAGTGTATTCTACAGGGCGCACCTACGGTGTGGCAGTTAAACTGCACTAAACGACACTGCATTCTCGTTTTTGAACCAGTAAAATTTCACCAGTAAAAATATGTATAGACACCCTGCATGACTGCTCATTAGAGTCAGTTCTGGACACCCTACATGACTGCTCATTAGAGTCAGTTGTGGACACCCTGCATGACAGCTCATTAGAGTCAGTTGTGGAGTTGTGGACACCCTACGTGACTGCTCATTAGAGTCAGTTGTGGACACCCTACGTGACTGCTCATTAGAGTCAGTTGTGGACACCCTACGTGACTGATCATTAGAGTCGATTGTGGACACCCTACGTGACTGATCATTAGAGTCAGTTGTGGACACCCTACGTGACTGATCATTAGAGTCGGTTGTGGACACCCTACATGACTGCTCATTAGAGTCAGTTGTGGACACCCTACGTGACTGCACATTAGAGTCAGTTGTGGAGTTGTGGACACCCTGCATGACTGCTCATTAGAGTCAGTTGTGGAGTTGTGGACACCTGCATGACTGCTCATTAGAGTCAGTTGTGGAGTTGTGGACACCCTGCATGACTGCTCATTAGAGTCAGTTGTGGAGTTGTGGACACCCTGCATGACTGCTCATTAGAGTCAGTTGTGGACACCCTGCATGACTGCTCATTAGAGTCAGTTGTGGACACCCTGCATGACTGCTCATTAGAGTCAGTTGTGGACACCCTGCATGACTGCTCATTAGAGTCAGTTGTGGACACCCTGCATGACTGCTCATTAGAGTCAGTTGTGGACACCCTGCATGACTGCTCATTAGAGTCAGTTGTGGACACCCTGCATGACTGCTCATTAGAGTCAGTTGTGGACACCCTGCATGACTGCTCATTAGAGTCAGTTGTGGACACCCTGCATGACTGCTCATTAGAGTCAGTTGTGGACACCCTGCATGACTGCTCATTAGAGTCAGTTGTGGACACCCTACGTGACTGCTCATTAGAATCAGTTGTGGACACCCTACGTGACTGATCATTAGACGGACACTATTATCCTCTCATGTTACTGTGTGCGAATTCTCTTCTAGAAGCATTTGCGCGTTCGTTAAAGGCTTTAAGAAGGCAGACAATAAACTTGCTTTTAAAATGTGTTCGTATTGAAAGTTTATTGAAGCATGCCGAGCATGTGACACCACTTAGATTTTGCTTTTTATTTTTCTATGGCTTCACTGCATCACTTTTTTTAGAGAAGCCATGTTTATTTGAAATTGATAGAGAAATATTTCACACTGGCTTGACCTTGCCAGCTATTATTAAGCTGGACTGCCGGACCGCGGGCCAGATGCGGCCCTCGAAGCTCCCAAATCCGGCCCGTTGCCCCATTCGACTCCTATAGTATCCTGTCTCATCTCTCCCGTGTCTCATCTCTCCCGTGTCTCATCTCTCCCGTGTCTCATCTCTCCCGTGTCTCATCTCTCCACTGTCTCATCTCTCCCGTGTCTCATCTCTCCCGTGTCTCATCTCTCCCGTGTCTCATCTCTCCCGTGTCTCATCTCTCCACTGTCTCATCTCTCCCGTGTCTCATCTCTCCCGTGTCTTATCTCTCCCGTGTCTCATCTCTCCACTGTCTCATCTCTCCCGTGTCTCATCTCTCCCGTGTCTCATCTCTCCCGTGTCTCATCTCTCCACTGTCTCATCTCTCCCGTGTCTCATCTCTCCACTGTCTCATCTCTCCCGTGTCTCATCTCTCCATTGTCTCATCTCTTCCCTGTATCATCTCTCCCGTGTCTCATCTCTCACCTGTCTCATCTCTCCCGTGTCCCAACTCTCCACTCTCTCATCTCTCCTGTGTCTCAACTCTTCCTTGTCTTATCTCTTTGCTGTCTCCTCTCTTTCCTGTCTTATCTCTCTCCTGTCGCATCTCTTCTATGTCTCATCGCTTTCCTGTCTCATCTCTCACTGTCTCCTCTCTTCTATGTCTCATCTCTCTCCTGTCTCATCTCTCCCCTGTCTCATGTCTCCCATGTCTTATCGCTTTCCTGTCTCATCTCTCACTGTCTCATCTCTCCCCTGTCTCATGTCTCCCATGTCTCATGTCTCCCATGTCTCATGTCTCGCATGTCTCATGTCTCCCATGTCTCATGTCTCCCATGTCTCATGTCTCCCATGTCTCATGTCTCCCATGTCTCATGTCTCCCATGTCTCATGTCTCCCATGTCTCATCTCTCCCATGTCTCATGTCTCCCATGTCTCATGTCTCCCATGTCTCATCTCTCCCATGTCTCATGTCTCCCATGTCTCATCTCTCCCGTGTCTCATCTCTCCCATGTCTCATCTCTCCCATGTCTCATGTCTCCCATGTCTCATGTCTCCCATGTCTCATCTCTCCCATGTCTCATGTCTCCCATGTCTCATCTCTCCCGTGTCTCATCTCTCCCATGTCTCATCTCTCCCATGTCTCATGTCTCCCATGTCTCATGTCTCCCATGTCTCATCTCTCCCATGTCTCATGTCTCCCATGTCTCATCTCTCCCGTGTCTCATCTCTCCCATGTCTCATCTCTCCCATGTCTCATGTCTCCCATGTCTTATCGCTTTCCTGTCTCATATCTTACTGTCTCATTTCTTCCCTGTTTCATTTATCCCGTGTCTAATCCTGTCTAATCTCTCACTTGTCTCATTTATTATTGTCTCATTTCTCCCCTTTCTCATATTCCTACAGGTAATACAGTTAAGACTAATAAGTTTGCCGACCCCTGAGCTCTAGTTATTGTTAAAAATTTTCTCCATCAGTTGTGACAGTAAAAATAACATTGTCTACTTACTAAACTACAGGCAAACAAAAATTTTGTATTAGGAAATGAAAAAATTGCTTTGCCAATGCTTCAAAGGTTGGGGATTAATATAATTTTATTCTTTGAGAAATAATTTCTTTATTTGGGCTTCAAAACACACACGCACAGTCCTATGCGTACTGCATTGAGCCTTTGTCAATCTCAAATATCCCAAATCCCACGCGCTATCTTTTAATTAAAAGCGGCACTAGTGGTAAAAAAATGGGTCGCATTACAATTCATACTAAAGAATTAATAATATTCATTCCGTTTATTTTTACTTACCATAAACAGAGGAAATGAGATTTTGAATAATAAAAGCAGAATATAAAGTATAGATTCAGAAGAAACGTGTGTGTGTATGTGATTGTGTGTGAGCGAAAATCGGTAATGAGTATCATATTGCACTTCTAGTGTTAGGTTTTACCTTCACATCGACGTATATATAGCTCAGTGCAGGATGTGGGATGATGACAGTTCTGTCAGTCTTCGATTTTCCTCACGCCTGGTTAATACTGTTCAGCTATGTATACTATTGAATATTCTAAATTCACTGCTTTGATTGTTACAGATCAAATAGTCATGGGAGTTTAAATGTGACTGCCGTCTCGTATTTGGATAACGAGGTAGTAGAAACCCACATCCTCAGTTTGTGATCCGAATCCTCCCTGATCATCATTTTTGGATCCCAGTCCTCGCACATCCTCAGTTTGTGATCCGAATCCTCCCTGATCATCATTTTTGGATCCCAGTCCTCGCACATCCTCAGTTTGGGATTCTTATCCTCCCAGATCCTCAGTTTGGGATTCTAATTCTCCCAGATCCTCAGTTTGGGATCCGAATCGTCCTAGATCCTCAGTATGGGATTGTAATCGTCCTAGATCCTCAGTTTGGGATTGTAATCGTCCTAGATCCAGAGTTTGGGATTCTAATCGTCCCAGATCCAGAGTTTGGGATTCTAATCGTCCCAGATCCAGAGTTTGGGATTCTAATCCTACTAAATATATCAAAAAGCTCTTACGAATATTCGTATTACAATCGCCCAAATCCCAGTCTATTTTCAGTTGTTATTTTTTGTAGTCTTCAGGATTAAATTGACACCTTCCCATATTCGATGTCTGCAGTTTGGAAATGAATTAGCTTTTTGCTCAACTTTCTAATCTGAGCGGAAAATTCTAGGAATAGAATATATGGCGCTCCTGACAGCAACACCTAATTTATTACTCTAATCTTTCTTGTAAAACACGCATTTGCAAATGATTTGATTGAAACTCAATCCGGGTGATTCGGATAATGAAACAACATTTCCTACGTTTTCGTTCACTCAGTGAAAAATTAGATTATCTTGCTTTGACAAACTGCAAATATTTCTCTCAGAAAAATATATTTCTCAGTTGCTTAAGCTCCTCAGAATGAGTAGCTCAAGTTCCCAGATCCTCAGAATGAGTAGCTCAAGTTCCCAGATCCTCAGAATGAGTAGCTCAAGTTCCCAGATCCTCAGAATGAGTAGCTCAAGTTCCCAGATCCTCAGAATGAGTAGCTCAAGTTCCCAGATCCTCAGAATGAGTAGCTCAAGTTCCCAGATCCTCAACATGAGTAGCTCAAGTTCCCAGATCTAGCTCAAGTTCCCAGATCCTCAACATGAGTAGCTCAAGTTCCCAGATCTAGCTCAAGTTCCCAGATCCTCAGAATGAGTAGCTCAAGTTCCCAGATCCTCAGAATGAGTAGCTCAAGTTCCCAGATCCTCAGGATGAGTAGCTCAAGTTCCCAGATCCTCAGAATGAGTAGCTCAAGTTCCCAGATCCTCAGAATGAGTAGCTCAAGTTCCCAGATCTAGCTCAAGTTCCCAGATCCTCAGAATGAGTAGCTCAAGTTCCCAGATCCTCAGAATGAGTAGCTCAAGTTCCCAGATCCTCAGAATGAGTAGCTCAAGTTCCCAGATCCTCAGAATGAGTAGCTCAAGTTCCCAGATCCTCAGAATGAGTAGCTCAAGTTCCCAGATCCTCAGAATGAGTAGCTCAAGTTCCCAGATCCTCAGGATGAGTAGCTCAAGTTCCCAGATCCTCAGAATGAGTAGCTCAAGTTCCCAGATCCTCAGAATGAGTAGCTCAAGTTCCCAGATCTAGCTCAAGTTCCCAGATCCTCAGAATGAGTAGCTCAAGTTCCCAGATCCTCAGAATGAGTAGCTCAAGTTCCCAGATCCTCAAGATGAGTATCTTAACTTCCCAAATCATTAGGATGAGTAGCTATAATATAAAAGTAAATATTTTTACTGTTTGTTTCATTTCTTATATTGAGGGTGGTGAGTGGCAAAGCGGTTAACGCGTTTGCCTCTCGCACCAAGGTCCCTAAGCTCGATTTCTCGGCGAGGCAAGCCTGTGTGAGTCTGTGCCTGCGTACAGTATCTGTGTGCGTGTGTGCTCAGGAGTCAGCGAAATGAGCAGAATTGCCCCCTCGCTGGCTGCGGGTCTAGTGTCACCAAATGATGTGCCATTACCGCAGCCCTCCTGCAAATATTATTAATACATTTGCTATGATTCCAGAATAACTAATCTAAGCTATTCATAATCCCGCATAAAAATATCTGGCATTTCAGACCGCAGCCAGTGGACATTGTCGCCGGACAATGAGGATCTAAACGCTAGCCTAAGAGAAGATTTCTATTATGATCAAAGTCCCAGCTCTAGCTTAGCTAATGCCCTGTTAGAGATGCATTCGCAGCCTTCTGAACACCTGCTGAAATTGTGTGACCAATTATCTGAATACCTCAGCCCGGTCGATCGCTTTGGCACACCAAATCCTGAGGTGGATTATCCCCTACTGTTGGAAACAATACGAGCATTGCTATTTAACGCCAAAGTCAATTGCACAGCCGGCAATGATCAAAGCGGTGTGGAACAATGCGAACTGTATCTGGGCCGTGTGGATCTGATGACATTGTTAGTTAAGCACAATTATAACGATTTGCCGAAACTGTCCACCCTTGGTAGTCAAAGGACGCTTCAATTGCTGAGAGATCGTCTGCTTCGTCACGAGCGATTGGATCTGGCTCTGCAGGTTTCTACTAAATGTAATCTGGACCCCACCGGAGTGTGGTTCGCCATGGGTGTGCGCGATCTGAGCTTGCACGGATTGGAGAAAGCTAGAGAGAAATTTGACAGGTGTTTAAAGGTAAGATTGATTACATTTACCTTTTTTCAAACCTAATATTGTGTGTAATTCTCGGCTTTCTAAAAGCATTCGCATCCGACCTCTTAAAAGCGGCCCTCTAAAATTCCGCCCTCTTAAAATCCGCCCTCTAAAATTCCGCCCTCTAAAATTCCGCCCTCTAAGAATCCGCCCTCTAAAATTTCGCCCTCTAAAATTCCGCCCTCCAAGAATCCGCCATCTCAATATCCGCCCTCTTAAAATCGGCCCTCTAAAATTCCGCCCTCTTAAAATCTGCCCTCTTAAAATCGGCCCTCTAAAATTCCGCCCTCTTAAAATCCGCCCTTTTAGAATCCGCCCTCTAAAATTCCGCCCTCTAAAATTCCGCCCTCCAAGAATCCGCCATCTCAATATCCGCCCTCTTAAAATCCGCCCTCTAAGAATACGCCCTCTTAAAATCCGCCCTCTTAAAATCGGCCCTCTAAAATTCCGCCCTCTTAAAATCCGCCCTTTTAGAATCCGCCCTCTAAGAATCCGCCATCTTAAAATCCGCCCTCTAAAATTCCGCCCTCTTAAAATCCGCCCTTTTAGAATCCGCCCTCTAAGAATCCGCCATCTTAAAATCCGCCCTCTAAAATTCCGCCCTCTAAAATTCCGCCCTCTAAAATTCTGCCCTCCAAGAATCCGCCATCTCAATATCCGCCCTCTTAAAATCCGCCCTCTAAGAATCCGCCCTCTAAAATTCCGCCCTCTTAAAATCTGCCCTCTTAAAATCGGCCCTCTAAAATTCCGCCCTCTTAAAATCCGCCCTTTTAGAATCCGCCCTCTAAAATTCCGCCCTCTAAAATTCCGCCCTCCAAGAATCCGCCATCTCAATATCCGCCCTCTTAAAATCCGCCCTCTAAGAATACGCCCTCTTAAAATCCGCCCTCTTAAAATCGGCCCTCTAAAATTCCGCCCTCTTAAAATCCGCCCTTTTAGAATCCGCCCTCTAAGAATCCGCCATCTTAAAATCCGCCCTCTAAAATTCCGCCCTCTTAAAATCCGCCCTTTTAGAATCCGCCCTCTAAGAATCCGCCATCTTAAAATCCGCCCTCTAAAATTCCGCCCTCTAAAATTCCGCCCTCTAAAATTCTGCCCTCCAAGAATCCGCCATCTCAATATCCGCCCTCTTAAAATCCGCCCTCTAAGAATCCGCCCTCTAAAATTCCGCCCTCTTAAAATCCGCCATTTTCAACTCCGCCCTTTTAAAATCCGCCCTCTAAGAATCCGCCCTCTAAAATTCCGCCCTCTTAAAATCCGCCATTTTCAACTCCGCCCTTTTAAAATCCGCCTTCTTAGAATCCGCCCTCTAAGAATCCGCCATCTTGATATCCGCCCTCTAAGAACCTGCCCTCCTAAAATCCACTATCTAAAATTCCGCCCTCTAAAAACTTTTCTTCGTATTAGAGATCAAAATATTTCAAGTGTGTTGTTACTTTACCGAAAAAAAATAATTTCTGGATTTGTCGTACCTTAGTAGATTATATAACACACAGAGTTATTCGCATTTTTAACATAGCTCTTCCTAATTAGGTTACCTTTTATTCAAATTCGTCGTTTTTTCCGGACTTTAACTACGTATTTCCGGGTTTGTCGTTTCTCCAGATTTTTTTTCGGAGTTTCGAGTTTGTCGTTTCTAGTAAGTTTTTCTATCGTTCTGATTGGTTCGTATATTCAAATTAAATAATTATTTTTATTTAGGTTACTTTTTCAGTCTTTTTGTACTTCTCCGGGTTTGGCGTTTTTTCTCGACGAAGTTGTCGTTAAGTATTTCATAGAATTTCTACGTTTTAGAACGTTTTAGAATATTGGGTCGATAAAGTCTTTAAAATGATGCCCTGACAACAGAAGCATTTTAGCATTCCATCGCATGTCGTTTAAAACCATTGTCGATGGGCTAAAGGATGTTTGCCACCTGAATTTCCTTATTTGGGAATTTTTCGCTCTCTATCTATAGTTTTCCCTATTAAGTAATGCGTAAGTCTGTCTATTGTTTGCCTGTGTCTTCCCAATTCTGCTTTATTCCTCTCCTACTTTGCTTTTTAAGTGTCATGCGTTCAACCATTCAACTGGCTTCTGTGAGGTTGAAAGGAAGGCATTGGCAAGAATAGGAAATCGGAAAAGTGCAAATCTTATTTACAATCGCGTGTTTTTTCAACTTTTATTACCTCTGTTTATTGCGAATGCGCTAAAGGCAACATGCTAAAACTGTTAAAACTGATCAAACCCGAAAATTTACAAATCTGAAACTGTACAAACTGTACAAACCTGAAACTGTGCATACCCGAAACTCTACAAACCCGAAACTGTACAAACCTTCAAATTTACAAACCTTAAACTGTACAAACCTGGAACTGTACAAGCCTAAAATTGTACAAATCTGAAACTTTCCAAACCTTCAAATTTACAAACCTGAGACTGTACAAGCCTGAAAGTGTACTAACCTGAAACTGTACAAATCTATAACTGTACAAACCTGAGACTGTACAAACCTGAGACTGTACAAACCTGAGACTGTACAAACCTGAGACTGTACAAACCTGAGACTGTACAAACCTGAGACTGTACAAACCTGAGACTGTACAAACCTGAGACTGTACAAACCTGAGACTGTACAAACCTGAGACTGTACAAACCTGAAACTGTGCAAATCTATAACTATAGAAACCTGAAACTGTACAAACCCAAAACTGTACAAACCTGAAACTGGACAAATCTAAAACTGTACAAATATAAAACTGTACAAATATAAAACTGTACAAATCTAAAACTGTACAAACCTGAGACTGGACAAACCTGAAACTGTACAAATCTAAGATTGTACGAATATAAAACTGTACAAACCTGAAACTGTACAAACCCAAAACTTTACAAATCTGAAAATGTAAAAATCTAGAAACGATTGAAACTAAAAACAAAAGTGGGGTAGAGTGGGTTAAGGAGGCGCCAGTTATAAAGGAGTGGGGGTGGGTGTCAGTGGGGGCATTCCGATTTCAGTGGGGTGGGGCTGGCGCGGCTGGCGGCGAATATCTAATGTTATTTGGTTGTTTAAATAAAATTAATATATTTTATTCAGGTAAAATTTCAAGGTCTAAAATAGCGGAATTTACATACAGATAGGTCGATGCAAATTCTAGCTTACTTGGTCTTATGCGCAGTTAAATTTATTATGAAAGTCTGTCTAGTGTTAAAACCAGTCGACTGTTAGTTTAGTTTTAGTAAAAGTTTTCAAAAATGCGAGCTTGTCTGAAAAGCGGACATCCGAACATAAAAGGATACTTTAGCTTGCCTTCAAGCCTTTAAACCGGTTTTTAAAGTCTATTTTCGTGGAAGAAAATTGTAGCTCGTATGTCTCAATGTTTTTTGGTTTGTAAATACCAGGTTATAACAACAGGTTAATATATTTATTTTCAAAATTATTAAAAGTTTAAACTGTGTTTACAGTTGTGTTTGCGATAATTTGAAAGTTGATTATCGTTAATTAATTATAATTAAAAAACACTTACACTTATAATTAAAACAAATTAATTAAACAATAGAGTAAGTTTAACCAATATTGTGTGCTTGAATAGTTCAAAAAAAGAAGAAGCTGATGTACATTTTTGCGAGCGTTGGGCCATTAATTTTGTTTGTAATATCGATTTAATTTTACGTTAATAATCGTTTGTACGCGTTTATGAATGACAAGTAATATTATGATATCGATAAGTACAGTAATAACAGGTTCAAAATGGAAATAGTTACTTTTAGCATAAATAGTTTTATTTTTTTAATCTAGAAAACAAGGTTATGATTTCTAAATAAAAACAAAAAATAGGTAAAGCATGAAAACAGTATAGTACTATTAAGAATAACAAGTAAACAACTAATTAAAAAACTCAACGATGAAAAAAATAGTGTAAGTCTACTCGACCCAGATAGCGCAGTCATGAAGCTTAAAATTTTCTTCACACCCCAATGCCCGCTGCTCTGACACCACTTTAACACCTCGAGACCCCCCGCTCTGACACCACTTTAACACCTCGAGACCCCCGCCGCTCTAACACCACTTTAACACCTCGAGACCCCCGCCGCTCTGACACCACTTTAACACCTCGAGACCCCCGCCGCTCTGACACCACTTTAACACCTCGAGACCCCCGCCACTCTAACACCACTTTAACACCTCGAGACCCCCGCCGCTCTAACACCACTTTAACACCTCGAGACCCCCGCCGCTCTGACACCACTTTAACACCTCAAGACCCCCGCCGCTCTGACACCACTTTAACACCTCGAGACCCCCACCGCTCAGACACCACTTTAACACCTCGATACCCCCGCCGCTCTGACACCACTTTAACACCTCGATACCCCGCCGCTCAGACACCACTTTAACACCTCGATACCCCGCCACTCTGACACCACTTTAACACCTCGATACCCCGCCGCTCTGACACCACTTTAACACCTCGATACCCCGCCGCTCTGACACCACTTTAACACGCCGAGACCCCGATGCTCTGACAAAAATTTCTTACCTCTAAATCTCCGCCGCTCTGCACTTTAAAACCTCAAAACCCCCACCGTTTCGACACAATTTTACTAACTATACGATATACATCCATAGAGGCATTTCACAAACCCGGAATTTCGCAGCATCGAACGACACTCTTTCATCGGAACGAAATTTAAAAGTTTCGTAGGGTATAGCTTTTTTAAAAGCTTCAGGGCCGAAACTTTAAGACAGTGAACTTTCAGGGAACAAAACTTCAAGAAGTGCAACTCCAGGGAACAAAACTTCAAGAAGGGAAACTTCAGGGACAAAACTTCATGGAAGCGAAATTCCAAGGAAAAAAACTTCAAGGAAAGGAAACTTCCGAGACAAAACTTCAGGGAAGTAAAACTTCAAGGACAAAATTTCAAGGAAATGAAACTTCAGGAAGGGAGACTTCAGAAACAAAACTTCTAGGAAGGGAAACTTCAGGAACAAAACTTCAGGGATGTGAAACTTCAGGGAAGTGAAACTTCAGGGAAGTGAAACTTCAGGGAAGTGAAACTTCAGGGATGTGAAACTTCAGGGAAGTGAAACTTCAGGGAAGTGAAACTTCAGGGAAGTGAAACTTCAGGGAAGTGAAACTTCAGGGAAGTGAAACTTCAGGGAAGTGAAGCTTCAGGGAAGTGAAACTTCAGGGAAGTGAAACTTCAGGGATGTGAAACTTCAGGGAAGTGAAACTTCAGGGAAGTGAAACTTCAGGGAAGGGAGACTTCAGGAACAAAACTTCAGAAAGGTAAACGTTAAGGAAGCGAAACTCCAAGGAAAAAAACTTCATGGAAGGGAAATTTCGATGCTGTACAATTTTGACGTTGTGAAATTACGAGTTTTTTAAAGCGTCCTCATGCATAAAACTATGAAATACAAATAACAGATGTTCAAGTGATTTCGGTTCATTTCGATTGTCAAGTTCTGCCGGCCGAGTGACTACCTCGCGGTCCCATCGACTGCAACAGCTGTTGTTGTCTCCGACGTTCTCTTAATCGTTTAGTATACCTGGCTAATCCAGTTTTAAAGGGCTTATACGTGCCACCGTAGATGAATGCATTTAGACTAGTATAGATAATAGCAAACCAGGCCAGTACAAATTGACCAGACTCCGTCTGACTGCTGGCACTTTTGGCTATGACAATCTTGTAGAGAAAAAACGGAAGCCAGCAGACTAAAAAGCCGAAAATGATGCACGCGTTTGTTATCCAGCCTCGAAGATTTGCTTTTGTTCGCTCCCATTTGTTCTGTAGGTTGCTGCCACCTTTTAGAAGCGTAGGAAAAAAAATTATGTTTTCCTTAGAAAAATATTCCTATAATTAGAAGTTTTCCTGGAATTTTTCCGGTGTTTTCTAAGACTTTCTGTTGATTACAGACTTTTAAAATCTGTATTCAAATTGGCCAGGACTTAAGAAAATAAATTCTACACTTTTGAAAGAAGTTTTTTAAGAAACAAAATTTCGTTCACTATCTCAAATTCAAATTCGTGCGAAATTCCACAAGCGTGTTGTGACTGATGGTCCTGAACCCAAAATGGCCACATATATGTACCGCACAGCCTTTTCTGTGCCATAAAAATATCGCTAAAATAGTTTACGACCCACCTGACAGCCGAGTAGAAAGCAGAGAAAGCTAAAACGTCATAATGGATCGATTTTAAATCATTTTCCGTTATGGCTGTTACTTGAAATTCTTTTGTATTGGACGGCTTAGAACAGGGCGATTTCAGCAGTCTTCTTGTTAGAGCCTCGCCTGTGCCTCCGCTCAATCATCGTCGCCTTCACTTAAAAGCATCGTTTCAGATGCTGTTGTTAACACAACGTGTTTCTATTAATTATCACGTTCGGCACAGTTTCAGAGTTTCATAAGGCATAACTTCATCAAGATACTAAAGCTTCAGGAATGAAACTTCAGGGACGTTGAAACTTCAGGGAAGTGAAACTTCAGGGAAGTGAAACTTCAGGGACGTTGAAACTTCAGGGAAGTGAAACGTCAGGGAAGTGAAACTTCAGGGAAGTGAAACTTCAGGGAAGTGAAACTTCAGGGAAGTGAAGCTTCAGGGAAGTGAAACTTCAGGGAAGTGAAACTTCAGGGAAGTGAAACTTCAGGGAAGTGAAACTTCAGGGAAGTGAAACTTCAGGGAAGTGAAACTTCAGGGAAGTGAAACTTCAGGGAAGTGAAACTTCAGGGAAGTGAAACTTCAGGGAAGTGAAGCTTCAGGAAAGTGAAACTTCAGGGACGTTGAAACTTCAGGGAGTTAAAGCTTCATGGAGTTAAAACTTCAGGTGGTCAAAACTTCAGGGAGTTATAAAGATTCAGGTATTTAAAACCTTCAGGTAGTCAAAACTTCAGGGAGTTAAAACTTCATGGAGTTAAAACTCCAGGGAAGTGAAGCTTCAGGAAAGTGAAACTTCAGGGACGTTGAAACTTCAGGGAGTTAAAGCTTCATGGAGTTAAAACTTCAGGTGGTCAAAACTTCAGGGAGTTATAAAGATTCAGGTATTTAAAACCTTCAGGTAGTCAAAACTTCAGGGAGTTAAAACTTCATGGAGTTAAAACTCCAGGCAGTCAAAACATCAGGGAGTTAAAAAGATTCAGGGAGTTAAAGCTTCAGGTGGTCAAAACTTCAGGGAGTTAAAAAGATTCAGGTATTTAAAACCTTCAGGTGGTCAAAACTTCAGGGAGATAAAACTTCAGGGAGTTAAAACTCCAGGCAGTCAAAACATCAGGGAGTTAAAAAGATTCAGGGAGTTAAAGCTTCAGGTGGTCAAAACTTCAGGGAGTTAAAAAGATTCAGGTATTTAAAACCTTCAGGTGGTCAAAACTTTAGGGAGATAAAACTTCAGGGAGTTAAAAAGATTCAGGTATTAAAAAATTTCAGGTAGTCAAAACTTCAGGGAGTTAAAAGTGTATGGAGTTAAAGTAGATGTATAAGTAAGACAGGTCCCCAAAAAGTCATACCTTTCACTTCTCTATCTGCACCATCGGTAATGGCTTGCTGCTGTCTTCCATATTGACTGCTGATTGGCACCAGCGGCACTGAACTATGCTGCATCGCACGCATTCGTCTGATATGTCGCCTCGAAATCACCAGAATAGTACCATAGCCTCCGAACAGCATGAGTATTAGGATTAGGAATAGTACAATTCTCACAATGAGCAGACTAATATCTGGTTGATTACCAATGCGACAAGATTTAGTATTAAACATCAGAGTACTGCCAGTGAATTCGTAGTAATAGCCGCTGATTGGTATTATTCTGGTTGGCAGGCAGCTCAGAATGGCTATTCCTAGCCAAATGCCAAGCACTATGCCAATTACTTTCCTTCTCGTCATCACCCTCTCATAGCTATAAGGCCAATTGATCTGGTGTAGCTTGTCAAGGCCGATACTAACAGTTAACAGTAGGCCGGTGGTCAATGCCAAATAGTACATCCAGGCACCAAGATCAAGTTCAAGACGCGAACTCGGCCCGTATCCAGTTACTGCGTAGCGAAACGAAGTGCAAAGAAAACATAGACCGGCGCTTAGATCACTAACAGCCAGTGCCACCATGTAGATGCACTGGTTGTTATGCAGTGCCGGAGTCTGCTTCACAACTATGATAATCACTAGATTGGTTGGTATAGCCAGCACTGAGATTAATAGTACAATGCATGCTCGCCAAAGCGCGTTCTCGTCTTTTGACAATTGACCGCACCCGAAGCAGTCCTCCCATTCGATAGTCAGGTTCTTGATACAGATGCTCCTGTGAAATGATGAATGATTGTATTTCATTAGCTGCCGGATTTCCATGATCGCCTTGAGTGCCAACCTCCAAGGCACAGTGAGAGTGTACACTGCCTGACGATGAGAAAGTCGAACCCCTGACCTTAAGTCGTTCTAATCACTAGTCTACAAGCACTAGTTGTCAATGCTAGGCTTTTAAATATTTTTTATTCTGCTTGTCTTCCAGCCCGCCATGGACAAAAACTCAACAGCGAGGACCTCAACAACTCAGCTGCTGGATGAGGTCATTAAAAAACTGGAAGAAATGCATGCCAAAGGCACAGTTGGAATGGTGAGTGCAAAACTTCTGTGCCTGGGAACAGGTGTTTTACATGTTTAACAACTTTAAAATATTCTCTTTTAATTTATTAAAATATCAGCTACCGAAGATTATCGAATTCATCAAGTCTAGCGATCAGTTGTTGAAGGAACCGGAGTTGGTAAGTGCTAGTTTACTTCGCATATTATTTCTGTTTGTTTTTTTAGACAAAATTATAGCAAAATCTGCTTAAGTGGCAAAAACTGTACTTTCTTGTCGGTGCTAGGAAGAAACTCAACTTTTTTGCCAACATTATCGATAATCAATTTATTCCAGGCGAAACAGCTAAAGTATAATTTACTATTTCTGTTTTTCAAGCTCTGACATTTTTTGCTTCTGCATTTTAAATTTTTCTTCTTCTGGGACTGCTAGTGTCTTCTAATGGGACTGCTGGTGTCTTCTTCTGGGACTGCTAGTGTCTTCTAATGGGACTGCTGGAGTCTTCTTCTGGGGCTGCTAGTGTCTTCTAATGGGACTGCTAGTGTCTTCTAATGGGACTGCTAGTGTCTTCTTCTGGGGCTGCTAGTGTCTTCTAATGGGACTGCTAGTGTCTTCTAATGGGACTGCTAGTGTTTTCTTCTGGGACTGCTAGTGTCTTCTTCTGGGGCTGCTAGTGTCTTCTTCTGGGGCTGCTAGTGTCTTCTAATGGGACTGCTAGTGTCTTCTAATGGGACTGCTAGTGTCTTCTAATGGGACTGCTAGTGTCTTCTAATGGGACTGCTAGTGTCTTCTAATGGGACTGCTAGTGTCTTCTAATGGGACTGCTAGTGTCTTCTAATGGGACTGCTAGTGTCTTCTTCTGGGGCTGCTAGTGTCTTCTAATGGGACTGCTAGTGTCTTCTAATGGGACTGCTAGTGTTTTCTTCTGGGACTGCTAGTGTCTTCTTCTGGGGCTGCTAGTGTCTTCTTCTGGGGCTGCTAGTGTCTTCTAATGGGACTGCTAGTGTCTTCTAATGGGACTGCTAGTGTCTTCTTCTGGGGCTGCTAGTGTCTTCTAATGGGACTGCTAGTGTCTTCTAATGGGACTGCTAGTGTCTTCTTCTGGGACTGCTAGTGTCTTCTTCTGGGACTGCTAGTGTCTTCTTCTGTGACTGCTAGTGTCTTCTTCTGTGACTGCTAGTGTCTTCTTCTGGGACTGCTAGTGTCTTCTTCTGGGACTGCTAGTGTCTTCTTCTGGGACTGCTGGTGTCTTCTAATGGAACTGCTAGTGTCTTCTTCTGGGACTGCTAGTGTCTTCTTCTGGGACTGCTAGTGTCTTCTAATGGGACTGCTGGTGTCTTCTTCTGGGACTGCTAGTGTCTTCTAATGGGACTGCTAGTGTCTTCTTCTGGGACTGCTAGTGTCTTCTTCTGGGACTGCTAGTGTCTTCTTCTGGTACTGCTAGTGTCTTCTAATGGGACTGCTAGTGTCTTCTTCTGGGACTGCTAGTGTCTTCTTCTGGGACTGCTGGTGTCTTCTAATGGGACTGCTAGTGTCTTCTTCTGGGACTGCTGGTGTCTTCTAATGGGACTGCTAGTGTCTTCTTCTGGGACTGCTGGTGTCTTCTAATGGGACTGCTAGTGTCTTCTTCTGGGACTGCTAGTGTCTTCTTCTGGGACTGCTGGTGTCTTCTAATGGGACTGCTGGTGTCTTCTTCTGGGACTGCTAGTGTCTTCTAATGGGACTGCTAGTGTCTTCTTCTGGGACTGCTAGTGTCTTCTTCTGGGACTGCTAGTGTCTTCTTCTGGTACTGCTAGTGTCTTCTAATGGGACTGCTAGTGTCTTCTTCTGGGACTGCTAGTGTCTTCTTCTGGGACTGCTGGTGTCTTCTAATGGGACTGCTGGTGTCTTCTTCTGGGACTGCTAGTGTCTTCTAATGGGACTGCTAGTGTCTTCTTCTGGGACTGCTAGTGTCTTCTAATGGGACTGCTAGTGTCTTCTTCTGGGACTGCTAGTGTCTTCTAATGGGACTGCTAGTGTCTTCTTCTGGGACTGCTAGTGTCTTCTTCTGGGACTGCTAGTGTCTTCTAATGGGACTCTTGGACTCTTGGAGGACTTAGGTCTTTTACTGGGACTGTAGAGTTTTGAGCGAAACTCAGTACTATTGAGCTGTAAACTTACGACCATTAAATTTGATCTATAATGTTCTCAGTCTGTTGTATGTCTTTTAGTTGGGTCAAATTTCGGTGCATTCCAAACAGGCTTGAGTAGGATATTTTGATAAGGTCTGTGAGGTCGGGCATTTTTTCTGAGGTTTAGAAAATGTTTCAGGGAAAAAACTTTTAGACTTTAACTAGCACCAGGCTGTACCAGTTATTGTACATTTGTATAATATTTGATCTTACCTGATCACCTCATATTAGTGTGTAAGCTTTTTAATTCATTTAAATAAAATTAAAAACATGTTGCAATAACTTTTCTGCAATTCAAGTATGTTATCCAGTAACTGTTTAGTTTTGATTAGATGTCTAAATGTCACAAAATTGTTTGAGTTCGTATAAATATACCATTTTTACCTAGTTTTTATTTATAATTAATGTGTACTGTTTTAGCTATTTTGCCTGATAATCTTCTCTGTACTGTCTCATCTACTCTCTTATCTACTCTCTTATCTACTCTCTTATCTACTGTATTATCTACTATCTTATCTACTGTCTTATCTACTGTCTTATCTACTATCTCATCTGCTATCTTATCTACTCTCTTATCTACGCTCTTATCTACTATCTTATCTACTGTCTTATCTACTGTCTTATCTACTATCATATATACTGTCTTATCTACTGTGTTATCTACTGTCTTATCTACTGTCTTATCTACTGTCTTATCTACTGTCTTATCTACTGTCTTATCTACTGTCTTATCTAATATCTTATCTACTATCTTATCTACTGTCTTATCTACTATCGTATCTACTTGTACTATCTCATCTACTATCTTCTTTACTGTCTTATCTACTTGTACTATCTCATCTACTATCTTATCTACTGTCTTATCTACTCTCTCATCTAATCTGTCCTCTGTTATCTTATCTACTCTCTCGTCTACTATCTTATCTACTCTCTCAACTACTGCCTTATCTACTCTCTCATCTACTGACTTATCTACTCTCTCATCTACTGCCTTATTTACTCTCTCAACTACTGCCTTATCTACTCTCTCAACTACTGCCTTATCTACTCTCTCAACTACTGCCTTATCTACTCTCTCAACTACTGCCTTGTCTACTCTCTCATCTACTGCCTTATCTACTCTCTCATCTACTGCCTTATCTACTATCTCATCTACTGCCTTATCTACTCTCTCATCTACTGCCTTATCTACTCTCTCAACTACTGCCTTATCTACTCTCTTATCTACTGCCTTATCTACTCTCATATCTACTTCCTTATCTACTCTCTCAACTACTGCCTTATCTACTCTCTCAACTACTGCCTTATCTACTCTCTCAACTACTGCCTTATCTACTCTCTCAACTACTGCCTTATCTACTCTCTCAACTACTGCCTTATCTACTCTCTCAACTACTGCCTTATCTACTCTCTCAACTACTGCCTTATCTACTCTCTCAACTACTGCCTTATCTACTCTCTCAACTACAGCCTTATCTACTCTCTCAACTACTGCCTTATCTATTATCTCAACTATTGCCTTATCTACTCTCTCAACTACTGCCTTATCTATTCTCTCAACTACTGCCTTATCTATTCTCTCAACTACTTCCTTATCTACTCTCTCAACTACTGCCTTATCTATTCTCTCAACTACTGCCTTATCTATTCTCTCAACTACTGCCTTATCTATTCTCTCAACTACTGCCTTATCTATTATCTCAACTACTGCCTTATCTACTCTCTTATCTACTGCCTTATCTACTCTCTTATCTACTTCCTTATCTACTCTCTCAACTACTGCCTTATCTACTCTCTAAACTACTGCCTTATCTATTCTCTCAACTACTGCCTTATCTATTCTCTCAACTACTGCCTTATCTATTCTCTCAACTACTGCCTTATCTATTATCTCAACTATTGCCTTATCTACTCTCTCAACTACTGCCTTATCTATTCTCTCAACTACTGCCTTATCTACTCTCTCAACTACTGCCTTATCTACTCTCTCAACTACTGCCTTATCTACTCTCTCAACTACTGCCTTATCTATTCTCTCAAGTACTGCCTTATCTACTCTCTCAACTACTGCCTTATCTACTCTCTCAACTACTGCCTTATCTACTCTCTCAACTACTGCCTTATCTACTCTCTCAACTACTGCCTTATCTACTCTCTCAACTACTGACTTATCTACTCTCTCATCTACTGCCTTATTTACTCTCTCAACTACTGCCTTATCTACTCTCTCAACTACTGCCTTATCTACTCTCTCAACTACTGCCTTATCTACTCTCTCAACTACTGCCTTATCTACTCTCTTATCTACTTCCTTATCTACTCTCTCAACTACTGCCTTATCTACTCTCTCAACTACTGCCTTATCTACTCTCTCAACTACTGCCTTATCTACTCTCTCAACTACTGCCTTATCTACTCTCTCAACTACTTCCTTATCTACTCTCTCAACTACTGCCTTATCTATTCTCTCAACTACTGCCTTATCTATTCTCTCAACTACTGCCTTATCTATTCTCTCAACTACTGCCTTATCTATTATCTCAACTACTGCCTTATCTACTCTCTTATCTACTGCCTTATCTACTCTCTTATCTACTTCCTTATCTACTCTCTCAACTACTGCCTTATCTATTCTCTCAACTACTGCCTTATCTATTCTCTCAACTACTGCCTTATCTATTCTCTCAACTACTGCCTTATCTATTCTCTCAACTACTGCCTTATCTATTATCTCAACTACTGCCTTATCTATTCTCTCAACTACTGCCTTATCTATTCTCTCAACTACTGCCTTATCTACTCTCTCAACTACTGCCTTATCTACTCTCTCAACTACTGCCTTATCTACTCTCTCAACTACTGCCTTATCTATTCTCTCAAGTACTGCCTTATCTACTCTCTCAACTACTGCCTTATCTACTCTCTCAACTACTGCCTTATCTACTCTCTCAACTACTGCCTTATCTACTCTCTCAACTACTGCCTTATCTACTCTCTCAACTACTGCCTTATCTACTCTCTAAACTACTGCCTTATCTATTCTCTCAACTACTGCCTTATCTATTCTCTCAACTACTGCCTTATCTATTATCTCAACTACTGCCTTATCTACTCTCTCAACTACTGCCTTATCTATTCTCTCAACTACTGCCTTATCTATTCTCTCAACTACTGCCTTATCTATTCTCTCAACTACTGCCTTATCTATTATCTCAACTACTGCCTTATCTACTCTCTTATCTACTGCCTTATCTACTCTCTTATCTACTTCCTTATCTACTCTCTCAACTACTGCCTTATCTACTCTCTCAACTATTGCCTTATTTACTCTCTCATCTACTGCCTTATCTACTGTCTTATATACTGTGTTATCTACTGTCTTATCTATTGTGTTATCTACTGTCTTATCTACTGTATTATCTACTGTCTTATCTACTGTCTTATCTACTCTCTTATCTACTCTCTTATCTACTATCTTATCTACTATCTTATCTACTATCTTATCTACTATCTCATCTACTGCCTTATCTACTTTCATCTACTGCCTTATCTACTATCTCATCTACTGCCTTATCTACTTTCATCTACTGCCTTATCTACTCTCTCATCTAATCTATCCTCTATTATCATATCTACTATATTATCTACTATCTTATCTACTCTCTCATCTAATCTGTCCTCTGTTATCTTATCTACTCTCTCGGCTACTATCTTATCTACTCTCTCAACTACTTCCTTATCTACTCTCTCAACTACTGCCTTATCTACTCTCTCATCTAATCTATCCTCTATTTTCTTATCTACTCTCTTATCTACTATCTTATTTACTATCTTATTTACTATCTTATTTACTGTCTTATCTACTCTCCTATCTGCCGTAGCATCTACTTTCTACTCTACCATAATAATTGCTCATTTTCCAGCAGCTACGGCCTATGTAGTATAGAATGTTCCCACTGAACTCACACATTTTTGTCGTCTTCCATTGAAAAGTTGAAACGCTTGTTAGCTTCTTTTACTTATTTTCTCATTGAATAGTGAAATACGAATTCGCAGTTTTCTTTTTCTCGACTTTATATGCACAATTGGCACTGACTACATTTTCTACAGCTTTCGTCACATTTAACTATAGGGTATTGCCTCTGGGCCAATCAGGTTCTCCTTGATGCTCATCACATACATTTCGCTAAATATCTAAACATTTTTTGTACTTAGCTACTAAAAGTAGCATTTTTGTCTCTGAATCGTGTAGGTTTGTTTCTTATTCTTCTCATGGATCGCCTGAAGCTTCAGGATCATCAGGGAGAATATCTCAGGAATCGCCTGAAGCTTCAGGATCATCAGGGAGAATATCTGAGGGGTCGCCTGAAGCTTCAGGATGAATATCTCAGGGATCGCCTGAAGCTTCAGGATCATCAGGGAGAATATCTGAGGGGTCGCCTGAAGCTTCAGGATGAATATCTCAGGGATCGCCTGAAGCTTCAGGATCATCAGGGTGAATATCTCAGGGATCGCCTGAAGCTTCAGGATCATCAGGGAGAATATCTCAGGGATCGCCTGAAGCTTCAGGATCATCAGGGTGAATATCTCAGGGATCGCCTGAAGCTTCAGGATCATCAGGGTGAATATCTCAGGGATCGCCTGAAGCTTCAGGATCATCAGGGAGAATATCTCAGGGATCGCCTGAAGCTTCAGGATCATCAGGGTGAATATCTCAGGGATCGCCTGAAGCTTCAGGATCATCAGGGTGAATATCTCAGGGATCGCCTGAAGCTTCAGGATCATCAGGGTGAATATCTCAGGGATCGCCTGAAGCTTCAGGATCATCATGGAGAATATCTCAGGTATCGACTAAAGAGCCAGATGTTTTAGATTTGAAATCTGAAATATCTGAGAAATCTGAAGCCTATAAAAAAAGTAAATTTAAAAAATCGTAAAAAATCTGAATTGATTTTGTACTGAAAATCTTTTTTGTTCATTATTATTTAGAGTGGAATATCAAATTTTAGGGTTTTGTGTGAGTCATTAATTTTCTTTCCATTTCATCACCAGCTCGTTTTCGCTTGGGCAAAAGTAACTTTCTCGTTTTAAAATAAGTAATAAATTTGACATTAAAATTTTTCAGATAATTTCGACTTTTAAGTCGGTTTTTTATGTGCATTTGCAATATCAAATTTCCTTCCTTATCCGAGAAAGTTATAAAAAGCAAAAAAATCGTTTTAAAACGTTACTCGGAAGCTAAACGGTTTTTAATTTTAAAAAATTCGACAAGTATCTGATGCTGTTAGACAGTCTGTGGTGTGGTTAGACAGTCTCTGATGCTGTTAGACAATTTTTGGAGTGGTTAGACAGTCTCTGATGCTGTTAGACAGTCTGTGGTGTGGTTAGACAGTCTCTGATGCTGTTAGACAATTTTTGGAGTGGTTAGACAGTCTCTGATGCTGTTAGACAGTCTGTGGTGTGGTTAGACAGTCTCTGATGCTGTTAGACAATTTTTGGAGTGGTTAGACAGTCTCTGATGCTGTTAGACAGTCTGTGGTGTGGTTAGACAGTCTCTGATGCTGTTAGACAATTTTTGGAGTGGTTAGACAGTCTCTGATGCTGTTAGACAGTCTGTGGTGTGGTTAGACAGTCTCTGATGCTGTTAGACAATTTTTGGAGTGGTTAGACAGTCTCTGATGCTGTTAGACAGTCTGTGGTGTGGTTAGACAGTCTCTGATGCTGTTAGACAGTCTGTAATGCTGTTAGACAGTCTGTGGTGTGGTTAGACAGTCTCTGATGCTGTTAGACAGTCTCTGATGCTGTTAGACAATTTTTGGAGTGGTTAGACAGTCTCTGATGCTGTTAGACAGTCTGTAATGCTGTTAGACAGTCTGTGGTGTGGTTAGACAGTCTCTGATGCTGTTAGACAGTCTCTGATGCTGTTAGACAATTTTTGGAGTGGTTAGACAGTCTCTGATGCTGTTAGACAGTTTGTGGTGTGGTTAGACAGTCTCTGATGCTGTTAGACAGTCTGTAATGCTGTTAGACAGTCTGTGGTGTGGTTAGACAGTCTCTGATGCTGTTAGACAGTCTGTGGTGTGGTTAGACAGTCTGTGGTGTGGTTAGACAGTCTGTGGTGTGGTTAGACAGTCTGTAATGCTGTTAGACAGTTTGTGGTGTGGTTAGACAGTCTCTGATGCTGTTAGACAGTCTGTAATGCTGTTAGACAGTCTGTGGTGTGGTTAGACAGTCTGTGGTGTGGTTAGACAGTCTGTGGTGTGGTTAGACAGTCTGTGGTGTGGTTAGACAGTCTGTAATGCTGTTAGACAGTTTGTGGTGTGGTTAGACAGTCTCTGATGCTGTTAGACAGTCTGTAATGCTGTTAGACAGTTTGTGGTGTGGTTAGACAGTCTCTGATGCTGTTAGACAGTCTGTAATGCTGTTAGACAGTCTGTGGAGTGGTTAGACAGTCTGTGGTGTGGTTAGACAGTCTGTGGAGTGGTTAGACAGTCTGTGGAGTGGTTAGACAGTCTGTGGAGTGGTTAGACAGTCTCTGATGCTGTTAGACAGTCTGTAATGCTGTTAGACAGTTTGTGGTGTGGTTAGACAGTCTCTGATGCTGTCAGACAGTCTGTGGAGTGGTTGGACAGTTTCTGATGCTGTTAGACAGTTTGTGGTGTGGTTAGACAGTCTCTGATGCTGTTAGACAGTCTCTGATGCTGTTAGAAGTCTCTGATGCTGTTAGACAGTCTGTAATGCTGTTAGACAGTCTGTGGAGTGGTTAGACAGTCTCTGATGCTGTTAGACAGTCTGTGGAGTGGTTGGACAGTTTCTGATGCTGTCAGACAGTCTGTGGAGTGGTTGGACAGTTTCTGATGCTGTTAGACAGTCTGTGGAGTGGTTGGACAGTTTCTGATGCTGTTAGACAGTCTGTGGAGTGGTTGGACAGTTTCTGATGCTGTTAGACAGTCTGTGGAGTGGTTGGACAGTTTCTGATGCTGTTAGACAGTCTGTGGAGTGGTTGGACAGTTTCTGATGCTGTTAGACAGTCTCTGATGCTGTTAGACAGTCTGTAATGCTGTTAGACAGTCTGTGGTGTGGTTAGACAGTCTCTGATGCTGTTAGACAGTTTGTGGTGTGGTTAGACAGTCTGTAATGCTGTTAGACAGTTTGTGGTGTGGTTAGACAGTCTCTGATGCTGTTAGACAGTCTGTAATGCTGTTAGACAGTTTGTGGTGTGGTTGGACAGTTTCTGATGCTGTTAGACAGTTTGTGGTGTGGTTAGACAGTCTCTGATGCTGTCAGACAGTCTGTGGAGTGGTTGGACAGTTTCTGATGCTGTTAGACAGTTTGTGGTGTGGTTAGACAGTCTCTGATGCTGTTAGACAGTCTCTGATGCTGTTAGAAGTCTCTGATGCTGTTAGACAGTCTGTAATGCTGTTAGACAGTCTGTGGAGTGGTTAGACAGTCTTTGATGCTGTCAGACAGTCTGTGGAGTGGTTGGACAGTCTCTGATGCTGTTAGACAGTCTCTGATGCTGTCAGACAGTCTGTGGAGTGGTTGGACAGTCTCTGATGCTGTTAGACAGTCTCTGATGCTGTTAGACAGTTTGTGGTGTGGTTAGACAGTCTCTGATGCTGTTAGACAGTCTCTGATGCTGTTAGAAGTCTCTGATGCTGTTAGACAGTCTGTAATGCTGTTAGACAGTCTGTGGAGTGGTTAGACAGTCTCTGATGCTGTCAGACAGTCTGTGGAGTGGTTGGACAGTCTCTGATGCTGTTAGACAGTCTCTGATGCTGTTAGACAGTCTGTAATGCTGTTAGACAGTCTGTGGTGTGGTTAGACAGTCTCTGATGCTGTTAGACAGTCTCTGATGCTGTTAGACAATTTTTGGAGTGGTTAGACAGTCTCTGATGCTGTTAGACAGTTTGTGGTGTGGTTAGACAGTCTCTGATGCTGTTAGACAGTCTGTAATGCTGTTAGACAGTCTGTGGTGTGGTTAGACAGTCTCTGATGCTGTTAGACAGTCTGTGGTGTGGTTAGACAGTCTGTGGTGTGGTTAGACAGTCTGTGGTGTGGTTAGACAGTCTGTAATGCTGTTAGACAGTTTGTGGTGTGGTTAGACAGTCTCTGATGCTGTTAGACAGTCTGTAATGCTGTTAGACAGTCTGTGGTGTGGTTAGACAGTCTGTGGTGTGGTTAGACAGTCTGTGGTGTGGTTAGACAGTCTGTGGTGTGGTTAGACAGTCTGTAATGCTGTTAGACAGTTTGTGGTGTGGTTAGACAGTCTCTGATGCTGTTAGACAGTCTGTAATGCTGTTAGACAGTTTGTGGTGTGGTTAGACAGTCTCTGATGCTGTTAGACAGTCTGTAATGCTGTTAGACAGTCTGTGGAGTGGTTAGACAGTCTGTGGTGTGGTTAGACAGTCTGTGGAGTGGTTAGACAGTCTGTGGAGTGGTTAGACAGTCTGTGGAGTGGTTAGACAGTCTGTGGTGTGGTTAGACAGTCTGTAATGCTGTTAGACAGTTTGTGGTGTGGTTAGACAGTCTCTGATGCTGTTAGACAGTCTGTGGAGTGGTTGGACAGTCTGTAATGCTGTTAGACAGTTTGTGGTGTGGTTAGACAGTCTCTGATGCTGTTAGACAGTCTGTAATGCTGTTAGACAGTTTGTGGTGTGGTTAGACAGTCTCTGATGCTGTCAGACAGTCTGTGGAGTGGTTGGACAGTTTCTGATGCTGTTAGACAGTTTGTGGTGTGGTTAGACAGTCTCTGATGCTGTTAGACAGTCTCTGATGCTGTTAGAAGTCTCTGATGCTGTTAGACAGTCTGTAATGCTGTTAGACAGTCTGTGGAGTGGTTAGACAGTCTCTGATGCTGTTAGACAGTCTGTGGAGTGGTTGGACAGTTTCTGATGCTGTCAGACAGTCTGTGGAGTGGTTGGACAGTTTCTGATGCTGTTAGACAGTCTGTGGAGTGGTTGGACAGTTTCTGATGCTGTTAGACAGTCTGTGGAGTGGTTGGACAGTTTCTGATGCTGTTAGACAGTCTCTGATGCTGTTAGACAGTCTGTAATGCTGTTAGACAGTCTGTGGTGTGGTTAGACAGTCTCTGATGCTGTTAGACAGTTTGTGGTGTGGTTAGACAGTCTGTAATGCTGTTAGACAGTTTGTGGTGTGGTTAGACAGTCTCTGATGCTGTTAGACAGTCTGTAATGCTGTTAGACAGTTTGTGGTGTGGTTGGACAGTTTCTGATGCTGTTAGACAGTTTGTGGTGTGGTTAGACAGTCTCTGATGCTGTCAGACAGTCTGTGGAGTGGTTGGACAGTTTCTGATGCTGTTAGACAGTTTGTGGTGTGGTTAGACAGTCTCTGATGCTGTTAGACAGTCTCTGATGCTGTTAGAAGTCTCTGATGCTGTTAGACAGTCTGTAATGCTGTTAGACAGTCTGTGGAGTGGTTAGACAGTCTCTGATGCTGTTAGACAGTCTGTGGAGTGGTTGGACAGTTTCTGATGCTGTTAGACAGTCTGTGGAGTGGTTGGACAGTTTCTGATGCTGTCAGACAGTCTGTGGAGTGGTTGGACAGTTTCTGATGCTGTTAGACAGTCTGTGGAGTGGTTGGACAGTTTCTGATGCTGTTAGACAGTCTGTGGAGTGGTTGGACAGTTTCTGATGCTGTTAGACAGTCTGTGGAGTGGTTGGACAGTTTCTGATGCTGTTAGACAGTCTCTGATGCTGTTAGACAGTCTGTAATGCTGTTAGACAGTCTGTGGTGTGGTTAGACAGTCTCTGATGCTGTTAGACAGTTTGTGGTGTGGTTAGACAGTCTGTAATGCTGTTAGACAGTTTGTGGTGTGGTTAGACAGTCTCTGATGCTGTTAGACAGTCTGTAATGCTGTTAGACAGTTTGTGGTGTGGTTGGACAGTTTCTGATGCTGTTAGACAGTTTGTGGTGTGGTTAGACAGTCTCTGATGCTGTCAGACAGTCTGTGGAGTGGTTGGACAGTTTCTGATGCTGTTAGACAGTTTGTGGTGTGGTTAGACAGTCTCTGATGCTGTTAGACAGTCTCTGATGCTGTTAGAAGTCTCTGATGCTGTTAGACAGTCTGTAATGCTGTTAGACAGTCTGTGGAGTGGTTAGACAGTCTCTGATGCTGTCAGACAGTCTGTGGAGTGGTTGGACAGTCTCTGATGCTGTTAGACAGTCTCTGATGCTGTCAGACAGTCTGTGGAGTGGTTGGACAGTCTCTGATGCTGTTAGACAGTCTCTGATGCTGTTAGACAGTTTGTGGTGTGGTTAGACAGTCTCTGATGCTGTTAGACAGTCTCTGATGCTGTTAGAAGTCTCTGATGCTGTTAGACAGTCTGTAATGCTGTTAGACAGTCTGTGGAGTGGTTAGACAGTCTCTGATGCTGTCAGACAGTCTGTGGAGTGGTTGGACAGTCTCTGATGCTGTTAGACAGTCTCTGATGCTGTCAGACAGTCTGTGGAGTGGTTGGACAGTTTCTGATGCTGTTAGACAGTCTCTGATGCTGTCAGACAGTCTGTGGAGTGGTTGGACAGTTTCTGATGCTGTTAGACAGTCTCTGATGCTGTCAGAGTCTGTGGAGTGGTTGGACAGTTTCTGATAATAATTCATCTCTGCCTTGTTCTCCGCAGCAAGTGAAGCGCCGATGCCAGTTTGATCTGGACTCAGAGTGTCATTACTACCTGCAACGCTATGGCACCCACCTCAGCCGGTTAAGCTTCCTGATGCGTAGGAAACAGTTGGAGCCCGCGTTGGCCTACTGCGTAGAAAATGCGGTCGCACCTGATGCAATGATTGAAGGTGTGGTTAGTCCAGCTATTCAAAACGGCAGCGCGGAAGTACTGGTGCTACTGTTAGAGCGGGGACTCGATCAACTATCGGACTATTGGAGGCCTTGCCTGCCGAAGATTTGCGACTGTCTGCTGAAATCTGGACTGTCTCAACCGCTGTATCAGCTTCAGTGCCGAACTGGGGACCACGTGCGAGCCGCTATGACCTGCGTCCACGAGTTTCACCTTCGCGGCGCGACTAGCTATACCCAGCTGGCTGCTCGGCGAGAACCGTTGGAGAGGGCCATTGGTGAGCTGGGATTCGGCAATGAGGGATTGTCTGTGTTGCTAGGGGATTATCTGTGTTGCTAGGGGATTATCTGGGGTTGCTAAAGGATTGTCTGGTTTTTCTAGAGGATTATCTGGTGTTGCTAGAGGGTTATCTGTGTTGCTTGGGGATTATCTGTGTTGCTAGGGGATTATCTGGGGTTGCTAGGGGATTATCTGGTATTGCTAGAGGATTATCTGTGTTGCTAGGGGATTATTTGTGTTGCTAGAGGATTATCAGTGTTGCTAGGGGATTATCTGTGTTGCTAGGGGATTATCTGGGGTTGCTAAAGGATTGGCTGGTTTTTCTAGAGGATTATATGGTGTTGCTAGAGGATTATCTGTGTTGCTAGGGTATTATCTCATGTTGCTAGAGGATTATCTGGTGTTGCTAGAGGATTATCTGGTGTTGCTAGAGGATTATCTGTGTTGCTAGGGGATTATCTGTGTTGCTAGGGGATTTTCTGTGTTGCTAGGGGATTATCTGGTGTTGCTAGAGGATTATCTGTGTTGCTAGGGGATTATCTGGTGTTGCTAGAGGATTATCTAGTTGTAGCTGGGGATTATTAGTTTGTAGCTAGGTGAACTTCGATTAACCTCGATTAATCTAACGAATTAAAGTAGATTTGTCAAATGGATTAACGTGGACTAGTCGAATGGATTAACGTGGATTAGTCAAGGCAGTCAAATCCCATTGTCCCACACCCGTCCCCGCCGACACATGCAGGCCACCTTCGCCAGGCGATGAGGTCTTTATCCAGCGGCGAGTCACCAGACCTGACCTGCATTCTTCGCCTACCAGAGAAGGAGCTTCGAAGTTTAATCCGCAGCCTTCAGCTTCACCTGGACGTTGTGGCCTATCTGGGCAAAGCTGCCATTGCTGAACGTAAGCCAGTGACGTCATTCAGACTGCCTAATCCGCTGCCGACACTGCTGACACCGAATCGCGGCGAAGCGCTCATAGATTTGAGTCTACTAATCTTGCTGTCGTCTCCGCTAATAACCGACGGATTGAGTGTGCTGTCTAGGCTCAGCTCTGACATTCCTCTGCCGTCTGATCGCATTGCTGAACTAGCCATTCGATACCTGGCTAAAGATGGTCGATCCGATTCGATGAAAGAACTGCTGAGTTGTTGGTCTAGCGAGCCCAGGCTAAGTCTGGGATTAACTAAGGATCAGGTGGACTCACTAATTGTCACGGCCATGCGTAAAATGACACCGGAGATGCTGCAAGCTCAGGTAAATTAATTAACTGGCGAATATTTCTACTGCTTCTCATTTAGCTACTCATAGTAGAAATGCAAGCATTTTTGTAATCAAATTTCTTAACTTCTAGCGAATTGTTTTTTTATTAGGCTTATCAAACAGGTACTTCAAATATGTGACACTTTTGTCAAACAGGTAGTTCCAACAGGTAATAAATTTATCATACAGGTAGTTCCAACAGGTAATAAATTTATCATACAGGTAGTTCCAACAGGTAATAAATTTATCATACAGGTAGTTCCAACAGGTAATTAATTTATCATATAGAATTGATGAATATTCGCCTTCTTTTTTTAAAACAGCCCAACTTGTCCGAAGACCTATTAAAGCTAATTAGTTCAGTTTCCAAGCGAATTGAGGCGCTAATAGTTACTGGCAAGCTTAAGAAGGCATACCTATTGGCAGTCAGCAGCAACAACCCGGCTTTGGTCACTCAAGTGCGCGATGAAGCCGCCCAGAAGGGTCAAGCTCCTTTAAGGGACATGGCCGACAAATGGCTGGCGTCTAGATCTGGCGACTGAATAACGAGTTTTTGCGTTTTTTATTTACGCACAGCCCTTCAAATGGACTTTTGCCAAACTGTGTGTACTTTTATAATCATTTCATGTATGCTTGTAGGCTGCGCTTTGATTTATGACCTCCGAGTGGGTAATTAGGTGTGAAAGTGGCTGCTTTGGCCTAGCCGACCCTGGACTGATTTTGTTTTATGACCACAGAGGGGGTAATTAGGTGTGAAAGTGGCTGCTTTGGCCTAGCCGACCCTAGACTGATTTTGTTTTGTGACCACAGAGGGGGTAATTGGGTGTGAAAGTGGCTGCTTTGGCCTAGCCGACCTTGGACAGAATTTTGTTTCATGACCTCCGAGTGGATAATTTGATGTGAAAGTGGCTGCTTTGGCCTAGCCGACCCTGGACTGATTTTGTTTTATGACCACAGAGGGGGTAATTAGGTTTGAAAGTGGCTGCTTTGGCCTAGCCGACCCTGGACAGAGTTTTGTTTTATGACCACAGAGGGGGTAATTAGGTGTGAAAGTGGCTGGTTTGGCCTAGCCGACCCTGGACAGAGTTTTGTTTTATGACCACAGAGGGGGTAATTAGGTGTGAAAGTGGCTGGTTTGGCCTAGCCGACCCTGGACTGATTTTGTTTTATGACCACAGAGGGAGTAATTAGGTGTGAAAGTGGCTGCTTTGGCCTAGCCGACCCTGGTCAGAGTTTTGTTTCATGACCTCCGAGTGGATAATTAGGTGTGAAAGTAAAATGTTCATTAGCCAATTTCTTGCGTGATTATTATTCACTATCGTACTCTTACTCCGTATTTGAACTCCATAGTTAAATTTATTTTCTAAATAAGTGAGATTTTAACATATACGATAAAATTGTAAAAAAATGCGTATAATGTTCAGAAATTTCAAGCAAAAAATATACTTTTTTCCCACCCGTTCATTCATTTAGTGATTATGCGTTTCGTGTAGAGTCTGCTATTTGAGTGCAAGTTTTTGTATCGACTATTATTTGCAATTTTTTCGTAAAAATACAAATTCAGTTATGTTGCCAGTTATTCGTTCTCTCTGATTACTATAATTAAAGAATATTCTTATCCCATAACTACACTTCTGGTGAGTTAAGTGATTACTGCCATGCGTTTGCTTCAGTATTACTATGGTCAATATGGTCATTGTAGTATTTATTCCAGTTAAATATCAGACAATACCCAAATCACTTCCACCTTTTTATCTCGTTTATTTTATTTCCTACGTATCATTCAGTCACCGAAATTCTCCACTTTTTGGTTTTTTAATTCTAAATATAAAACCAGTAGTTAAATTTGTGATAATCATGCGAAATAATAAAAACATGGTTGTTTTTGTTTTTTTGTTAACTTACTTTGAAACAAATATTTTTGTCTAACTTTAAGGAACAAGGGGGTCGGTGGCAGAGCGGTTAACGCGTTTGCCTCTCGCATCAAGGTCCCTGGGCTCGATTCCGCGGCGAGACCATATTTATTTGGGACGCAGTCGCGGAGAGAAGGCTTGGGGGCTTGTCGTGCAATTTACGCCCTTGAGGGCGAACCTCCAAGGCACAGTGAGAGTGTACACTGCCTGATGATGAGAAAGTCAGGGCAGATGTACACACCTGTGTGAGCGTGTGCCTGCGTACGGTATCTGTGTGCGTGTGTGCTCAGGAGTCAACGGAGTGGGCAGAATTGCCTCCCCGCTGGCTGCGGGTCTAGTGTCTCTAGATGATGTGCCCTGGCCTGCAGCCGACCAAACCAGCCTGAACAACGGCCTCTAAACTAAATTACATCCTATTCTCATTTATAGGAGCTGAGAAGACGACAGAAGGCGGTTGAGATAGGAGTCACAACTATTTTTATCATTCTGTCTGGACTCCCATTGGCTACTATAAATATAAAAACTAAGTCGTTTGGCACCGACGACAATATGGTCCTTTTTAACAGTAGGACTACCAAGCCATTTTGCCGCCCGTTTTTATACCAAGGGGGGTTTCCAATTTCCCCCCTGACAATTTTTTTGGCAGCGCCCGAATGCTAACAGCGTTGGGTGGTGACTGATTGGTTGACAGACTAGGCGATGGTGTCCTGTGGTTGAGCTGCGCCTAATATTTTGGCTTGAGCATTGAAATTTGAGCAATTCGTGTCAGGGTGTCCATAGTGGCCTAGTTCCACCTGTTGTAGCCCTTGAAGGTCCAGCAGTCTGTCTAGATAAAGGTAGGTGACCACCGAAGACGGAGATGATGCAGGCACACTCGGGTGACATGCTGATCAATTTTGAAGGCCTGGCAAGGCCGCACTGAGGCGCAGTGCAAATTCGTGTATGGGGTGTATGAAATACACAAGCTCTTACGGGAAAAATCGGACCTTCGGCCAGAAACATTGAATATCTCGACGGTCTGAAGAGCTGGTGACTTGTTTCTTGTTTGAGAAGATGCGCAACAAAAAGTTGCCTCGTGTTCTTGAGTTTCGTGTGCTTGCGTTGTTCCGTTCGGGTGCAGCAAAAAAAATTGTCAGGGGGGGAGGAATTTCCCCCCCTCTTGGTAGTTCTACTGTTAAAGACCATGAAGGGAAAACACACTGCTTAGTCTTGATTTCTAAATATTGTATTTTTTTATTAAGTAACAAAGATTCTCTTTGTTGAAACGTTTATTCATTTACTATATAGGGTTTTGTGTTTAGTCAATTAAATAAACAAAAAGTTATTTATAGTTTAACGATGAAAATATACTTTGGTATTCACCTTACGTCTTGCCCAGTTATTCACGGTTCGGTTTTCTATTGAGAAATAACAATACTGTAATTCTGACTTATTTTAAACGAAACACATACGAAACAGTAAGTGTCCTGAACTTTTTTTACTATCTTAATACAAAGGTTGCTGCACTTTTAATTTCTGCGATTAGGACTACTGTAAGACGGTTTTGTACGATTAAAAAATATACATTAAATCACAAGTTAACAATAATTTGTTTAAGGGGCGACGAACTGAAAAATTAATATGATTAATTATCTTAAAAAACTAGAAAGGGTTACGCAGCTAGATATGGGTCAAAATTGAACACTGCAAAAATTATTCGCCATCAAACATGGAAATTGATAAAAAGGACTTCACTTCCAGATTTTAATATCGCATGCAAGATTCCAAAGTTATTAACTTCTCTATTGTATGCAAATGGATTTAAATACAATATTTTTGTTTCATTACTATATGTAATATTTATAAAGAGCTATTACTACGAGTATTATAACTATACACAAAAAGGAAAAAATAAAAACCTATAAAAGTATTTTCTGTGCGTTTCGGTGCAGACAGGTCATCATGAACTAGTTTATGTACACAAAAATCAAACGGCAATTCTTATGTGCATGGCTAGTTTTTTAGTTGTTTGAGTATTAAATAGGACTTTATGATTGCATATGATACCCAAAGGTTAAGTATTTAAATAAAGACACAAAACACAATGTATACTGTAGCAATATTGCACAAATGCGCAGAAATTAAATTTTCAAAATAAAGGTGACAATTTTTATGGACACTGCGTTGTAATAGGTTTGTGTAATAGGATTGAATGCGAAAAACAAAACCGCATGGACCTGAAGCAATATTACGTTGCATTTGTGTGTTCGCTCTGTAACCGCCCGATCGATAATTGGACGTCCGATGAGTAATACATGTACATGGTGCTAAAAATAGCAACAAGTTTCTTTCTAGTTTTACCATAGCTAATTATTGGAGTGAGGTTGGCAGTACATATGGAACAATTTCCATCGACCATATGCATATAAATATATGCACTTTGCTATATTCTAAAGGGAATGCTGTCCAGTGATATAATAACTGAAGGCTTGATAAAACACTAAAATTTTGTTATAATAAATCACCGTGAATTGCTTCAGCCGTATGAGAATGGGTTGATCATCGATTAAGAAAGTAAAATTATGAAACAGACAGATTCTCAATAATTCTCTGATAAACTTTTGTGCGCTAAATGACAACTCTCATAACTAGTGTTTCATTTTTCGCAGGCAGATAACTCGAAAACAGATTATAAGAAAATTCAGTTCTCTTCCGAACTGTCGTCAGATTCGGAGGGCACCTCAAGACCCGGATGCAGTGTCAGCTGAACATTCCGATTCAGATTGACAGCCGGATAGAATGTGCCCTTCAGGCCGACGAAGGCTATTGGTCCGTGCGGCTCGTCATTGACATAGTAGGACAGAGTTCCCTTGTCACAGTCCAGTCTGACACCAACAATGCTACCCTTGGCGATGCCACCGTCGCATCGTTCAGCGTGCTCGCCATTGTGAAGGAACCAGCTTCGTTTGAAGTCGATGTACATTGACCAGCCTCGATTGTCGCGACCTTGTCATGAGAAATCGAGTTTTTTCTTACAATATACTGTAGGAGCTACTAATGAGTACTCAAAACAAAGTGAGATCTAGTACTTCTATGTTAGTTTTAAATGGCGACAGAATTATGGGTGAAAGTTCCCCTTCTTCCTCTTTATCTTTCTTTCTCCTACGTTTTCTCTTCCCTATTGGCCTCAACTTTTTCTTCCTCTCGCCGAGTTGCTCTTCTCAAAAGCAACGAGGCGTGACACCAACTTAGAGTATTTTATCTTTACAGCCGTCCGCATCCTCTCTCCTCTTAGTCCCCCGATGTCGAGGGCCGCTTGTCGAGAGATTTAAGACTGAAACTCTCCCTTCCCCAGTTAGGTATAGTGAGCATCTCTAAAGGTTTTTTTGACTTGAAAATTTAGATGCCACTGCTTTTAGCCGCGCACGTTTTAGTTATACTCGATTTGGCACGCCAAGTTGCTGCGTTGCAATCTCGTCCCGCAGCTCCGCAGCTCCCATTTAGTGCTCAGTCTGAGTCCGAGCTCATCTCAAAATTTGGGGGAGTTTTGCTTGACCTACACTGTCCGGGGGATTTCCATGGTTGAATGAAATAGCTATGCTTCGATCTCTTAAGGTCACTCTTAGTTAAATATAATTATCGTACCTCAAAGCTTGATAACGTTGGCCCTTGGTGAACGATTTTTTTGAAAAAATTTTAAGAACTGAACAGAAACAAATAGAAATATTAATGAAGCCCGCATTGCCAAGGAGTTTAGAGCGTTGGACTGATGACTTGAAGGTCGGAGGTTCGATTCCTGACTCCACTGGAACAATTTGTGTCATTTAGCAAGATAATTAACTATTTCATTGGTTCAGTTCACTCAGCTGCTAAATGGTTATTAGCTGGGGTAATTAAGAGGGTGGGTGGGTGACTTCCCTACCCAGTCCATGGACTGAACAGCCGTACGCAGCCTTCAGATGCGCCGCGCAATAGCTGCGGCTGTGCTGTTCAGTCTATGGACTATACTTATATAATAGACTAATAGACAAAACTCAGTCTGTGAATCCTATACAGCCAATAATAAGGGAGCTTTACAATTACAATTAACTGCACGACTAATTATTATAATCTAGGGATTGGTAGCAGCAACTGCCGTGAGTCCATAATTCTCATTCTAAAAGCCTTTGAGCAGCTTTTTTACCAGCTCTTTATCTATTTTCTGCCTGCGGCCCTCTTACGGTCTGACACGTTGCAATTAATTATTCCAATCTGGCATAGCAGAGAGAGGGAGGGAGAGACAGTGGGAGAGGGGTACTTATTATGAGGGCGACTGAGGGCGCACAATATTGGGATTCGTGAGAAGAGCATAAGTCCAAATCCACAGGCCTCTCATGCGCTGACCAGCTGTGGATACAAGATCTCTGGTTAATGCGTACAGGGCTAGATTTATTACTATATGCAGTAGCAAGCATTCCTATAGCCTGGGTCATTTATCTATATAATCTAATCTAAATAATCAGATAGTTTGCAAGGCTAGATCAGTATTATGCCTTCAATTTTACTATGCAAGAGTCTAAATAATATGCGAGTTATTTATTTTATAAGCGCAGTTTGACGAAAAGCACTTGACAGGTAGCTGACAGCAGCGTGTCACATTGTGATTATCGGTGCCAGGAGCAAGTTTGGTTTGGGCCTATTACTTTTTTCGTCGTTAGTTGTTGCACGCTATCGAAATGGAAATTTTTCGGACCTGTCAATCTTTTCTGGCTTGCTCGTTTTTTTGCATGTCTCGCCAAATTATTAACTACAAAAGTACTTTTTGCAGTTTCCAAATATTTGATTTTGGCAATGGACATTTGGTGTGCTAAAGTTCGGGATTTTCCTACTAGACGGTGCTTCTAAAAATAGCAACATACCCAATCCTATTTAACCAATCGGCGGATAGGGGCTTCAAATTCAACCTATTCGAACTTATTTTATTGGCTAGGGTCGCTGTCACGTGATTATGTTGGTTTTGGTAAGTCAACTGTTTCTAAAAATAGTAACATACAATAGTAACAATCGGCTTTGACCAATCAGTGGCTATCAGTCGCTTAAATTGAGATAAGTAAAACGAGCTAAGTAAATAAGAGGAGAGTTAAGTCGATTAGATAAGGACCCAAATTATTAATTAATTGAAGTTACGCTACTATAATAAAATTTGTTAGTTTAACCTTTCATTAACTGATTAATCGGGATACAAAGTACAAATCTCTAGAATTATTTTACAATCCAATTACACCTGCATCACATGATTTCCAACTTACCTGCCTCTCCTTTCTCTACCCCATCAACTTCCTCGCCGTTCACTGCTCTATTTGCTTGCTTACAAGCTCTACTCAACTTTGAGCATTAGTTTGCCATATTAACATGAAATTCTGCGTTGAACCATAGGGAGTGTTTTTTGGGTGGGGTTCGCGTGACTAGCAGAATGAAGAATCTGGAGCGGATGCTAAATGACTGGCTGGCTAGAATTCTGTCTTCTATAGGAGCAGAGTATACCTCTCGACTTTCAAGATTTTTTTCTTTAAGTAGATTCCATGCTGCTGGGTGCCCTGATTTAGATGTTTTAGGAATTGCTAAAACAACTATGAACGAATACACATCTAAGGACCACGTATAGAATAGAATAGAATATGATGGAATAGAATAGAATAGAATAGAATAGAATGGAATAGAATAGAATAGAATAGAATAGAAAAGAATAGAATAAAATAGAACAGAACATAATAGCATAGAATAGAATAGAAGAGAATATAATTGAATAGAATGGAATAGAAAAAGAATAGAATAGAATAGAATATAATATAATGGAATAGAATGGAATAGAATAGAATAGAATAGAATAGAAAAGAATAGAATAAAATAGAACAGAATAGAATAGTATAAAATAATATGAATAAAATAGAACAGAACATAATAGCATAGAATAGAATAGAAGAGAATATAATTGAATAGAATGGAATAGAAAAAGAATAGAATAGAATAGAATGGAATGGGATAGAATATAATAGAATATAATATAATAGAATAGAATAGAATGGAATGGAATGGAATAGAATGGAATAGAATGGAATATAATAGAATATAATAGAATAGAATAAAGTTGAATAGAAAAAATATAATCCAAGACATAATAATTAGTTTGGCCTACATGCTGCCCCTAGAAATGCTTAGCTCGATCGCACAAGAGTTAAGCTAACATACGATGAAAGCAAACTTTTATCCGCCCTTGCAGTCTGAGTTATTACCATCCGCTCTACTAATGCATTTACGAATACCCCATACAATGTGCAGGTTTTTACCTGTTTACAGTACAGGATAGGTGATTCATCTATTGAGGAATGCATTGCAAACAACTACATTATACGCTGATAATGCATAGTTGTGCAAGAACCTAACTAAACATTGCTGATTGAAGGAGGATAAATAGGGAGAGAGAGAGAGAGAGAGAACAAGAATGAGGTATTGGGGGAGCAGGAGAGGCAGTGAAGGGAAAAGTGGGGTGAGCAATATCTGCAAAGAATCCCAGGCTATGATGTAATAACCCGTGTTTGTGTGCGTGCGTGTGCAATACCTCGGAAAGCTGCTGCGAATTCGGTTACCTCACGAGAGATATGAAATTTTACTATATTATTGACGTATTTTTTCGCCAAAGCTTATTCAATTGATTTTTTGGAATAATCAGTTGAGCTGACTAAGCAAAATTGATACTCAAATTTTCTCATCTCCTTTTTTGCAACAATTATTGGCGGTTATTCGCAGCCACATATAATGCTTAAAATTATAGGTCATTTGAAGAATTCAAAAGAAGATAGTAGGTTTTGGGTTTATGGTGAAGAGATGGGGTTGGGGAGATATGAGATTTAGGAGAGATAAGACTCGGGAAAGATTAGACAAGGGAGAGATGAGACACGGGAGAGATTAGACATAGGAGAGATGAGACATAGGAGAGATGAGACACAGGAGAGATAAGACTCGGGAGAGATCAGATACAGGCGTGAAAAGACACGGGAGAGATGAGACAGGGGAGAGATGAGACACGGGAGAGATGAGACAGGGGAGAGATGAGACACGGGAGAGATGAGACACGGGAGAGATGAGACACGGGAGAGATGAGACACAGGAGAGATGAGACACAAGAGAGATGAGACACGGGAGAGATGAGACACGAGAGAGATGAGACACGGGAGACATGAGACACGGGAGAGATGAGACACGGGAGAGATGAGACACGGGAGAGATGAGACTCGGGAGAGATGAGATACGGGAGAGATGAGACACGGGAGACATGAGACACGGGAGACATGAGACACGGGAGACATGAGACACGGGAGACAGAGACACGGGAGACATGAGACACAGGAGAGATGAGACACGGGAGAGATGGGACAGCGGAGATGAGACGCGAGAGAGATGAGACACGGTAGACAGAGACACGGGAGACAGAGACACGGGAGACAGAGACACGAGAGACATGAGACACGGGAGACAGAGACACGAGAGACATGAGACACAGGAGAGATAAGACACGGGAGAGATGAGACAGCGGAGATGAGACACGGGAGAGATATGCCTTCCAATATGGTGCAAAGCCATTGTCCTGGATAAATCTGGCTGCCTAGGAGAACTTTTATTGGCCCGTGGCCGTGGGTCGGGTCGTGAATAGAATTTTATAGAATGTATAGATAGATGGCTAACGGCTAGTTACTGGCATATGTTTGGCTCAAAGGCAATAAAACCTTTAAACACGCATTGATTGCAGACAACAACAAGAGATGATGCTATACAACAGAGGAAACGTTGAGGCTCCATGGGCCGGATACACGGATAGTAGATAAAGTGATGAGTCACACTCTAAAAACGCCCATCATTAAAAAAACTGATGCCCTTCTCAGTCTAAGACTCAAACATCATACCCTTATAGTTTGAATTTTTCTTGAAATAGCAAAAATTAACAGCAAGAAAAAAACACGCACAATATCTTTTTTGCCTTTGAGTAAGATTCTTATTGGAGTAATTGAGGAATTGGTGTGACGTTAGCCCAGTCCATGGACTGACATACACGGCGAACGTAGAATATACTCAACCCCACTCAAGGCAGATGTTTGTTCCATTGAAGTCGGGGAATCGAACCCCCGACCTTCAAGTCGTGAGTCCAAGGCTCGTGTTTTTCAAATATCCGCATAGATACAAGAACAAAGAGTCTCACCAAGTTTTTCATCCTTTCGACAGTCCTGACGGGCCACGCCGAATCCAGGATCACCTTTGTCATCGTATCGATCCACGGTGAATTCCCAGTAGTGCACACCCCTTGAGAATCCGGTGGTGCAGACCGCCACCCGTTCCTCTAGCGACACGGAAGTGACAGACATGCCCTGATTGGTGAACACCAGCTCGGCGTGAGACTCCTCCGGCGAGAACTGAAAAAAGGCCCGGCCGGCTGTGCGAAGCTTGACGAAATCGCTGTAGGCAGATTCTCCGGCCGAATTGTGCGCCTTGACTCGGACTTGGTAAACTGTGTCAAACTGCAGTCCTTGGACACAGCAGATTGTCTCTGGACCCCGATAGCAGCGCTGTAGGATGAGTGTGACGATGGGGTTGTCGAGTTTTCAGTGATTGCTCAGTTTTTTGCAACCTGAAGTCCCAATTACCTGAAGTCCCAATTACCTGAAGTCCCAATTACCTGAAGTCCCAATTACCTGAAGTCCCAATTATCTGAAGTCCCAATTACCTGAAGCAATAATTACCTGAAGTTCAAACTACCTGAAGTCCCTATTACATGTAGTTCTAATCACCTGAAGTCCCTATTACATGTAGTTCTAATCACCTGAAGTTTAAACTACCTGAAGTCCTTATTACCTGAAGTTCAAACTACCTGTAGTCCCAATTACCTGAAGTCCTAACTACCTGAAGTCCTTATTACCTGAAGTTCAAACTACCTGTAGTCCCAAATCCCAAGAAAATGTCACATTTCAATAGGTTGAAATCCTGGTGTCACGAAATTTTGATCCATCATTGATCCAGATTCATAGAAAAAGGTTTTCTTTTTAACCATAATTTCCTTGTTGCATAGTTAAAAAATGTCTACCTAGAAATGCTTTGACAAAAAGTTCACATCAAAGACTCGTTACCGACTCCAGTTTGAAAAATGCTTTCACACTTTTTAAAACAAAAAAACTAATATTATAAGCAAACATATTTAGAATTATATTTTTGCATTTTTACTCTCGCAGTGTATATTTTTTGTCTCTCAGCTACCCTTCGCAAATGCACTTCTAGATTGATCTGAATTTAAATTTTTACTCTCCAGGTGTGAATAATTTAGTCAAGGTTTTGAGAGCCTGCAATCGTATCATATAGTAGCATAATGTTAAGTACGTTTTTTATCAGTAAAACTGTAGGTAGATTGTATCGAAAGATTAATTCCCGTGAGATTGCAAAAACAGACGTGAAAAAAAACATTAAACGATGTGTTTTCCCCAGCTACGGGCCGATTCTTTTGCCAGACTTTATAATCCTCTTTTTCCCCTTCTCCCATTAACCAGTTGCTATGCAGTTGAATAGATGAACTTTTTTCATTATAAAATAAGACCAAAGAGAGACTTGGGAATTGGGAATGGGAGAGCAGAAAGCTCAGGTATAGGAAATGTGTTTAGTGCTGCTGCTGCTGCTGCTTGTGCACTCTATACCTCTGACACTGACGTTGAGATTTTTGTCTGTCTCAAATGGGTAACTTGAACGGATGTGGAAAAAAAGATGCTTTTCTGGCCAAAAGCACACGCGGGTATGGGTAGGGCCAGGGGAGACAAGAAATCTCACTGACGGATGAGGCTATACGGGGCTGGGAATGGGGAATATATAGCTCTACTCCCACGAATCGAAACGTTCGCTACAATTCCACTATATCTTTACTGTATGGTGGACACCTTGGTTTCTAACAATTTAAAATGGTTGGACATTGGACACATGCCAAAACCGCAGACTAATGAATGGGAACTAAAAGTATATAGAAAATTCAGCAGCAGCAGCAGCAACTATAATTTTGTCTCTCCCCCCCACATCTTCATTCAGCATGTCAGGAGAAACTGTCTCTCGTTAATTGTGACGGCTGCGCTGTGTCCCGTGTGAAAACAGTTGTCGAGAGGTCAATCTCTACGCTTGTGTCCTTAATTTACCGAGAATTATTCCAGTAGACCCAAAAAGTCCCCATTCTCCCAATCAAACCAAAATCCGATTCGCTGTGTGCTTTATTGAAGGACAGTTTATTAAAGACACGCTAACTTTTCTGAATTCACAAAAATCCCTGACTTTCAACAATGCTAAACAGCTTCACCTTAAATCCGGCGCCTCTTCCATCGTCCATCTCAAGTGTGTAAAACTCGGCCTGTGAGCCATTGCAGGGGCCCCAGCAGACTGTCACGGTGTTATTCTCGGCGTGACTTCGTTCGGCCACTATGACAGGCGGCGGAGGAACTGAAAGTGGCGGAAAAGATTAGCAAAAATCATTTAAAGTAGTTCGTCATTTGTCGTTGAAAAAATAAATATTTATGAGCTGTTTGGTTTCCTAGATTAAATGAGGTGGCGGGTTGAACCCCGGATTTAATGGGGTGGCGGGTTCTCCCGTGGTCCCTTTTATAGAAGGGGTGGCGGGTTCTCCCGTGGACCCTTGATAGAAGGGGTGGCGGGTTCTCCCGTGGACCCTTGATAGAAGGGGTGGCGGGTTCTCCCGTGGACCCTTGATAGAAGGGGTGGCGGGTTCTACAGTGGGCCCTGGATTTAATGGGGTGGCGGGTTCTCCCGTGGACTCTGGATTTATTGGGGTGGCGGGTTCTCCAGTTGATCCTGGATAGAAGGGGTGGGAGGTTCTCCCGTTGATCCTGGATAGAAGGGGTGGGAGATTCTCCCGTTGATCCTGGATAGAAGGGGTGGCGGGTTCTCCCGTGGACCCTGGATAGAAGGGGTGGCGGGTTCTCCCGTGGACCCTGGATAGAAGGGGGCGGGGGTTCTACAGTGGACCCTGGATTTAATGGGGTGGCGGGTTCACCCGAGGACCCTGAATAGAAGGGGTGGCGCGGGTTCTCCAGAAGTTATAGCGGGTTGACCATAGGTTGACGCTGAGTGTATTTGTTACATTTAATGTTATTTAAAATAGCGTAGAAATAATCCAGCCATAGATAAATAATTTCATAAGAAATGAGGAATAGAATAACTTTTAGTAAAACTGTGTCAAGCAACTCAACTCTTAAAAAGTTTTTGGACAACACAGTCTCAAAAAAGGATTGCGACGGTGATTACAGTAAAAAAATTTAATCTGATAGGCCATAGTAAAGTCATAATAAATTCTGTAAAAATGTTATTTTATTACAAGTTTTTAATGATTTTCAATTGTATGCTTGAAGACGGTAACGACTTTGTTCAGTTTTCTAGAAATGTATTATCTATCCAAAGCCATTTAAAGGAGACAGTGATGATGAGAATGAGATCTTGGAAAGTTCGACTGTCATGCAAAAAGAAACATTTTTCAGGTTTTGTTGGGATTGCGGTTGCAATCAGGAGATGCGTAAAAACTTATGTAAAACCGTTTTTCACGTATAAATCTTGCAGTAAAACAAAGTAGCAGAAAGCCGGAAGTTTTGTTTATATTTAATTTCTAGGCACGCGCGTGATTAATAATTCAGATAATTTCTAAGAAATAAGGACTTGATATAACAAAATACTTTTCGCAAACGATTTATAACAAACCTCTGTTTCTGGCATTTGTGCACATATCAGCCGCCGTCAAATCATGTTGTCGATTCACTGTTTGAACAAATTATTCGATTTGCATTCGAATTCGTTTATTCTTTGTCGAATCATCGAAATTGAGAAAACTAAATCAGCAAATTTTGAAACAGGATTTAGTTATTTACAATGTATCTCTTCCTTCCGAAGCAAATTGAAAGAATTATTTTATGGTGAAGTTAAGAATCCTCCAACTTTTTATTCATAACTTCGATACACGCAGGCACATTTTCACAAATATGATCTTGCTGCCCAAAAGCAGTCTGTATTTTTTGCTCACACCTGTTTTTTTCGGCCCTGCTACATTTCGGAATGGCCAGACATTTCACTGATTTTTAAAAGCAAGACGGACTTTTTTCAATTCTTTTCTTTTTATTTGTTTGCTTTCTTCATAAATTATTTCCGCAAACTGGGTCATATTTTAACTCACGTGAAATTTCGCACAAAGACTAGCTAACTTCAATGGGTCCATTTAGCAACAAGATCTGTTTTCACAAATGGACTACTTTGTCTAAATAATGGAACATTTATTTTTCATGTCATGACTTCATGACACAACTAAGCATTTATTTCGATCTTCGATCTTCAATGTTAGATAAAATTTTGTGATTCAGATTAAAATTTGTTATCTTAATTTACTATCCTGATTAAAGATTTGGGATCCGGATTTAAGATTTAGGATCCGGATTAAAGATTTAGGATCCGGATTAAAGATTTAGGATCCCGATTAAAGATTTAGGATCCCGATTAAAGATTTAGAATCCGGATTTAAGATTTAGGATCCAGATTAAAGATTTAGGATCCGGATTAAAGATTTAGGATCCGGATTTAAGATTTAGAATCCCGATTAAAGGTTTAGGATCCGGATTAAAGATTTAGGATCCGAATTAAAGATTTAGGATCCGGATTAAAGATTTAGGATCCGGATTTAAGATTTAGAATCCCGATTAAAGATTTAGGATCCGGATTAAAGATTTAGGATCCCGATTAAAGATTTAGAATCCGGATTTAAGATTTAGGATCCAGATTAAAGATTTAGGATCCGGATTAAAGATTTAGGATCCGGATTTAAGATTTAGAATCCCGATTAAAGATTTAGGATCCGGATTAAAGATTTAGGATCCCGATTAAAGATTTAGGATCCGGATTAAAGATTTAGAATCCGGATTAAAGATTTAGGATCCGGATTAAAGATTTAGGATCCCGATTAAAGATTTAGGATCCGGATTTAAGATTTAGGATCCCGATTAAAGATTTAGGATCCCGATTAAAGATTTAGGATCCGGATTAAAGATTTAGAATCCGGATTAAAGATTTAGGATCCCGATTAAAGATTTAGGATCCAGATTAAAGATTTAGGATCCCGATTAAAGATTTAGGATCCGGATTAAAGATTTAGGATCCGAATTAAAGATTTAGGATCCGGATTAAAGATTTAGGATCCGGATTTAAGATTTAGAATCCCGATTAAAGATTTAGGATCCGGATTAAAGATTTAGGATCCCGATTAAAGATTTAGAATCCGGATTTAAGATTTAGGATCCAGATTAAAGATTTAGGATCCGGATTAAAGATTTAGGATCCGGATTTAAGATTTAGAATCCCGATTAAAGATTTAGGATCCGGATTAAAGATTTAGGATCCCGATTAAAGATTTAGGATCCGGATTAAAGATTTAGAATCCCGATTAAAGATTTAGGATCCGGATTAAAGATTTAGGATCCCGATTAAAGATTTAGGATCCGGATTAAAGATTTAGAATCCGGATTAAAGATTTAGTATCCCGATTAAAGGTTTAGGATCCCGATTAAAGGTTTAGGATCCCGATTAAAGGTTTAGGATCCCGATTAAAGGTTTAGGATCCCGATTAAAGGTTTAGGATCCCGATTAAAGGTTTAGGATCCCGATTAAAGGTTTAGGATCCCGATTAAAGGTTTAGGATCCCGATTAAAGGTTTAGGATCCGGATTAAAGGTTTAGGATCCCGATTAAAGGTTTAGGATCCGGATTAAAGGTTTAGGATCCCGATTAAAGGTTTAGGATCCGGATTAAAGATTTAGGATTCTTTAATCCGTTTTTGCAGAGCCACGCATTCTTTACAAAAGGCTACTTTAAACAAATTTTCCTAATATTTTTATAAGCCATGAACAATATACTCACCTTTGTGCTCAGTGAAGGTCAGACTGTTTATTGCAACCAGAACCGGTTCAACATCTAGGCGAATTTCGAACTCGTGACTTACTCTCGGACGAAGATCCATGTCCTTCTTTAATACGGTTTCGGCTGACGACACTCGTTGCAGCAGAGAATTTGACACCTGCGCAAATCGAGGGGTTTAATTGGGTAGAGACAAGGATAAAACCGATGTTGACTGATAAGGGTAAACTGACTAGACTGATAAGGGTAAACTGACTAGACTTATGAGGGTAAACTGACTAGACTGATAAGGGTAAACTGACTAGACTGATAAGGGTAAACTGACTAGACTGATAAGGGTAAACTGGGTAGACTGATAAGGGTAAACTGACTAGACTGATAAGGGTAAACTGGGTAGACTGATAAGGGTAAACTGACTAGACTGATAAGGGTAAACTGGGTAAGACTGATAAGGGTAAACTGACTAGACTGATAAGGGTAAACTAGGTAGACTGATAAGGGTAAACTAGGTAGACTGATAAGGGTAAACTAGGTAGACTGATAAGGGTAAACTAGGTAGACTGATAAGGGTAAACTAGGTAGACTGATAAGGGTAAACTAGGTAGACTGATAAGGGTAAACTGGGTAGACTGATAAGGGTAAACTGACTAGACTGATAAGGGTAAACTGACTAGACTGATAAGGGTAAACTGGCTAGACTGATAAGGGTAAACTGACTAGACTGATAAGGGTAAACTGACTAGACTGATAAGGGTAAACTGGGTAGACTGATAAGGGTAAACTGACTAGACTGATAAGGGTAAACTGGGTAGACTGATAAGGGTAAACTGACTAGACTGATAAGGGTAAACTGGGTAAGACTGATAAGGGTAAACTGACTAGACTGATAAGGGTAAACTAGGTAGACTGATAAGGGTAAACTAGGTAGACTGATAAGGGTAAACTAGGTAGACTGATAAGGGTAAACTAGGTAGACTGATAAGGGTAAACTAGGTAGACTGATAAGGGTAAACTAGGTAGACTGATAAGGGTAAACTGGGTAGACTGATAAGGGTAAACTGACTAGACTGATAAGGGTAAACTGACTAGACTGATAAGGGTAAACTGGGTAGACTGATAAGGGTAAACTGACTAGACTGATAAGGGTAAACTGGGTAGACTGATAAGGGTAAACTGACTAGACTGATAAGGGTAAACTGGGTAAGACTGATAAGGGTAAACTGACTAGACTGATAAGGGTAAACTAGGTAGACTGATAAGGGTAAACTAGGTAGACTGATAAGGGTAAACTAGGTAGACTGATAAGGGTAAACTAGGTAGACTGATAAGGGTAAACTAGGTAGACTGATAAGGGTAAACTAGGTAGACTGATAAGGGTAAACTAGGTAGACTGATAAGGGTAAACTGGGTAAGACTGATAAGGGTAAACTGACTAGACTGATAAGGGTAAACTAGGTAGACTGATAAGGGTAAACTAGGTAGACTGATAAGGGTAAACTAGGTAGACTGATAAGGGTAAACTAGGTAGACTGATAAGGGTAAACTAGGTAGACTGATAAGGGTAAACTAGGTAGACTGATAAGGGTAAACTAGGTAGACTGATAAGGGTAAACTAGGTAGACTGATAAGGGTAAACTAGGTAGACTGATAAGGGTAAACTAGGTAGACTGATAAGGGTAAACTAGGTAGACTGATAAGGGTAAACTAGGTAGACTGATAAGGGTAAACTAGGTAGACTGATAAGGGTAAACTGGGTCGACAGACACAAGGTCAAAAGGAGTTGTAAAAACAACATTTTTTAATGGAGACTCAGTAAAAGAGGATTTCACTGAACTATACCATTCTCCGTAACGGGCTATAAATCAAGTTTGATACAAACTTCGCGACCCAAGTTCTAAACACTGGTCCCAAACTGGGTCACAATGTCCCAAAGTTTTACCAGTATTTCCGCCGCATGGAAGGCTAGGGGTGTCAAGTTTTTTGTGGAAAAATTAATTAGTCCCCTATAAAGATGAGTCTTCTTCCTCTAGAAGTACAATTTGAAACTAGCCCTCTTTTTCCCATCTAGAACGCAAAATATTGTTCCAATGTCAAGCCAATGTTCTACCATGGTAAGTCAACAATACTTCACTCGTACTATGGGGCATGTGAATGCAAGGGGTTAGCAATCAAGTCGTAGGGCTTTTCGATTTTAACGCTTTGCTTTTGGGTGTCGCATTTCCAAGCACCGAAATGCTGGAGAAAGCAAAGTGTCATAAACTGGGCTGTCCTAAACTACTTTGAACCATAAAGCAGAGATGGTTAATTGGGCCAACTTTCGTAATGCTATAGAAATTTCATTGTGCCGCGTCCTTGAAAATGGGGTCATTTCCTGTGTCTGATCTTCTTCTAGAGAAATAGATACTTTATAGATGGTAGGAAACTGATAAGGACTTGGATTTTAGCTACCAGTTTACTTGGCAAAATCTAAGCAAGATAACAAAATGACACTCAATCTACCAGCCCAGTTGACAAAATGACACTCAATCTACCAGCCCAGATGACAAAATGACACTCAATCTACCAGCCCAGATGACAAAATGACACTCAATCTACCAGCCCAGATGACAAAATGACACTCAATCTACCAGCCCAGATGACAAAATGACACTCAATCTACCAGCCCAGATGACAAAATGACACTCAATCTACCAGCCCAGATGACAAAATGACACTCAATCTACCAGCCCAGATGACAAAATGACACTCAATCTACCAGCCCAGATGACAAAATGACACTCAATCTACCAGCCCAGATGACAAAATGACACTCAATCTACCAGCCCAGATGACAAAATGACACTCAATCTACCAGCCCAGATGACAAAATGACACTCAATCTACCAGCCCAGATAACAAAATGACACTCAATCTACCAGCCCAGATGACAAAAGGACACTCAATCTACCAGCCCAGATGACAAAATGACACTCAATCTACCAGCCCAGATGACAAAATGACACTCAATCTACCAGCCCAGATGACAAAATGACACTCAATCTACCAGCCCAGATAACAAAATGACACTCCCGGCCAGACCTACCAGCAGAAACGAGGCTGCATCGTTCTCTTTGAGCATCTCTACGCAGAACTGGAGTAAGCTTGTAGTTCTGGTGAGCACAGATCCACATTGAGCAGCTTGATCTCGAGTCAGTCTGAGTTTGTGCTCCTGCTCAGATTGTAGCTGACTGAGCATGACCTGCTTCTTCGCTTGAAGAGCTTCAATCAGCGAGTCGAATTGTGCCCCGATAACTTGCGACATGGCCTCACAATTTGCCTGCGACAATGGGTCGGGAAGTTTCATCTGTGATTTGGAATTATTTTTTAGTGAGAAAGGGTGGGGAATATTTAATATAAGATAAGAGAATTAAGAGTGGATAACGCATGAACTAAAAAACTCAAACCTTAATCCTCTCTGGACTAGACTTCAGTTGCTGGTGAAATTCGGATCCACTTTTGGCCTTCTCAGACAAGTTTTGAAGTAGCAGAGATAGCTCAGTCTGAAATGAAAATTTAATGCGATTCTGATAATCCCAAGTTTAGGCAATCCCAAGTTCATGTAATCCCAAGTTTATGTAATCCCAAGTTTATGTAATCCCAAGTTTATGTAATCCCAAGTTTATGTAATCCCAAGTTTATGTAATCCCAAGTTTATGTAATCCCAAATTTATGTGATCCCAAGTTTTTTTTATCCCAAATTTTTTTGATCCCAAGTTTATGTGATCCCAAGTTTATGTAATCCCAAGTTTATGTGATCCCAAGTTTATGTAATCCCAAGGTTATGTAAACCCAAGTTTGTGTAATCCCAAGTTTTTGTAATCCCAAGTTTATGTAATCCCAAGTTTATGTAATCCCAAGTTTATATAATCCCAAGTTTATGTAATCCCAAGTTTATATAATCTCAAGTTTATGTAATCCCAAGTTTATGTGATCCCAAGTTTATGTAATCCCAAGTTTATGTGATCCCAAGTTTATGTAATCCCAAGTTCATGTAATCCCAAGTTTATGTAATCCCAAGTTTATGTGATCCCAAGTTTATGTAATCCCAAGTTTATATAACCCCAAGTTTATGTAATCCCAAGTTTATATAATCCCAAGTTTATTTAATCCCAAGTTTATGTAATCCCAAGTTTATGTAATCCCAAGTTTATGTAATCCCAAATTTATGTGATCCCAAGTTTATGTAATCCCAAGTTTATGTAATCCCAAGTTTATGTAATCCCAAGTTTATGTTATCCCAAGTTTATGTAATCCCAAGTTTATGTGATCCCAAGTTTATGTAATCCCAAGTTTATGTGATCCCAAGTTTATGTGATCCCAAGTTTATATAATCCCAAGTTTATGTAATCCCAAGTTTATATAATCCCAAGTTTATGTAATCCCAAGTTTATGTAATCCCAAATTTATGTGATCCCAAGTTTATGTAATCCCAAGTTTATGTAATCCCAAGTCTATGTAATCCCAAGTTTATGTGATCCCAAGTTTATGTAATCCCAAGTTTATGTAATCCCAAGTTTATGTAATCCCAAGTTTATATAATCCCAAGTTTATGTGATCCCAAGTTTATGTAATCCCAAGTTTATGTGATCCCAAGTTTATGTAATCCCAAGGTTATGTAAACCCAAGTTTGTGTAATCCCAAGTTTTTGTAATCCCAAGTTTATGTAATCCCAAGTTTATGTAATCCCAAGTTTATATAATTCCAAGTTTATGTAATCCCAAGTTTATATAATCCCAAGTTTATGTAATCCCAAGTTTATGTGATCCCAAGTTTATGTAATCCCAAGTTTATGTGATCCCAAGTTTATGTAATCCCAAGTTCATGTAATCCCAAGTTTATGTAATCCCAAATTTATGTGATCCCAAGTTTATGTAATCCCAAGTTTATGTAATCCCAAGTTTATATAACCCCAAGTTTATGTAATCCCAAGTTTATATAATCCCAAGTGTATGTAATCCCAAGTTTATGTAATCCCAAGTTTATGTAATCCCAAGTTTATGTAATCCCAAATTTATGTAATCCCAAGTTTATGTAATCCCAAGTTTATGTAATCCCAAGTTTATGTGATCCCAAGTTTATGTAATCCCAAGTTTATGTGATCCCAAGTTTATGTAATCCCAAGTTTATGTGATCCCAAGTTTATGTGATCCCAAGTTTATATAATCCCAAGTTTATGTAATCCCAAGTTTATATAATCCCAAGTTTATGTAATCCCAAGTTTATGTAATCCCAAATTTATGTGATCCCAAGTTTATGTAATCCCAAGTTTATGTAATCCCAAGTCTATGTAATCCCAAGTTTATGTGATCCCAAGTTTATGTAATCCCAAGTTTATGTAATCCCAAGTTTATGTGATCCCAAGTTTATGTGATCCCAAGTTTATGTGATCCCAAGTTTATGTAATCCCAAGTTTATGTAATCCCAAGTCTATGTAATCCCAAGTTTATGTAATCCCAAGTTCATGTAATCCCAAGTTTATGTGATCCCAAGTTTATGTAATCCCAAGTTTATGTAATCCCAAGTTTATGTGATCCCAAGTTTATGTAATCCCAAGTTTATGTAATCCCAAGTTTATGTAAACCCAAGTTTATGTGATCCCAAGTTTATGTAATCCCAAGTTTATGTAATCCCAAGTTTATGTAATCCCAAGTTTATGTGATCCCAAGTTTATGTAATCCCAAGTTTATGTAATCCCAAATTTATGTAATCCCAAGTTTATGTGATCCTAAGTTTTATGTAATCCCAAGTTTATGTAATCCCAAGTTTATGTAATCCCAAGTTTATGTAATCCCAAGTTTATGTAATCCCAAGTTTATGTAATCCCAAGTTTATGTAATCCCAAGTTTATGTGATCTCAAGTTTATGTAATCCCAAGTTTATGTGATCCCAAGTTCATGTAATCCCAAGTTTATGTAATCCCAAGTTTATGTAATCCCAAGTTCATGATAGGGGTTTTCAAAGGACGCAAATTGATCCGAAGTCGTGACAGTGTAATGTTTGAAGCCGTGGATCACAGAGCTATGAAAATGGCATTCACCAAAAATGGTAATGAATAAAGCTTCTAAATTGACATTTTCGGAAAGCAATCCGTGTCACATTGCTTGTCAAATTGTTATTCCATTTTAAAATCCCATTCTTCATTGGGCAGCGAGGGATTTTAAAAAGCCAGTAAATACAAACACTGAAAGTGTTTGATTTTTCGTCAAAGTGAAATGGCCTTTTAATTTAGTGCTTGGCCTCAACTGCAGCCAAGTTTGGCGACAGTTAGTCGGCATTCGATTTCCCTTATGCTTTAGAAATTTCTCCCCAATGCCCTCTTGGTTGCCGTGTGGGGAATAAATGTCAGTGCTGGACTTGATCTTTTTCATAGACGATTCGGTATATAATGTAGGGATATGAATGGGGTCAGGTTCTTATCAGAATTTCCAGTTCATTTCCGCAGCAGGGACACAGAAATCTTATTCCCATTTTCCCATAGATATTGTTATATGGTCTCCCTATAGAACAGCCTATAAAATCCCAAGATGTCTTATTAGAATGTCGGATCAGAAGATTTTCATTGGCCGACTTGGCTCTACCTTTGATGTAGTGAGGATTTTAATTTACGATACGAAGGGTTTCTATGAAACTTGTAGTTCAAAGTTGATAGAGAGTAAACTTTGGCACCCTATAAGGATTCAAATGCGATAAATGGTTGTCGGTTCGGGCGAAACAATGCCATGAACTGTCAGATGGCAGTTGTAAACCGGTTCGCGTTCGCTTGATCGCTTTAGGATCGGCTCCGCGACCTCACTGGATCTCACTGGCACTTTTGCTTTGTCTACTCCTTTGTCTACTTCTCTTTTATCGTTGTCTACACCGCTCCCTACCTGTCTACCCTTATCTTAGTCTACTCCGCTCCCTACCTGTCTACCCTTATCTCAGTCTATTCCGCTCCCTACCTGTCTACCCTTATCTCAGTCTACTCCGCTCCCAACCTGTCTACCCTTATCTCAGTCTACACCGCTCCCTACCTGTCTACCCTTATCTTAGTCTACTCCGCTCCCTACCTGTCTACCCTTATCTCAGTCTATTCCGCTCCCTACCTGTCTACCTTTATCTTAGTCTACTCCGCTCCCAACCTGTCTACCCTTATCTCAGTCTACTCCGCTCCCAACCTGTCTACCTTTATCTTAGTCTACTCCGCTCCCTACCTGTCTACCCTTATCTCAGTCTACTCCGCTCCCTACCTGTCCACCCTTATCTTAGTCTACTCCGCTCCCTACCTGTCTACCCTTATCTTAGTATATTCCGCTCCCTACCTGTCTACCCTTATCTTAGTCTACTCCGCTCCCTACCTGTCTACCCTTATCTCAGTCTACTCCGCTCCCTACCTGTCTACCCTTATCTCAGTCTACTCCGCTCCCTACCTGTCTACCCTTATCTTAGTCTACTCCGCTCCCTACCTGTCTACCCTTATCTTAGTCTACTCCGCTCCCTACCTGTCTACCCTTATCTTAGTCTACTCCGCTCCCTACCTGTCTACCCTTATCTCAGTCTACTCCGCTCCCTACCTGTCTACCCTTATCTCAGTCTACACCGCTCCCTACCTGTCTACCTTTATCTTAGTCTACTCCGCTCCCTACCTGTCTACCCTTATCTTAGTCTATTCCGCTCCCTACCTGTCCACCCTTATCTTAGTCTATTCCGCTCCCTACCTGTCCACCCTTATCTCAGTCTACACCGCTCCCTACCTGTCTACCCTTATCTTAGTCTACTCCGCTCCCTACCTGTCTACCCTTATCTCAGTCTATTCCGCTCCCTACCTGTCTACCTTTATCTTAGTCTACTCCGCTCCCAACCTGTCTACCCTTATCTCAGTCTACACCGCTCCCTACCTGTCTACCCTTATCTTAGTCTACTCCGCTCCCTACCTGTCTACCCTTATCTCAGTCTATTCCGCTCCCTACCTGTCTACCTTTATCTTAGTCTACTCCGCTCCCTACCTGTCTACCCTTATCTTAGTCTACTCCGCTCCCTACCTGTCTACCCTTATCTCAGTCTACACCGCTCCCTACCTGTCTACCCTTATCTCAGTCTTCACCGCTCCCTACCTGTCTACCCTTATCTTAGTCTACTCCGCTCCCTACCTGTCTACCCTTATCACAGTCATTTCCGCTGCCAACCACACCGAATTTCACCATCTGTCCTAGTTCTGTCATATGCAATCAATCCAGC